>CM051236.1:121676488-122390238 GCA_027917425.1 Gastrophryne carolinensis
ACAAGGTTGTTTTCCGCTTCAAGCCAGATTTCCTTCCTAAGGTGGTTTCTGTCTTTCTTCTTAATCAGGACATTGTTCTACCCTCCTTGTGTCCTAAGCCCAGCAATGATGAGAAGAGGGTCTTGCATTCTCTGGATGTGGTTCGCTGTGTGAAGTACTATTTGGTGGCTACTTCTTCTTTTCGTAGGACTGGCGCCCTTTTTGTGGTGCCCTCCGGGCCTAGGAAAGGTTTGGCTCCCGCCAAGTCTTCCATTAGTAAATGGATTCGCCAGGCCATTGTTGGGGCCTATTCTGCCAGGGGGAAGGTTCCCCCTTTTCGTGTTACCGCTCATTCTACTCGTGCCGTTGGGGCGTCATGGGCCTTCCAGCATCAGGCCTCAGCAAGTTTGTAAGGCTGCTACTTGGTCTTCCATTCACACTTTTTCCAAGTTTTACAAGGTTGATGTGCAGGCCTCAGCAGATGCTGTTTTTGGCCGCAAGGTTCTGCAAGCTGCAGTGGTTTAAGTTTGTGCATTATTGCCTTGTGTTGGATCCCCACCCTTTATGGACACTGCTATTGGATGTCCCAAGTGTAATGACTATCTGAAGCGGGGTGTGTGACATACTTAGAATAATACCATTTTGTGATTACTCATCTGTAAAATGGGTATTATAAGTATGTCACACACCCCGCTTTTCTGCTGTCTTAATACTGGGGAATGAGTGGGAGGTCCCAGGTATTTATGGACCGGGAGGGGCTCCCTTTTTTTTATGACATCTCTGCAAGATCGCCCTCTACAGGTCGGTATAACCCAAGTGTAATGACTATCGGGGTGTGAGACATACTTATAATACCCATTTTAGAGGTGAGTAATCACAAAATGGTATTTTCAGCACCCTTTAAACAGGAAGTCCAAGTTTTTCGTAAACCCTCCAACTAGCAGCCCCTCGCTCCTGCTCTGTAAAGTCTGATTTGGACGTTAAAATAATAAAACTACGCGCCTGTTCTCCAAAATCCCCCCCCCCCCCCGATGCCATCCGGAGGCTGTGCTTTACATTAAAGACAATTACAAGGCAAAAAAATTTTAAAAAAATGCTATACTCACCTTGTGTTCCGCACAGACCATCGCTGCTGGTCAGGGGTTGCAGCTTTTACCTGATCGCTAGATCCACGGCCCAGCTCAATCACTCTAAACTTCCCGGCTCTCTGACAGGGAGACCTCTCCCACCATCTGCACTGTCAGCTGACACACCCCCTCCATTTACTGCAATGGAAAGGGGCATGTTAGGGGCCTGTCACCGGACTGTGGATCCAGTGATCAGGTAAGGAGACAAGATGAGTATAGAGTTTCTTCTTTCCGGAGAAACATCTTTAAACCTGAATGATGGACTAGTACAGTCACACTGCTGCACAGAATCGATTGACTGACCTGTCACTCAAGTTGCTTCCATTCAACTTAGGGAGTAAGAGTGAATTGAGTGTTACAAAATGCTTGGACTTCCTATAAAAAGTTCAAATACTGTATTTTCTTAGTATACAGTACGTCCTGTTCCAAATCTAATACTTACAGTTGGGATATACTCCGCCAGATGGCGCTGGACTGCAGAGACATCGAAAATAGGCTCCTCCCGGCCCCTCAAATACCCGGGGACCTCCCACAAATCCCCAGAATTTCTCTGAAGTCTGGCTGCAAAGGACGAGAAATTGGCTCTCTACTCGCAGGTGAGCGGGGTTATTAACCTGCGGCCCTGTAGGACTATTCCCACCCGTTCCACTAGTAATATGCCTCCCAGCCTTGGCTGCGCTGGTCGGGTGAAGGTAGGCAGCACCGCTGTCAGGTGCTTAGGAGCGCTGCTCCACAGCAATCCCCCACCAAAGGGTAGGCGGTTCAGGCTTATGGTGAGCCTCTATGGATGCCCCTCCCGCACTATTGCCCCTTGCCCCTGTCTATCGGTGGGCCCTATTTAAGTGGCCGCCGTCCTCCCTCATCCTCCTTATAGTCTTCGGGGGAAAAGAGGGGGGGGGGGGTGTGTGTATGTGTATAGATATGTAGGTTATGAAGTCTGTGCTTTCACCTTTCACATGTCTTTATTCTTGTGTCAGCCGCCGCGCTGACTTGTCTTTATTGGCTTCGCGCTCTCCGGGGGGGGGGGGGGGGCGGCGCCCGTCTTTGGCGCCTTCTGCGTCATCGCTGTTACTGGCCCGCCCCTCGAGCTATACCGACGCCATCTTTTCTGACTTGGTTGGCCTATGCGAGACGGACTCCTATCTACCGCGGTCCGTAAGTGCCCTCGCAGGCGGCTTTATCTGCTTCACTTTTGTTACAATGTACTTAAAGTGGACCAACACCGAGAGGTGATCGGCCCGGAAATCTATAAGATTCCCGGGCCGATCACCTCCCACCCCGCGGGACATCCGAGATCGGGATGTCCCGCGGGGTGAAACCCCCCCAGACACCCCAAATCGCTTACCTGATCTTCGCCTCCCTCGTGCCCCTGTAGGCGTGCCCGCGCTGGCTGTCTGCGAATGGCCGGCGGGGGCGCGCGCGCGCCGAAAGTGACGCGAGGGAGGCGGCGGCGGCAGCCGCTTGGACGTTCCTGATCCCCGCCTGGACGTTGGCGGGGATTGGACCGTCCAGTCACGTGGGAGCGGGGACAGGTAAGATTTTGGGGCTTTCTGGGGGGTTTCACACAGCGGGGCACCCCCGATCGGGGTGCCCCGCCGAAGTAGACCAAAACCCAGGATAGTCAAAATCCTGGGTGTTGGTCCACTTTAAGGTCTTGTCTGCTTATGTCTTTCAGGCGGGACGAACCTTTCTTGGCTTCTCCTGGCCCTGTTTTTAGTATATTACTTGTAGGCCTTGTAAAAATTATACTCCCACGTCCCTAGCGGGTTATTGGGGCCTCCAGGGTTGCTATATAGCATTATTCCCTATCGGTGTATAGCACCGCTATAATCACCATATGGAGGCATCTCAGGATAATGTTACCGGGGGCCCTTCGGGACAAGACCGGCTGTGTGTAGCGTGTGGGCAGCCTCATGCTGACGCTGACAAGGCACGGGTCTGTGTACCATGTGCTGAGCAGGTGCTTGCATTGCAATCTGGCCTACCAGTGGCTGCACCTCTATTCTTAGTATACAGTACGTCCTGCTCCAGATATAATATTTACACTTGGGTTATCCTCCGCCAGATGGCGCTGCACTGCAGAGACATGGAAAAACAGGCTCCTCCCGGCCCTTCAAATACCCAGGGACCTCCCACAAATCCCCAGATTTCTCTGCAGTGCTGACTGCGAAGACATGATGTGTCACTCTCTCGCAGGTGAGCGGGGCTATTAAAGCCTGCGGCCCTGTTGGACTACTCCCACCCGTCGTCTTCGTGATGTGCCTCCCAGCCTTGGCTGCGCTGGTCGGGTGAAGGTAGGCAGCACTACGCGTGCTCATGGTGCCATGCTCCTCCGCAGTCCCCCACCAAAGGGTAGGCGGTCTAAGCTGATGGTGAGCCTCTAGTGGATGCCCCTCCCGCATTATTGCCCCATACCCCGTGTAGCGGTGGACCCTATTCAAAGGGTCGCCATCCTCGCTCGTTCCCCCCGTAGCTCGGGGGGGTGTGTGGTGGTCTTAGTGTATTCAGTACACGTTATGGCCTTAGTATTGTCCTTGACTCATACACCTGGTGTCAGAGCCGCGCTGTTTGATTTTTTATTGCCTATCGGCTGCCGCCGCGCGATTCTCTTGCCCTTATTGGACGGGCACGTGAACAGGCGATGCGGCGTCTTCATTGATAATAGTTGTCGGGCGCATCTGGAAGTAATCCCCGTTTTCCTTCTATAGTGTGTCATACACTCGCTTGTTACTGTCTGCGCTGACTACTGTCTTCAGAGCTTCGGGCTCTTCGGGGGGGCGGAGACCTGGCTTGGCGCGCTCCGCGTCACAGCCCGCTCTGACCCGCCCTTCGAGGTTCGCTTGGCGCCATTTAGATGCTCATCGCGCGCATGGTAACGGTCCTCCTCCTCCCTCGATCTGTAAGTGCCCTTGTGGGCGATTTTCATCTTTCTTGCTTACTGCGCATGGCTCTGACATCCCTATTCCCATTATGTCTTTCAGACGGTCGAATCCAGTGGCTTCTCCCGGCCCTGTGTAATTGCCAGTTGGACCTAGTATAATTACTTCCACTTCCCTGCGGGTCTTTGGGGCATCCAGGGTAGCTTATTGCGTCAATCCCTACTGGCCTATTGTGCCTATTAATCACCATATGGAGGCATCCCAGGGTATTGTGAACGGGGTTCCCTCGGGACAAGCCCGGCTGTGTGTAGCTTGTGGGGTCTCATCTATCAATGGTGACAATGCACGGGTCTGCGTCCCTTGTGCACAGCAGGCGCTAATGGTACTTCCCGCCCCTCCTGTGGCTGGGCCTGCACCTCGCCTCACTTCACCTACCCCCCCAAGCCTGAGTCTAACCCCTAATACAAGCGGGGATTCTCATCCTGATGTGGCTACTAGGCCAGTGTTGAAAAATTGCTTGCTAGTACTCTAGCGTGGAAGGCCACCGCCAAAAAGCGGCACATAATCCCTGACTCTGCTCCTTTCCCTACGGAGTCTGATGAGTTTACGCATCTATATGACCATACCCTTTCGGACGAAGGGGAGCTGATCTCTGACTCAGAGTCATCTGATGAGAAGTCTAGGGGTCATGACGATTCTGGTTCTGATCACTGGACCCCGGATGATACTGATAAGCTACTGCTTCAGATTTTTCAGGTTTTGTCCATCTCTCCCCCTGTTGCGGCTCCCAGGCAAAGGGGTGAGCTATTCCATACTGCTAAGGCTCGATTGGAATTTCCTGAGCAAACCCATTTCAATAACCTCGTGCTTAAGGAGTGGGAACCTCCCAGTAGACTTCCCGGGATCCCTAAGAGTCTGGACAGGAAGTATCCATTTCCTGCTGATATGGTCAAGTGCTGGTCATCGCCCCCCAGAGGTCGATGCTCCTATTCTAGGGCTGTCTAACACCTCTATTATGCACTCTCCCGACACTACTACGCTGCAGGATTCCGAGGACCGGCGCATTGACCAATTGGCGTGCCATGCCTTTGCGTTTGAAGGGGCGGCGCTGCGCCCGGTCTGCGCTCTGGCCATTACTGCCGTGGCGCTCAGGGCCATGGTCAGGAATGCACTTGACGGCCCAGACGAGTTGCCTACTGATACTATTAATGCACTGTCTAACTGTGATGTATTTGTGAACTTTATCCTGTCTGCATCGGATGATGCTATTAGGCTGTGTGCCAGATCTTCTGCCTTGGCGGTGGCTATACGCCGCGCAGTATGGCTACGCCAGTGGGCGGCCGACAATGCTGCTAAAAAAGCCCTTACTGGGCTCCCATTCAAGGGACTACGCCTGTTTGGGGACCGCCTAGACCTCTTTGCTAAGGGAGGTAAGTTACCACAGCGCAGGCGGCAGCCTCGGCCCTTTCGCAGCCAGGGCCCCCTTTCAGAGGCGCTAAGCAGGGAAAAGGGGTGTCCTTCGCGGGGGCTCGCGCAGACTCCTGGCATAGGAGCAGGGGGCGACGCCCTGGCTCCTCCTGGGGGACCAAACCCAAAGCCCCTCCCAAGACCCCTCAGGCATGATGGGGCGCCCTCGCCCGCCAGGGTGGGGGGACGGCTACAGCACTTTGCGCACGTCCGGAGGCGTCAAGTCTCAGACCGGTGGATTCAGGAGGTAGTTACCTCCGGCTACAAGATAGAGTTTGCTGTTAGACCCCCTCAAGATTCATCAGGTCCCGGATCCCCCAGGACCCGGTATCAGCTCAGGTCCTGATGCAGGCAGTACAAGGACTTCTGGACCTGGGAGTTATTTGCAAGGTTCCCTTGAGAGAATTGGGAGAAGGGTTCTACTCCAACCTTTTCACAGTACCCAAAAGAGATTGGTCAGTCAGGCCCATTCTGGATTTAAAGATCCTCAACAAATTTGTCAAGAACAAGCTCTTTCGCATGGAAACCCTGCGCTCGGCCGTTGGCTCTCTGCACCCAGGGGATTTTATGATTATATCTGTGGACATCAAAGATGCTTACCTTTACATCCCTGTGTTCCTGGGACATCAAAGGTTTCTCAGATTCGAGTTGAAAGATCAACATTACCAATTTGTGACTCTACCCTTTGGCCTCACTTCAGCTCCCAGAGTGTTCACCAAGGTATTGGCGGGGGTGATGTCCTTGATAAGGTCAGGGGGCATTCGAGTGCTGCCCTACATGGACGACATCCTCATCGCCTCATCGCCTCATGGCCTCTACAGCAGGCGGAGCTGGACACTCAGCTGGTGGTGTCCACCTTGGAGTCCTTCGGCTGGGTGATCAATCATCCCAAGTCCTCCCTGTCCCCTTCACCGGTGACCCCATTCCTGGGGATGATTCTGGATACGGTTCAGTCACGAATATTCCTTCCCCAACAGAAGGTGGAAGCTCTGACTGCGCAGGTGCAGTCCCTGCTCTCGTGCCCCCAGCTCTAGCTCTCCCTCAGACAGGGAATGCAGCTGGTGGGCCTGATGGTGGCGAGCTTCGAGGTGGTGCCCTTTGCTCAGTTCCATTCGAGGCCTCTGCAGCTTTACCTCCTATCAGTATGGGACAAGGACCCCGTGTCCTTGGACGGGGTTTGTGTGCTTCCCCCATTGGTCAGAAGGTCCCTCTCGTGGTGGCTGGACCACAAGAACTTGCTAAAGGGCAGGTCCTTTCTAGCCCCCTCCTGGGAGACGGTCACCATGGATGCCAGTCTGTCAGGTTAGGGGGGATTCTGGAAGTCCCTGAGGTTCCAGGGGAGGTGGGGCCCTCAGGAGGCCCATTTACCCATCAACATGGAACTACGGGCAGTCAGGTTGGTTTTGGAACAGTTGACCGATCACCTGCAGGGACTGTCTGTGCAGGTGCGCTCAAAAAGGACAGCGGTTGCCAACATCAACCATCAGGGAGGGACCCGGAGCAAGGGTGCCCTCCAGGAAGTGTCGCGGATTCTGACATGGGCGGAGGCCAATGTTCAATGCATCTCGGCTGTTTATATCCCGGGGGTAGAGAATCTTCTAGCAGACTATCTGAGCAGGGGGACTTCCTGTCAGGCGGAGTTATCCCTCTGCAACAGGGTATTCCAGTCCCTGTGTCACCGGTGGGGCCTACCGGATGTGGATCTGTTTGCATCCCGTGACAATCACAAGCTCCCGGCCTTTGTCTCCCTGTCTCAGAATCCTCTGGCCTTGGCCACGGACGCTCTGTCACTGTCATGGAAGAAATTTCGGCTCCTGTATGCCTTTCCCCCGTTCCCCCTGCTGGGCAGGGTTCTGCGCAAGATTGCCCTGGAAAGGGTGCCAGTGATTCTGGTGGCCCCGAGGTGGCCAAGAAGAGTGTGGTTCGCAGACGTGGTACAAATAGCAGTAGACCAGTACGTCCTGCCAGAGGAGCCAGATCTACTCACTCAGGGCTCCTTACGCCATCCCAGTTTACAAACTCTGGCTTTGGCGGCCTGGCTGCTGAAACCTCATCTTGATGGAGAAAGGCTTGTCTGCCTCAGTGGTGGATACAATGATACAGGCTAGGAAGAAAACTTCTTCTGCCATCTATTATAGGGTATGGCGTTCCTACATTGACTGGTGTCAACATGGATTGGAGTTGGGTTTAAAACTCAGTACTCTGAAGGGTCAGGTTTCTGCCTGGTCTGTCTTCTTTCAGAAGTCTTTTGCTCAGCATCCCTTGGTTAAGACCTTCTTTCAGGGGGTCACTCACGTGCGTCCCCCACGTAAGCCTACGGTCCCTGTTTGGGACTTGAACCTGGTTTTGTCTGCCTTACAGGGTTCTCCCTTTGAGCCTATTCAGGATGCTGCTCTGGCTGTACTTACCCTCAAAGTTGTTTTTCTGGTGGCTATTACTTCGGTCAGGCGTGTGTCTGAGCTGGCGGCTCTGTCTATTCAGCCCCCATACTATGAGAGACACCAGGACAAGGTGGTGGTCCGCTTTAAGCCAGATTTTCTGCCAAAGGTGGTGTCTGCTTTTCATCTGAATCAGGATATTGTTCTTCCTTCATTGTGTCCTAACCCTAGCAACGCTAAGGAAAGGATTTTGCATTCATTGGATGTGGTCAGGTGTCTGAAGCCACTGCGGCTTTCAGGAAGACTGATGTCCTTTTTGTGGTCCCTTCTGGTCCTAGGAAGGGTTTGGCCCCTGCCAAGTCTACTATTAGCAAATGGATTCGTCAGGCTGTGATTCAGGCCTATTCTGCTAAGGGGAAGAATCCTCCCTTCCGCCTTACTGCTCATTCTACTCATGCTATTTGTGCCTCTTGGGCCTTCCAGCACCAGGCTTCTGTTGAACAAGTTTGCAAGGCCGCTACTTGGTCTTCTGTTCATACCTTTTCAAAGTTTTACAAGGATGATGTTAGGGCCTCAGCTGATGCTGTTTTTGGCCGTAAGGTTTTGCAGGCGGCAGTGGTTTAAACTGCCTGATATCACCTTTTGTTGGGGGATCCCACCCTGCTTTATGGACACTGCTATTGGATGTCCCAAGTGTAAGTATTATATCTGGAGCAGGACGTACTGTATACTAAGAATAATACAATTCTGTGAAATACTCACCTGTAGAATTGATATTATTATTACCCTGGTTTTTGCATTATTCTGGATCCCCTGTATGGTGATTGTTATCATTGTTATCATTACCAGTTGTTCTGGGTGGTTTAATTCTCCCGGCTTCTTGTTCACTGCTTTTCAATGCTGGGGATTTGTGGGAGGTCCCTGGGCATTTGAAGGGCCAAGAGGAGCCTGTTTTTCCATGTCTGTGCAGTGCCATCTGGCGGAGGATAAGCCAAGTGTAAGTATTATATCTGGAGCGGGACGTACTGTATACAAATAATATCAATTCTACAGGTGAGTATTTCACAGAATTGTATTTTTCACTTCACCTACTCCCCCAAGCTTAAATCTCACTCCTACTGAGTTGCATACTAGTGGGGATTCTCAGCCTGATGTGTCTTCTAGACTGGCTACTGTTGAACAGATTATTGCTAAGTCATTAGCGCGTAAGGCCCCTGCTAAGAAGCGGCACTTGACGCCTAATGTCACTGTTTTCCCTATGGGAACTGAGGAATTTATGAATCTGTGTGGCTATACCCCTTCTGACGAAGGGGAGCTCTTTTCTGATTCAGGCTCATCTGATGAGAGACCAAGGGGTCATCACGATTCTGGCTCTGAACCCTGGGCCCCGGATGACACTGACAGATTATTGACCCAGATTTTTGAGGTTCTGTCTATCTCTCTCCCTGTTGAGGCTCCCAGGCAAAGAGGGGAGCTTTTCCATACAGCAAAATCACGTTTGGAATTTCTAGAGCAGGCACATTTCCATAACCTTGTGCTCAAGGAATGGGAGCGCCCCAGTAAACTTCCCGGGGTTCCAAAGAGTTGGGATAGGAAGTATCCCTTTCCTGCTGAGGTGGTTAAATGTTGGTCATCCCCCCCCCCCCCCCCCCGATGATTTGCCTTGTGAGGTGTTTAATGCACTCTCCAGTTGTGATGTTTTTGTAAATTTTGTCCTATCAGCATTGGATGACACCATCAGAATGTGTGCCAGAACTTCTGCCCTCGTGGTGGCTATACGCTCGGTTTGGCTGCGCCAGTGGGCTGGTGACAATGCTGCCAAGAAGGCCCTCACTGGGTTTCCCTTTAAAGGACTGCGTCTGTTTGGAGACCGCCTGGACCTTTTTGCTAAGGGAGGCAGGTTACCCCAGCGCAGGCAGCAACCTCGGCCCTTTGAGGGTCAGGGTTCCTTCTCCTCCCCTTACCGTGGTGCAAGACAGGGAAGGGGGGTCTCTTTCCCTGGGGCCCGGGGAGATTTCTGGGGTAGAGGCAGAGGACGTGGACGTCCTGGCTCCTCCTGGGGTCCCAAAGCAAAATCCTCTCCCAAGCCCCCTCAGGCATGATGGGGCGCCCTCACCCATCCGGGTGGGGGAACGGCTGCAGCACTTCGCTCACGTCTGGAGGCTTCATGTCTCAGACCGGTGGATTCAGGAGGTAGTGTCCTCCGGTTACAAGTTGGAGTTTGCTGCCGATCCCCCTCCAAGATTCATCAGATCCTGGATTCCTCAGGACCCTGTGTCAGCTCAGGAGCTAGTGCAAGCAGTGCAAGGCCTCCTGGAGCTGGGGGTCATCTGCCAGGTCCCCTTAAGAGAAAAAGGCAAGGGCTTTTATTCCAACCTATTCACAGTACCCAAAAAGGATGGTTCTGTCAGGCCCATCCTGGACTTAAAGATTCTCAACAAGTTTGTCAGGGGCAGGCGCTTTCGCATGGAAACTCTGCACTCTGCCATCAGTTCCCTGCGCCAAGGGGATTTCATGACTTCTGTGGACATCAAAGATGCTTACCTTCATATTCCTGTGTTCCCAGGTCATCAAAGGTTCCTCAGGTTCGCTCTGATGGATCAACATTACCAATTTGTGGCCTTGCCCTTCGGCCTCACTTCAGCTCCCAGGGTGTTCACCAAGGTGCTGGATGGCATGATGTCTCTGCTCAGATGTCAGGGCGTCCGCGTGCTTCCCTATCTGGACGACATCCTCCTCACTTCCCAGTCTCTACATCAGGCAGAGTTGGATACTCAGCTGGTGGTGTCCACTCTGGAGTCATTTGGATGGGTGCTCAACCACCCCAAGTCCTCACTGTCCCCTTCCTTGGTAACTCCATTCCTAGGAATGAATCTGGATACAGTTCAGGCAAGGATCTTCCTTCCTCAGCAGAAGGTGGACAGTCTGATTGCACAGGCTCAGTCCCTCCTAGCTTGTCCCCATCCCTCCATCAGGCAGAGGATGCAGCTGGTGGGCCTGATGGTGGCGTGCTTCGAAGCGGTCCCTTATGCTCAGTTCCACTTGAGGCCTCTGCAACTTCACCTATTGTCTGTATGGGACAAGGACCCAGCGTCCCTGGACAGGGTCTGTGTGCTCTCCCCCCTGGTCAGGAGGTCCCTCTTGTGGTGGATGGACTCAAGGAACCTGTTGGGGGGCAGATCCTTTCTTGCCCCTTCCTGGGAGACGGTCACCACGGATGCCAGTCTGTCAGGTTGGGGGGGTTTCTGGAAGTCCCTGTGGTTTCAGGGGAGGTGGGGCCCTCAGGAGGCCCACACTCCTATCAATGTCTTGGAGCTGCGAGCGATCAGGTTAGTTCTGGCTCGCTTAACTACTCATCTTCAGGGCCTGCCTGTTCAGGTGCGCACGGACAACCAGGCGGCAATTGCCTACATCAGTCATAAGGGATGGACCCGGAGCAAGGGGACCCTCCAGGAAGCGTCTCTGATCCTGACTTGGGCGGAGGCCAATGTCCCCTGCATTTCAGCTGTGTACATCCCGGGGGTGGAAAATCGCCTGGCGGATTCTCTGAGCAGGGGGACCTCTCGCCAGGGAGAATGGTCCCTATGCAGCAGGGTGTTTCAATCTCTGTGTCACCGTTGGGGCCAACCAGATGTGGATCTGTTTGCGTCCCGCCACAATCACAAGCTTCCAGCTTTTGTCTCTCTGTCCAGGGATCCTCTGGCCCTGACCTCGGATGCGCTAGTAATGCCATGAAAGGACTTTTATGTCTTCCCCCCAATTCCCCTGCTGGGCAGGGTGCTACGCAAGATTGCTCTGGAAGGGGTGCCAGCAATTCTGGTGGCGGCCAAGAAGAGTGTGGTTCGCAGACGTGGTACAGCTGGCAGTAGATCAGTACGCTCTGCCCTTGGTGCCAGATCTGATCACTCAGGGCTCACTACGCCATCTCAATTTACAAACTCTGGTTTTGACGGCTTGGCTGCTGAAACCTCCATCTTGATGGAGAAGGGGCTGTCTTCCTCAGTTGTGGATACTTTGATTAAAGCTAAGGAGAAGTCTTCCTCTTCCATTTATTACAGGGTTTGGCGTGCCTACATTGACTGGTGTGAGTCTAGGTTTCTTCCCTGTCGTGTGTTCTCTATTCCCAGGATTCTGGAGTTCCTGCAGCATGGGTTGGAGATAGGGCTCCAACTCTGTACTCTGAAGGGTCAGGTTTCTGCCCTGGCTATTTTTTTCCAGAAGTCCTTTGCTCAGCACCCTCTGATCAGGACTTTTTTCCAGGGGGTCACTCATGTGCGTCCCCCACGTAAGCCTATGGTGCCTGTTTGGGATTTGAACTTGGTTCTGTCAGCCTTGCAGGGTGCTCACTTTGAACCTGTGCAGGATGCTGCCTTGGCCATTGCTACGCTCAAGGTTGTTTCTGGTGGCTATCACTTCTGTCAGGCTTGTGTCTGAGTTGGCGGCGCTGTCCATTCAGCCCCCCTACTATGAGAGGCACCAGGACAAGGTGGAATTTAGTTTCAAACCCGACTTTCTGCCTAAGGTAGTGTCTGCTTTTCATTTGAATCAGGATATTGTTCTTCCTTCTTTGTGCCCCAAACCTAGAAATGCTAAGGAGAGGGTTTTGCACTCTTTGGATGTGGTTAGGTGTCTGAAGTACTATCTGGTGGCTACTGCACCTTTCAGGAAAACTGATGCTCTTTTTGTGGTCCCTTCTGGTCCTAGGAAGGGTTTGGCTCCTGCCAAGTCTACTATCAGCAAGTGGATTTGTCAGGCTGTGATTCAGGCCTACTCTGCTAAGGGGAAGATTCCTCCCGTCCGCCTTACTGCTCATTCCACTCGTGCTATTGGTGCCTCTTGGGCTTTTCAGCACCATGCTTCTGTTGAACAAGTTTGCAAGGCCGCTACTTGGTCTTCTGTTCATACCTTTTCAAAGTTTTACAAGGTTGATGTTAGGGCCTCAGCTGATGCTGTTTTTGGCCGCAAGGTTCTGCAGGCGGCAGTGGTGTAAACTGCCTGCTGCTAATTCTTCTTGGGGATCCCACCCTACTTTATGGATACTGCTATTGGATGTCCCAAGTGTAAGTATTAGATTTGGAGCAGGACATACTGTATACTAAGAATAATACAATTCTGTGATTACTCACCTGTAGAATTGGTATTATGAGTATACAGTACGTCCTGCTCCAACCCACCCTTGGTTTGCATTTTCCTGGATCCCCTGTATGGTGATTGTTATCGTTGTTATAGTTGATAATTTGAATTGTTTAATGCTCCCGGCTTCTCCTTAACTCCTTTTCAATGCTGGGGATTTATGGGAGGTCCCTGGGTATTTGAGGGGCTGGGAGGAGCCTATTTTCGATGTCTCTGCAGTCCCATGCCATCTGGCGGAGTATATCCCAACTGTAAGTATTAGATTTGGAGCAGAACGTACTGCATACTCATAATACCAATTCTACAGGTGAGTATTTCACAGAATTGTATTTTTGTGGTTTTCCATTTCTCTATTGGAAGGCATCCTCCCAGGATATCTTTTTGTATGCACTGAAACTTGTCAAAATTAGTACAAGGAAACCTATTATAAATGAAATCTGATGGGTTACTCTACGTGGCTGCTTTTGTTTAGCCAGTACTCTCCACAATATAAAGGTGACTCCTCTTCCAGGCATATATGTCACGCTGATGTTTTTGTTTTTACCCTACCTATGCTATGGTTTAAAATATAAAAATCTAGAACGGATTCTTGTGACAATAGCCAATACAAATAGTTTCTCTTCTGTTAATTTTGCATAGTTTATTCCTGGTCTACTATATTATAGAGACCACTAGCTAGCAAAAAAGTTACAATATATCTATAAGCCACAGAAGTGCACTCCTATTCTCACTCCTCTACAGAATCCCCCCCCCCCACATACTTTACTAAAATTATTCCTTCTCGTGCTTATGGTCCGCCATCACCTCAATAGTTCATTTTCCTGTTGGTACCATTCAGCTGTAAACCTGCAGCCCTCCTTGCAGAGCAGTAGCTAAGTTTTCTGGCACCCAAGGCAAACATTTGAAATGCTGCCCCCACCTGCTCTCATGCCCCGCTTTGGCACCCCCCCGACCTACTGCACCCGGGCAAGTGCCCCATCCTGCTCCCCCCTAGCTACACCCCTGCCTATTTTTGGTCATATGCTTTCTGTTGAGTACGGAGACTTGCCATGGAAATGGCCAGTGTCAAAAATGGGTACATGGGAGCTTCAAGACTTGGGTCCCTAGTGTCCCTACTGAACAGTGCAAATCATGCATAATATATAACAACTTGAGAAATGTGCAATGTGGCCTTCATATCTTACTGGAAAGTAGTTTCAGTGTATAGAGAGATAGCAGAGTGAAAGCTGCCCCATATGCCACACATGCTGCTTATCTTTGTTGCACATCCTGTTCATCATGTGTATACATAACAATTGCAGCTCTGAGGTTGAATGCAGTTATTGATGAGATATCGGATACTAAAGGCAAGCTTATGGCACCACGATAGTAGAAGCTGGTTGTAGGCTATGGGCCCAATGTGTTTGTACGTTTGACATGTATATAACAAAAATTTTTCCGAAACAAAAAGCAGTTTGGGCCCATACATCGCAGTTGTGTTCTATATATGTAGTATGTCTTTAGTGGCTAAAACCCTTCTACAATCGATTCAACGAGTAATTGAAGTTCAAACTTGGAGCTTATGAACAGACTGCAACCGCTTTGCTGCAGTTGGGGAAATCTCCATATTACAATGTCTAGCTTCGCCAGGCTTGACGCAGTTGCCTGCATGACCACACCCAGGTCATTACCCTCCTTCTCCTGTTTTATTGTCCAGCAACAAAAGCTGTGAAAAAAGTAAATTCTTTTTTTTTTTTGCAGATTCAGGTGTCTTATTATACCACAGGGCAGTACCCAAACTCTAGCCAGCAATACCGACCTCTGTCGCATCCAACAGCCTACAACTCACAGCGCAATCAGCAAGTTGCCCAGCCACCTCAGCAACCTGGTGAGATCTTCTTTACTTTTCAGTTGTACGCACTTAGTTATACATACATACCTTCCAGCATAACATAATGAAGTGCAAATAAAAACCCTTCTTCATCTAATTAAATTTCAAAATGGAGCAACAAGGTACAAGATTTTTCGCCCTATAAGGATTTGGAGGAGGAAAAAAAGAATTTTCTAAACCAAATGTGCTAAACCACCCCATTACAGTCAGTGTGGCATAAATAGAATCGGTATTCAACAGCCTATTTATTATTCACCTGTAGACCTGCTGCATAGCAATACCCAGTTGGTCACTGGATATTTTTATTTTTAGACTAATATTTTATTTTATGATAATGATATGTTTGAGTTTTTTTTCTTCATGTTGAAAACCATGAAATCTATGCAGTGACAGATATTATGACGTAGTTTCCAACAATAATTAATCATAGCAGCCTCCTTTGCTTTGGACACATTGCATTCTCTCAATCAACTTCATGAGGCGGTGTCTGGATTTGTTTTACAACCAGCGTGAAATTGTTCCTAGAGACGCTGATTAAGTGTTGGCTACTTTTCTATTACTCTGCGGTCCAACTTACCCCAATTCATCTCAGTTAGTTTTGGTCAAGTTATGTTGGCAGTCATGACATCTACTGCGGCACTCCCATCATTCTCCTGCTTGGTTAAATAGCAGCTACATAGTCTGGGTGTCTTTGGGGGTCATTGCTCTGTTGAAAGACAACTGATGGCTCCACAAAACAGATGGGATGTGCTGTGGTAACCATGCTGGTGAAATGTACATTAATTTTTAAATAAATTACATTGTCACCAAACAAGCACTTCCACACCATCCAACCACCTCTTCATTGGTCACTGAACCACACACGTAGAATCCACTCACCTTTTCTATGCCTCACAAAGACTTGCTCCAAATCTAATACTTACAGTTGGGATATACTCCACCAGATGGCGCTGGACTGCAGAGACATCGAAAATAGGCTCCTCCCGGCCCCTCAAATACCCGGGGACCTCCCACAAATCTCCAGAATTTCTCTGCAGTCTGGCTGCGAAGGATGAGAAATGGCTCTCTACTCGCAGGTGAGCGGGGCTATTAGCACGTGGCCCTGTAGGACTATTCCCACCTGTTCCACTAGTAATATGCCTCCCAGCCTTGGCTGCGCTGGTCGGGTGAAGGTAGGCAGCACTGCTGTTAGGTGCTTAGGAGCGCTGCTCCACCGCAATCCCCCACCAAAGGGTAGGCGGTTCAGGCTTATGGTGAGCCTCTATGGATGCCCCTCCCGCACTAGTGCCCCCTTGCCCCTGCCCATCGGATGCCCCGATCCTAGGGCTGTCTAACACCTCTGTCATGCATTCCCCTGACTCTACTACCCTGCGGGATGCTGAGGACCGGCGCATTGACCAGCTGGCATCCCACGTCTTTGCATGTGCAGGGACGGCGCTGCGCCCGGTCTGTGCCTCTGCCATTACTGCTGTGGCCACTAGAACCCTTATCAGAAATATGCTTGATAGTGCCCCTGATGATTTGCCTTGTGAGGTGTTTAATGCACTCTCCAGTTGTGATGTTTTTGTAAATTTTGTCCTCTCAGCATTGGATGACACCATCAGAATGTGTGCCAGAACTTATGCCCTTGTAGTGGCTATACGCCGCTCGGTTTGGCTGCGCCAGTGGGCTGCTGACAACGCTTCCAAGAAGGCCCTCACTGGGTTTCCCTTTAAAGGACTGCGCCTGTTTGGGGACCGCCTGGACCTTTTTGCTAAGGGAGGCAGGTTACCCCAGCACAGGCGGCAATCTCGGCCCTTTCGGGGTCAGGGTTCCTTCTCCTCCCCTTACCGTGGTGCAAGACAAGGAAGGGGGGTTTCCTTTCCTGGGGCCCGGGGAGATTTCTGGGGTAGAGGCAGAGGACGTGGACGTCCTGGCTCCTCCTGGGGTCCCAAAGCAAAATCCTCTCCCAAGCCCCCTCAGACATGATGGGGCGCCCCATCCGGGTGGGGGGACGGCTGCAGCACTTCGCTCACGTCTGGAGGCTTCATGTCTCAGACCGGTGGATTCAGGAGGTAGTGTCCTCCAGTTACAAGTTGGAGTTTGCTGCCGATTCCCCTCCAAGATTCATCAGATCCTGGATTCCTCAGGACCCTGTATCAGCTCAGAGCTGGTGCAAGCAGTGCAAGGCCTCCTGGAGCTGGGGGTCATCTGCCAGGTCCCCTTAAGAGAAAAGGGCAAGGACTTTTATTCCAACCTATTCACAGTACCCAAAAAAGATGGTTCAGTCAGGCCCATCCATCAAGGACCCAGCGTCCCTGGACAGGGTCTGTGTGCCCTTCCCCCCCCCCCGGTCAGGAGGTCCCTCTCATGGTGGATGGACTCAAGGAACCTGTTGGGGGGCAGATCCTTTTTTGCCCCTTCCTGGGAGACGGTCACCACGGATTCCAGTCTGTCAGGTTGGGAGGGTTTCTGGAAGTCCCTGCGGTTCCAGGGGAGGTGGGGCCCTCAGGAGGCCCACACATCTATCAATGTCTTGGAACTGCGGGCGATCAGGCTAGTTCTGGCTCACTTGACTACTCACCTTCGGGGCCTGCCTGTTCAGGTGCGCTCAGACAACCAGACAGCAATCGCCTACATCAATCATCAGGGAGGGACCCGGAGCAAGGGGGCCCTCCAGGAAGTGTCTCTGATCCTGACTTGGGCGGAGGCTAATTTCCCCTGCATATCAGCTGTGTACATCCCGGGGGTGGAAAATCACCTGGCGGACTCTGAGCAGGGGGACCTCTCGCCAGGGAGAATGGTCCCTATGCAGCAGAGTGTCCACTCTCTGTGTCTCCGTTGGGGGCAACCAGATGTGGATTTGTTTGCGTCCCGCCACAATCACAAGCTCCCAGCCTTTGTCTCTCTGTCCCAGGATCCTCTGGCCTTGACCTCGGATGCGCTAGCAATGTCATGGCAGGACTTTCAGTTCCTGTATGTCTTCCCTCCAATCCACCTGCTGGGCAGGGTTCTGCTCAAGATTGCTCTGGAAAGGGTGCCAGCAATTCTGGGGGCCCCCAGGTGGTCAAGAAGAGTGTGGTTCGCAGACGTGGTACAGCTGGCGGTAGATCAGTACGCTCTGCCCTTGGTGCCAGATCTGCTCACTCAGGGCTCACTATGCCATTCCAATTTGCAAACTCTGGCTTTGACGGCTTTGCTACTGAAACCTCCATCTTGATGGAGAAGGGGCTGTCTTCCTCGGTTGTGGATACTTTGATTAAAGCTAGGAAGAAGTCTTCCTCTTCCATTTATTACAAGGTTTGGCGTGCCTACATTGATTGGTGTGAGTCTAAGTCTCTTCCCTGTCGTGTGTTCCCAGGATTCTGGAGTTCCTGCAGCATGGGTTGGAGATGGGGCTCCAACTCAGTACTCTGAAGGGTCAGGTTTCTGCCCTGGCTATTTTCTTCCAGAAGTCCTTTGCTCAGCACCCTCTGATCAGGACTTTTTTCCAGGGGGTCACTCATGTGCGCCCCCCATGTAAGCCTATGGTGCCTGTTTGGGATCTGAAATTGGTTCTGTCAGCTTTGCAGGGTGCTCCCTTTGAACATGTGCAGGATGCTGCCTTGGCCATTCTTACGCTCAAGGTTGTATTTCTGGTTTCTATCACTTCTGTCAGGCGTGTGTCTGAGTTGGCGGCGCTTTCCATTCAGCCCCCCTACTATGAGAGACACCAGGACAAGGTGGTGTTTCGTTTCTAACCTGACTTTCTGCCTAAGGTAGTGTCTGCTTTTCATTTGAATCAGGATATTGTTCTTCCTTCCTTTTGCCCTAATCCAAGCAATGCTCAGGAGAGGGTTTTGCACTCTTTGGATGTGGTTAGGTGTCTGAAGTACTATCTGGTGGCTACTGCACCTTTCAGGAAAGGAAAACTGATGCTTTTTTTGTGGTCCCTTCTGGTCCTAGGAAGGGTTTGGCTTCTGCCAAGTCTACTATCAGCAAGTGGATTCGTCAGGCTGTGATTCAGGCCTACTCTGCTAAGGGGAAGAATCCTCCCTTCCGCCTTACTGCTCATTCCACTCGTGCTATTGGTGCCTCTTGGGCTTTTCAGCACCAGGCTTCGGTTGAACAAGTTAGCAAGGCCGCTACTTGGTCTTCTGTTCATACCTTTTCAAAGTTTTACAAGGTTGATGTTAGGGCCTCAGCTGATGCTGCTTTTGGCCTCAAGGTTCTGCAGGCGGCAGTGGTTTAAACTGTCTGCTGTTACCTTTGGGGATCCCACCCTACTTTATGGACACTGCTATTGGATGTCCCGAGTGTAAGTATTCTATCTGGAGCAGGACATACTGTGTACTAAGAATAATACAATTCTGTGATTACTCACCTGTAGAGTTGGCATTATGAGTATACAGTACGTCCTGCTCCACCCCACCCCCCATTGTTATAATTACCAGTTTGGGTTGTTTTAATTCTCCCGGCTTCTCGTTAAAGTGGACCAACACCCAGGATTTTGACTATCCTGGGTCTTGGTCCACTTCGGTGGGGCACCCCCGATCGGGGTGTGAAACCCCCCCGAACCCCAAGAAAAACTCACCTCTCCCCGCGCCCAGCGCCGACGTACAAGAACGTCTAAGCGGCAGCCGCCGCCGCCGCCTCCCTCGCGTCACTTTCGGCGCGCGCGCGCCCCCCGCCGGCCATTCGCAGACGGCCGGCGCGGGCACGCGCACGCCTACAGGAGCGCGAGGGAGGCGGCAGCGGCCGGCCGCCGCCGAAGATAAGGTAAGGAGTTTGGGGTGTTTGGGGGGGTTTCACCCCGCGGGACATCCCGATCTCGGATGTCCCGCGGGGTGGGGGGTGATCGGCCCGGGAATCTTATAGATTCCCGGGCCGATCACCCGTGGGTGTTGGTCCACTTTAACTGCTTTTCAATGCTGGGGATTGTGGGAGGTCCCTTGGTATTTGAGGGGACGGGAGGAGCCTATTTTCGATGTCTCTGCAGTCCAGCGCCATCTGGCGGAGTAATACCCGAGTGTAAGTATTCTATCTGGAGCAAGACGTACTGTATACTCATAATACCAATTCTACAGGTGAGTAATCACAGAATTGTATATTCTTAGTATACAGTACAACCTGCTCCAGATAGATTACTTACAATTGGGTTATCCTCCTCCAGATGGCGCTGCACTGCAGAGACATGTAAAACAGGCTCCTCCCGGCCCCTCAAATACCTGGGGACCTCCCACAAATCCCCAGATTTCTCTGCAGTGCTTATTGCGAAAACATGAAATTATCACTCTCTCGCAGGTGAGCGGGGGCTATTAGCCTGCGGCCCTGTTGGACTATTCCCACCCGTTCCTCGTGTGATGTGCCTCCCAGCCTGGGCTGCGCTGGTCGGGTGAAGGTAGGCAGCACCATGTGTGCTTAAGGAGCGCTGCTCCACCGCAATCCCCCACCAAAGGGTAGGCGGTATAGGCTGATGGTGAGCCTTATGGGATGCCCCTCCCGCATTATTGTCCCATGCCCCGTGTAGCAGTGGGTCCTGTGCAGAGGGCCGCCATCCTCCCTCATTCTCCCTGTAACCTTCGGGGGGGGGAAAGAAAGGGGGGGGGGGTGAGCGTGTATCGTGATTCGTGCATA
Organism: Gastrophryne carolinensis; assembly: GCA_027917425.1. Lineage (NCBI taxonomy): Eukaryota > Metazoa > Chordata > Amphibia > Anura > Microhylidae > Gastrophryne > Gastrophryne carolinensis. The sequence continues at coordinate 121,696,917 of CM051236.1, forward strand.
CGGCTTTTTGTCATGTTTTTTGAACTAGTAGATGTGGTGTCAGCTGCCGCGCTGACTTGTCTTTTTACTATTGCAAATGCCGCCGCCGCACGCGTCTTTTCCTTCATTTGGATGTTCTGCGGCGACGTTACCTCAGACGCTTCTGCGTTCTCATTGGTTGCTTGTCTGTGGGCTTCGCGCTCTTCGAGGGGGGGCGGGGCCTGGCTTGGCGCGCTCTGCATCACGGCTCGCTCTGGCCCGCCCTTCGAGATACTCTCGGCGCCATTTTGTCAGGTCACGCGCGTGTGTGTCGGTTCTACTTACCGCAGTCCGTAAGTGCCCTCGCGGGCGACTTCATACTCATTGTAGTGTGTTTGGTTCTGACACCTCTTCTTCCCATTGTGTCTTTCAGATGGGTGAATCCATTCTCCTGGCCCAGTGTAATTGATAGTTGGACCTTGTATAATTACTCCAACTTCCCTAGCGGGTCATTGGGGCATCCAGGGTTGCTTTATAGCGTCAATCCCTACTGGCATATTGTGCCTAATAATCACCATATGGAGGCATCTCAGGATAATGTGACCGGGGTTCCTTCGGGACAAGCCCGGCTGTGTGTAGCTTGTGGGGGTCTCGCCTATTAGCAGTGACAATGCACGGGTCTGTGTTCCTTGCACACAGCAGGTGCTAACGTTGCAATCCACCCCTCCTGTGGCTGGGCCTGCACCTCGTCTCACTTCACCTTCTCCCCCAAGCTTGAGTCTCACCCCCATTGAATTGCATACAAGCGGGGATTCTCAGCCTGATGTGTCTGCTAGACTGGCCAGTGCTGAAAAATTGATAATACTTTAGCGCGTAAGGCCACTGCTAAAAAGCGTCACTTAACCCCTGATGCCACTCTTTTCCCTATGGAGTCTGATGAGTTGTTGCATCTATGTGGCTATACCCCCTCGGACGAAGGGGAGCTGTTTTCTGATTCAGGATAATCTGTTGAGAGACCCAGGGGTCATGACGATTCTGGCTCTGACTCCTGGGCCCCGGATGATACTGACAGACTAGACTGCTGGTTCAGATTTTTGAGGTTCTGTCCATCTCTCCCCCTGTTGCGGCTCCGAGGCAAAGGGGTGAGCTTTTTCATACTGCTAAGGCTCGTTTGGAATTTCCTGAGCAAACCCATTTCAATGATCTCGTGCTTAAGGACTGGGAACGTCCCAGTAGACTTTCCGGTATACCTAAGAGTTGGGACAGAAAGTACCCCTTTCCTGCTGATATGGTCAAGTGCTGGTCATCCCCTGCCGAGGTGGATGCTCCTATTCTAAGGCTGTCTAACACCTCTGTTATGCACTCCCCTAACTCTACTACTCTGCGGGATGCCGAGGACCGGCGCATTGACCAATTGGCGTGCCATGCCTTTGCATTTGTGGGGACGGCGCTTCGCCCGGTTTGAGCCTCGGCCATTACATCTGTGGAGCTCAGGTCCCTGATCAGAAGTGTACTTGACGGTGCTCCTGATGATTTGCTACCTGATGTGTTTAATGCACTGTCTAACTGTGCTGTGTTTGTAAACTTTATCCTATCTGCCTTGGATGATGCCATTAGGATGTGTGCGAGAATTTCTGCCTTGGTGATAGCTATACGCCGCGCGTTTTGGCTGCGCCAGTGGGCTGCTGACCATGCTGCAAAGAAGGCCCTCACTGGGCTTCCATTTAAGGGGCTACGCCTGTTTGGGGATCGCCTAGACCTTTTTGCTAAGGGAGGTAAGTTACTCCAGCGCAGACGGCAGTCTCTGCACTTTCTGGTCCAGGGCTCCCTTTCACTCCCCTACCGTGTTGCTAAACAAGGAAAAGGGGTGTCCTTCGCGGGGTCTCGTGCAGATTCCTGGCACAGGAGCAGAGGACGACGTCCTGGCTCCTCCTGGGGGGCTAATCCCAAATCCTCTCCCAAGCCCCCTCAGGCATGATGGGGCGCCCTCGCCCGTCAGGGTGGGGGGGACGGCTGCAGCACTTTGCTCACGTCTGGGGGCATCACGTCTCAGACCGGTGGATTCAGGAGGTAGTGTCCTCCGGTTACAAGTTGGAGTTTGCTGTGCGGCCTCCCCCAAGATTCATCAGGTCCCGGATCCCCCAGGACCCTGTCTCAGCTCAGGTGTTGGCGCAGGCCGTGCAAGGCCTTCTGGGTCTGGGGGTCATTTGCAGGGCCCCCTTAAGAGAAAGAGGCAAGGGGTTCTACTCCAACCTCTTCACAGTTCCCAAAAGATGGGTCAGTCAGGCATATTCTGGATTTTAAGATCCTCAACAAATTTGTCAAGAACAGGCGTTTTCGCATGGAAACTCTGCACTTGGCCATCAGCTCCCTGCGCCCAGGGGATTTCATGACGTCTGTGGACATCAGACGCTTACCTTCACATCCCTGTGTTTTCAGGACACCAAAGGTTCCTCAGATTCGTGTTGGAAGATCAACATTACCAGTTTGTGGCCTTGCCATTTGGCCTCACTTCAGCTCCCAGAGTGTTCACCAAGGTGCTGGCGGGGTGATGTCTCTGATGAGGTCAAGGGGCATCCGCGTGCTGAACTACCTGGACGACATACTCATCACCTCTCGGTCTCTACAGCAGGCAGAGTTGGACACTCAGCTGGTAGTGTCCACCCTGGAGTCCTTCGGCTGGGTGATCAATCACCCCAAGTCTTCTCTGTCCCCTTCTTCGGTGATCCCGTTCCTGGGAATGATTCTGGATACGGTTCAGTCAAGGATATTCCTTCCTCAAAAGAAGGTGGAAGCTCTAACTGCGCAGGTGAGGTTCCTGCTGTCGTGTCTCCATCCCTCCCTCAGGCAGGGAATGCAGTTGGTGGGCCTGATAATGGCGTGCTTCGAGGCGGTGCCTTTTGCTCAGTTCCATTTGAGGCCTCTACAACTTCACCTTCTGTCAGTTGGGACAAGGACCCAACGTCCTTGGACGGGGTCTGTGTGCTTCCCCCCCCCCCTTGGTCCCAGGAACTTGCTGGGGGGCAGGTCCTTTCTGGCCCCCTCCTGGGAGACGGTCACCACGGATGCCAGTCTGTCAGGATGGGGGGGGGGGGGGATTCTGGAAGTCCCTGCGGTTCCGGGGGAGGTGGGGGCCTCAGGAGGCCCTCTTACTTATCAACATATTCTAAGCAGACAGCACGTCCTGCTCCAGACATAGTACTTACATGTGGGTATACCTCTGCCTTCAGCGCCGTGCACTGCAGAATCATGAAGAAAACAAGCTCCTCCCGGCCCTACATATACCGAGGGACCTCCCACAAATCCCCAGATTCCTCTGCAGTGCTAGAACTGCGAAGACATGAAGTATCACGCTCTCGCAGGCGAGCGGGGCTTTACAGCCCGAGGCCCTGCGGGACTATTTCCACCCGTCCTCTTTGTGAGTAACATGCCTCCCAGCCTGGGCTGCGTTGGTCGGGTGAAGGTAGGCAGCACCTAATGTGCTTACGGAGCCATGCTCCACCGCAATCCCCATCCATGGGGTAGGCGGTTTAGGCTAATGGTGAGCCTCATAGTGGATGCCCCTCCCGCACCTTGCCCCATGTAGCGGTGAACCCCGAGTGCTGGGTCACCTTCCTTAGTTCCCCCCGTTAGTGGGGGGAAAAAGAGGGGGGGTTGTGTATGTTGGCCTAATCTTGCCATATCACACGCCTTGCCTTAGCCCTATCGGTTTCTGGGGGTCAGAGCTGCGCTTTAAACTTTATTTTTATGTTGGCCGCAGTGCCTTAAAAATATGTGACTTGGTGCGTAAGGCGGCTCTGTCTCGCGACGCCATGGCGTTTATTTCTGTTCTCTACCTGTCTTGTCCCGTGGAGCTTCGCGCTCTCCGGGGTGGGCGTGGTCTGGTTTGGCGCGTTCCGCGTCACCTATAGCTCTGGCCGCCCTTCAAGGTTCACTGGCGCCATTTTGTCGGTCTCCCGCGCGCGCGTGGTTACGATCCTCCTTCTCCCTTGGTTGCTGTAAGTGCCCTCACGGGCGTTCGTTTAATTTTCTTTTTGTGCTGCGCATGGCTCTGACACCCTCTTTTCCCCTTATGTCTTTCAGACGCCAAGCTTCCAGTGGCTTCTCCTGGCCTGATATATATATCTCACAGGGTTATATTAGAATCTCCCACACAGCGGGTATTGGGGCATCCAGGGTTGCTTGCAGCATAAATCCCTTCCGGCATATTACCTAGATTAATCACCATATGGAGGCATCTCAGAATTTGGTTTTCCGGGGTCCCGCAGGGACAAGACCGGCTGTGTACCATGTGTAGACAACCCCACGCTGATGCTGACAGAGCACTGGTCTGCGGACCGTGTGCTGAACAAGCGCTGGCCCTGCAATCAGGCTTACCAGTAGCTGCACCTCGCTTCAATACACCTGTCTCCCCGGACTTGAATCTCACTCCTGATGAGTCGCACTCGTGCCGGGATGACCAGCAAGTAGTGCCACGCAAGCTTCCCACCGCGGAGCAAATTTTGTCAGGCTTGGCAGAGCGCTTGGGCGCTGGGAAGAAACGATCCCTGACGCAACCTAGCTATAGGTTTTCCACTGAAACCGAAGAACCTGCCGCTATGCAGGATCTTGATCAGTCCGAGGATGGTGATCTGTTCTCAGGGTCCAGTTCTTCAGATGAGTTGTCTTGGAACCGCGACGGTTCTGGCCCGGAGTCCTGGGGCCTGTGTGAAACTGATAAGTTACTCATTAAGATTTTTGAAGTGCTGTCCATCTCTCCTCCGGGAGAGTCTCCCAAGCCCAAGAGGGAGAGTTTCCACACGGCGACGCTGCGCCTGGAATTCTTGGATCTGGATCATTTCCAGTATCTTATATCTAAGGAATGGGAATCCCCTTGTAAACTCACAGGGGTTCCGGGGGTTTGGGACTGGAAGTACCCATTTCCCCAGGATTTGCTTGAACGATGGTCAGTTCCTCCAGAGGTGGATGCTCCAATTATTGGGGTTGTTAACCCTCCCTTCATGGCGGCCTCCCCCTCTTGCACCCTATGGGGTTGCGGATGACCGGCGCATGGGTGGATTGGCCTCCCATGCCTTCTCTAGTGTAGGGACGGCTCTGCGCCCAGTCTGTGCTGCGGCTGTTACCTCAGTTGCCGCCAGGACGCTGTTCAGGAAGATAATTGACCAACAGCCGGAGGATCTCCCTTGTGAGGTCTTCAACGCACTGTCAGATTGTGACGTTTTTTGTGAGATTTATCCTCTCAGCTATGGATGACACCATTCAAATGTGTGCTAGAACCTCGACCCTTGTGATGGCCATTCGTCGCCTGCTTTGGCTGCGACAGTGGGGGGCTGACAATGACACTAAAAAGGTTCTTACTGCTATTCCCGATGGACGTCGCTTATTTGGGGCCAGGTTGGACCTTTTTTGCAAAAAGGGTAAGGCGCCCTCGCGCAGACGGTCAGCCAGGCAGCCCAGGGGCAGGGACCCCTCGCCCCCTCCTTATGTTTCTGTTAAAAGAGAACCAGAAGTGTGCTTCCAACTTTTTGGAGTGGAAGCTCGTTCCAGGGGAGGCAGGCATCGCCCTGGGACCTCTGGCAGGTCAAAACCAAAATCTGCGGGCGAGGGAACTGCCACAGCACTTGGCTCTTATGGCAGGATGCCATGCTTCGTTCGGGCGATTGCAGGCGATGGCCTTCCTGGACGTGGTTTTTGAAAGAATGGAGTGTTCTGGGCAGTTCCCTTCAAAATTAGCCAGGGGTATTCTAGTCCCCGTTGTATCCTTTAGTGATTGGACACAGGTTGATTTTGGCCTGGAGGGTCTGGGCCTTCTTTTAGGTTGGCCTTGGCTGATAATTGCATTCACTCTGCTCTTCCCCCGGGATGACGCAGTCTGCCCAGATCCGGCGGTCTAGACCGGGCATCTAGGTGCCTACTTGGTATCCATCTGTTGGTCTGCAGACGCCCTTGTCAAGTGAACCTCTGGATGCCTGCAAGGATCCTTTTCCCCTTCGGTCCCTTGTTCCCTCTGGACGCCTAGTCCTTTTTTTCCAGCCGGTGTTACAGGACCATTCTTTATATTAGGGTCTTGTCTGGGGTCCCTCCTCTGTTCCCAGATGGCTCGCCAAGGCGAGTATGGGAGTGCTTTCATACTCTTTCACCGGTACTGTCCGCACTAGTTTCTACTTGACTTGGGGCTCTCTTGGAGTCTTTTGGATTGGTGCTTAGGCACATCTATTACTTGGTGTAATCTGATTCATACTCTCCCTAAGGGGTGGCATTTAGATGGGTCCAGGTTCAACCTTCCCTTCTGATTTGGGTGCCTTGGTATGGAAGGGGCCTTGCCCTTTGTGTAGTCTCATTACATTCACCTTGCGGCTGATGGGCCTATTGCTGGCGGTCGAGGCTGTTCCTTTTCCCAGATGCCCCTGGGGCCTGAGGCTCCTTGGGTTACTTGTCCTGGATGGGGTTCCAACACCCCTGGATATAGATCAGTACGTTCCCCCTGTTTTTATGGGGGTTCCCTTCTGGTTGGTCTACTCATGGAAGTTGTTGATGGACATCACTTCCTTCTTGCTATCCCTGTAGATGGTCGCCATGGGGACCAGGCCTGGCAGGGTCGCTAAAGGGGTTCTATTCCTTATGAAATTCCCTGAGGTACCTAAGGGGGGCTCCTTTAGGGGGGCCCATTTTCATACCATTGGTAGGTCATCACATTGTGCCTTGTTGGGCCCTAGCTTGCTGTTCTGTTTCCCTTAGGCCTTGTCTCTTGGGGACTCTTGGTCTGTCTGGTCAGTGGCTGTCCCAACTTTTATCCGAGAAGGTCTCAGAACAGGTTGACCCTTCTTGTAGGGTCTGGTTCTGATCCAGTGGAGGTTTTTTACACTCCTTGCGCTTCATTGGTATTGGCTCGTTGGCTGTCCTACTGTGCTGGGAGGGCCTTCCCTAGTGTCTCAATGAGCCTACTGGTTGGGGCCGTGGCCCTGTGACTGTTACAGAGACTCTGTCCTGGTTAAGGTCCTAATTCGTTGCCCTGGGTGATTGTCCCAGGACTCTCTGGCCTTGGTCACAGTGACCTAGTCTGGCCTTTTGTCCGGGTATTCTACCCTTTGTCTGACCCTTCTTACACCCTGCTAGGTGGGGTTCTGCACAGGCTTGCTGTGGCAAGGGTGAACTGTTGCACTGGGGGCCATGAGTGGCCCTGTGTGGTTTGGTTCGCATTTTCTGCTGGAGACAGTTGTACTGTGTGCCCTCTCATGTGGGCAGTTATGCCTAGTTAGGCTTCTTACTACGTCATTCCCTTCACAGGGTTTGGACGATCGTTATTCACCCTATCAGAAATGTTCCCTCTGGGTGTCTCTTCTTTTTGGAGGGTTGGGTCTAGATCCCTCCCTTTTTTATTCTTCTCCCTTTTCTACCAGCTATGTTGGGAGTTGGCGCCCTAGTTGGATGGCTGGGACTAGCTCTCTATTCCCTATGGAATGAGGTCTTACCCATGGGTACTAGAGTTCTTATGGCATGGCTGGAGTTGGTCCCCCAACTCAGTTCCTTGAGAGGTTCCAGGGCTCGCCCTGTTTGTCCTCTGTAGAGACTAGTTTCAAGCTTCGGCGTTGAGCTTTCCTCAGGGGTGGCTCAGGCGCATTCCCCAGAGAATTCTAAGCTCCCTTGGGGGGGGGGGGGTTGCTTATCCTGTTGCCCTGCTAAGGGTTTCCCTGGGTCTTATTCAGGTTCTTGTCTGAACTGTTCCCTGCCTCAGATGTCTCCTTCGGGGCGGGTGCCTCAGTCTGGGGCGTGCCATAGGAGACGGCTTTCTTAGCCTAGTCCTTTTTATATTTTTTACAGCTCTTTATATCTGTACACCGTCTGGTGAGGATGTGTCCGCCTTGCACCAAGCTTGAGTCCAGGCGGAGGGTTGTTATTCTTCTCTATTCCAGAACCTATGGTCTTCGGACTGGTGTTCTGCTTACTCTGAGCTTAAAAGGGATCTGTATCCCTCAATAGGCGTTGGGAACCTCTGGACTGCTTCCTGTCCAGGGTTGGGGCTATGCCCGTTGGGCTTATAGACGTCACCATCCTTCTTGCAGCAGGATCTGGTTACTCCCATGAGTATGGGAGCCTGTTGGACTGGTCTTGCTTGGCTGGTTGCCCTTCTGAGCTCCTGATTATCATGATGGCTCTCGAGGAGCCTTGTTAGCTCGTGTTCAGTATTTCGTTGGTCTCGCCGAGACCAGGGTTCGTATTCCCTGACGGGAAAGGTTCTATGGTTGCCATGGCTACCCTGTTATCGTTAGTAGCATGGTTAGGCTGTTACTCTGGCCTGTTTGTTAAGGGAGATTGATTCATTCAGTGTTCTCTTCCTGGCACCTTGTAAAAGTGGTGTTTTCCACGGAGCGCGTGGGTAAAGTGGCACCAGGATACAGCAGGAGTTCCAGCCAGACACTTGGTGATAGACATTTATATATTTTCAATATTTAAGGATTATTTTTGGGGTTAGTTTTGGATTGTTTCAGGTGTGCAATTTTCATGTGTTAGTTGTTGATACACATATATTGTTTTATTAACACTATATAGGTTTGATGATTTGTCTCTAATTAGGGGTTGTTGATCCCCTCTATTTGTATTATTTGTTTATATACACTCTCATATATTTATATTATTATATGCACAATGGCACTTTTTTCCTCTGCCTTGGTAGTCTCCTGTTGAGTAATTATGGTTTTAATTATGTGTTGTATGAGCTCTGAATTTTAATCATGATGTAAATAAATTTACAATTTAAGATTTCATAGTATTGTTACATGCCTTATTCTTTGAATATATAGATTGGTGGTGCAATTTATTGGTGTCCTTTTTGGGTGGTACTGGGCCCCATATTATATTTGCTTGCAAAATTACATTGCCTTTTCTTGGACACCATATATGTGCACACTGGTCTTTTGGAATTTATTCTTATCTGTAGGGTGGTGCAGGGACAATTAAATTATGAGATTCATTCTTCTCTCTTGGTTTGGATTTCTTCTACCGGTGCTTGGTTTGGGCCTTATGCACTTGGTCGTTGAGCAGCCTGACTAGTTCTCTGCTCGTGTTTCATTAGCCTTGTAAGGCTTCATAAGTTAAGTTAGCTTTGCTCTAGTTGCTCCTGGTAGCAAGGTTACAGGCGATAGCGCTGTTTTGGTTGGCTGTGCCTTTTTTCATGGGGATCCCACCCTACTTATGGACACTGCTATTGGATGTCCCACATGTAAGGACTATGTCTGGAGCAGGACGTGCTGTCTGCTTAGAATAATACAACTTTGTGAAGTACTCACCTGTAGAGTTGGTATTATATGCAGACAGCACGTCCTGCTCCACCCCACCCTGATTCACTTTGTTCTGGATCCCCTGTGTGGTGATTATTATTTTGGATATTATTGCCAGTCTCTGGGTGGTTGTTTTCCTCCTGGCTTCTTCTCTCACTGCTTTTCAATGCTGGGGATTTATGGGAGGTCCCTCGGTATATGTAGGGCCGGGAGGAGCTTGTTTTCTTCATGATTCTGCAGTGCACGGCGCTGAAGGCGGAGGTATACCCACATGTAAGGACTATGTCTGGAGCAGGACGTGCTGTCTGCATATAATACCAACTCTACAGGTGAGTACTTCACAGAGTTGTATTTTTGGAACTACGGGCGATCAGATTGGTTCAGGATCAGTTGACCGACCACCTGCGGGGTCTGTCTGTGCAGGTGCACTTAGACAACAGGACGGCGGTTGCATACATCAACCATCAGGGAGGGACCCGGAGCAGGGGGGACCTCCAGGAGGTGTCGCGGATTCTGACATGGGCGGAGGCCAATGTTTAATGCATTTCGGCTGTGTACATCCCGGGGGCAGAGAATCTACTGGCAGACTCTCTGAGCAGGGGGACCTCTCGTCTGGAAAGTGGTCCCTCTGCAACAGGGAATTCCAGTCCCTGTGTCACCGTTGGGGTCTACCAGATGTGGATCTGTTTGCGTCCCGTCACAATCGCAAGCTCCCGGCCTTTGTCTCCCTGTCTCAGAATCCTCTGGCCTTGACCACGGATGCTCTGTCCATGTCATGGCACGAATTTCGGCTCCTGTATGTCCTTCCTCCATTCCCCCTGCTAGGCAGGGTTCTGCGCAAGATTGCTCTGGAAGGGGTGCCAGCGATTCTGGTGGCCCCCAGGTGTCCAAGAAGAGTGTGGTTCGCAGACGTGGTGCAGATGGCAGTGGACCAGTATGTTCTGCCAGGGGTGCCAGATCTGCTCACTCAGGGCCCCTTACGCCATCCCAATTTACAAACTCTGGCTTTGACGGCCTGGCTGCTGAAACCTCCATCTTGATGGAGAAAGGCTTGTCCGCCTCGGTGGTTGATACCATGGTGAAGGCTAGGAAGAAAATCACTTTTTCCATCTATTACAGGGTATGGCGTACCTACATTGACTGGTGTGAGTCTAGGTCTCTTCCCTGTCGGGTGTTTTTCAGTTCCCAGGGTTCTGGAGTTCTTACAGCATAGGTTGGAGTCGGGACTCCAACTCCGTACTCTGAAGGGTCAGGTTTCTGCCCTGTCTGTTTTCTTTCAGAAGTCTTTTGCTCAGCATTCTTTGGTTAAGACCTTCTTCCAGGGGGTTACTCACGTGCGTCCCCCACGTAAACCTATGGTCCCTGTTTGGGATTTGAACTTGGTTTTTGTCTGCCTTGCAGGGTGCTCCCTTTGAACCGATACAGGATGCTGCTCTGGCTGTGCTTACCCTCAAGGTTGTCTTTCTGGTGGCCATTACTTCGGTCAGGCGTGTGTCTGAGTTGGCGGCTCTGTCTATTCAGCCCCCATACTATGAGAGACACCAGGACAAGGTGGTGTTCCGCTTTAAGCCAGACTTTCTGCCTAAGGTGGTGTCTGCTTTTCATTTAAATCAAGATATTGTTCTTCCTTCTTTGTGCCCTAATCCTAGCAACGCTAAGGAAAGGGTTCTGCATTCCTTGGATGTGGTCAGGTGTCTGAAGTATTACCTGATAGTCACTGCGTCCTTCAGGAAAACTGATGCTCTTTTTGTGGTCCATTCTGGGCCCAGGAAGGGTTTGGCTCCTGCCAAGTCTACTATTAGCAAATGGATTCGCCAGGCTGTGATTCAGGCCTATTCTGCTAAGGGGAAGAATCCTCCCTTCCGCCTTACTACTCATTCTACTCGTGCTATTGGTGCCTCTTGTGCCTTCCAGCATCAGGCTTCTGTTGAACAAGTTTGCAAGGCCGCTACTTGGTCTTCTGTTCATACCTTTTCAAAGTTTTACAAGGTTGATGTTAGGGCCTCAGCTGATGCTGTTTTTGGCCTCAAGGTTTTGCAGGCGGCAGTGGTTTAAACTGTCTGCTGTTACCTTCTTTGTTGGGGATCCCACCCTACTTTATGGACACTGCTATTGGATGTCCCAAGTGTAAGTAATCTATCTGGAGCAGGACGTACTGTATACTAAGAATAATACAATTCTGTGAAATACTCACCTGTAGAATTGGTATTATAAGTATACAGTACGTCCTGCTCCACCCCACCCTTGGTTTTGCATTATTCTGGATCCCCTGTATGGTGATTGTTATCATTGTCCTAGTTACCAGTTTGGGTGGTTCAATCCTCCCGGCTTCCCGTTCACTCCTTTTCAATGCTGGGTATTTGTGGGAGGTCCCCGGGTATTTGAGGGGCCGAGAGGAGCCTGTTTTACATGTCTCTGCAGTGCAGCGCCATCTGGCAGAGGATAACCCAAGTGTAAGTAATCTATCTGGAGCAGGACATACTGTATACTTATAATACCAATTCTACAGGTGAGTATTTCACAGAATTGTATTTTTTCCTAACAGAAATTAACCACAAATAGTAATTTGAGTACACAGCGTGAGCGATCTCTTATTTACTTTACCTGACAATTAGCCGACAAATCTTCAGCCTTTGGTCAATTTATCTGTTCGTTATGGAAACGAGCCATAATTTGGATTGAAACTGACGAACTTTCTGGAGGTGGGCCTCTAGAGAGACGACATGGCCTTTGATAGTTTTCATGACTGCACTTGAAGGTTCCTAACATTTTCCTTATTGACCGATCAGCAATGGGTGTTAACTCTGTGATGCACCCCCTGTTGCCAGTCTACGAGGGATTCTGTACCCATGTGACTAGAAGCAGGAATGTGCACCAAGACTAGTACCGAAGCGAACAATACCAATAACACCAGCTCACAGGACTCCTTGGGATTGAGCTTGGAGGCTGGCAGATAAGTGAGTTGTTTTTTCTTCCAATCCATTCCAGGCACTCCTTACACTTGGGATTACCTCCTTGCTGATCACGTGACTGCAAGAAAGAAAACAGGTGTGGCCCCTCCCGGCCCATAAGTAGCAGCTGCCTCCTAACCAAGATCAGTTTTTCTTTCTTACAGTGGCAAGTGACTGTCAAGGTTCAGGAAAATAGCTCTCAAGGATTGGCAGCAAGCGGGGGATTGCACCCTGCCGGCTTTCTGCGTAAGCCTTATTCCCACGGATCCCCTAGACCCAAATTGTGCCTCCTACAGCATCTGGCTGTTCTGGGGTTCGTGACGGTAAGGGTGAAGCGCCGGGGTCTTGGGGCGCTTACAGAGCGTATGGACTCTGGGCTGCATGCTATTTAAAAAGCAAGTCAGCTGCAGGTTTTTCTCTGGTGTACCTGCTGAGGAACGTTTTTTATTTTTAATTCAACCCATCCTTCTTCCAAGTTATGTTTTTTCTCAAAAAAAAAAAAATTAAAAACATTTATTATATTTTTTAGGTATGCCTTTAAGGGGAGTGGCTGATGTCACGCAGGGGGTGGAGTTTAACACGGAACCACAAGGCCGTGTTTCCTGCAGTGCTCCCTCTCTCTCACTGGAAGAAGGTCGGGTCTTGTTATGCCCCGCTATTCCAATTAAGTGTAGCAGCCTGCAGGACAGCGGGGCCATGACTGGTGCTGTGGACGCAGGCTATGAAAAGTGGCCATAACTGAGCAGGCCGTTTGTGGTGTTCAGGATTGACACTAGGGCGGCCGCGGCAGCCGGGAAGCACTTTTTATTGTGTGAATGCGGCCGTCGCGTGTGCGGCTGCGGTGGCGGCCTTCCGGGGCAGGTTGCCTGTTGCTGCGTTTCTTTGAGCCTAGGAAGCTTGTGTGTGTGTGCATTGTTAGGACCAATTGCTTTATCAATGTCATTATTTATTAATGGTATTAATATTATTTTTATAGTATTATGTCTCTTACTTTATATTGTGTGTGTGTATATATATATATTATTTTTAATATCAGTATGATTGGTTTTTATTAGTTTTTAAAAAAAAAAGGAATATACATGTATACATTTATTTATATAATAGACAAATTTTTATATATATTGTGGATATATGTTTGAGGAAGGACTCACTGTGCAACATGATTTTCTGTCTGCTGCCCTCTTTGTGTCCATTACGGCTGTGTGTTTTCTCCAGCAGCCTGTGCTGCCTGTAGCAGGTGTTTCCCCCCACAGCTGATTGCAGCTGACGTCTTTGAGGGGGCGGGGTCTGGCGCGTGTACGCGGCCGTCCTCTCTCTCTCTCTATAGCGATGCGCTGTTGTTCTGGCTACGTGTTGTTAGGGGCGGGGCTTAGACGCGCCGTGCGCCTCATGCTGCCTGTCGGCTTCTGATATTTAAGCTATCATGCTGCGAGCGGCGGGTGCCATTTTTCGCTCTAGACGGTGGCCCGCGAGTAACCCTTTGTCTTTTTCAGCGCGGTTGTGGGGGGTATTTTCTCTGTTTATGCTCCTCTTGTTTTTTGTTTTTTTTAAAAAAGGGGGGGGGGAGATATAAATTTATATATATAAAAAGTTTTATGAGTATTAGGCCTGTTTATAGAGAAAGCAGCCGTTTCTTCTTGGACTATGGCCTTTTGCATTTATATTTTTTATAGAGGTATGTCCTCTTATGTTGTCTAGATGTAATTTTTCGTTTGAGTCTTATATTATTCCTCATGTTTTTCAGGTGGAATCTCCCTTAAAAATGGGGTTGTCTCCCGGTCCTTGGAGTCCTTTGGGGCCCCCTTATTATAGTATATGTATGTTACAAAAAAATATATATAATATATATAATATATATATTAATTTATATATATTATCAAATATCAAATAATTTAAATCCTCCCACCTGGAAATTTAAAGGGCATCCCGGGTAGCTTTGTGCATAAATCCCTCTGGGTATTGCGACTACCCTTCTGTTGAATAAAAACACCATATGGAGGTGTCTCAGGATACCCTTTGGGGCAACCCAGGCTGTGTTTGAGTTGGGGATAATATGCTTATTTGTGTACCTTGCACTCAGCAGACTATTACACAACAATCTGGGGCTCAGGCCTCCGGGTCAGGGTTCCTGGCCCCTTCTCCTACCCCACCCTGTCTTACCCGTACCCCTAGTGATGTGGGCACAGTTGGTGAGCCGCATCCTGATGTGTGTGCCAGATTGGCGAACATTGAGAAATTTATATGTGGCTAAGAAGGCCTCAGCTAAGAGAAAGCACTTGACCCTTGTCACTCCAGTTGGTGAAGGTGAGGAATATGAGTTGCTTGACTGGTCTGATTATACTCCTTTAGAAGAGGGGGAATTGTTTGAAGATTCTGAAGGTTCTGACGATCAGCAATTTGTTGGTGCTGGTACCGAGCAAGGGCAGGGGGATGTTGTGGACACCCCGAAGGCCCTTGCTCACCTTTTTGAGGTTCTGGCGATTTCTCTTCCAGAAGAGGTTCCTCCCTTAAAGGGGGGAGTTCTTTGGGGTCTCTAAGCCGCGCTTAGAATTCCCAAAACAGAAACATTTTGAAGATATCATTCTTAAGGAGTGGGAGAGGCCTGCTCGGCTTCCAGGCATTCCTTCCGGTTGGGACAAAAAATATCCCTTCCCTATTGACGCAGTCAAGCGCTGGTCATCCCCTCCCGAGGTTGATGCTCCGGTGCTTGGTTTATCTAATACTTCCATTTTACATTCTCCGGATTCCGCCACTCTAAAGGATGGTGAAGATAAGCGTATTGATCAGATGGCTTGCCACGCTTTTGCTAGTGTTGGTTCAGCCTTACAGCCTGTAGGTGCCTCAGCTCTTATGGCAGTTGCTTCCAGGTCTGTTATCAGGGACCTGTTGAGCACTTCTGGTCTTGATCCGGATTGTGATGAGTTTGCCGCTCTTAAGCGATGTGAATTATTCTTGTCCTTTATACTATCCGCTCTGGATGACACTATGGTTATGTGTAGTAGGACTTCGGCCTTGCTCGTGGCTATCAGACGATCTGTTTGGCTGCGTCATTGGGCGGCTGATTTTGTAGCTAAAAAATCACTTACAGCACTTCCCTTTGTAGGCTTAAGGCTTTTTGGGGAAAAGTTAGATTCTGTCACAAAAGGAGGTAGGTTACCTCAGCGTAAAAAACAGCCCCGCCCTGTCCGGGGGGGGGGGCGGCCTCCTTTAACCCTTCCTTTCGTGGTACCAGAACTGCTAGAATATCAGTTTTTTCTGCCCACAGAGACGATTCCTGGAATAGGGGCAGAGGTTGTGCCCGTCCCGGTCGTAACTGGGGGTCCAAGCCTAAGCCCGCGGCCAAACCGGCTCAACAATGAGGGGACGCCCTCACCCTTGCGGGTGGGGGAACGGCTGAGGTACTTTTTCCAGATATGGGTCCAGCATATTTCAGACAGATGGATTCTGGAAGTAGTGTCTTCCGGTTACAAACTGGACTTCGATGCCCGGCCCCCTCACAGATTCTTCAGGTCCCGGATGCCTTCGGATCCGTTGGTCGCCCAGGGACTCCGGGCGGCAGTAAAAAATCTTTTGGACATGGCTGTCATTTGCCACGTGCCTCCTGCAGAAAGAGGCCTGGGATTCTATTCCAATCTTTTTACGGTGCCCAAAAAGGACGGCTCCGTTCGGCCCATTCTGGATTTAAAGCGTCTCAATCAGTTCATTCGCTTCAGGAGGTTTCGTATGGAAAGCCTATGCTCGGCCATCAATTCTCTTCGGCAGGGGGACTTCATGACGTCCATAGACATCAAGGATGCTTATCTGCACGTGCCTATCTTTCTGGCACACCAAAGATTCCTCAGGTTTACGGTAGAGGATCAACATTTCCAGTTTGTGGCCCTTCCGTTCGGGCTTACCTCAGCTCCAAGAGTGTTCACCAAGGTCCTGTCGGGAGTGATGGCCCTTTTCAGAATCCAGGGTATTCGCATTGTCCCGTATTTAGACGACCTTCTCATAATGGCTTCATCCATCAGCCAAGCGGAACTGGACACCGGTATGGTGGTATCCACGCTGGAAAAGTTTGGTTGGGTGATCAACTACCCCAAATCCTCTCTCTCTCCATCCAGGGAGATTCCATTTCTGGGCATGATTCTGGATACCTTTCAGGCCAAGGTGTTTCTTCCACAGCCCAAAATTCTTTTGATTCAAGATCTGTTTCGGTTCTTGTTAACCAACCCTCGCCAGTCTATCCGGTTAGGGATGAGACTGGTGGGATTGATGGTGGCCTCCTTCAGGGCAGTCCCGTTTGCCCAGTTTCACATGAGGGCACTTCAGCTCCATCTCCTGACAACTTGGGACGAGTGTCCGTGGTCATTAGATCAGATTTGTCTGTTGTTTCCCCACGTTCTGCGGTCCCTTCAGTGGTGGCTAGTGTCGAGCAATCTGTTGAAAGGCACGTCCTTTCTGAACCCTTGTTGGAAAACTGTCACCACGGATGCCAGCCTGATGGGCTGGGGGGGCTTCTGGAGGAAACTTCAGTTCCAGGGATTGTGGGGGCCTCAGGAGGCTCACACCCCCATCAATGTTCTAGAGCTACGGGCCATTTGGTTGGTTCTGTCCCGTTTAACTCTTCATTTACAGGGGCTGCCAATTCAGGCCTGATCGGACAATGGGACGGCTGTCGCTTACGTCAATCACCAAGGAGGGACTCGCAGCAAGAGTGCCTTCAGGGAAGCCTCTCTGATTCTAGCCTGGGCCGAGGAAAATGTTCCTTGCATATTAGCGGTTTACATTCCGGGAGTGGAAAACTCAGAGGCAGACTCCCTAAGCAGGATCTCAGCTCGGAGAGGGGAATGGTCTTTCAATTCCAGGGTATTCCAATTCTTGTGTCAAAAGTGGGGGACTCCGGAGGTGGACCTCTTTGCCTCAAGGCACAACCACAAGCTTCCGGTTTTTGTGTCCCTATCCCTAGATCCTCTGGCATTGGCAGTGGATGCCATGTCACTGAGCTGGAAGAATCTGGGTCTTCTGTACCTATTTCCCCCCTTCTGCATGTTAAGCAAAGTGATTCAAAAGCTAACTCAAGAGGGTGCACCAGCAATTCTGGTGGCCCCAAGGTGGCCAAGACACCTGTGGTTCGCAGACGTCGTGCGATTGGCGGTAGATCAATTGTATCTGCCCCAGCTTCCAGACCTTCTCACTCAAGGTCAATTACGCCATCCCAATTTACGTACGCTGGCTTTGACGGCGTGGCTGCTGAAACCTCCATCCTAAGGGAGGAGGGTCTTTCTGATGCGGTAATACAAACCCTTGTTAGAGCAAGGAAGAAATCTTCCTCTACTGTTTACTATAGGACTTGGAGGTCCTATATTGACTGGTGTGAGGCTAGGGCCTTGCCTTGTAGGGTTTTTTCCATTCCTAGGATTCTGGAATTTCTACAACACGGTCTGGACTTGGGGTTCCAGCTTAGCACCTTGAAGGGACAGGTCTCTGCTTTGGCGATTTTCTTTCAGAAATCTTTTGCTCTTCGTCCTCTGGTTAAAACCTTTTTTCAGGGAGTTACGCATGTGCGGCCTCCTAGGAAACCTTTGCTTCCCTGTCTGGGATCTGAATTTGGTGCTATCTGCTCTTCAGGGGCCTCCTTTTGAGCCCTTGCAGGATACTGCTCTTTCTATGCTTACTCAGAAAGTAGCCTTTTTGGTTGCTATCACTTCAGTTCGGCGGGTTTCGGAGTTGGCAGCCTTGTCCATTCAGGCCCCTTATTTTGAGAGGCATCAGGACAAGGTTGTTTTCCACTTTAAGTCGGATTTCCTGCCTAAGGTGGTCTCTGCTTTTCATCTTAATCAGGACATTGTTCTACCCTCCTTGTGTCCTAAGCCCAGCAATGACAAGGAGAGGATGTTGCATTCTCTGGATGTGGTTAGATGTGTGAAATATTATTTGGTGGCTACTTCTGCTTTCCGTAAGACGGACGCCTTTTTTGTTGTGCCCGCTGGGCCTAGGAAAGGTTTGGCGCCCGCCAAGTCTACCATTAGTAAATGGATACGCCAGGCCATTGTTGGGGCCTATTCTGCCAAGGGGAAGGTTCCCCATTTTCGTGTTACTGCTCATTCTACTCATGCTGTTGGAGCATCTTGGGCTTTTCAGCACCAAGCTTCTGTTGAACAAGTATGCAAGGCTGCTACTTGGTCTTCCGTTCATACTTTCTCTAAGTTTTATAAAGTTGATGTGCGAGCCTCAGCGGATGCTGTTTTTGGCCGCAAAGTTCTGCAAGCCGCAGTGGTTTAAGTTTGCGCATTATTTCCTTGGTTTGGATCCCCACCCTTTATGGACACTGCTATTGGATGTCCCAAGTGTTATGACTAGTTGGAAGCGGGGTGTGTGACATACTGGGAATAATACCATTTTGTGAGTACTCACCTGTATAATGGGTATTACAAGTATGTCACACACCCCGCTTCCCCCGCCCTTTTTTGTTCTGGGATCCTTTATATGGTAAACTTTTTTGTTGTACTTTTGTAATTGGCTCTTCCTGGTCCCCTTACTGCTGTCTTATAACTGGGGAATGGTGGGAGGTCCCAGGTATTTATGGACCGGGGGGTGCTTCTTTATTCCTAGTATGTCACACACCCCGCTTCCAACATTCATGACACTTGGTAACTAGCCTGTAGAGGGCGATCTTGCAGAGATGACATGAGAAATAGGAGCCCCTCCTGGTCCATAAATACCCGGGACCTCCCACTATTCCTCAGTCTTTTCGTCTCTGCAGTCGGCGAAGTATTCAGAAGATGACTCTCCTTCCTGCAGGTAGCCGGGTTACGGCCGGCCTTTTTCTATTTCTGCCTGAAGCCACATTTTTGTATTGTGATATGTATGTTATGCCTCCCAGCCTTGGCTGATGGGCTCGGGCAAAGGTAGATACTCCCTTGGGTGTATATGGGAGCTTGCTCCCTCCGTGAGACCTCAAATAAGGGGTAGGCGGAATCCGGGTTGGTGTCCCCCGGCATGGGATGTCCCGTCCCTTTGAATCTCCTTGTGCCTATTGGGTGCTTATTGTTTTCCCCCCTTTTGGCCCTCCTGGACCCTGCTGGGGTGAAAGGGGGGGGGGGGATCTTTATTTAGGGAGTATCTTTTGGCCTATGCATTTGTTTAAAAAAAAAAAAAAAAAAAAAAAAAGGAAAAGATAAAGTGACATACCTGTTTTGGGTTTTTTACATTTCCCTCTCTTTTTTTCATTCGGCCCCGTTCTATGATGTCATGCTATTGTCTTTGGCTGACCCGCCCTCTGCTCTCTGAGCAGTGCTAGGTGGTGGGCGGGGCTTCGAGTCGGCGTCGCATTTCTGCTTCCTCTTCCTGTCTGACATGTGGTTTGCTGGTTCCTGTTCTGGTGCTGGCCTCCACTGGTCCTGGCTGCTGCGTTGGTGCCGCTGCTGGGCTTTTCTTATATTGATTGGTCGCAGGGTTGTCGCTGGGCCGTTGTGGTCACTGTGAGTACCCTTTAGTTATACTAAAGGGAAATCTTTTTTATTTACTGTCATTTCTTTCTTGCATATGCATAAGGCTCATTGTGTTTCCTCTCTCTTCCAGGGGGAAACTCTCTTAATAGGGGTTTCTCCTGGTCCTTGTTTAAAATCCTCCCACCTAGGGACTATTAAGGGGCATCCCGGGTAGCTTCGGCTGTAAAAATCCCATATACTTGGCGACTATAAAAAAATTAAGTATTTTAATAAACACCATATGGAGGCATCTCAGGATACTGGCTTTTCAGTACCTGCGGGACAGACTGGGCAGTGTTTGCGATGTGGGGCATCCCTTGTTGGGGATAACGCATTTTTTTTTGTGTATCTTGTGTTCAGTTGGTTATAATGCAGCAGTAAGGGGCCCAAGCCTCAGGGCAGGTGGCTCCTGCCTCTTCCCCCACACCGCCTTGTCTTGTTCATACCCCCAGTGATATTGTCATGGGTAGAGAGTCGCTTTCTAATGTATATGCCTGATTGCCTCACATTGAAAAAATTAATGTCTAGCTCTGTGGCCAAGAGGGCCTCAGCTAAAAGAAAACATTTAGCTCTGGCCGTTGAGGCAAATGAGCTTGATTGTAGCGAGCATTTTTGATCTCCGTTTGGAGAAGGAGAATTCTTTGAAGAATTTGATGTTTCAGATGTTCAGCAATTGTGGGTATTGACGCTGAACAAGGTGAAGGGGAGAATTTTGACACCCCTAAAGCTCTTGCTCAATTATATGAGGTCTTGGCTATCGATTTTCCAGAAGCAGTCCCTCCTCAGAAAGGGGAGTTCTTTGGAGCCTCCAAGCCTTGTTTTGAATTTCCTTATCAGAAACATTTTGAAGATATCATTCTTAAGGAATGGGAAAAGCCTGCGCGGCTTCCTGGCATTCCTTTGGGCTGGGATATGAAAAAAAAAATCCTTTCCTGCAGATGCTGTAAGCGTTGGTCACCCCCCCCCCTGTGGTGGATTCACCTGTGCTCAGTTTGTCCAATTCCTCTGTTTTGCATGCTCTGGAATCTACTTCCCTTAAAGGATGGGGAGGACAAACGTATTGAACAAATGGCTTGCCATGCGTTTGCTAGCGTTGGCTCGGCCTTGCGGCCTGTGGGTGCCTCGGCACTTATGGCAGTCGCTATTAGGTCGTTATTAGAGACCTATTGAATACCTCAGGGCTTGATCCAGCCTCTGATGAGTTTTCCGCTCTCAAGCGATGTGATTTATTTGTGTCTTTTGTACTTTCTGCTTTAGATGACTCCATGGTCTTGTGTAGCAGAACTTCTGCCTTGCTTGTTGTGATTCGGCGGTCTATTTGGCTACGCCAGTGGGCGGCTGACACTGTGGCAAAGAAGTCACTTACAGTGCTTCCCTTTGGGGGATTACGCCTCTTTGGTGAGAAGTTGGATTCTGTCATTAAAGGAGGCAAATTGCCTCAGCGTAAGAAGCAACATCGTTCCTTGCGGGGATCGGCTTCCTTTAACCCTTCCTTTCGTGGTTCCAGAACGGGCAAAGGAGGGTCGGCCCTTTTCAGCCCCAAGGGGGACTGCATGGAACAGAGGAAGAGGATGTGGCCGTCCAGGTCAGAGTTGGGGATCTAAACCCAAGTCCACTTCCAAGCCTGCCCAGCAATGAGGAGGCGCCCTCACCCATACGGGTGGGGGGACGGCTGCGATTCTTTTTTCCAGGCTTGGGTCAAGAGGTATCAGACAGACTGATTCTGGAAGTTGTGTCCTCCGGTTACAAGCTGGAATTCGAGGTTCGGCCTCCTCCCAGATTTTTCAGGTCTCGGCTCTGTTCGCCCTATTCTAGATTTGAGACGACTCAATCAGTTTATGCGTTTCCGAAGGTTCCGCATGGAGTCGTTGCGTTCAACGATCGACGCTCTCCGCCAGGGGGACTTTATGACGTCCATAGACATCAAGGATGCTTATCTGCACATTCCTATTTTTGCCGCTCACCAAAGGTTTCTCAGATTCACAGTAGAAGACCACCATTTTCAGTTTGCGGCTCTTCCATTCGGTCTCACTCCATCCCCAAGAGTGTTTACCAGGGTCCTGGCAGGAGTAATGGCTATTCTCAGGGTCCAGGGCATTCGCATCGTGCCATTGCTGGACAACTTGCTCATCACAGCATCATCTTTCAACCAGACGGAACTGGACACCAGAACAGTGGTGACTACACTAGAGAGGTTTGGTTGGGTGATAAACCATGCCAAATCATCTTTGTCCCGTAAGGGAGATTCCCTTTCTGGGCTTGATTCTGGATACCCTTTAGGCCAGGGTATTTCTTCCTCAGTCCAAGATTGTTCTGATTCTGGATTTAATTCATCTGTTCCTGTCCAATCCTCATCAGCCTATCCGCTTGGGGATGAGATTAGGGGGGTTGATGGTGGCCACGCTCGAAGCGGTTCCTTTTGCTCAGTTCTACATGAGGACGCTTCAGCTCTTTCTCCTGGTGAAGTGGGACAAGCGCCCATTGTCTTTGAATCGGACTTGTCTTTTGTCTCCCCTCGTCCTGCAGTCCCTCCAGTGGTGGCTGATTTTGAGCAATCTCAGGGACGGCAAATCAATTCTGACCCCTTGTTGGGAGTTGGTCACCACAGATGCCAGCTTTACGGGCTGGAGGGGGCATCTGGAGGAGACACCGGTTTCAGGGGTTGTGAGGGCCTCTGGAGGCTCATTCCCCAATCAATTTATTGGAACTTCGGGCCATTCGTCTTGTGCTGCTCCGACTGACTCATCTCTTGCGGGGTTTAACGGTTCAGATTCAGTCAGACAACCGAACAGCAGTTGCATACATCAATCACCAAGGAGGGACTCGCAGTTGGGGTGCCCTCCGGGAAGCGTCTCTGATCCTTCAGTGGGCAGAGATCAATGTTCCCTGCATAGCGGCAGTTTACATTCCGGGGATAGAGAAGGTGGAGGCAGACTCCCTGAGCAGAGCATGCGCTCGCCAGGCAGAATGGTCTCTCAACCCCGAGGTCTTTCAGTTCCTTTGTCACAAGTGGGGGACACCGCGGTTGGACCTGTTTGCGTCTCTCCACAACCACAAGCTTCCAGCCTTTGTGTCTCTATCCCAGGATCCTCTGGCAGTGGATGCCATCTCTCTTGCCTGGAAAGGATCTGGGGTTCCTGTATCCTTTTCCCCCATTCTCCATGATAAGCAAGGTGGTGCGCAAGTTGGTTCTGCTAGGGGCACCAGCAATTCTGGTGGCTCCAAAGTGGCCAAGACGCCTGTGGTTCGCAGAGGTCACAAGGCTGGCAGAGGATCTGTTGCCTCTGCCTCTTCTTCCAGATCTCTTAAACTCGGGGTCTTGCAGGGTATTTTCTATCCCTAGGATTTTGGAGTTTCTGCAACGGGGTCTGGATTTGGGCTTCCAGATTAGTACTTTGAAAGGGCAGGTTTCTGCTTTGGCTATTTTCTTTCAAAGGTCATTTGCTCTTCACCCTTTGGTTAAGATTTTTTTCCAGGGGGTCACGCATGTGCGACCTAGAAAGCTCCTACTTCCAGTTTGGGATCTTAATCTGGTGCTCTCTGCTATGCAGGCGGCTCCTTTTGAACCTTTACAGGAGGTTCCTCTTCATATTCTCACTCAGAAAGTTGCCTTTTTGGTTGCTATTACCTCTGTCCGTCGGGTTTCTGAATTGGCGACCCTGTCAATACAGGCTCCTTACTATGAGAGGCATCAGGATAAGGTGGTTTTCCGTTTTAAACCAGATTTTCTTCCTAAAGTGGTGTCTGCCTTCCACTTAAATCAGGATTTAGTTCTTCCTTCATTGTGCCCTAATCCTAGTAATAACAAGGAAAGGGTTTTACATTCTTTGGATGTTGTTGTTCGTTGTGTTGTGCCTTCTGGGCCTAGAAAGGGTTTGGCACCCGCCAAATCTTCCATTAGTAAATGGATTCGTCAGGCCATTGTTGGGGCCTATTCTGCTAAGGGGAAGGTTCCCCCTTTTCGTGTTACTGCTCATTCTACTCGTGCTGTTGGTGCGTCCTGGGCTTTTCAGCACCAGGCTTCTGTTGAACAAGTTTGCAAGGCTGCTACTTGGTTTTCGGTTCACACTTTTTCTAAGTTTTACAAGGTTGATGTGCGGGCCTCAGCGGTTGCTGCTTTTGGTCGCAAGGTTCTGCAAGCTGCAGTAATTTAAATTATGTCTTATTTTCCTTGTGGGATCCCCGCCCATTATAGACACTGCTATTGGATGTCCCAAGTGTCATGAATGTTGGAAGCGGGGTGTGTGACATACTAGGAATAATACCATTTTGTAAGTACTCACCTGTAAAATGGGTATTACGAGTATGTCACACACCCCGCTTCCACCGCCCTTTTTTGTTCTGGGATCCTTTATATGGTGTTTCTTATTATTTTTCACCATATAATTTGCTCTTCCTGGTTCTTCACTGCTTTTTCAAAAGACTGAGGAATAGTGGGAGGTCCCGGGTATTTATGGACCAGGAGGGGCTCCTTTTTCTCATGTCATCTCTGCAAGATCGCCCTCTACAGACTAGTTACCAAGTGTCATGAATGTTGGAAGCGGGGTGTGTGACATACTCGTAATACCCATTTTACAGGTGAGTACTCACAAAATGGTATTTTTTTCAAGTCATCTCTGCAAAGATCGCCCTCTACAGGTCGGTATCCCAAGTGTTATGACTAGTTGGAATCAGGGTGTGTGACATACTTGTAATACCCATTTTACAGGTGAGTGCTCACAAAATGGTATTTTTACGTCCTGTTTGTGCCACGGCCATTGTGTCCCTGGCTTCAAGGAAGAAGATGAAGAAAAATTTAGCCAGAGCTAAGTCTCGCAGGCTTATTCAAGAGTCCAAAGATTTTAAGGATTGTTTGGACTTTAACTCGTTCGCTATCACTGCGATGGATGATGCGGTCAGGCTGGCTGCTAGAACCTCTGCTCTTCTTGTGGCCTTGCGCCGTTCCTTATGGCTAAGACAGTGGTCGGCTAATGCCGCCGCTAAGAAAGCTCTTACGGATCTACCTTTTTTAGGGAGCAGACTCTTTGGAGAAAAGCTGGACGGTATGGTCAAGGATGGCAAGCTTCCTCAGAGAAAGAAGTCGGCTCGGCCTTTTCAGAGGCCTTCATCATATCGGCCCTTTCGGAGTGGCAGAGGTGTCTTCCGTCCTTGCTCTCGTAGAGATTTTTGGGGTAGAGGCAGAGCACGAAATAGGGCAGGAGGGCCTGGAGAAGTAGGCCCAAACCTCCAGCCAAGCCCACTCCAGCATGAGGGGGCGCCCTCACCCGAGCGGGTGGGGGGACGGCTCTTGCATTTTGCTCATATCTGGAGGTGCCACATGGCGGATCTTTGGATCCAAGAGGTGATGTCTTCGGGCTACAAGATCAAGTTTGCAGCCAGACCGCCCGCAAGGTTCCTTCGGTCAGGGGCATCCCGGAACCAGTCAAAGATAGATGCCCTGAGATCCGCAGTTCAGCATCTCCTTCAAAAGGGAGTAATTTGTCGGGTACCCTTTCGGGAGGAAGGTCAGGGGTTTTACTCCAACCTGTTCACAATTCCCAAGAGGGATGGGTCGATTCGTCCCATTTTAGACTTAAAGGATCTCAACAGGTATACCCTCGTGAAACATTTCCACATGGAGACGCTAAGGTCAGCGGTAAGAGTAGTTTGGCCCAGGTATCTTATGACTTCTATAGACATAAGGGACGCGTATTTGCATGTGCCGATTTTTCCAGGACATCAGAAGTTCCTGAGGTTTGCCCTGGAAGATCAGCACTTCCAGTTTGTGGCGCTTCCATTCGGGATATCCTCGGCTCCAAGAGTGTTCACCAAAGTTTTGGCGGGTCTCATGGCCATTTTCAGGAGCCAGGGTATATGCATCATTCCATATTTGGACGATCTTTTAATTTCAGCCGGGTCTCTTCAGCAGATCATGAAAGACACGCAGACGGTCCTATCAACTCTGGAAGAGTTCGGCTGGGTGATCAATTACCCGAAGTCCCATATCACTCCGGCACCAGTAAGGAATTTCTTAGGAATGATTCTGGACACAGTTCAAGTCAGTGTTTCTACCAGAGCAGAAGGCTCAGCTAATGCGGAATCAAATACAGTTTTTACTGGCTTGCCAGCAGCCATTCGGCTAGGGATGAAGCTAGTAGGCCTTATGGGTAGCCTGCTTCGAGGCCGTACCTTTTGCCCAGTTTCACATGAGGCCTCTTCAGTGGAATCTGTTGGCAAGCTGGGATCGAGCCCTGCAGTCGCTGGATCAAGTCTTTGTGCTAACACCCTCAGCCAGGCAATCTCTTCTGTGGTGGATGGACCCTCTTCATCTGTCTGTAGGCAGGTCCTTTCTGACGCCACAGTGGCAGATCGTTGCCACGGATGCCAGTCTCACAGGCTGGGGGGGCATCTGGCAAACACAGAAGATCCAGGGACAGTGGGGGCCAAAGGAGAATCCGCTTCCCATAAATATATTGGAATTAAGAGCAATCCGGCTAGTGCTTCAGTATCTGACCTCAGTTTAAGGGGCAGGCAGAGGTCCAGTCAGACAATCGGACGGCAGTAGCCTATATCAATCATCAGGGGGGTACTCGGAGCAAGAGTGCTCTAGAGGAAGTAAGCCGGATTCTGACTTGGGCAGAGGAGAATGTTCCCTGCATCTCGGCAGTTTACATCCCGGGGGTAGAAAACCAGGAGGCCGATGCTCTGAGCAGAAAGGTTCTGCGGCGGGGAGAATGGTCCCTCAGTCGGAAGGTGTCCGGAACTGGATCTCTTTGCATCCAGACACAATCACAAACGGCCGAAATTCATATCCCTGTCAAGGGACCCTCTGGCCATAGCAACGGATGCCCTGTCAGTCTCCTGGGCAAGGTTCAAGCTTCTGTACGTTTTTCCCCCGCTTCCGCTCCTGAGCCGTGTACTAAGAAAGATAGCTCAGGAGGGGGTACCAACCATTCTAGTAGCTCCTCGTTGGCCAAGGAGAAGTTGGTTTTCAGACATAACAAGGTTGTCGGTGAACCATTGGCGCCTACCAGTCGAGCCAGATCTTCTCACGCAGGGGGCACTTCGGCACCCGAATTTACAGATGCTGGCTTTGACGGCCTGGCTATCGAGACCTCGATCTTAGCAGAGAAGGGTTTATCGGCTAAGGTTATTCATACCATGATTCAGGCCCGGAAGAAGTCTTCTTCCATAATTTATTACAGGGTCTGGCGATCATTCATATCTTGGTGTGAGGCTAAGAATTTTTCATGCAGAAGGTATTCGATTTCTAGAATTCTAGAATTTCTACAAGATGGCCTAGATATGGGCCTACAGTTAAGCACCTTAAAAGGGCATGTGTCGGCCTTATCTATTTTTTCCAGAAGTCTATCGCTAGTAATAGGCTCATTAAGACTTTTTTTCAAGGTGTCACTCATGTCCGACCACCGTGCAAGTCCATTTTACCGGTGTGGGACTTGAATCTGGTATTATCGGCTCTCCAGGGTGCTCCTTTTGAACCTATGATGGACGCTCCATTGAGCATTTTGATGCTTAAGGTGATATTTTTGGTGGCAATCACCTCTGTGCGACGTGTTTCTGAGTTAGCCGCCTTATGTATGAAGTCTCCTTACTTTGAGTTACATAGAGACAAGGTAGTTTTTCGTTTTAAGCCTGATTTTTTGCCTAAGGTCTCTCCTTTTCACCTTAATCAAGAGGTAATTCTACCTTCTTTATGCCCGATTCCGGCTAATGCTAAGGAGAGGGCACTTCATTCTTTAGATGTAGCCAGGGCCATAAGATATTATTTGGCAGCTACAGATTCCTTCCGCAAGACGGATTTTCTTTTTGTTTTATCAGAAGGGCCGTAAGTGGATTAGGCAGGCAGTAGGAAGAGCCTATTCGGCCAAGGGGAAGGAACCCCCTTTTCGGGTCACGGCCCATTCCACTAGGGCCATTGGTGCTTCTTGGGCTTTTCAGCATCAGGCTTCAGTGGGATAGGTTTGCAAAGCTGCCACCTGGTCTTCGGTTCATACATTCACCAAGTTTTACAAGGTAGATGTTAGAGCCTCAGCTGACGCTGTTGTTGGTCGGAAGATTCTTCAGGCGGTAGTGAGATGAACTACCTGCTGTTCTGCACTGGGGATCCTGCCCATAGATGGCACTGCTTTTGGATATCCCAAGTGTAAGAAGTGCCTGGAATGGATTGGAAGAAAAAACACAATTCTGTGAAGTACTCACCTGTAGAATTGTTTTTTCTGGGAATCCATTCCAGGCACTCCGGCCCACCCGTTTTTGGTCATGAGCTATCTTTTGATGCTTTTTTGATGGTGTTTAGTCCATTTATTACTTTCATTAGCCTTTAAAAAAAAAAGAAAAAGTATAAGAGAAAGTGAAAAGAACAAAATTTGATTTCTGAGAGTTTTCTGGCGGAGTTCGGTCTGAAGTAACATGGACTCCTATATAGGGCCTCCCGTCCTGCCTCTGCTTTATGTTTTTTACTGCTTTTTAAGTAAACTGATCTTGGTTAGGAGGCAGCTGCTACTTATGGGCCGGGAGGGGCCACACCTGTTTTCTTTCTTGCAGTCACGTGATCAGCAAGGAGGTAATCCCAAGTGTAAGGAGTGCCTGGAATGGATTCCCAGAAAAAACAATTCTACAGGTGAGTACCTCACAGAATTGTGTTTTTTTGATTGCGAGGGCAGGGCCTTTTTAGTAATAATGGGCTGTCATTTCTCTATACTTGATTTTTTCCATAAAAACATGAATTACCATAATTTGAATAGTGCTTGAAACTGTGTGCAAATTCTAGCTATAGCTACACAAGTCTCAAGCACATCAAGACCAGAAATTCCACATTTCTGTTGAGGTCTCTTCCTCAAAATTCTCATCAGTTCAAAAGGGAGCTACTTTGAAGGCCCTAAATGGAAAAAATGCCTTTTCAGATTTGTGTAACACATTTTTGTTTTCTTTAAGGTTCCCATGTTCATTATGAATGTACACTCATTTTGTTGGTATGGACAATATATAAAAGGCTTATTGGACAGCTCTGAATGTGTGTTTTATGTCTTTTCAGGTATGCAGCCCATAATTTCCAGCCAACCTCCTGCTTACCAGGGTATGGTCGGTGTCCAGCAGCCCCAAGCTCCTGCCATGCTTAATAACCAGAGAGCAAATGTTGGAAATCAAATGCAGAATATGATGGTGCAGTACACTCCACTTCCTTCATACCAGGTGAGTCTGGCCAATTTTCATCCTGCTCTATGAAAACTATACTTGGAGCCACTGATATCGACTTCATGACGAAGCATGATTTCCTCTTAGAACAACCTCCAACCACCAAATGCCACTCACTATTTTCGGGAGGCATTTCTCTTCATTTACCTACAACACTGCATATAAGGCAGTATGTTTAAGTGCCGTTTAAGCCTGAATGGTCCAGATAGATGATGTAGTGGATAGTCACCATGTCCCAACAAGGCTGTAACTTCAGCAAGGAACAAAGCTGACCACTTTTCTTCCGTGGCACAAAAGAACTGTACGTTCATCATTGGTTGCTATGGGCATAAAATGAGACATCATCCTCCCCTGACCTAAACCCTATTGAGAACATTTGGCCTTGATTCACAAAGAGTTGAAAAAAGCTCTCATGGTAGTAAAAAAATAAATTCATGAGAAAAAAGCCTGAGAATGTCACCGTTAGTGAATCACCAGATAGGAAGACGAGGAAAGTCAATGGCATTTTTTACTACAGGTAAAAAGGGGTAAAAAGTTAAATACCTTTTTCAGGAGTAAAAAAGTGCCATTGACTTTCATTGTCTTCCTATCTGGTGATTCACTAACGGTGACATTCTCAGGCTTTTTTCTCATTAATTGAATTTTTTACTACCATGAGAATTTTTTTGTGAATCAATGCCCTTATGTTAAAATGTAACTTGGCCCGCTAAGATGTTTTTGATTGAAATGGCTTTTGATATCAGTATATTACCATTTTCAGTTCTTTCAAACCTATAAAAGGTATTGAAACCGTTGTGCATAATTTGGAACAATGCATTTCAATTCATGAAGAATATTTTGTCATCATTGGAAGGTTTGTTCCAAAAATTTGATTTATACTCTCTAACTTTTGATGACTTGAAAGTTAGTGTCATTCGTATCCACCATTTAGGAAAATCAGTGAAAAATATAATTTGCATAAAAATTTGGAACACAGTGCAAAGTGCCCAATTTTGTGACTTTAGTATCTCTATAAGTGCTTTGTTTTTGGCAACCTTTGTATAAATAAAATTACTGTAACCAGTATTTTACGCAGACAGTGGTAAATTGAATGAAACCAGAAACTGTGTTTGTTGTTTGGCACAATTTCCCAAGATACTATAATGTTATGTGCTAATGTTTTCTGAAACTACTTGTCAAAAAATATATATGGATGTGCACCGTCTCTCTATCTACAAAGGCTATTATCAAGGTGCTATAGCCCGTGTGGTCAAAAAAGAGAAAACAATGTATGAATATAATGAGGGGATTCTGGATCTATCCCCTCAGGTGACCACTACATAACAGGCCGCACTCAAAGAAGTAAAAGAATAAATTTCTATTTTATTAGTAAATACATTTGCAATAAAAATTATGGGTCTCGGCACACACAACAACAAATGACATAATTAAAAAACATATACACGAACATGGGGGGTCCTATATATGGAGACTCTAATGATAATGATGCGGGATAGCATATAATACATTAAATGAATAAATAAAAAAAATTTCTGGTTGGAAGCCACGTGTGGCCCAAAATATGTGAAGAAAAGGGATACTATATCCCCATAAAATACATAGCAAGGTGCATGATACAATATGTGCAAATATATGTGTGGACAATGTAATAAATATTAACAAATATGCACCCTCATATAATGCATACAAAATTCAACAATAAAGTGAAACTACAAAAACAGAAAAACACAACGTGGAAAAACAATGAAACAAACCCCAAATAAGTGAGCGATTAATGTGCTGAGTGCAATGTAGCACACACGTGGTGCAAAAACCAGCCAGAGGAGTAGTAAGGGGTCATGAATAACGCTACCCGACTGAAGTAATAAACAATGATAGTAAGTATAAAAGATTTACATAACCTGATCTCCAAGGGGTCCCCCGCAGCAGCCGCCACCGACGCGTTGCGTGTCAGACACTTCGCCAGGGTGTACCGGCAGCTGGGGAATCCCCCTCCCTAAATACCCCGAGTGGATAAAACGCTAGCCAATGGGAGGCGGCCGCGTCACCACCCGTACGTGCGCCCCGCCCGGCCAATGAATGAGGCCGTAAGGGCAAGCACGTCAGATGGGACGCAGCCACGTCACCGCTGGACCGCAAGCCCGGGATGCGCCTGCGCGAGACGCGCCGCCGGGCGCGCGGCGGGCGGGACGCACTCCCCTGCAGTAGGAGGCGCCCGCCAGCCACCCGCCCGGCCGCGCGCACATCACGCAGGCGCACCCCGTCCACCCAGCAGCTGAAAGAATGACAGGTGCAGGAACGTGGAATGGTAAGTATTCGGGGAGGGAGGAAGAAACACCTACTTATAGTTTACTATAGGGGCAACATAGACAATCCCATATACATGAATACCTGTACAAATACAACGACTAAATATACAAGTGTATTATGCTATGCTAGACCCATATGCCTATGCTATATTATACGATGTAAATAAATAAACAAATAACTCAAAGAATCTTAATATTGTTAATCAAAAAGACCACATAACACAGTGGAATTGTGTATGGATATCGGCATATATGCCATATATTACCACTGCTGAATGTTTGAATGGATATAATCCCATATGGCATCAGAGGGTCCATACCAGAAAGGAACCACCAACCTATGGGCAGTATTGAATCATAAACAACACACAAATGAATATAACCATACATTGTATATGAGAAAAAGAAATTGTTATTTATTGATACATATTGGCACCAGACAAGGGGATAATTTCATTAAAGGGGACAGTAGTTCCCATAAAGTGAGACGACATACAGAATCCCCAAACAAGTTGCTGTATGGACAAAGGTATACAGATGCAAGCCTGGTGCACAATATATATATCATAAAAAGCATAAAATTGCCCTAAAATATTTAGTATTTAGTATGGTTGCCTGAAGGCCATATTCACAGGGCAATATCTATCAAGTACACTCCGGCGTGCATCTGTTTAAGGTGCCTAAATCACTTAAGAAGCATTCCCATATGCATATTGCCACTCACGGTGCCACACTTTGAAGATTATTATATACAGTATAAGATAAAGGTGCCCAAGGGCACTAAGTCCCTGGGGTGCCAACGGTTACAATGTCCAATCAATATCGATTGTCCCCAAGGAAAGAAAAAAAAAAGAAAAAAAGGGAATCTAATGAAAGATAAGGAGGGGATCTAGTGAAAGGTAATACTGAATCGCCAATATCACAATGCAAATCCGTCTTCATGCCAGTTTCAGCTCCACCTCGGACCTTGATTGTTATATGGATCAGGATCGTATATTCACACTATAAGGCGACCATTCGCTACATGGATCCAAGATGTATGCCATTAGTACACGGATCTCAATCAAGCAAAGGTTATAATCCCTAAAAAGTACAAATAAGGGAGAGAGTGTGGTCAGTCCCTATATCAAGAATACTCTTATAATTCATGCAATAATCCCATAAAGGCAAACCATGAGATATACCAAAGGCAACCCGATGTCAATCAATAAAATGTGACCAAGAGTAAACATATAGATGAAATTTGCACATATTGTATCATGCACCTTGCTATGTATTTTATGGGGATATAGTATCCCTTTTCTTCACATATTTTGGGCCACACGTGGCTTCCAACCAGAAATTTTTTTTATTTATTCATTTAATGTATTATATGCTATCCCGCATCATTATCATTAGAGTCTCCATATATAGGACCCCCCATGTTCGTGTATATGTTTTTTAATTATGTCATTTGTTGTTGTGTGTGCCGAGACCCATAATTTTTATTGCAAATGTATTTACTAATAAAATAGAAATTTATTCTTTTACTTCTTTGAGTGCGGCCTGTTATGTAGTGGTCACCTGAGGGGATAGATCCAGAATCCCCTCATTATATTCATACATTGTTTTCTGAAGCTACTTGCACATACTAGTTAGCTGTGCATATCTGAAACTACATGCACATTCTAGGTTGCTACTGTTGAAGCTGAAACAGTGGTCAACAACTCCCTTTTGTCCTCACAAATTTTTCAAATTGCGGCCTTTGCATTTATTTATAAAAGAACATCTCTGTCCATTTGACAGGTCCCAGTGGGAAATGAATCGCAGGGAGTTGTGCAACAGTCCTATCAGCAATCTGTGCTTGTACCCACCAATCAGTCTGTGCAAGGATCTCTGCCAGCTGGGGGGATGCCAGTCTACTACAGTGTTATACCAACAGCACAACAGAATGGTTCCAGGTATGTCACATTCTCAGATATCAACATTGCATACTGCCTGCTCTCACCTTGTCGCTAGCTATATATTCCTAGTATGTCACAAACCCCACTTCCAAAGATACATGACACTTGGGAAACCGGCCTGTAGAGGGCGATCTTGCAGAGATGACATGGAAAAAGGAGCCTCTCCTGGTCCATAAGTACCGGGTTCCTCCCACTATTCCTCAGTCTTTTGTCTCTGCAGTTGGCGAAGCAAGTCAGAAGATGACTCTCTCCTCCTTGCAGGTAGCCGGGGTAACTCCCGGCATTTTTTTATGTCTATTTCTGCCCGGACTTCTTTTTCTTTTAAAAGTTAGCACCTAGGGGAGCTTGCTCCCCCCCGTGAGACCCCATACTAAGGGGTAGGCGGTGTCCGGGTTGGTGATCCCCGGCTTGGGATGCCCTGTCCCTCTTGCCCTTTCACCTATTGGTGTGGGTCCCCCCCCCCCCCTGCAGTGACTCTGTGCCCTTTGGGGGGAGGGGGGTGGCCTTTCTCCCATAATATAGCTAAAAAATCACATGGGAAAAGTGTGTGTGTGTGTGTTTTAGCACTGTTCAACAGCACAAGTATCGCATTAAGCTCAGCTTGTGGCAAGTCTTTGCTTTTAAAATAGATGGTGTAATCTTCAAATTCGGCCATTGTTGATTTTCAGCTGTGGTTAAGGAGAGGGCAGGGCCAGGAGCTCAGCTATATTGGCTTCACTGGTGTTTTTTTCTGGCCCGCCCTCTCCTTCCTTTTTCTCCCTCCTGTCTTTCCTTAGGACACGTGAGTTTTTGCCACTTGTGTTATATATTCTTATGTATATATTTACTCTGTGATTCACTCAATGGTATTTTTCAGTAGCTAGCTCCAGCTCTGTCTAGAGAGACAACACTTTGATTGCACAGGCTGGAGGTTCTTTGTAAACACTCCCCTGTGCTGAGCTGCCTCACCTACGCTTGTGTGCAAGCCTAACTGCTGCTAAAGCCTTTACTTGTGGCTGGAGCAGCTGACCTGTTGTCCAGCCTTCTTTGGAGCCTTGACTCTGGATATGCTGGGTTTTGACTACTGATGAAAATCTGTCTTATAGATACACAGATATATGTATTGGTTTTGAGTGATGTGTATGTTTGGCTTATGTCCTCCTGCCCTTATGTTCAGGTTTTGTGTTCCACTTTAAGGTGGACCTGGATTCATGTTACCTGGCTCTATGTGTTAAAGACCAACAACATAGAAACATAGAAGGTTGATGGCAGAAGGAGACCTTATGCTCCATCTAGTCTGCCCTTAAATAGTCCTAAAGGATTTAAAAAAAAAAGATCCTCCCACTTGGGACTTGAAGGGGCATCCCGGGTAGCTTTAACAGCGTAATTCCCTCTGGTCATTGCGACTACCTTAAAGATCACCATATGGAGGCTTCCCAGGATACCGGGCTTAGGCTCCCCTCGGGGCATTCCCGGCAGTGTGTGGATTGTGGGGTATCCCTTGTGAGGGATAATGTACTTGTTTGCATACCTTGTGCTCAGAAGGCCATAACGCAGCAGTTGGGGGCCCAGGCCTCTGGGTCTGTGGCCCTGGCCTTTTCTCCTACCCCACCCCGCCTTATCCGTACCCCATATGATGTTGTCACAGTTGGGGAGTCGCAATCTGATATGTGTGCCAGATGGCTAATATTCAGAAAGTTATTTCTAGCTCTGTGGCCAGAAAGGCCTCGGCTAAAAAAAAAAAAAAAAACTCCCACTTGGGACTTGAAGGGGCATCCCGGGTAGCAATTGCGTGTAACCCAGATATACTTGGCAACTATAATCAATTATAAGTATAATACTAAAGCATCATATGGAGGCATTTCAGGTTAATGGGCTTGCAATTCCCTTGGCACAGACTCGGCAATGTTTTGGATGTGGGGCATCCCTTGTTTGGGATAACGCAGTTCTTGCGTCCCTTGTGCACAATTAACCATTATGCACCCAGGCTTCAGGGTCTGCGGCTACTGCCTCTTCTCCTACTCCGCCGTGTCTTGTCCGTACCCCCAGTGATATTGTCATGGGTGGTGAGTCGCATTCTGATTTATGTGCCAGATTGGCTCATCTTGAAGGATTTATGTCTACGTCTGTGGCTAAGAAGGCCTCAGCTAAAAGAAAGCATTTGACTCATGCCATCTCGGCAAGTGAGTTGGACAATTGCGAATTGCTTGATTGGTCTGACCCTTCTCAGTTAGAAGAAGGGGAATTATATGAGGATTCAGATGTTTCTGACGAACAGCAATTTGTTGGTAGTGAAAGTGAGCAGGGTGAAGAGAGTGTTGTGGTTACCCCAAAAGCTCTTGCCCAGTTATTTGAGGTTTTTGTTATTACTCCTCCTGAAGTAGTCCCTCTCAAGAGAGGAGAATTCTTTGGAGCCTCTAAACCTTGTTTGGAATTTCCAAATCAAAAGCATTTTGATATTTTTAAAGAATGGGAGAAGCCTGCGCGGCTTCATGGCATTCCCTTGGGCTGGGACAAAATATCCCTTTCCAGCTGATACGGTTAAACGTTGGTCATCACCTCCTGAGGTGGATGCCCCTGTACTTCCTGACTCCACTACACTCAAGGATGGAGAGGACAAACGTATTGATCAAATGGCGTGCCACGCTTTTTCCAGTGTAGGCTCGGCCTTGCGGCCTGTTGGCGCTTCGGCGCTTATGTCGGTGGCTATTAGGTCTGTTGTGAGAGACCTAATGAATAACTCAGGGCTTGATCCGGCCTCTGATGAGTACGCTGCTCTTAAGCATTGTGAGATGTTTGCATCTTTTGTACTTTCTGCTTTAGATGATACTCTGCTCATGTGCAGCAGAACCTCTGCCTTGTTAATCGCCATTCGGCGGTCAGTATGGTTGCGACAGTGGGCGGCGGATGTTGTAGCCAAGAAATCGCTTACAGCGCTTCCGTTTGTGGGATTGCGCCTATTTGGAGAAAAATTGGGTTCTGGAAGTAGTTTCTTCCAGTTACAAACTGGAATTCGAGTCCCGGCCTCCTCCCCAGATTTTTCATGTCCCGGATGCCGTCAGATCCGGCAATTGTGCAGGGACTGCGGGCAGCAGTAGCGAATCTGTTAAACATGGCTGTCATCTGCCTAGTGCCTCCGGCGGAAAGGGGTTTGGGGTTTTACTCCAACCTATTTACGGTACCCAAGAAGAACGGCTCTGTTCGGCCTATCCTAGACCTAAGGAGACTCAATCAATTTATCCATTTCAGAAGATTCCGCATGGAGTCTCTGCGATCAACGATCAATGCTCTCCGTCAGGGGGACTTCATGACATCCATAGACATCAAGGATGCTTATTTTGCACATTCCTATTTTCCGGGTCACCAGAGATTTCTCAGGTTCTCGATAGAAGACCAGCATTATCAATTTGTTGCCCTGCCATCCGGCCTTACCTCGGCCCCAAGAGTCTTTACCAAGATGCTGGCAGGAGTGATGGCTATATTCAGGGTCCAGGGCATCCGCATTGTGCCTTTTCTGGACGATCTTCTTATCGCGGCCTCCTCCCTCGAACAATTAGAGTTGGACACCAGGATGGTGGTCTCTACGCTAGAGAGGTTCGGATGGGTAATAAGTTACCCCAAATCCTCTCTCTGTCCGTCCAGGGAAATTCCCTTCCTGGGCCTGATTCTGGAATGGTTCTGATTCAGGACTTAATTCGTCTATTCTTGTCCAACCCTCGTCAGTCTATCTGTCTAGGGATGAGACTAGTGGGATTGATGGTAGCTGCATTCGAGGCAGTCCCGTTTGCCCAGTTTCACATAAGGACGCTTCAGCTCTTCCTCTTGGCAAAGTGGGACAGGTGCCCACTATCATTAAATCAGACTTGTCTATTGTCTCCCCACGTTTTGCAGTCCCTTCAGTGGTGGTTAATATTGCACAACCTCCAGAAGGGCAAGTCATTTCTGACTCCGCGTTGGGAACTGGTTACCACGGATACCAGCCTGGTAGGCTTGGGGGGCTTCTGGAAAAAGCATCAAAAGGATTGTGAAGGCCTCAGGAGGCTCATTCTCCAATCAATGTATTAGAGCTTCGGGCCATACGTCTTGTCCTACTTCGACTGACCCATTTCTTACAGGGTCTGCCAGTTTAGATTCGGTCAGACAACCGAACAGCTGTTGCATACATCAATCACCAGGGAGGGACTCGCAGTTGGGGTGCCCTCCGGGAAGTGTCTCTGATCCTTCAGTGAGCAGAGATCAATGTTCCCTGCATATCAGCAGTTTACATTCCGGGGATAGAGAATGTGGAGGCGGACTCCCTGAGCAGGGGATGTTCTCGCCAGGGGG
The DNA here is from genome assembly GCA_027917425.1 of Gastrophryne carolinensis. Taxonomy (NCBI): domain Eukaryota; kingdom Metazoa; phylum Chordata; class Amphibia; order Anura; family Microhylidae; genus Gastrophryne; species Gastrophryne carolinensis. The sequence continues at coordinate 121,734,331 of CM051236.1, forward strand.
AATGGTCTCTCAATCCAAGGGTCTTTCAGTTCCTCTGTCACAAGTGGGGGACTCCACAGTTGGGCCTGTTGGCTTCTCGTCACAATCACAAGCTGCCAGCTTTTGTGTCTCTATCCCAGGATCCTCTGGCAGTGGCAGCAGATGCCATGTATCTGGCCTGGAAGGATCTGGGGTTCCTATATCTGTTTCCCCCATTCTCCATGATCAGCGAAGATGGTGCGCAAGTTAGCCCTGGAGGAGGCGCCAGCAATTCTGGTGGCGCCAAGGTGGCCAAGACGTCTGTGGTACACAGATGTCGCAAGGCTGGCAGTGGATCGGTTCCATCTGCCACTTCTTCCAGATCTCATCACTCAGGGACAACTTTGTTACCCCAATTTACAAACGCCGGCTTTGACGGCATGGCTGCTGAAGTCTCCATCTTGAAAGAAGAAGGTCTTTCTGATGCGGTTATTCAGACTCTTATTAGAGCTAGGAAGAAGTCTTCCTCTGTCATTTATTACAGGACTTGGAGGTCCTACATTGATTGGTGTGACTCCAGGGCTTTGCCCTGTAGAGTATTTTCTATTCCTAGAATTCTGGAATATGGGATTCCAGATTAGTACTTTGAAAGGGCAAGTCTCTGCCTTACTGCTATTTTCTTTCAAAGGTCATTCGCTCTTCATCCTTTGATTAAGACCTTTTTCCAAGGAGTCACCCATGTGCGGCCTCCCAGAAAGCCTATACTTCCTGTTTGGGACCTTAACCTGGTGTGCAGGCCGCTCTCTTTGAGCCTTTGCAGGATATTCCTCTACCTATTCTTACTCAGAAGGTTGCCTTTTTGGTTGCTATTACTTCTGTCCGCCGAGTTTCTGAACTGGCAGCTTTGTCTATTCTAGCCCCTTATTTTGAGAGGCATCAAGGTAAGGTTGTTTTCCGTTTTAAACCGGATTTCCTTCCTAAGGTGGTGTCTGCTTTCCACCTAAATCAGGATATAGTTCTTCCTTCCTTGTGTCCTAAACCTGGTAACGACAAGGAAAGGGTCTTACATTCTTTGGATGTAGTTCGTTGTGTTAAGTATTATTTAGTTACTACCTCGGCCTTCCGCAAGACGGATGCCTTTTTTTGTTGTGCCTTCTGGGCCCAAGAAGGGTTTTGCTCCTGCCAAATCTTCCCTTAGTAGGTGGATACGTCAGGCCATCATTGGGGCCTATATGACTAAGGGGAAGGTTCCCCCTTTTCGTGTCACCGCTCATTCTACTCGTGCTATTGGAGCTTCTTGGGCTTTTCAGCACCAGGCTTCTGTTGAACAAGTTTGCAAGGCTGCAACTTGGTTTTCTGTGCATACTTTTTCTAAGTTTTACAGGGTTGATGTGCGGGCCTCAGCGGATGCTGCTTTTGGCCTCAAAATTCTGCAAGCTGCAGTAATTTAAGTTATGCATTATTCCTTGGGGATCCCCACCCATTATAGACACTGCTATTGGATCTCCCAAGTGTCATGTATCTTTGGAAGTGGGGTGTGTGACATACTAGGAATAATACCATTTTGTGAGTACTCACCTGTAAAATGGTTATTACGAGTATGTCACACACCCCACTTCCCCCGCCCTTTTTGTTCTAGGGATCCTTTATATGGTGATTATTATTGAATATAATTAGCTCTTCCTGGTTCTCACTGCTTTTTAAAGTGGACCAACACCCAGGATTTTGACTATCCTGGGTGTTGGTCCACTTAGGTGGGGCACCCCGATCGGGGGTGCCCCGCTGTGTGAAACCCCCCCGATCGCCGCAAAAACTCACCTCTCCCCGCTCCCACGTGACCTCGTCCGGCCAATGACAGCGCTCAGAGCCGCTCTGGTATGCGCGTCCAAAGCCGCTTGGACGCGCATACCAGAGCGCTGTCATTGGCTGCGTCTCTCGCTTCCCTCTAACAGGGAGCGCGCCTGCGCCGGCCATTCACAAAACGGCCGGCGCGGGAGCGCACCCTGCTAGAGGGAAGCGAGAGACGCGGCCGCGTCTCGCGCATGCGCTGTTGGATCGCCGGTAAGGTAAGGATTGTGGGCCTCCTGGGGGGTTCCTCCCCGCGGGACATCCTGATTTCGGATGCCCCGCGGGGAGGGATCTGATCGGTCCGGGAATCTTATAGATTCCCGGGCTGATCCCCCCTGGGTGTTGGTCCACTAAGACTGAGGAATAGTGGGAGGAACCCAGTACTTATGGACCAGGAGGGGCTCCTTTTTCCATGTCATCTCTGCAAGATAGCCCTATACAGGCTGGTTTCCCAAGTGTCATGTATCTTTGGAAGTGGGGTGTGTGACAAACTCGTAATAACCTTTTTACAGGTGAGTACTCACAAAATGGTATATTCTAAGTATACAGTACGTCCTGCTCCAGATATAATACTTACAATTGGGTTATCCTCCGCCAGAGGGCTCTGTGCACTGCAGACATGCAAAATCAGGCTCCTCCCGGCCCTTTATATACCCAGGGACCTCCCACAAATCCCCAGATTTCTCTGCAGTGCTAACTGCGAAGACATGAAGTATCACTCTCTCGCAGGTGAGCGGGGCTGTTACAGCCTGCGGCCCTGTTGGACTATTCCCACCCGTCCTGTGATGTGCCTCCCAGCCTGGGCTGCGCTGGTCGGGTGAAGGTAGGCAGCACCATGTGTGCTTAACGGAGCCATGCTCCACTGCAGTCCCCCACCATAGGGTAGGCGGTTTAGGCTGATGGTGAGCCTCATAGTGGATGTCCCTCCCGCATTCTTGTCCCATGCCCCGTGTAGAGGTGGACCCTTTTTAAAGGGTCGCTGTCCTCCATCGTTTCCCCCCCGTATTCGGGGGAAAAGAAGGGGGGGGCGTGTGTGTCCGTTGGCGGTCTTAGTGTACAGTATTGTCATGCTTATGGCCGTGCTTTTGCCCCTGACCGGCAACTGGGTGTTTACTAGTTTGGCCCTCTCAATTTAACATGCAATAGTGTACTGCACGTCCTGCGTTATTATACTACATCTTGGGCAGGAACCTACTTTTGTGCACGCCTACGGGCGTCAGAATGGTGGCGGTGTATTTAGGCTTCACGAGTATCCACTAGCAGATGCCTTTACTAGCACACTCTATGCTTGGCTTGCCGAGCTTTTAATGGCTGCTTCAGAGCTTCGCGCTCTTTGGGTGAGGCGGGGACCTGGCGTGGCGCGCTCCGCGCCACGCCCAGTTTAGACCCGCCCTCCGAGGTTTGGTCGGCACCATTTTGTTTATCCCCCGCGCGCGCGTGTTGGCGATCCTTCTCCTCCCCAGGTCGGTGAGTGCCCTTGCGGGCATTTTCATCATTAGTATTCTTTCTGTTGCTCATGGCTCTGACACCCCTTATTCCCCTTCTGTCTTTCAGACCTTGAAGAGTCCGGTGGCTTCTCCCGGTCTAACATATATAGTAGCGGGCTTACAAATTCTCCCACATTCCTAGCGGGTCTTTGGGACATCCAGGGTTGCCTATTGCGTAAATCCCTACTGGTATATTACATTAACAATCACCATATGGAGGCATCTCAGAATTATGTGACCGCTGATGCGGACAGAGCACGGGTCTGTGGACCATGTGCTGAACAAGCACTGGCCCTACAATCAGGGTTGCCAGTGGCTGCGCCTCGTTTCAATACACCTCCCTCCCCGTGCTTAAATCCCACTCCTGATGAGTCGCACTCGAACGGGAATGAACAGCAAGTCGTGCCGCGCTGACTGCCTACGGCCGAGCAGGTGATTTCGAGGTTGGCTGAACGCTTGGGCCCTGGTAAGAAGCGGTCCCTGACGCTTCTGGTTTCGCCTGAATCTGAAGAGTTCACTGCTGAGCAGGGTTTTGCTCTTTATGATGAGGGTCGGCTATTCTCTGAGTCATGATGATTCAGGCCCCGCTTGGGGCCTGTGTGACACCGACGAATTACTGATAAAGATCTTCGAGGTCTTGTCTATCTCTCTCCCTGGTGAGGCTTCCAGGCCCAGAAGGGAGAGTTTCCATACAGCGCCGCCGCTAGGGCAATGCCCTAGTAAACTTCCAGGGGACTGGGATTGGAAATACCCCTTTCCCCCTGATGTGGTTAACTGCTGGTCATCACCTCCCGTGGTGGATGCACCGATCATTGGGGTTCTTAACCCCCCCTTTATTGCGGCCCCTTCTTATTGTACCCTTCGGGATGCTGAGGACCGGCGCATTGATAGGCTGGCTTCCCACGCCTTTTCTTGTGCAGGGACGACTCTGCGCCCGGTCTGTGCCGCGGCCATCACTGCAGTGGCCGCCATGACCCTAATCAGAAAGCTGGTTGATCATCAACCTGAGGATCTCCCCTGGGAGGTGTTTAATGCACTCTCCAGTTGTGATGTATTTGTAAGATTTATCCTTTTGGCACTGGATGACACCATCAGCACGTGCGCTAGAACTTCCACCCTTGCTGTAGCTATACGCCGACTGGTCTGGCTGCGACAGTGGGGTGTTAACGATGCTGCGAAAAAGATTCTTACTGGGCTTCCCTTTAGATGGTGACGCCTATTCGGGGCCCGTCTGGACCTGTTTGGAAAAAAGGGCAAAACACCCCTTTACAGAATGCGGTCTCGGCCTTCTCGAGGCAGGGGCACCCCTCCTCCCCCCTATGTTAGCGTCAAATCCGAACCAGTGGTATCCTTCCAGCTTTTTGGTATAGATCCCTGCCCCAGGAGTGGCAGACAACGCCCTGGTCCCTCCGGCAGGACTAAGCCCAAGCCTGTTACCAAAACCCCCCAAGCATGATGGGGATGGCCGCAGCACCTTGCCTCTATCAGGAGGCGGCATGCCTCGTTCTGATGGCGTCAGGAGGAAGTTTCCTCTGGATGCAGGATAGTGTCTGCTGGGCGGCCCCTTCCTGAGATATTCAGGATGCTTCTGGTCCCTGCCTCTCTTCTTGTGTTGGCGCAGGCCACGCGCGATCTGCGAGGTGTGCCTGCCGGTTGCCCTTAGCCAGAGGCAGGGGCCTCTACACTAACCTTCCACTTTCCTCCAAACGGATGAGACACACTGTCCATTAGGGCCTTCCATAGGTGAGGCAAGTTACATTCACAGGCAGTTTTACTGCATGGTTTCTCTGAGTTGAGTCCCTGTGTCCAGAGACCTCTTGCCGTCGGTAGGGACCTAGGACGCTTATTTCATTGCCATTGTGCCTTACGGGCACCAAGGACCTTGCAGGTTAGTGTTGGCGCTCCAACACTGCTGATTGTGGCCTTATTATCTGGCCTTGGTTCTGCTTCCTGAGTGATCGCCTAGGCGATGACGGGGGTGATTTCTCTACTGAGACCAAGGAGGCATCCGCACGAGGAACTGCTTGGCCGCCCCTCCTTGCTTCCCAGTCCCTGCGTCAGGCCGAGCTTGTTACTTGGTTGGTGGTGTCCTTTGGGAGTCTTTGGATGAGTGTTCAATCACCTCAATTCCTCCTTCTTCCCTTAGTGGTATCTCCTTTCCTAGGGATGAACTTGGATTCGGTTCATACGGGAACCTGCTTCCTTGACTATAAATGGACAATCTGTTTGCAGGGGTTCGGTCCCTCTTGCTGTTTCCGTCTCTTCACCAGGCTGGATTGCAGCTGGCGGGCCTGTTGGTGGCTGTTCAAAGGTTGTCCCCTATGCTCAGAGCCCCTGGGCTCCTCTGCTACTCATATTGTAAATGCTGGACTGAGGTTCCAGCTTCCCTGGAGCTGGGTCTGTGTACCCTTCCACCTTGGTACGGTGGTTACCCTTGAGGCTGAGGTACTAGGGGTACCAATCAGGGGGCGCCCCCTTCCTTGCGTCTTCCTGCGGTTGGATTCCAAATCTATCAGGTCGATGGAGGGGGGACTTTTTTCTCCTAAATTTCTCTGTGATTCCGGGGGAGGTGGAGCCTTTAGGGGTCCTTCCACCTGTCTATTTTGGAAGAGGTAGGCCTTCAGGTTGGCTCTATATCGCTGGACTTCTCCCTTGCGGGATTGGTCTATTTGGGGGCCCCTTGATCTGTCTGATGACAGTGGCCTGTATTAATTACCTGCGTGGACTTGGAAGCAGGATGATCCCCCGGGTAGGTATCTGATCCTGATCTGGGTGAAGGGCAGAGTTCCCTGCATATCTGCGATGTTCGCTCCGGTGGGTGTCCTTCTGCCACAGGATGGGCTAATTCTTGTGTCTCCATGTGATCCGTCTAGTGTGGATCTTTCTGGGCCCGCCACCTTCATGGGTCCTGGGCCCTTGTTTCCCTGTCTCAGATTGTTCTGTCCTTGGTCATGAGGCTTCGTGACTTTATGCTGGACATTCTGTTTCTATATGTTTTTTTTTTTTTTTTATCCTCATTCACCCTGCTGGAAACAGGGTTCTGTGCAGTTTGCTGCTGGAAGGGGGAACCAGTGATACTGTCGGCGCTTGGTGGCCTAGTGGAGTGTGTTTGCAGATGTGGTTATATGGACAGCGGACCTGTACGTCCTGTCAGGAGTGCTGGCCTGCCTCACTCAGGCCCCCCCTTTTTCTATTTCACCCCTATCTACAGACTCTGGTCTGGATGGTCTGACGGTTGGTTTATCCACCTTGATGGAAGTGGGTGCACCTTCGTGGGTGTCTGTGACTTTGGTCCACTTTTACTATCTCTTCATTTGTCATCTGACCAAACTTGACGTAGCCCTCTGCACTGCCCATGACCCCCTCCTGTCCTCAATCACTATCACCACTTCCTGCTCTCATCTTTAGGAGTTTAAATTCCTCAGGAATGCCCTCCCTTATACAATTTGGTAATCTGCAAACCTTCAAGAGTTCCCTCAATACTTACCTGTGCAGATTAGCCCATCATCTAGCTTTAGCATTCTTGACACCTTCAGATCATTCGCCTCCATACTTAGTATGTACTGTTTGTGACTTGGTACAGTGATTAGGGATGCCCAGCAGTGTGAAACAAAGGAGTTCTGCCACTATGCTTCCATCATTGGCAATCCCCATACTGCATGTGTAGCTTTTTCTCTATCAGCAATGCTAATCAGCCTGAATGCAGGGCCATTTGCTCCGCTCCAGCTGTGTGGACCTGCAGCAGCCATTTAGACATGCCTAGTGTGGGTGCACACAGTAGCTAGAGGAATGCCGCAGTCACACATGCCATGGGAATAGCCAGTGAGCTAAGCAAAGCAGACATATGGGGAAGTTCCGAACAGTAGGACGTCCCAAACCTAGACATAGTTATTTGCACTCTAGGGCTGGGTTACATGTTTTTGGTTGTCTCTAAGATAGTGGAAAGTTCCTACGGTCACTTTGTAAATTGACCAAGTTATTAAAGTGGACCAACACCCAGGATTTTGACTATCCTGGGTTTTGGTCCACTTCGGCGGGGCACCCCGATCGGGGAATCTTATAGATTTCCGGGCCGATCACCCCTGGGTCTTGGTCCACTTTAAGTATGTGCATACAGCCTGCTTCCTGGCCTGCCTTGTAGTGTGCAGTGGTTCCTGCTAATCTCAAAAATATAAAATGTAGGTAAGAAGGAGGAGAAATTGTTTTGTCTTCAGAATAAAATTGAAAAACCAGACCGATGTATTTATTCAGCCACTTTCTTTATTTACAGCAATAATTTTTAGTCATTAAGAGGTTTTGACATTTTTCTTTAACTAATCTTGTCCTGTAATGCATTTTGTAGCCCCTCTGTTGGCTTCCTTCCACCTCCTGGCTCGGAGCAGTACCAGATGCCTCAGTCTCCTTCTCCATGTAGTCCTCCACAAATGCAACAGCAGTATTCAGGTGACAGCAATGATTATATAACATTTTATATAACAAAATGCATTCCTTGTTGTACACTATGTGTGATTGCCTTTCTCTCTCTTAATGTTTTAGAGGCTATGAAGATAGGGTACACACTTCTCAATGTTAGATTAAGGTTTATACAATTAGCAGAGGCAGCAGGATGATTGTCAGTCTTGGCATCAATTCTTTCCAGGAACAGTAGGCCTGCTTTAAAATGATTTGATCCTTTTAGGGCCCATCCCCTCCTTACTCTGGAGTTACATGAGTTTGCTTTACACGGACTTGCATTTTAAACTCTATTGGTTGCCAGCACAGTGAGGACAGCTAGACTGGTGTTGGCGGGAGGACCAGATGTGGTTTCTGACAGGAAATGGTGAATTTGGGCTTGGTTTTTATTACAAAATAGATTTTTTTACTAAGACCCATATTTAGTTTAATAATATCTGCACATAATGCATTAATACATCTGTCTATTGCTAAATGACAGGGGTGACAACAGCACCCACAAGGAAATTCCAGTATAAAGGGGTCGATTTAGCGTTTTGTAAAAAGTTCACTTTAGGTAAATGCATATATTCTAAGTTTGTCATACACCCCGCTTCCACCATTCATGACATCTGGGTAGTCTCCAGTAGAGGGCGAACTTCTGCAGAGATGAATGCAAAAAAGAAGCTCCTCCCGGTCCATGAATGCCTGGGACCTCCCACTAATCCCCGAGTTCCTTCTCTGCAAGAGCGACGAGCAAGTCAGAAGATGAAGACTTCTATTCCTTGCAGGTAAGCCGGGCTCACGCCCGGCCATTCTTGCCCCCATTTCTGCCTGGACCTTATTGCATTGTCCCGTATGAGCCTCCCAGCCTTGGCTGTAGGTCCTGGTGAGGGTAGGCAACACCTTTGTAGGTGTTTAAGGAGCATTGCTCCTCCGTGAGACCCCATTGCAAGGGGTAGGCGGTGTCCGGGTTGGTGACCCCGGTTTGGGATGCCCTGTCCCTTCTGCCTTTATTGTGTGGGTGCTTACGGTGTGTGTGTGTGTGTGTGTGCGCGCATTTTGCGGTGTACTGTCACTTTGCTGTAGGTATGCACCATGCTGTGCAGCGTTTAGTAGAGGGAGCTTCTCCTCCTCAGGCTGCGTGTTGGGGGACGGGGCCGGGCCCTCGGCGTGGCCCGCCCCTCCCCCTCGTTTTGGCGCCTTGCTGAGGCTCAGCCCACGGCCTGGATCCGCGTTGCTGGACTTGCGGGAGGGGGGCGTGGCCTAACGAGCACGCGTTCTGCGCTGACCCGCCCCTCTTCTTCTCTTCACTCCCTCCAGGCAAGGCTGTGCTGGGCTCCGGTGGCCATCTTATTCCTGTTGCTGCTGCGGACTCCGCTGTTTTGTGAGTGCCCTGTGGGCCCCCCTCTCTTCCTGTTATGGCAGCACCCCTCTCTGCAGGGCTTGTACATGCTCCTTGCTCCTTCTTGTACATATTGTGTATATAGATGTATCTTTATGGATATATATATTATAGTATTAGGTAATGTATGACTGTTGGCTGATGGGTCCCCTTTCATTTGTGTCTTTCTGGAGGACTCCCTGTGTTCTGCATGTTAGGGGGTTCTCCCGGTCCTAGGGTCCCTAGCTTTAAATTACACCTTTTCCAAATCCTCCCACTGGGACTTTAAAGGGGCATCCCAGGGTTGCTTACCAGCCTAATTCCCTAGGGTCATTGCGACTACCCCAAAATATCACCATATGGAGGCTCCGCAGGATACTGGGCTTGGGCTTCCTTCGGGACAATCCTGGCCGTGTGTGGGTTGTGGGGTATCCCTTATGGGGGAGAATGTGCTTATTTGTATTCCATGTGCACAAAAGGCCATATCGCGGCAGTCTGCTTCCCCGGCTTCTGGGTCAGCACCGCCCGCTTCATCGCCTACCCCTCCCCGTCTTATCCGTACCCCAAGTGACATCGTCACTAGTGGGGAGTCGCACTCTGATGTTTGTGCTCGCCTGGCCAGCATTGAGAGATTTCTTTCCGGCGCAGTGGGCAAAAAAAGAAGACATTTATCGCCAGTATGGCGGCTTTGGATTTTGATGAGGATGAGTGGTCGGATTATTCCCCGTTAGAGGAGGGGGAGTTGCTTGAGGAATCAGAATCTGACAATGTGCAGTTGTGTGATAATGGTGTTGGGCAGGCGCTGGGGGATGCCATTGACACTTCTAAAGTTCTGGCCCATCTCCTGGAGGTTTTGGACATTGCCCCACCGGAGGCGGCCCCTCTCAAAAAAGGGGAATTTTTCGGGTCCTCTAAGCCCCGCTTGGAGTTTCCGACGCAAAGTCATTTTGATGCATTGATCCTTAGGGAATGGGAGAAACTGAGTTGACTTCCTGGCGTTTCTCAGGGATGGGATAGGAAGTATCCCTTCCCGGTTGATGCGGTAAAGCGCTGGTCTTCCCCTCCCGAGGTCGACGCGCCTGTTTAAAAGATGTGAATTGTTTATGGATTTTGTCTTGGCTGCTATGGAAGACACTATTGTTATGTGTAGTAGAACTTCGGCCTTATTGGTGGCCATGCGCCGATCGGTCTGGCTTCGCCAGTGGGCGGCGGACTTTGCAGCCAAGAAATCGCTCACCACTCTTCCCTTCCTGGGTACGTGGCTGTTTGGAGATAAGTTGGATGCGGTGGCTAAGGGTGGTAAGCTACCCCAGCGTAAGAAGCAGCGTCGCTCCTTTCGGGGGGCGAGCTCCTTCAACCCTTCCTTTCGAGGTGCCAGAGCAGCCAGAGGTTTCGCCTACTCAGGCGTCGGAGGTTCGGGCCCGTCCAGCATCTGCCTGGGGCTCCAAACCTAAGCCCCCTGCCAAACCAACTCAGCAATGAGGGGGCGCCCTCACCCGTACGGGTGGGGGGACGGCTGCGGCTCCTCTTCCAGGTCTGGGCCCAGGAGGTCACAGACAGATGGATTCTGGAAGTGGTCTCGTCCGGGTACAAGCTGGAGTTCGAGTACTGGCCCCCTCCAAGATTCTTAAGGTCTCGGGTGCCCACGGACTCTCAGGCGGCACAGGGGCTCCTGTTGGCAGTCCAAAATCTTCAGGACATGGGAGTCATATGTCCTGTGCCTCCCTCGGAGAGAGGCAGGGGCTACTACTCCAATCTTTTCACGGTCCCCAAAAAGGATGGATCCATAAGACCCATTCTGGATCTAAAAATTCTCAACAGGTTCATCAGAACCAAGAAGTTTCGCATGGAGACCCTGCGCTCTGCCATCGGTTCCCTTCGTCAAGGGGATTTTATGACGTCTATAGACATCAAGGATGCTTACCTGCATGTTCCAATCATCCCAGCGCACCAGAGATTTCTCAGGTTTGCGGTGGAGGATCTTCATTTTCAGTTTGTGGCCCTCCCGTTCGGGCTGACCTCAGCACCAAGGGTTTTCACCAAGGTTCTGGCGGGCATAATGGCCCTGTTCAGGGCCCAGGGCATTCGCATTGTGCCGTATCTGGACGACCTGCTGATTTCAGCTTCTTCCTTCCGTCAGGCGGAACTGGACACCAAGACTGTGGTGTCGACTCTGGAGAGGTTCGGATGGGTGATCATCCACCCCAAATCCTCTTTCTCCTTCCAGGGAGATTTCATTCCTTCCTTTCTCCTTCCTGGGCATGAATCTGGATACCACTCAGGCCAGCGTTTTTCTACCTCGACCCAAGGTGCAGGGGGTTCAGGATCTGATTCGCCTTCTTCTGGCCATTCGTTGCCCCTCTATCCGGATGGGGATGAAACTGGTAGGTTTGATGGTGGCATCCTTCGAGACAGTCCCCTTTGCCCAGTTCCACATGAGGTCGCTCCAGCTTCACCTGTTGTTGCATTGGGACAGATGTCCGCAGTCCTTGGATCAGTCCTTCCGGGTGTCTCCCAGGGTTCGGCAGTCACTTCAGTGGTGGCTGGAGCCAAGCAATCTGTTGAGGGGCAGGTTTTTTCTGGCCCCTTGTTGGGAAACGGTGACCACGGATGCCAGCCTTTCGGGCTGGGGAGGTTCAGGGCGTTGTGGGGTCCTCAGGAGGCTCACACCCCCATCAATGTCCTAGAGCTCAGAGCCATCCGGCTTGTTCTGTCAAGGCTGACACCTCACTTACAGGGCTTGCCGGTTCAGGTTCGATCAGACGGCGGTGGCCTACATCAATCACCAAGGAGGGACTCGCAGCAGGAGTGCCCTCAGGGAAGTCTCTCTGATCTCGACTTGGGTGGAGAGCAATGTCCCTTGCATTTTGGCAGTTTACATTCCGGGAGTGGAGAACACGGTGGCGGATGCCCTGAGCAGGGGCTTCTCTCGCCGAGGGGAGTGGTCTCTCAATCTTGGGATTTTTTGGTCCCTGTGTCACAAGTGGGGGACTCCGGAGGTGGATCTCTTTGCCTCACGGCACAATCACAAGCTTCCATCCTTTGTGTCTCTATCTCAGGATCCTCTGGCTCTGGCGGTGGATGCCTTGTCTCTTGCCTGGAGGGAACTGGGGTTCCTGTATCTGTTTCCCCCCTTCTCCATGGTGGGCAAGGTAGATCGCAAGCTGGTCCTGGAGGGGGCGCCAGCAATTCTGGTGGCCCCAATGTGGCCAAGACAGGTTTGGTACGCAGACGTCGTAAGACTGGCGGTAGAGCAGCTCAGGCTGCCTCTGGTTCCGGACCTGATATCTCAGGGTCAACTACTTTACCCCAGTTTACAAACGCTGGCTTTGACGGCTTGGCTGCTGAAACCTTCATTCTGAAGGAGGAAGGTTTGTCTGAGGCTGTCGTTCAGACTTTGATTAGGGCTAGGAAGAGGTCTTCCTCTGGTATTTACTATAGGGCTTGGCGTTCCTATATTGACTGGTGTGAGGCTAGGGCCTTACCTTGCAGGGTGTTTTCGATTCCTAGGATTTTGGAGTTTCTACAACACGGTCTGGATAGGGGTTTCCAGCTCAGTACTTTGAAGGGTCAGGTTTCTGCCCTGGCTGTCTTTTTTTTTTTTTTTTTTTTTTTCCAAAGGTCTTTTGCTTTGCATCATCTGGTCAAGACCTTTTTCCAAGGGGTCACTCATGTTCAGCCCCCTAGTCTTTGGTTCCCGTTTGGGGCCTAAATTTGGTTCTGTTGGCCCTCCAGGGGCCTTCTTTTGAACCGATGCAGGATGTGGCTCTTTCTGTGCTCACTCAAAAGGTTGCCTTTTTGGTGGCTATTACCTCTGTTCGGCGTGTCTCTGAGTTGGCGGCTCTGTCTATTCAGGCCCCTTACTTTGAGAGACACCAGGATAAGGTGGTTTTTCGCTGTAAACCAGATTTACTTCCTAAGGTGGTTTCTGCCTTCCATCTCAATCAGGATGTAGTTCTCCCTTCCTTGTGTCCTAAACCTAGCAATGACAAGGAGAGGGTTTTGCACTCTTTGGATGCGGTTCGTTGTGTGAAGTACTATTTGGTTGCTACTTCTCCTTTTCGTAAGACGGACGCCTTGTTCGTGGTGCCTTCTGGGCCCAGGAAAGGTTTGGCGCCTGCCAAGTCTACCATTAGTAAATGGATACGCCAGGCCATTGTTGGGGCCTATTCTGCTAAAGGGAGGACTCCCCCTTTTAAGATCACTGCACATTCTACTTGTGCTGTTGGTGCGTCCTGGGCTTTTCAGCACCAGGCTTGTGTTGAACAAGTTTGTAAGGCTGCTACTTGGTCTTCCGTTCATACCTTTTCCAAGTTTTACAAGGTTGATGTGCGGGCCTCAGTTTTTGGCCGCAAGGTTCTGCAAGCTGCAGTGGTTTAAGTTGGTGCATTTTTTTTCCTGTTTTTTTTGTCGGTTCCCACCCATGACGGACACTGCTATTGGATGTCCCAGATGTCATGAATGGTGGAAGCGGGGTGTATGATACACTTAGAATAATACCATTTTGTGAGTACTTTAAAATGGGTATTATGAGTGTGTCATACACCCCGCTTCACCCCACCCTTGTATTCCGGATGGTGAACCTTTTTTATTTTTGTTATATTGGTTCTTCCTGGTCCTCTTACTGCTATCATACACTGGGGGATTAGTGGGAGGTCCCAGGTATTTATGGACCGGGAGGAGCTTTTTTATTCTCGGTGTGCCACACACCCCGCTTCCCTTTTAATACTTACGATCGGGTTACTCCACCAGCAGGTGGCGACGTGCAGGGAGAAGTCTTGAAAACGAGCCCCTTCCGGCCTATATATACCTGGGACCTCCCACTGAATCACCAGTTTATTCTAAGTATGTCACACACCCCGCTTCAAGATATTCATAACCTGTGGGTATACTGACCTGAAGAGGGAGATCTGCAGAGATGATTGGAGGAAAGAAACCCCCTCCCGGTCCATAAATACCTGAGACCTCCCACTCATTACCCAGTCTTCATCTCTGCAGGACACAGGGGGTTTTTCAAGGTAGCCGGGGCTACTCCCGGCCAATATTATTTATTCCCGCTCGGACTCTTTTCTTCCCCTATTTATATATATATATATGCCTCCCAGTTTTGACTGCGATCCGGGTGATGGTACTCTAGCACACAGGTGCTCAGGAGCTATGCTCCGCCGCGAGACCCTATTTAGAGGGTAGGCGGTTATACCGGGTTGGTGACCCCGGTTTTGGGATGCCCTGTCCATGAGAATATTTTCCCCTAATTGGCCTACCCCCTCCTTTCTAGCCTGGGTTGGGGGTGCTCTCCTCACAATTTTGATATCCTGGTGTGGAGCGTCTGGGAGTAATTCCCCAATGATTTGGTTGCACTGTTTTTTATTATATGTTTGTGTGTTAGGGAATGTTTTTCCTTGTCATTATGGCCTATGGATATTTTACATTGCTAAGAACAGACACTGCAGCGGCCATTGCCGCCGCGGTGCTGTAATTTACCTCAGAAGGCGGAGGGGAGGGGCTCTCCCCTCACGCTCTTCTGTTGGGGGCGGGGCCGGGCCTTTTGCGTGAGGCCACGGCCCGCGCCCTTGATGTCCTAGCGGGGGTAGCGGCTTGCAGGCAGCGGGCCGGGCCGCGGGTCCCTGCGACACCGGCGCGCGCGGAGTGTAACAGCGGAGGGGAGCTTCTCCCCTCACGCGCTGAGTCATTGGGGGCGGGGCCGGACTTGCGGCGTGTCACCGCGGCCCGCCCCCTATCTAGTTCCCGGGCACCGCTGAGGAGCTTGTAGCTCCTAATTGCACTGTGAAAGGGGGGCGGAGCCGGTAAAGCGCGCGGTCCGCGCTGGCCATGCCCCCCTTCTCCGTCTCCTGCTCTGCTGAGTTTACCTCAGACACGGAGACGCAGCGTGCTGACAAGGCCTGGACTAGCCCGGAGGCTCTGTGAGTGGCCCTGTGGGCCCTTTTTTATCCTACCATTTACACATAATTATAGAGCTTCAGGCTTCTAATTGTGTTTTCTGTGTTTTAGGTGATTCTTCAGGGAATTTTATAAAGGGGGTTTCTCCCGGTCCTGGGTCCCTGGGTACTTTCACTTGGTTTTCTAAAAAATTCCTCCCACTTAAAAAAGGACACTATAAGGGCATCCCGGGTTGCTTCATAGCGTAATTCCCTCGGTCATAGCGACTTACTTAAGTTCACCTTATGGAGGCATCCCAGGATTCCGGGCTCCCCTCGGGACAATCTCGGAAGTGTTTGGGGTGTGGGGTATCCCTAACTGGGGATGATTTCTTTTTATGTATATCATGTGCACAACAGACTATTACGCGGCAGTCAGGACCCCAGGCTTCTGGGTCAGCACCGCCGGCTTCATCCCCTCCCCCTCCCATTTTGACCCGTGCCCCGTGTGATGTTGTCATGGGGGGGCAGTCGCAATCTGATGTATGTGCCAGATTGGCCAGTATTGAAAAATGTATTTCCACTACGGTAGCCAAGAAGGCACCGGCCAAGAGAAAACATTTGTCTACGGTTTCTCATTTTGAATATGATGATGCGGATGGTCTGGATTGGTCAGATTATTCCCCTCCAGAGGAAGGGGAGGTATTTGAGGATTCGGATAATTCCGAGGATCAGCAAATTGTTGGCGCTGATTCTGATCGGGGGTCAGGGAGTTCCTCGGACACTCCTAATGTTCTGACTCAGATGTTTGAGGTTTTGGCTATCTCGCCTCCGGCGGAGGCCCCTCAACAACAAGGGGAGTTTTATGAGGAATCCAGGCCGTGCTTAGAATTTCCTAATCAAAAGCATTTTGATAATATTATTATTATTATTATAATGGGAGAGGCCAGCTCGGCTCCCAGGCATTCCTCAGAGTTGAGATAGAAGGTATCCTTTCCCCGCGGACACGGTTAAGCGCTGGGCTCCCCCCCCCCCCGAAGTGGACGCCCCAATTTTGGGGTTATCCAACTCTGCCGTTTTGAATAACCCTGATTGTTCCTCTCTTAAAGATGGTGAGGATAAACGCATTGACCAGATGGCTTGTCATGGTTTTGCCAGTATTGGGGCAGCCATACGGCCAGTTTGTGCCTCATCACTGTTGGTGGTGGCTACTAGAAAGGTGGTCAGGGATTTGTTATCCTCGTCCGGCTTGGATCCGGACAGTGATGAATTTCTTGGACTGAAACGTTGTGAGGTTTTTCTGTCCTTCATTTTAGCTGCTCTGGATGATTCCTTGATGATGAGCAGCAGGGCCTCTGCTTTAATGGTGACTATTAGGCGTTCAATTTGGTTGCGCCAGTGGGCGGCCGATTTTGGGTCTAAAAAGTCTCTGACGTCTCTTCCCTTCGTTGGTCTAAGGCTTTTTGGAGATAAATTGGACTCAGTAGCTAAAGGTGGAAAATTACCTCAACGCAGGAAGCAACGTCGCCCCTTTCGAGGGGCGGCTTCCTTCACCCCTTCCTTTCGGGGAGCCAGAGCGGGAAGAGGTTTTGCCTTCCCTTCTACAACAGGAGACTCCTGGAATAGGGGCAGAGGTCGTGCCCGTTCAGGATACAGTTGGGGTTCTAAACCCAAGCCCACGGCCAAGCCAGCTCAACAATGAGGGGGCGCCCTCACCCGTAGCTCTTCCCTTCGGTCTCACCACAGCTCCAAGGGTTTTCACCAAGGTGCTTGCTGGGGTGATGGCTCTTCTCAGAGCTCAAGGAATTCGCATAGTGCCATATCTGGACGATCTCCTTATCTTGGCATCGTCATTCAGCCAAGCGGAATTGGACGATCTCCTTATCTTGGCATCGTCATTCAGCCAAGCGGAATTGGACACCAGGACGGTTCTATCCACTCTGGAGAGGTTCGGCTGGGTGATCAACTACCCCATGTCCTCCCTCTACCCGTCCATGTTAATATCCTTTCTGGGAATGTCTCTGGATACAGATCAGGCAAGAGTGTTCCTTCCTCAGTCCAAGGTTCTTCTGATTCAGGAGTTGATTCGGTCGCTCATGTCCATTCCTCGACCGTCCATCCGGCTAGGGATGAGACTGGTGGGTTTGATGGTGGCCTTCTTCGAGGCAGTCCCCTTTGCTCAGTTTCACACAAGGACACTACAGCTCCATCTGTTGTCGGTCTGGAACAGGTCTCCTCAGTCGCTGGATCAATTCTTTCAGATGTCTCACCGGGTTCGCCGCTCGCTTCGGTGGTGGCTGAACTCAGCCAACCTGCTGAGGGGCAGATCCTTTCGGACTCCCCAGTGGGAGATAGTCACCACGGATACCAGCCTCTCAGGATGGGGGGCTTCTGGAAGGATCTGCAATTTCAGGGTTTGTGGGGTCCCCTGGAAGCCCACGAGCCTATCAATGTTCTGGAATTGAGGGCCATCAGGATGGTTCTTTGTCATTTGACTCATCAACTGCGAGGCTTGCCGGTCCAGGTCCGGTCGGACAATCGGACGGCGGTTGCCTACATCAATCACCAGGGAGGGACCCGCAGCAGGAATGCCCTCAAGGAAGTGTCTCTGATTCTGGACTGGGCGGAGAGCCACGTCCCGTGCATCTCGGCAGTTTACATCCCAGGAGTGGAGAACACGGAGGCGGACTCTCTGAGCAGGCTATCAGCCCGCAAAGGGGAGTGGTCTCTCAATCCCAAGGTCTTTCTCTCAATCTGTCGCAAGTGGGGGTCACCGGAGGTGGACCTCTTTGCCTCCCGTCACAATCACAAACTTCCGTCATTTGTGTCCCTGGTGAAGGACCCTCTAGCTCTTGCAACGGATGCCATGTCTCTGAACTGGAGGGATCTGGGTTTTCTGTACCTGTTTCCTCCATTTCCCATGGTGGCCAGAGTAGTGCGCAAGCTTGCTCTGGAGGGAGCACCAGCAATCCTGGTGGCTCCAAGGTGGCCAGGACAGGTCTGGTTCGCAGACGTGGTAAGGTTGGCAGAAGATCAGTTCGTTCTGCCCCTGCTGCCAGATCTACTCACACAGGGTCATCTTCGTTACCCCAATTTACCAACGCTGGCTTTGACGGCGTGGCTGCTGAAACCTCCATCTTGAAGGAGGAAGGACTTTCTGATGCTGTGATTCGGACTCTTATTAGTGCTAGGAAGAGGTCTTCATCGTCTGTGTACTATAGGACTTGGAGGTCTTATATTGATTGGTGTGAAACTAGGGCCTTCCCTTCTAGGGAATTCTCTATTTCTAGAATCTTGGAGTTCTTGCAACATGGTCTGGACCTAGGGCTCCAACTCAGTACTCTGAAGGGGCAGGTGTCTGCCCTGGCGGTGTTTTTCCAAAAGTCTTTTGCACTTCATCCTTTGGTTAAGACTTTTTTCCAGGGGGTTACACATGTGCGGCCTCCTAGGAAGCCTTTGATTCCGGTTTGGGATTTGAATTTGGTTCTTTCTGCTCTGCAGGGTCCCCCCTTTGAGCATTTGCATGATATTCCTTTGTCTTCCCTTACGCAGAAGGTGGCCTTTTTGGTAGCTATCACTTCTGTTAGACGTGTTTCTGAGTTGGCGGCTCTGTCTATTCAAGCTCCGTATTTTGAAAGACATCAGGACAAAGTGGTTTTCCGTTTTAAGACGGACTTCCTTCCTAAGGTGGTTTCGTCCTTTCATCTTAACCAGGTTATTGTTCTGCCTTCTCTGTGTCATAATCCCAGCAATGACAAGGAGAGGGCCCTGCATTCCTTGGATGTGGTTCGCGTGGTGAAGTATTATTTGGTGGTAACGTCTGCCTTTCGCAAGACTGATGCATTCTTCGTGGTGCCATTTGGGCCCAAGGAGGGTTTAGCACCCACAAAGTCTTCCATCAGCAGGTGGATTCGTCAGGCCATTGTTGGGGCCTATTCTGCTAAGGGGAGGAATCCTCCCTTTCGTGTCCTCCCTCCTCATTCTACTCGTGCGGTTGGGGCTTCCTGGGCTTTTCAGCACCAGACCTCTGTTGAGCAAGTTTGCAAGGCCGCTACCTGGTCTTCTGTTCACACTTTTTCTAAGTTTTACAAGGTTGATGTTCGGGCCTCAGCGGATGCTGTTTTTGGCAGGCTGCAGTAGTTTAAGTTGTGCTTTATGCCTTGTTTTGGATCCCCACCCCTTATGGACACTGCTATTGGATGTCCCACAGGTTATGAATATCTTGAAGCGGGGTGTGTGACATACTTAGAATAATACCATTTTGTGAATACTCACCTTGTAAAATGGGTATTATAAGTATGTCACACACCCCGCTTCAACCCGCCCTTTTGTATTCTGGATCCTTCATTTTGTGAACTTTGCGTTGTTATGACTTATATTTGGCTCTTCCTGGTCCCTTACCTTACTGCTTTCTTTATACTGGGTAATGAGTGGGAGGTCCCAGGTATTTATGGACTGGGAGGGGCTTTCTTTCCTCCAATCATCTCTGTAGATCCCCCTCTTCAGGTCAGTATACCCACAGGTTATGAATATCTTGAAGCGGGGTGTTTGACATACTTATAATACCCATTTTACAAGGTGAGTATTCACAAAATGGTATTTTTCTCTCTGCATGAAGCGACAAGACATAAGAATGAAGTCTCCTGCTTGCAGGTAGCCGGGGTAAAATCCGGCATCCCCTTTTGGTCTATTTCTGCCCAGTTCTTGTGTGTTTATTATGCTTAGTTAAATGGAAGCCTCCCAGCCTAGGCTGCGGGCTGGGCAAAGGTAGATGGCACTTAAGGTGCCTAGGAGCTTATCTCCTCCGCTCGACCCCACTTGTGGGGCAATGCAGCTATCCGGCTGGTGATCCGGATTTGGGACGCCCCTGTCCCGATGTCCCTTTAGGTCACCTTCTCCCGCTTGGCCTTCTCCCTTCGCTAAGTGAGGGGGGGGGTGTGTGTAATGTGCATGAGTGCTTTACTTTACTGTGAAAAGGTCTTAGTGTCAGCGCATGGACAGGGCTGCTGGGGCCTGTTTTTCATTGTTTGTTTTTCCCTCCCTTTGCTGGCCGGGACGCGCTGTCTCCGGGCCCGCCCCTCGCTTCCCTGGTCTCATTAGAGACCTGGACGCTGCAGCCGGTGGGGGAAGAGCTTCCTTGCTGCTGAAAACTACACAGGTAAAACGGCCCCACCATTGCGCACGTGGGGCCTTTCTTATGCTATGGCTGCTTGTGCAGCATTTTTCTCCCTGGGGCATTTCTACTTATGGGGAATGTTGTTGTTTCACATAGGGGGATATGTGCTCCAGTGGCTGCGATTGTTCACTTTACCTTTGTGATTCGTATGTATATATATATATATATATATATATATATATATATATATATATTTATTTATTTATTTAATGTGTAGTGTGTAGGTATATATATATATGTATATATATATATATATGTATATGTATATGTGTATATATATATATATATATATATATATATAATATATATGTATGTATATATATGTATGTATATATATGTATGTATATATATGTATATGTATGTATGTATATATATATATATATGTATGTATATATATGTATATGTATGTATATATATGTATGTGTATGTATGTACAGGTATATATATATATATATATATATATATGTGTGTATGGGCATGTATTTATACACAGTATGTGCTCTGATTTTTTGCACTCTGCTTTGCCTTGAAATTACATGTGTCATGTATATTTATTCAAGATGTTTAAGCTAGCCATATATGTTTGCCTTATTGGTTATGTATGATTGTAGCTGGGGGACTGACTGTGGTCTCTTTTCCCCCACAGATTCTGGGATCCCCTCACTGCAGTGGCTCTCCCGGTCTGTTATACCTGGCTAGTCTTATTCTCTAAATTGGGATTTTCCTAGGTTTAAAAAAAAAAAAATAAAAATCCTCCCACTTCCGGGACTTTAATTATAAAGGGGCATCCCGGGTTGCTTATTGCGTAAAACCCTGGGTTGTTGCGAATACCATAAATTCACCATATGGAGGCTTCCAATGTTACCGGAAATGGCTCCTTGGGGCCATCCAGGTTGTGTGGGGGCTGTGGGGGTTCCGCTCCCAGGCGATGATGTCATATTATGTGTTCCATGTGCTCAGCAGAACATTGCGCACCAGTCCATTGCTCCGGCTTCTGGCTCCTCGCAATTTCCGTCCTCTCCTATCCCCCCCCAACCTAGTTCGGACCCCGTGTGACACTGTCAAAAATGGGGATTCGCATTCCGAGGTGCATGCGCGGTTGGCCAACCTCGAGAAAATTATCTCCGCTTCAGTGGCTCAGAAGGCTACGGCAAAGCGGAAGCACCTTGCTCCAGCAGTACCTGCCCGGAGGATGAGGTATCTGAATTTTTGGATTATTCCGATTGTCCCCCTGATGAGGAGGGGGAACTTCTTGAGGAATCGGATGAGCCTGCAGACCAGCTATTGTTTGATACTGCTGGTGATCAGGCTGTGGGGGTGTCCCTTGACACTCCTTCTATTTTGGCTCAAATGTTTAAAGTTTTGGCCTTGGATCTGCCTGTGGTGGTCCCTCTGCCAAAAGGTGAGTTGTTTGATGTACCCCAGCCGCGTTTGGTGTTTCCCAGGCAACAGCACTTTGAGAAGCTTGTCCTTAAGGAATGGGAACAACCCACGCGCATGGCTGGAACTCCTCCTAATTGGGATAAGCGTTATCCCTTTCCAGAGGACTTGGTGAAGCTTTGGTCAGTGCCCCCCGAAGTCGACACCCCGGTGTTGGGGTTGACTGGCCCTGCTGCGTTGCACCTTTCTGGCACCACTACCATTAAGGATGGTGAGGATCGTCGGATTGATCAATTGGCTCGCCATGGTTTTATCAGTGCCGGCTCAACACTACGGCTAACTTGTGCTTCGGCGCTTCTGTTGCTGGCTGTTAGATCCATGATTAGGGATCTGCTTGCAGATCTTGATCCCACTTGTGATATGATTAGCTCTCTCAAGCAGTGTGAGTCGTTTGTTTCTTTTGCCCTGACTGCTCAGGACGATGCTCTTGCGACGAGTAGCAGGACAGCGGCATTGATGGTGGCTATTCGTCGGTCTATATGGCTGCGCCAGTGGACGGCGGACCTTAATTCCAAAAAGGCGCTTACAGCGCTACCCTTTGTAGGTTTACGCCTTTTTGGCGAGAAATTGGATGCTGTTACCAAGGATGGTAAGTTGCCTCAATTCAAGAAACCTCGTCGCTCCTTCAGGGGTGCGAGTTCCTTTAGTCCCTCCTTTCGAGGAGCCAGAGCGGGCAGAGGGGCTTCCCTTCCCGTTACCGGGGCTGTAGGTTGGTCCCAGGGAAGAGGTCGTGGCCGTCCCGGTCAGTCCTGGGGCGCCAAGCCCAAACCTACTGCTAAGCCCGCTCAGCAATGAGGGGCTGCCCTCACCCGTGCGGGTGGGGGGACAATTGCGACACTCCTCCCTGGTTTAAGGCCGGGAGTCTCCGGACACATAGATCTGGGAGGTAGTGTTGCCCGGTTACAGACCGGAGTTCGAGTCTCGCCCTCCCTCACGAGTTTTCCTGGAAATGGCGGTCATCCGGCCGGTGCCGCACTTAGAGGTGGGCCTCGATTTTTACACCATTCTCTTCGCAGTCCCCTAGAAGGACGGGTCAGCTTGCCCCGTCCTGCATCTGAAGTTTTTCAAACTTCCCAGGTTCCCCCTTGCTCTAGCCAGGGTGGTGTCCTTTCGGGGAATACGGTCGGATTTCGGTCAACACAGGGTGTTGCTCACTCAGTCCAAGGTCTGTCTGATTCAGGAGTTGGTTTGGATCCTTCTTTCCAATCCTCGGCCGTCTGTTCTGGAGCTGAGAGCCTTCCGTCTGGTTCTTGCTCTTTTGTCCCATCATGGTCTGGGCCTTCTGGTTCGGCTACGCTCGGACAGTCAAGCAGCAGTTGCTTACTTCAATCATCAGGGAGGGACTTCCAGTCTGGGTGCTCTCAGAGTGGAATCCCTGATCCTGACCTGGGCGAAGACACATGTTCCTTGTCTCTCGGCAGTCTGCAGTCCGCTCCGGTGGGGGAAACCGGAGGTGGTCCTGTTTTCCTTTCGCCACAATTGCAGGCTCCCGATCTTTGTGTCACCCTCCCAGGATCCTCTGGCTCGGGCGGCGGAAGCCATATCCCTGAGCTGGGGGAACCCGGGTTTTCTGTACCTGTTTCCTCCGATACTCATGCTAGGCTGAGTGGTACGGAAGCTGGTTCTGGAAAGGGTGTCCGCCATTCTCGTGGCCCCAAGAGGACCAAGACGAGTGTGGTGCGCAGACATCGTTTGGCTGACAGCGAATCAGCTCGTTCTGCCTCTTCGGCCCGATCTGCTCACTCAGGGTCGGCTGTCTTACCCCAGTTTACCAACGCTGGTTTTTGATGGCTTGGCTGCTGAGACCTCCATCTTGAAGGAGGAGGGTCTTTCTGACTCGGTTATTAAGACTCTGATCGCTGCCCGAAAGAGGTCTTCTTCTATCACCTACTATAGGACTTGGAAAGCCTATATCGCTTGGTGTGAGGTTAGGTCTTTGCCTTGTAGGGTCTTTTCGGTCTCCAGGATTCTGGAGTTTTTACAATCAGGGCTGACTCTGGTCTTCAGCTGAGTACTTTGAAAGGGCAGGTTTCTGCCTTATCTATCTTTTTTCAGAAGCGTTTCGCGCTTCTTCCTTTAGTTAAAACTTTTTTTCAGGGGGTTACACATGTGCGGCCTCCCAGGAAACCATTACTCCCTGTTTGGGACTTGAATTTGGTTCTTTCTGCTCTTCAGGCTCCTCCCTTTGAGCCTTTGCCTGATATTGCTTTGTCTACCCTGACTCAGAAGATTGTCTTCTTGGTAGCTATCACTTCGGTTCGGCGTGTCTCGGAGTTGGCGGCCTTGTCTATTCAGGCGCCCTACTTTGAGAGGCACCAGGACAAAGTGGTCTTTCGGTTCAAACCAGACTTTCTTCCTAAGGTTGTTTCTGCTTTTCATTTGAATCAGGATATTGTTCTTCCCTCCCTGTGTCCTAAGCCTAAGAATGACAAGGAGAGGGTTTTGCATTGTTTGGCTGTAGTACGCTGTGTTAAGTACTATTTGATTATTACTTCTCCTTTTCGTAAGACTGATGCCTTTTTTTGTTATGCCCTGTGGGCCTAGGAAGGGTTTGGCGCCGGCCAAATCTTCCATTAGCAAATGGATACGTCAGGCCATTATTGCGGCCTATTCTGCTAAGGGGAAAGTTCCTCCTTTTCGTATCACTGCTCATTCTACTCGCGCCGTTGGAGCGTCTTGGGCTTTTCAGCACCAAGCTTCTGTTGAACAAGTTTGTAAGGCCGCTTCTTGGTCTTCTGTTCATACTTTTTCTAAGTTTTACAAGGTTGATGTGCGGGCCTCAGCGGATGCTGTTTTTGGCCGCAAAGTTCGGCAGACTGCAGTCATTTAAGTTATGCTTCACCTTGCCTTTGGATACCCATCCCTTGTGGACACTGCTTTTGGATGTCCCGATCGTAAGTATTAAAAGGGAAGCGGGGTGTGTGGCACACCGAGAATAATACCATTTTGTGAGTACTCACCTGAAAAATGGATATTATCGGTGTGCCACACACCCCGCTTCACCCGCCCTTTTCGGTATCCCGAATCCTTTTATATGGTGAAGCTTTTCTTTATTTTGAGGTTACCGTTGGATTTCCTGGTACCTTGTCTTTCTGCTTTTTAAATAACTGGTGATTCAGTGGGAGGTCCCAGGTATATATAGGCCGGAAGGGGCTCGTTTTCAAGACTTCTCCCTGCACGTCGCCACCTGCTGGTGGAGTAACCCGATCGTAAGTATTAAAAGGGAAGCGGGGTGTGTGGCACACCGATAATATCCATTTTTCAGGTGAGTACTCACAAAATGGTATTTTTGCATTCATCTCTGCAGAAGTTCGCCCTCTACTGGAGACCCAGATGTCATGAATGGTGGAAGCGGGGGTGTATGACACACTCATAATACCCATTTTAAAGGTGAGTACTCACAAAATGGTATTTTTACACCTGATGCTGAATCAACCACTAGGTAGGCAGTGAAAGTGAATGGAACCTTTTACTCCAAAAAAGTGCACTTTTTTTTCACCTGGAGCTAAATCAAACAGGTGATTTAGCACCAGTTGCAAAAAGTGCTCTTGTTTGTCTATTACTTTAAAAAAAAAAAAAAAGTGGCATTTACTTTAATTTTCTAGCTACGGTTTAATTTAGTACAAGAGCTTCTGTTTTGTTTGCTTACAGCAGAGAGAGTTCAAAAATCAATAGTAAGTGATTTTAAACATGCCTGAGATAAGCATACCTCTATCTCAAGATATAGAGCACATACATCCATAAGGGTAGTTATGGTCTCCTTTTTCCGTCAGCCTCCTATGTTTCTGTGTTACCTAGACCAGCGATACTCAACTGGTGGACCGGGGTCCGAATGCGGACCTCGGCACCAGATTTCCGGATCCCTGCCTTCAGTTGCTTCTGTGTTGCCATGCTCAGAGCTGCCCGCTTGATCGGCAATGTAGTGTCTCCCTGCCAGTGTCATGGCTTCCTAGCATTGCAATATAAAGTACTGCAGGATGTGGCATTGCAAGGTACAAGCAGCCTTTTTTTAGTTTTGCCTGGGAAATCTACAGCCCCCCCCCATTGTGCGATTTATAACTATCCACCCCCCCTGCGACATTCTTCCGCCCGGACCTTCATCTTTCACCGGATGCCTTTAAATGGACCTTTGCCAGAAGTGGTTGAGTACCTCTGCTCTAGACCATCTATTGTTCAATGCAAAAACGCATTTTGCTCACAACATCCATGGGTTAATTACCAATTATTGCAGCAGAAATGGCACAGACTTTCTTTATGTCTTAATTAAAACATGAAAGTACTGTCTGAAATAACGTACTGCTGAAGACCACTTGCTGTAAGGATTTCAATGAAATGCTGGAAGACTGATGAGCTGTCACACAGTCTCTCAAAACATTTGACTCATTTTATATACACATACCTAAAAATAAGCACGAAAAATGTGACACGAAGAGCTTCTCCTCATCACCCATCTGTCTTAAAGACCAGAGAACATGCTGTGAAACTGGCACATTTAGTACAGTTTCTTATTTATCTAGAACATGTATTTGTGTGTTCTATATTATTGTGCTTACATAGAAGATGACCTGTATTTAAGCTGAACACAAGGAAGGCAAGAATAGTTATTGGAGAAACATCCTCCAATCTGCACTAAAGTGAGGTCTGATTATTGCCCAATATTTTAAAGGAGCACTATCGCGAAAAAATGGCCAGACGATAACAATGCATATAAATACTCTCTGCCAGGCTTGCTTACTTCATTTAATAGAAGGAAGAGGAAATCAGGGGTCACCCTTGATACACGCAAATTTTCCCATTGCATGGCACGGCCTGCTTCATGAAGTCATTACATCTGGGTCATTCCGCCACAAAGTGGCGCAGTGTACTGCTGAAGAGTTGTGGCTCCTCCCGGCACCATATAAAAACGGAATTACCATAGACTTATCCAGTGTTCTCTCTGCAGTGATTTCTGCGAAGATAGAAGATGGCTCTCTATATTGCGCAGGTGAGCGGGGCAAACAAGGCTGAGGCCCTGCATGGCTATTTCCACCCATTTCCGGACCCTCAGTGCCTCCCAGCCTCGGCTGACGGATCGTGTGAGGGTAGAGGAGCACTAGGGTCAAGTTCTCGAGGAGCGCTGCCCCAAGCCGCAGACCCTGTACCACAAAGGGTAGCCGGCCATAGGCTTTATGGTGAGCCTGTTTGGGATGAGTTCCTGTCGTAGCTTCTGAGGGGGTGAGTGTCTTTCAGGACTGTTTACTTGGCCTGGGCTCTCGCCGCTGCTCGCTCGCTTTCTTCCCCCCCACCCCCGTTGTGTGTTTGGGGGGGGGGGGGGGCGTGGTAGCGGCAAGGGTGTCTTTTTTGCTGGCTTCAATCTGTTTTTTACTTTGTGTTTAACTGTTTTTTCTTCCAATCCATTCCAGGCCGTCCTTATTCAATACGATTGGGTAACTCCTGTCCGAAGGGGCGTGACTGCAAGACAAAAGCGTGGCTCCGCCTCCTGGCCTATATCCTTCCGGCGTGCTTCCTAGATTCCAGTTGGGATGACTGCATGGCTCTCTAGACTTCTCTTCCATTTACTTTTTTTTTTTGTTTCTCAGATTATACCTTAGACCCTGTCTGTCTTCCTAGGTCCCTTATGCTGCTCTGATATGGATTGACCCATTATGCCTCCTTAGTTTTCGGCTTGGCGAAGTTCCGTAAAACTGTATCCGGATCAGGATGGTAAGGTAAGCACAGGGTCCAGTGTGCGCTTTGTAGTGCTTTGGCACTCTGGCTGAAGGCTTTCATTGAAAAGTATAAGCAGCCACAGGTTTTTGTCTGGTGAGCCTCATTGGGGGTGACCAAGGGAATGATTTTCCCTCTCTTATTGTTTTATTCTTAGTATACAGTACGTCCTGCTCCAGATAGAATACTTACACTCGGGTATTACTCCGCCAGATGGACTGCAGAGACATCGAAAATAGGCTCCTCCCGGCCCCTCAAATACCCAGGGACCTCCCACAATCCCCAGATCTTCTCTGCAGTCTTGACTGCGAAGGACAAGAAGATGGCTCTCTCTACTCGCAGGTGAGTGGGGCTATTAGCCTGCGGCCCTGTATGACTATTCCCACCCATTCCATCAGTAATTGCCTCCCAGCCTTGGCTGCGCTGGTTGGGTGAGGTAGGCAGCACCGCTGTTAGGTGCTCCACCGCAATCCTCCACCAAAGGGTAGGCGGTACAGGCATATGGTGAGCCTCTATGGGATGCCCCTCCCGCACTATTGCCCCTTGCCCCTGTCTATCGGTGGGCCCTGTTAAGTGGCCGCTGTCCTCCCTCTCTCCTTGTAGCCTTCGGGGGAGGGAGGGGGGGTGTGTATGTGTATTGGCTTTTATGCTTCACTACATTATGCTTGGTGTCAGCCGCCGCACTGACTTGGTTTCACTTATTGTGCCTTGAAATTGCCGCCGCTGTGCGCGCTTTCCTGTGTTCCGTGCTTGGCGGCGGCGTTACCTCAGGCGCCGGTGCGCCGTCATTGGCTGCTTGTCACGTGTATGGCTTCGCACTCTTCTGGGGGGGTGGGGCCTGTCTTTGGTGTGTTCCGCGTCACTGTTCATGAGGTATACCGATGCCATTTTTTTTGCTTGGTTCCGGCTGCTGCGTGACGGGCTTCTACCTACCGCGGTCCAGGAGTGCCCTCGCGGGCAGCTTTATTACCGCTGTTTATTGTATACTTACGGCTCCCCTTTGATTATGTCTTTCAGACGGGCGAACCCTTTTGGCTTCTCCCGGCCCTACTCCCTCTATTTAGTTGGTTAACTTGTGAGGCCTAGTGTTAAGACTCCTACTTCCCTCGCGGGTTATTGGGGCATCCCGGGTTGCTTTATAGGGTCAATCCCTATCGGCCTATTGTGCCGCTATAATCACCATATGGAGGCGTCTCAGGATAATGTGCTCGGGGTTCCTTCGGGACAAGCCCGGCTGTGTGTAGCTTGTGGGGTGTCCCCTATTAGCGCTGACAATGCGCGGGTCTGTGTACCTTGTGCCGAGCAGGTGCTTGCGCTGCAGTCTGGCCTTCCAGTGACTGGGTGCCTCGTTTCACTTCACCTACTCCCCCAAGCTTAAATCTCACTCCCTCTGAGTTGCATACACGTGGGGATTCTCAGCCTGATGTGTCTTCTAGACTGGCTAGTGTAGAAGTTAATTGCTAATACCTTGGCGCGTAAGGCCTCTGCAAAAAAGCGGCACTTAACTGTCTGGCTATACCCCTTTGGAGGAAGGGGAGCTATTCTCCGACTCAGGGTCATCTGATGAGAGGCCCTGGCTTTGACCGCTGGACCCCGGATGATACTGATAGGCTGTTGGCTCAGATTTTTGAGGTTCTGTCTATCTCTCCCCCTGTTGCGGCCCCCAGGCAAAGGGGGAAACTTTTTCATACTGCTAAGTCACGCTTGGAATTTCCTGAGCAAGCACATTTCAATAACCTTGTGCTCAAGGAATGGGAGCGTCCCAGTAGACTTCCCGGTGTACCTAAGAGTTGGAATAAGAGGTATCCCTTTCCTGCTGATGTGGTGAAGTGTTGGTCATCCCTTCCCGAAGTGGATGCCCCGGTCCTAGGGTTATCTAACCCCTCTGTTATGCACTCCCCTGACTCTACTACCCTGCGGGATGCTGAGGACCGGCACATTGATCAGCTGGCATCCCATGCCTTTGCGTGTGTGGGGACGGCGCTGCGCCCGGTCCGTGCCTCTGCCATTACGGCTGTGGCTATTAGGACCCTGCTCAGAAGTATCCTTGATGGTACCCCTGATGATGTGTCTAGTGAGGAGTTTAATGCACTTTCTTGTTGTGATGTTTTTGTGACTTATGTCCTCTCTGCCTTGGATGACACCATTAGAATGTGTGGCAGAACCTCTGCCCTTGTGGTGGCTATACGCCGCTCGGTTTGGCTGCGCCAGTGGGCTACTGACAACGCTGCCAAGAAGGCCCTCACTGGTTTTCCCTTCAAAGGATTACGCCTGTTTGGGGACCGCCTGGACCTATTTGCTAAGGGAGGCAGGTTACCCCAGCGCAGGCGGCAGTCTCGGCCCTTTCGGGGTCAGTGCTCCTTTTCCTCCCCCTTTCGTGGTGCTAGACAAGGGAGGGGGGTTTCCTTTACTGGGGCCCGAGGAGACTTCTGGGGTAGGGGCAGAGGACGGGGACGCCCTGGCCCTGGCTCCTCCTGGGGCTCCAAGCTTAAGTCCTCTCCCAAGCCCCCTCAGGCATGATGGGGCGCCCTCATCCATCCGGGTGGGGGGACGGCTTCAGCACTTTGCTCACGTTTGGAGGCTTCATGTCTCAGACCAGTGGATTCAGGAGGTAGTGTCCTCCGGTTACAAGATAGAGTTTGCTGCCTGCCCCCCCCCCCCCCCCCCCAAGGTTCATCAAACCCCGGATTCCTCAGGACCCTGTGTCAGCTCAGGATCTAGTGCAAGCAGTCCAAAGCCTTCTGGAGCTGGGGGTCATCTGCAAGGTCCCTTTAAGAGAAAAGGGCTTCTATTCCAACCTCTTCACAGTGCCCAAAAAAGATGGGTCAGTCAGGCCCATCCTGTCAGGTGCAGGTGCAGGCGCTTTCGCATGGAAACTCTGCACTCTGCCATCAGTTCCCTGCACCCAGGGGATTTCATGACGTCTGTGGACATCATAGATGCTTACCTTCATATTCCTGTATTTCCAGGTCATCAAAGGTTCCTCAGGTT
This sequence comes from Gastrophryne carolinensis, assembly GCA_027917425.1. Classification (NCBI taxonomy): domain Eukaryota; kingdom Metazoa; phylum Chordata; class Amphibia; order Anura; family Microhylidae; genus Gastrophryne; species Gastrophryne carolinensis. The sequence goes on from CM051236.1 coordinate 121,764,631, forward strand.
CGCTCTGGAGGATCAACACTACCAATTTGTGGCATTGCCCTTTGGTCTCACTTCAGCTCCCAGGGTGTTCACAAAGGTGCTGGCAGGAGTGATGTCTCTGCTCAGGTTTCAGGGCATCCGCGTGCTGCCCTACCTGGACGACATTCTCATCACTTCCCAGTCTCTACATCAGGCAGAGTTTGATACTCAGCTGGTGGTGTCCACCCTGGAGTCATTTGGCTGGGTGATCAACCACCCCAAGTCTTCTCTGTCTTCCTCCTTGGTGATTTCATTCCTGGAAATGAATCTGGATACAGTTCAGGCAAGGATTTTTCTTCCTCAGCAGAAGGTGGACAATCTGATTGCGCAGGTCCAGTTCCTGCTATCTTGTCATCATCCCTTCATCAGGCAGGGAATGCAGCTGGTGGGCCTGATGGTGGCGTGCTTCGAGGCGGTCCCTTATGCTCAGTTCCACTTGAGGTCTCTGCAACTCCACCTCTTGTCCGTATGGGACAAGGACCCAGCGTCCCTGGTGGCTGGACTCCAGGAACCTGTTGGGGGGCAGATCCTTTCTGACCCCCTGCTGGGAGACGGTCACCACGGTTGCCAGTCTGTCAGGTTGGGGGGGTTTCTGGAAGTCCCTGCAGTTCCAGGGGAGGTGGGGCCCTCAGGAGGCCCACACACCTATCAACGTCTTGGAGCTGCGGGTGATCAGGTTAGTTCTGGCTCAGTTGACTCATCACCTTCGGGGCCTGCCTGTTCAGGTGCGCCCGGACAACCAGACGGCAGTTGCCTACATCAATCATCAGGGAAGGACCCAGAGCAAGAGGGCCCTCCAGGAACTGTCTCTGATCCTGACCTGGGCGGAGGCCATTGTTGCCTGCATATCAGTGGTGTACATTCCGGGGGTGGAAAATCTGCTGGCAGACTCTCTGAGCAGGGGGACCTCTCGCCAGGGAGAATGCTCCCTCTGCAACAGGGTGTTCCACTCTCTGTCACCGTTGGGGCCAACCAGATGTGGATCTGTTTGCGTCCCGTCACAATCACAAGCTCCCGGCCTTTGTCTCCCTGTCCCAGGATCCTCTGGCCTTGACCACAGATGCTCTAGCAATGTCATGGCAGGACTTTCAGTTCCTGTATGTCTTTCCTCCATTCCCCCTGCTGGGCAGGATTCTGTGATTGCTCTGGAGGGGGTGCCAGCAATTCTGGTGTGTACTAAGAATACACTTCTGTGATTACTCACCTGTAGAATTGGTATTATGAGTATACAGTACGTCCTGCTCCACCCCACCCCCCTTGGTTTTGCATTATCTTGGATCCCCTGTATGGTGATTATCATTGTTATAATTATCAGTTTGGGTTTTAATTCTCCCGGCTTCTCGTTAACTGCTTTTCAATGCTGGGGATTGTGGGAGGTCCCTGGGTATTTGAGGGGTCGGGAGGAGCCTATTTTCGATGTCTCTGCAGTCCAGCGCCATCTGGCGGAGTAATACCCGAGTGTAAGTATTCTATCTGGAGCAGGACGTACTGTATACTCATAATACCAATTCTACAGGTGAGTAATCACAGAATTGTATTTTATTGCTCTTTCCCATGTGTTTCTTTGTCCTCTGGTTGAAAAATTAAAAATTTGCGTGCCTTTTTAGGAGGCGGAGCTAAAGCTGCAACGAGTAAATACTCCGTCGCCATGGAAAGATTTTCGGCTTGGCGAAGTTCCGAGTACTGGGCGCAGAACGCTTCCTCCGTCCGCCTCTGTGGAAAGATTTTTGGCTTGGCGAAGTTCCGAGTACCGGGCGCAGAGCGCTTCCTCCATCTGCCTCTGTGGAAAGATTTTCGGCTTGACGAAGTTCCTAGTACCGGGTGCAGAGCGCTTCGTCCGTCCGCCTCTGTGGAAAGATTTTTGGCTTGGCGAAGTTCCGAGTACCGGGCGCAGAGCGCTTTCTCCGTCCGCTTCTGTGGAAAGATTTTCGGCTTAGCGTAGCAGCTAGCTCCGCTTCTCCGGTTCTTTTCAGCGGTACTGCGCGTTTTATCTAGCCGGGGACGCTGGAAGATATTCGGCTTAGCGAAGTCACCAGCTCCGCTGAAGTGGCCGGTTCTCCTCCGCGACGGGGCACGTTTTTCTCGCCGACCAAGCTTAAACATTTTCGGCTAGGCAAGATGCCTAACATCGCCAGAGATTGCAATTCCCCTTTGGCTGCACCTAATTTCTGGGGTAGTTGGCCAGCAAAAGGGCTGCTCTGAGCCGCTGCACAGCCACCCTCAAGTGGACCTAAACCTTTTGGTAGGTTTTTTTTATTTAATTTTTTATTTATTATTGATTGGGAAAGGGCAAGGTAATATATAATTTATATTGTAATATATAATTATATGGTGGTCTACCCTCAAGGATTCGCAGTAGTTTTGTGACTGTCGAGAACCTATATATACTTGGTCTCATATCCCCCGGGTCATAGACTAGTATTATTAAATTCACCATGGCGGAGGCATCGGGGGTAGTCATCTGGTCTTTATCAGATTTACCCCATATCCAGTTGCATGCAGTGGCACTGGATGAGGATAGCACGGTGCGCATGGATTATGCCATGGTTGTAGTGGATAGGGAGTTGTCTCCTCCCTGAAGGGGCTCTGACCCTTATCGCCGGTGCTTTCTGAGAAACCCCTTGGCAGTTTTCATGCGGACCGTGATGTGAATCGTTACTAAGAAGGTTTTTTGGAAAAAAAAAAAAGTAATCCTCTGAGTATATTGAAGAGGATATTGTGGCTGCCATAGGCTCCTCCGGAGTCTGTAAACTTTCGGCAGCCCTCAAGTGGTCCTAAACCTATAGAGTCATCATGGAGTATTGACTACTAAAAAGGTTTTAAAGAAAATATTTTTTTCCTCTGAGTTGAAAAGGATATTGTGGCTGCCAGGGTCTCCTTCTGAATCTTTAAACTTTGTCGGCAGCCCTCAATGGTCCTAAACCTATAGAGTCATCATGAAGTATTGGTTACTAAAAGGGTTTTAAAGAAAATAATTTTTCCTCCAATTTGAAGAGGATATTGTGGCTGCCATAGTCTCCTTCTGAGTCTTTAAACTCTGTCGGCAGCCCTCAAGTGGTCCTAAACCTGTGTCATAATGGAGTATTGGCCACTAAAAATATTTTAAAAGAAAATATTTTTTCCTCTGAGTGGAAAAGGATATTGTCTGCCATAGTCTCCCAGGAAGTTATCTGTTGGAGAGTCCTCTACACATGGGGTGTCCGGTTAAGGAGAAGTTGGATGGATAGTTGATTTCCTCCATTTCTGGAGGATTTTGCGGAGCAATATTATAGTCTGATCAATAGGGAATGGCAGAAGTTAGGTTGTCTTCCGGCCATGCCTAAAGTGCTAGATACTATGTATCTCTTTCCTCCAGATCAGATTGAATTATGGTCTTACCCTCCTGTGGTGGACGCTCTGGTGCCAGGTCTCTTTAAGATTTTCGTTTTGCCATCCTCTGATAGGGCTTCGCCAAAGTATCCAGCGGATAAATGCGTGGATCAGGTGGCATGTCACGCTTATCTTTTATGGGGTCGGCCTTGGACCAGCCGGTGTTACATTCATAGAATTTTGGGAGCATCTGGTCTCTATGACTCTTGGGTCATTCATGGAAGCCATGCTCCCAGTTGTTCAAGATCAGTTTGACTCCAACAGGTAGTGTTCCTGGCTATGGAGGATTTGATGTGGTTAAGTGCCAGAGGCCTAGCTCTGATGGTCGCCTTAAGGTGTGCCTTATGGCTTAAGCAATGGCCAGCTGACATAGCCTCTAAAAGGAATATGACAGGACTCCTTTTTAAGTTGGGCGTCTGTTGGGAAGGCTTGGTTGACATGGTAAAGCATGCTACTAGTGGTAAATGATCTAATCTAGCCTGGTCCTCAGCCTCTTCAGATTGGCAAATTCTTTCTTCCAGTACAGTGGAAGATCATTACCACAGATGCCAGTCTATATGGTTGGGGGAGTGTCATGGAGTCACAAACGATTCAGTGACAATGGAGTGTGAAGGAGAGCAGACTCTCTATAAATATCCTTGAACTGAGAGTGATTCTATTGTATTTCAGACATTGGACATAACATCTGAAGGGGCATCCCATCCGGATTCAAACAGACAATCGGCTGGCAGTGGTATATATCAGTCTCCATGAGGGCACCAGAAGCAGTAAAGTCCTGATGGAATGAGCTGGGTTTTTACTTTGGGCCGAGAAACTGGTTCCATGTATTTTGGTGGTACATATACCAGGAGTGGACAACTTGCAGGCCGTTCATCTCAGCAGAACGGTCCTGCATCAGAGGGAATGGTCTCTTAGCCAGAGGATTTTTTAATCCCTATGCATGTGCTGGGGGATGCCAGACGTAGTTCTTGCATCAGGGCACAGTCGGAAGATCCGAAGTTTGTCCTAGTCTAGGGATCCTCTAACAATAGCAACAAATTCCCTGACTCTTTAGTGGTCAGCATTCAAGCTTATTTATGCATTTCCCTCCGATATCACTCCTGGGTCATGTACTAAAAAAGTTTAGCTCACAAGGAAGTCCCAACCATTCTGGTGACTCCTCTGTGGCCAAGAAGAAGCTGGTTCTCAGACATAGTAAGGATGTCAGAGGGCAACTTTTGGAGGCGACGATCCAGATCTTCTCACACAAGGGCCTCTAAGGCATCCCAATTCACAGTTCTGGCTTGGACTGCCTGGCTATTTTTTTCTGCCAGAGTTATCCAGACTATGATTCAGGCCAGGAAGAAATCTTTACCAAATGATCTATTATTGAGTGTTGCAAGCAATTATCGGTGAATCCAGGGGTTCGCTTGTAGTACTGTTCTGTTTTACAGAATATATCGTTTTTTTGCAGAAGTCTTGATGAAGGTCTTCAATTGAGGACAAATATCTGCTATCTATGTTCTTTCAGAAACCCATAGCTGAGAATGTTTTTATCAGAACTTGTTTTGCCGGCTTTTGGACCTGAACTTGTTTTTCAGGGTCCTCCTTTTTGAACCATGGTAGATGCGTCATTATGTCTAAGGGCGCTTATGGTTATCCCTTAGTGGCAATAACCTAAGCAGGCGGTTTTATGAATTAGCAGCTTATCAGTAAGCCTCGTTATTTGAGTGTTTTAGGATTTTCTTCCTAAATGTATCTTTTCATTTAATGAAGAGATGGTTTTTGCCTTCCTTATGTCCTGCTCCAGTGTCTAATAAGGAGGGGGTGTTCTTCACTGTTGGATGTAGTGAGGGCACGAAGGTATTATCTCACTACTACATAATCTTTCCATAGTTTGGTCTTCTTATGTCATACCTGAGGGTCCACGGAAAGGTATTCCACCAGCTAAATCTGCCATCAGTCGATGGATTAGACAGACAGTGGTAAGAGTCTATTCTGCCAAGGGGAAGGAGCCCCTTGTTTTGGGTCACAGCTCTATCCACTAGGGCCATTGGTGCTTCCTGGGCTTTTCAGCATCAGGCCTCGGTGGAACAGGTTTGTAATGCTGCCACCTGGTCTTCGGTTCATACATTTACCAAATTTTACAAGGTAAGTGTTAGGGCCTCAGCTGACGCTGTATTTGGTTCTTTAGGCGGTAGTGAAAGGAACTACCTGCTGTCCCGCGTTGGGGATCCCGCCCATATTTGGCACTGCTTTTGGATGTCCCAATCGTATTGAATAAGGACGGCCTGGAATGGATTGGAAGAAAAAACACAATTCTGTGATACTTACCTATAGAATTGTTTTTTCTGTTAATCCATTCCAGGCCGTCCGACCCGCCTCTTTTGGGGGAATATAGGAAGTTACGATCTATCCTTGACTTTTTATGGTGGTGTTCTTTTTTTATAATAATATTTTGCATTGAAAAGAATGCTAGGTTGATATATCCATGTCTTGGATGCCTAGTCTTGTGGATATATAAAAAAAAAAAATGAAATGGTACATATTTATAATCAGAGAGAGGAATTATGTTGTCTCCAGCCTTTTTGTCTCCAAAGAGATATAGGTATGCCTCCCGGGCGTGTGGTTATTCTGCTTTTTAATTAACTGGAATCTAGGAAGTCAGCCGGAAGGATATAGGCCGGGAGGCGGAGCCACGCTTTTGTCTTGCAGTCACGCCCCTTCGGGCAGGAGTTACCCAATCGTATTGAATAAGGACGGCCTGGAATGGATTAACAGAAAAACCAATTCTACAGGTGAGTATCACAGAATTGTGTTTTTCGCCGCTTTGTACTACGCTCCGCGGCGGGCGGCGCTATTTGTGTGAAGTGTTTTTTTTTCTACTGTGATGACGCCGGCGAGGTCACGTGAGTGCTGTTTTTCACTCTCTTCGGGGGGGGGGCAGGGCTGGTGGATGACGCGTATCACGTCGCCCTCCCGCGGCCCACCCCTCAAGGTTCCTCTGCCAGCGCCATTTTGCTTCTGCTGCGCGTCTGGGGCCCTTCTCATCCCGGAGCTGCGGCGGTGGTTCCTGTCTATTGTCGCTTCCTCCTGTGGTCTGGCGGCTGGTGCCCTTGCCCTACTTGGTCCATGAGTCCCCTTCTGGGTTTTTTGGTTTCCTTGGGGCATGTGCTGCGGGATACTTATGTGTCTTATGTCTTTCAGACGGGACAACTGTGGGTTGTGGTTTCTTCCGGTCCTACCCCTTACCATCCCTCATCTTCCCTTACTGGCTTCTGGGGGCATCCCGGGTGGCTCTTGTTAGCCTTTACCCTGTGCTGGCCTATTGCGCCTTTCTGAATCGCCATATGGAGGCTTCTGGGGATAGCGTGCTTGGGGGTCCTTCGAGCAATACCGGCTGTGTTCCATGTGTGGGGTATCCCCTGTGATTGACAGTGTCAGGGTGTGCGTGCCGTGCGCCCAAGGTATCCTTGCTCTCCAGGCTGGGCTGCCCGTTTCGCTTCCCAGGTCTGCGCCCCCTTCGGCATCGCCTCCCCCCTGCGCCTGCATTTAGCCCCCAGTGAGGGGGATACTAGCGGGGGGGTCACAGTCTGATCTGGCCCTGCATGTGGCCAGTATTGAAAGGCAGCTTGCCAGGCCTGTTCCACGTAAGGCCTCTGGCAAGAAGCGGCATCTAGCTCCCGTGACATCCCTCTTTCCTGAGGAGGATGAGGGACCTGATACTTTTGTTGGCCTGAACTTATTCAGGACTCTGACTCCAGTGGGGACCAGCAGGAGGGTTACGGCAGTGACCCTGGGCCTGTGTCTGGGAAAGACGATTGGTTCCCAGAGGACACTGATAGCCTGTTAGCTCACATTTTTGAAATCTCAGCTCCCCCCTGAGGTGGCTAAGAGGAAGCAGGGTGAGCTCTTTCGTCCTGATAAACAGCGCCTGGGGTTCCCTGAGCAGAGCCATTTCACTAATATGGTGCTCAAGGAGTGAGAACGTCCTAGTAGATTGCCCGCGGTGCCCAAAGGGTGGGCTAGGAGGTATGCCTTTCCTGCTGACCTGGTCAAGCGATGGACGTGTCCCCCTGAGGTGGACGCTCCCGTGCTGTCCAACACCTTAGTCATGCCTTCCCCTGACACTACTACTCTGCGGGACAGTGAGGACCGGCGTATGGATCAGCTGGCCTGCCATGCTTTTGCGTGTGTGGGGGCTGGGCTGCACCCAGTGTGCGCTGCTGCCATTACAGCTATTGCTCTTAAGAAACAGCTCAAGCGTCTCCTGGATGGCGCTACGGCTGGTAACGGGGGAGGACTATAGGTCCATTTTGCTTTGCTCTGATTTTGTTGCCTTTGTCCTTACTGCCATGGATGATGTGGTACGGATGTGTGGTAGTGCCTCTGCCCTTTTGGTGGCTATGCGCCACTCTGTTTGGCTGCGTCAGTGGGCGGCTGATACTGCCGCTAAGAAGGCTCTCACTGGGCTCCCCTTTATGGGGCTCTTTGGTGAGCGTCTGGATGTTTCAGCCAAGGATGGTAGGCTGCCTCAACGTAGGAGGCAGCCTCGGCCTTTTCGGGGGCCCTCTTCTTCCCTTCCCTCCTTTTGTGCTTCCTAGAGGAGGTCGTGGCTCCCTCTTCTCGGGTACCCGCAGGGATTCTTGGGGCAGTGGCAGAGCCCGTGGTCGTCCCGGTCTCTCATGGGGCCCCAAGTCCAAGCCTTCCCCCAAGCCCCCTCAGGCATCCGGGTGGGGGGACGGCTTTGGCTTTGGCTCTTTGCTCACGTCTGGAGGCTACGCGTCTCAGACCGGTGGATTCAGATCCCGAATGTCTCAAAACCTTCTGTCAGCTCAGGGTTTGTGCCTTGCGGTTCAACGTCTGTTGGAGTCAGGAGTCATTTGCCTGGTGCCTTCCCAGGAACGGGGTCGAGGGTTCTACTCCAATCTGTTAATGGTCCCCAAAAAGGACGGGTCCCTGAGGCCTATCCTGGACTTGAAGGGTCTCAACAAGTTTGTCAGGTTCAAGCATTTTCGCATGGAGACTCTACGCTCGGCGATCAGTACGCTGCGCTTGGGCGACTTCATGACCTCAGTGGACATCAAGGATGCCTACCTTCACGTGCCAATCTTTCCAGGTCATCAGATTTCGCAGGTTCGCTCTAGAAGATCAGCATTACCAGTTTGTGGCCTTACCATTCGGTATCACCTCAGCCCCTCGGGTGTTCACCAAGGTGCTGGCGGGCGTGATGGCTCTGCTGCGGAATCAGGGCATTCGCATCCTCTCTTACCTGGACGACATTCTGATTGCGGCTCAGTCTCTTCATCAGGCCGAGAAGGATACTCTGGTGGTGACCTCCACTCTCGAGTCCTTCAACTATCCCAAGTCTTCACTGTCTCCGTCTTTGGTGAGGTCCTTTCTGGGCACGACTCTGGGTACCTCTCAGGTCAAGGTATTCCTGCCTCAGCAGAAGGTGGAGGGCCTTCAGAAGCAGGCACGGACTCTGCTCTTGTGTCCCCATCCTTCCATCTGGTAAGGGATGCAGTTAGTGGGCCTGATGGTGTCCTGCTTCGAGGCGGTCCCCTTTGCTCCGTTTCACATGAGACCTCTTCAGTTGCACCTCTTGTCAGTTTGGGATCGGGACCCTGTGTCCCTGGATCAGGAGTTTGCTCTGTCCCCCCTGGCCAGACAGTCCCTCTCGTAGTGGCTGGACTCAGGGAACCTTTCTGCCCCTGTGTTGGAAGACTGTCACCACGGATGCCAGTCTGACCGGTTTGGGGGGCTTTTGGAAGTCTCTGAAGTTCCAGGGTTGGTGGGGCCCCCAGGAGGCCCATGCTCCCATCAATGTCCTGGAACTGAGGGCGATCAGGTTGGTTCTGTCTCAGCTGACCACACACCTTCAGGGTCGGGCTGGTCAGATCCGCTCGGACAACCAGAGGGCGGTTGCCTACATCAATCAGGGAGGGACACGGAGCAAGCGAGCCCTCAAGGAAGTGTCTCTGATACTGTCTTGGGCAGAAGAGAATGTCCCCTGCATCTCGGCGGTTTACACTCCGTGGGTGGAGAACCAGGAGGCAGACTCCCTGAGCAGGGGGACGTCTGGGCTGGGGGAATGGTCCCTCAGCAACAAGATTTTTCACTCCTTGTGTCACCGCTGGGGTCAGTCGGATATGGACCTGTTTGCGTCCCACCACAATCACAAGCTTCCCAGGTTTGTCTACCTGTCACAGGACCCTCTGGCCTTCGCCACGGATACACTTGCAATGCCTTGGACGGAGTTTCGGCTCCTCTGTATTTCATCCATTCCCTCTGCTGGGCAGGGTGCTGCGCAAGATAGCCCAGGAAGGGGTGCCAGCCATTCTGGTGGCCCCCTTTTGGCCAAGGAGGGTGTGGTTCGCAGACGTCGTGCAGTTGGCAGTAGATCAGTATGCCCTGCCCAAGGATCCAGATCTGCTCACTCAGGGACAACTGTGCCATCCCAATTTACAAACGCTGGGTTTAATGGCTTGGCTGCTGAAACCTCCATCCTGATGGATAAAGGGTTTGCTGGCTCCTGTTGTTGATACCATGATTAGGGCTAGAAGAAATCCTCGTCCTTTATCTACTAGAGGATCTGGCATGCTTACATTTCCTGGTGCGAGTCCAATTCTCTTCCTTGTCGGGTGTTTTCTATCCCCAGGATTCTGGAATTTTTGCAGCATGGTTTGGATTCGGGCCTTCAACTGAGTACCCTCAAGGGACAGGTGTCAGCTCTGGCAATTTTTTTTCCAAAGGTCCGGATCACCAGTTGGTTAAGACTTTTTTCCATGGAGTTACTCATGTGCTTCTGCCACGTAAGCCTATGCTACCAGTTTGGGACCTGAATCTGGTGTTGTCTGCTCTGCAGAGTCCTTCCTTTGAGCCTATCCGTGGGGCTGCTTTGCCCATTCTGACTCTTAAGGTGGCCTTTTTGGTGGCCATTACTTCTGTCAGGTGAGTTTCTGAGCTGGCGGCGCTTTCCATCAAACCTCCTTATTTTGAAAGGCATCAGGATAAGGTGGTTTTTAAGCTGGATTTCTTGCCTAAGGTTGTGTCTGCTTCTCACTTCAATCAGGACAATGTTTTGCCTTCTTTGTGTCCTAACCCTGCTTATTCCAAGGAGCGGACCCTTCACTCTTTGGATGTTGTCAGGGCTCTGAAGTTTTTATTTGGTTGCTACTGAGTCTTTCAGGAAATCTGACGCTCTTTTTGTTCTTCCTGCTGGACCTAGGAAGGCTTTGCCTCCGGCTAAATCCACTATCAGCAAGTGGGTCAGGCGGTGGAGCAGGCCTACTCTGCCAGGGGGAAGGTTCCTCCTTTTAGGGTTACTGCTCATTCCACTCGTGCGATTGGTGCGTCTTGGGCTTTTCAGCACCAAGCTTCTGTTGAACAAGTTTGTAAGGCCGCAACTTGGTCTTCTGTTCATACTTTTTCCAAATGTACAAGGTTGATGTAAAGGCCTCAGCTGATGCTGCTTTTGGCCGCAAGGTACTTCAGGCGGTGGTGGTTTAAACTGCCTGCTGTTACTCTTTGGGGATCCCACCCTATCTTATGGACACTGCTTTTGGAAGTCCCAGATGTAATGACTTCATAAAGCAGGCCGTGCCATGCAATGGGAAAAAGACAATTCTGTGAGTACTCACCTGTAGAATTGCTTTTACCATGCATGGCATGGCCTGCTTCACCCCACCCTGGTTATTGTTGTTCTTGGTTGCCTCTTTATGGTGATTGTTCCAAGTTAGTTGGGGTTCTATTACCTGTTTTACCTTTATTATCTCCCGGTTTCTTGAAATAACTGCTTGGCGACATTGGATAAGTCTATATGGTAATTCCGTTTTTATATGGTACCGGGAGGAGCCACAACTCTTCTGCAGTACACTGCGCCACCTTGTGGTGGAATGACCCAGATGTAATGACTTCATGAAGCAGGCTGTGCCATGCATGGTAAAAGCAATTCTACAGGTGAGTACTCACAGAATTGTCTTTTGTCACCCCTGGATTTTATTCCCACCAGGGGCAGAAAACCACCACAAGCTTGACGAGCGTTTTATGCAGTTCGGGTAAATAAGTGACCCCTCCTCTCATTAGCCAATGAGTTTAAAAGGATTTTTAATATTACACAATTTTGCAATACAGATCCTATAATTTTGTTTTCAAATTTCAACCCTGAGCGAAGTTTAAAAATACTATAACGAGATACTTTTATGTTTAAAGTACCTCAGTCTCCAAATCTGACCCCCTGAAAACAGTTAAAAAAAAAAAAACTCCTTATCCAGGAATCCAGCGCAGCCACTGGACGGCAGCCATACAGTGGTTGCACAGAACGCCACTCGTAGCGCACACCATAGGCAGATGTGTGGGGGAAGGCGCTCTGTGCAGTCTGTTCTAGATGACCGCTCCCGATACTGAAATCGCTAACGTTTACATATCCTATCTCAGAGGCAGGGGGTGGGGACAGACTGGACTTCCTTTTTTAATCTTTTGTGTTTTTCTAATCGGTCCCCCCCCCCCCCCCAATACATTTGCAATAGGGGGGCCTACATTTTGTGCATGGGCATATGGCAAGCATACTAATACATGGCATAAAGCATTGTTTAGAACAGCGCCGTTGCGTAGGGAACGGGAGCAGCTGCATCCCATCAGTCTGCAGCGTGCTTCCGCCCCCATCTGAAGGGGAGAGCCCCTCATTTGCAGGCATAACATGTGGCCCACATTGCCGCACGTAACTCCCTGAATGGCTTTCAAAATCTGGATGCTCCAGGGCTGGCAGGGATAGGTCCACTTTGATTATGTTACTAGGAACGTTCAACAGTTACTCTTAAATTATAGAGCAGAAATTTCTGTTGCGCCCCTCACTGCAGAAAGTTGGGTGTAGGAGGTGTGTGCATGAGTTGGCCTTTCATTTGAGTCATAAGTTGCTCTCTTGAGGGGAAACTAATCCCCATTTTCACTATCGCAGGTTTTGTGCCTCGGGCATCCAGGCTCGGGATGGCACTCTTAGAAACTCCCTGGAAAGTGGGACCTGCTTACATTTCCAGGGATCCCTTGTGCTGGCCTCCAATCAGCATTCTATGCTGTGCATATAAGTTAGAGGCACAGAACACTGAGTGGCAAGCATCCCTGCGGCATGCTAGAGATGCTGCTCCTGATCGCTAAAAGTTAAGAACCCAGTAGCTGGCCATTCTGTTGACTGGCTGATTTGGTTTTTGGATGGCCAAAATCCCTGACCCCTCCCAACGCCATCAAAAATGTATACCACATTGTAAACATCCAATGCTCCATTCGCTCACTGTGGTACCAGCTGCATTTTTTGATGTGCTATGAGATACCATCTCCATTCTCAGTAACATATTCTCCTTGGAGCAGCCTATTGTAAGATTGTTAGGGTGCTGGAGTGGGTAATAGTCATCTTTTTCATTTCATTTCCTGTTCAAACTAGTTGAGGGAACAGTTCTGCTACTGTTAAGGAGGCAGGGTTCTAACTATATTCTAATACCTCCTTCCTAATTATTCTAAGTATGTCACACACCCCGCTTCCAATATTCATGACATGTGGGTTATAACCAGTAGAGGGCGAACTTCTGCAGAGATGACAGGAAAAAAAAAGCCCCTCCCGGTCCATTTAGTTATATATTTATATGTATATTTTATGTATTTGCATATATTGTATTCTCAGTGTGTCACACACCCCGCTTCCCCTTTAATTCTGACAATAGGGTTATCCTCCAGCGGGAGGCGACGTTGCAGAGAGAAGTTTTGAAAACGAGCCCCTTCTGGCCTACATATACCTGGGACCTCCCACTTAACACCCAGTGTTTTGTCTCTGCAAGATGCGACAAGACAGAAGAAAGAAGTCTCCTGCTTGCAGGTAGCCGGGGTCAGACCCCGGCATCCCCTCATGGTCTATTTCTGCCCAGCTGCTTGTTTTTTGTATACTCTGTTAAGGATATTGGAAGCCTCCCAGCCTAGGCTGCTGGCTAGGCAATGGTAGACGGCACCTCATGGTGCCTAGGAGCTTATCTCCTCCGCTCGTCCCCACGCGTGGGGCAACGCGGTTATCCGGCCGGTGATCCGGATTTGGGATGCCCCGTCCCGGTCCCCCCTTTTAGCCTAGCCTTCCCTCGCCTGCTCCCTTCTCCCTTAGCGTGGGGGGGGGGGCGTTTGTGGGATGGCTATACTGGCCTTGTTTTGACTAGAGTGTGTTTGTATGTGCGAGAATCCATTGTGCTTTGCATGCATGTGTTTGAATACCATCCTTGTCGGCATTCTTTAAGCACTTTTGATAGCAGCATGTGGGGCCGGCGCTGCGCTCTAGTCCGCAGGTGTTCCTGGACTGCAGGGGCTCCTTTTCCGGTGGTAGATGTGTCCCTGGTGGTCTAGTGATATGTATTTTTTACTGGTGCGGGCGGGATGCCTTGTTTGTCTGGCACCCGCCTCGCTTGTACGGCGTCGCCATTTTTTGGCGAAGCCGTGGTGCTCGTCTCTAGGGTGGCGGGGCCGCGTTGATACGCGGCCCGCGCTGTGCTGACGTGAGCGGGGGGGCAGGGCCGGAGCGCTTCGCACGCTTTGTCCGGTCCGCCCTGCATCTTCCCTCCTCCGGAGTTGTCTGCTGCGTCCGGACTGCTGAGGAGGGCTCTGAGAGGCTTGCGCAAGTATGGGCTATGCTTATGTCTGTTGTCATGCAAGTTTTCTGGGACATGTTTCATGCAGTTTATATATTCCTATGTTGTGGCTCATATGGATGTAATTACTCCTAGGTTTGGTTGCACTGGCTCATCACTGTGATGGTGCACTTTTTATAATGCCCCTTGGGGTATAAAGGGCTGCATGTTGATATCTAAAATTTCATATATATATATTATATATATATATTCATATGTATGTGTTTACCAGTATACCTTGTCTATTTAATGTATAGTGTCTGTATGTGTATGTTTGCTTGCAGCATGCCTTTTGTTTGCGGGCTGATTGTGGTCTCTTTCCTATAGGTCCGGGGATTTCCGCACTGCGGTGGGTCTCCCGGTCTGATACACCTGGCTAGTCTTATTGGTTAAAATCCTCCCACTCCCGGGACTTTAATTATAAAAGGGGCATCCCGGGTTGCTTAACGCGTAAATCCCTGGGTTATTGCGAATGCCATAATTTCACCATATGGAGGCTTCCGACATTACCGGAAACGGCTCTTCGGGGCTATCCAGGCTGTGTGGGGGTTGTCGGGCTCCGCTCCCAGGCGATGATGTCATGATATGTATTCCATGTGCACAGCGGAATATTGCGCGCCAGTCTGGCACTCCGGCTTCTGGCTCCTCGCAACCTCCGTCATCTCCTACCCCCCCACCTATTCCGGACCCCGTGTGACGTTGTCAAAGGTGGAGATTCGCAATCCGAGGTGTGTGCACGGTTGGCCAGCCTCGAGAAAATGGTTTCCGCCGCGGTGGCTCAGAAGGCTACGGCTAAGCGGAAGCACCTTTCTCCGGCGTCGCCTGTTCCGGAGGATGAGGTGTTGCAAGTGTTGGATTGGTCCGATAGTCCCCCGGCTGAGGAGGGGGAGCTCCTAGAGGAGTCGGACGAGCCTACAGACCAGCAATTGTTTGATACTGCTGGAGATCAGGCTGCGGGGGTGTTCCTTGACACTCACCAAAGGGTGAGTTGTTTGATGTGCCCAAGCCGCGTTTGGTGTTTCCCAGACAACAACACTTTGTGAGGGTTGTCCTTAAGGAATGGGAACAACCTACGCGTCTTGTTGGAGTTCCTCCTAGTTGGGATAAGCGTTATCCTTTTCCGGAGGATTTGGTGAAGCTTTGGTCTGTTCCCCCTGACGTCGATGCCCCCGTGTTGGGGCTGTCTAATACGGCTGTGTTGCACTCCCTTGACACTACTACCATTAAGGATGGTGAGGATCGTCGGATTGATCAATTGGCTCGCCATGGTTTTATCAGTGCTGGATCGGCACTGCGGCCGGTTTGTGCTTCGGCGCTTCTTTTGATGGCTGTCAGGTCCATTGTTAGAGATTTGTGCGCAGATCTTGATTCCACTTGTGATGAGTTCTTTTCTCTCAAGCAGTGTGAGTCGTTTATTTCCTTTGTCATTACCGCCCAGGACGATGCGCTTGCGATGTGTAGCAGGACCGCGGCACTGTTGGTTGCTATTCGTCGGTCGGTGTGGCTGCGTCAGTGGACGGCGGACTTTAGCTCTAAGAAGTCGCTTACAGCTCTTCCTTTTGTAGGTTTGCGCCTGTTTGGCGACAAATTGGATTCGGTTACCAAGGGTGGTAAGTTGCCTCAACGCAAGAGGCTGCGTCGTTCCTTTCGGGGAGCGCCTTCTATTGGTCCCTCCTTTCGGGGAGCTAGAGCGGGCAGAGGGGCCTCCTTTCCCACTACCAGGGGTGCAGGTTGGAAACTCTGCGATCAGCTATCAGTTCGCTTCGGCAGGGGGACTTCATGACGTCCATAGACATCAAGGATGCTTATCTTCATGTTCACATCTGCCAGGCTCATCAACGTTTTCTTCGGTTCGTGATGAAGGATCGACATTTTCAATTCGTGGCACTTCCGTTTGGCCTTACCTCGGCTCCAAGAGTGTTCACCAAGGTGCTGGCAGGGGTGATGGCCATTCTCAGATCTCAAGGCATTCGCATCGTACCTTATCTGGACGACCTTCTCATCATGGCTCCTTCACTCAATCAATCGGAGACGGACACCAGGACGGTGGTCTCCACGCTGGAAAGCTTCGGTTGGGTGATCAACTATCCCAAGTCCTCCCTTGCCCCGGCCAGGGTGGTATCCTTTCTGGGAATGCGGTTGGATTCTTGTCAGCACAGGGTGTTTCTGCCTCAATCCAAGATTTTTCTGATGCAGGAATTGGCTCGGTTCCTTCTTTCCAATCCTCGACCGTCCATCCATCTGGGGATGAGACTGGTAGGGTTGATGGTTGCCTCTTTCGAGGCAGTTCCTTTTGCTCAATTTCACACAAGGACGCTTCAGCTTCATCTGTTGGCGTCTTGGGACCTGCGACCACGGTCATTGGATCGGCCCTTCCAGTTGTCCTCCCGGGTCCGGCAGTCCCTTCAATGGTGGTTGGTCTCGACCAATATCTTGAGGGGCAGGTCTTTCCTGACTCCTCTTTGGGAAATTGTCACCACGGACGCCAGTCTTTCGGGATGGGGGGGATTCTGGAAGGATCTTCAGTTTCGGGGGCAGTGGGGGCCTCGAGAGGCCCACTTGCCCATCAATGTTCTGGAACTGAGAGCCATCCGTCTGGTTCTTTTTCATTTGACTCAGCATGTTCTGGGCCTTCCGGTTCTGGTTCGCTCGGACAATCGGACAACGGTTGCTTACATCAATCATCAGGGAGGGACACCCTGGCTCCCCCTCTGGTGGGGGACACCAGAGGTGGATCGGTTTGCCTCTCGTCACAATTGCAGGCTTCCGACCTTCGTGTCTCTCTCTCAGGATCCTCTGGCTCTGGCGGTGGACGCCATGTCTCTGAGCTGGGGGGGATCTGGGGTTTCTGTACCCGTTTCCTCCGATACCCATGCTAGGCAAGGTGGTACGGAAGCTGGCTCTGTAAAGGGTGTCCGCCATTCTCGTGGCTCCAAGGTGGCCAAGGCGAGTATGGTTCGCAGACATCGTTCGGCTGGCGGTGGATCAGGTCGTTCTGCCTCTTCGGCCCGATCTGCTCACTCAGGGTCGGCTGTGTTACCCCAATTTACCAACGCTGGGTTTGACGGCTTGGCTGTTGAAACCTTCATCTTGAAGGAGGAGGGTCTTTCTGACTCGGTTAAGACTTTGATCTGTGCCCGGAAGAGGTCTTCTTCTACCATCTACTATAGGACTTGGAGAGCTTATATCACTAGGTGTGAGATTAGATCTTTACCTTGTAGGGTCTTTTCAGTTTCCAGGATTTTGGATTTTCTGCAATCGGGGCTGGATTCTGGTCTCCAACTGAGTACTTTGAAAGGGCAGGTTTCTGCCTTGTCTATCTTTTTTCAGAAGCCTTTTGCGCTTCATCCTTTAGTCAAAACTTTTTTCCAGGGGGTTACGCATGTGCGGCCTCCCAGGAAGCCATTGCTCCCTGTTTGGGACTTGAACTTGGTTCTTTCTGCTCTTCAGGCTCCTCCCTTTGAGCCCTTGCAGGATATTGCTCTTTCTACCTTGACTCAGAAGATTGCCTTCTTGGTGGCTATCACTTCGGTTTGGCGTGTCTCGGAGTTGGCGGCCTTGTCGATTCAGGCGCCCTACTTTGAGAGGCATCAGGACAAGGTGGTTTTTCGTTTCAAACCGGACTTTCTTCCTAAGGTTGTTTCTGCTTTTCATTTGAATCGGGATATTGTTCTTCCCTCCTTGTGTGCTAAGCCTAAGAATGACAAGGAGAGGGTTTTGCATTGTTTGGATGTGGTACACTGTGTTAAGTACTATTTGCTTACTACTTCTCCTTTTCGAAAGACTGATGCCTTTTTTGTTGTGCCCTGTGGGCCTAGGAAGGGTTTGGCTCCGGCCAAGTCTTCTATCAGCAAATGGATTCGTCAGGCGGTTATTGGGGCCTATTCGGCCAAGGGGAAGGTTCCCCCTTTTCGTATCACTGCTCATTCTACTCGTGCTGTTGGAGCGTCTTGGGCTTTTCAGCACCAGGCTTCTGTTGAACAAGTTTGTAAGGCTGCTACTTGGTCTTCCGTTCATACTTTTTCTAAGTTCTATAAGGTTGATGTGCGGGCTTCAGCGGATGCTGTGTTTGGCCCCAAGGTTCTGCAGACTGCAGTCGTTTAAGTTATGCTTCATTTTGCTGTCGGATACCCACCCCTTGTGGACACTGCTTTTGGATGTCCCTATCGTCAGAATTAAAGGGGAAGCGGGGTGTGTGACACACTGAGAATAATACCATTTTGTGAGTACTCACCTGTAAAATGGATATTGTCAGTGTGTCACACACCCCGCTTCACCCGCCCTTTTTTGGTATCCTGGATCCTCTATATGGTGAAGCTTTCCTTTATTTTATTTTGAGGTTACCGTTGGATTTCCTGGTACCTTGTCTTACTGCTGTTTGAATTCACTGGGTGTTAAGTGGGAGGTCCCAGTTATATGTAGGCCGGAAGGGGCTCGTTTTCAAGACTTCTCTCTGCAACGTCGCCTCCTGCTGGAGGATAACCCTATCGTCAGAATTAAAGGGGAAGCGGGGTGGGTGACACACTGACAATATCCATTTTTCAGGTGAGTACTCACAAAATGGTATTTTTGTATACGACATGAGTATGGTGTGTGCATGATTGTACATTCTTATGGGTCCCTTCGATTGTGTCTTTCAGGAGGACTCCCTATCTAGTGTTTAAAAAAAAAAGGGGGTTCTCCCTGTCCTAGGGTCCCTTGGAGTTTAAATTGGGTTCCTAAAAATCCTCCCACTTGGGACTTGAAGGGGCATCCCGGGTAGCTCAAGTAGCATAATTCCCTTTGGTCCTCGCGACTACTTTAAAGTCACCATTTGGAGGCTCCCCAGGATACCGGGCTCTGGCTCCCTTCGGGACAATCCCAGCAGTGTGTGGGTTGTGGGGTATCCCTTACGGGGGATAATGTACTGATTTGCATACCATGTGCTCAGCAGGCAATAACACGGTAGTCGGGGTCCCAGGCGTCTGGGTCCGTGCCTCCGGCCTCATCGCCTACCCCACCCCGCCTTATTCGTACCCCAAGTGACACTGTCATTAGCGGGGAGTCGCAATCTGATGTATGTGCTAGATTGGCCAACATCGAGAAATTGATTTCTAGCTCTGCGGCCAGAAAGGCCCCAGCTAAGAGAAGACATCTGTCACCGGTCGCACCGGTTCTGGATGTTGATGACTATGTTTCCCTTGACTGGTCTGATTGTTCCTCGCTTGAGGAGGGGGAATTGTTTGGGGCAGGCGCAGGGGGATGCCATTGATACCCCCAGGGTCCTGGCCCATTCATTTGAGGTGCTGGATATTTCTCCTCCAGCGGAGTCCCCTCCGCTGAATGGGGAATTCTTTGGGGTTTCCAAATCAGAATCATTTTGAAAGCATGATTCTTAAGGAATGGGAGAGACCTAGCCGGCTCCCCGGTGTTCATCAGGCATGGGATAGGAAGTATCCCGTCCCGTTCTGGGATTGTCCAACACCTCTGTTGTACATTCTCCAGACGCCATCACTCTAAAAGATGGTGAGGACAAGCGCCTTGACCAAATGGTCTGCCATGCCTTCGCTAGTGTGGGTTCAGCCTTGCGGCCTGTTTGTGGGTCTGTGCTCACGGCTGTGGCTACCAGGTCTGTGGTTAGGGGCCTGGTGAGTGGTTCCCAGCTTAACCCGGCCAGTGATGAATTTGCCGCCCTTAAGCGGTGCAAATTGTTCATGTCTTTTGTTTTATCCGCCTTGGATGACACAATATGCATGTGTAGTAGGTCTGGTTGCGCCAATGGGCGGCTGACATTGCGGCTAAGAAATCACTTACAGGGCTACCCTTCCTGGGTATGCGGCTGTTTGGAGATAAGTTGGATTCGGTGGCGAAAGGGGGAAAGTTACCACAACGTAAGAAGCAGCGCCTCTCCTTTCGGGGGGCAGGCTTCTTTAATCCCTCCTTTCGCGGTGCCAGAGCAGGCAGAGGTTTTGCCTACTCTACCTTCAGAGGTGATTCCTGGAACAGAGGCAGAGGACGTGTTCGTCCTGGACCTGCCTGGGGTTCCAAGCCCACTGCCAAGCCAGCTCAGCAATGAGGGGGCGCCCTCACCCTTGCGGGTGGGGGGACGGCTGCGACACTTTTTTCCAGGTTTGGGCCTGGGAGGTCACAGACAAATGGATCTTGGAAGTGGTCTCTTCCGGGTACAAACTGGAGTTCGAGTACCGGCCTCCTCACAGATTCCTCAGGTCTCGGGTGCCCTTAGATCCCCGGGCTGTGCAGGGGCTCCTGTTGGCACTACAAAATCTTCTGGACATGGAAGTCATATGCCCGGTGCCTTTCTTGGAGAGAGGCCAGGGCTATTATTCCAACCTCTTCACAGTGCCCAAAAAAGATGGATCCATAAGACCCAGCTCAGCCATCCTTTTTCTTCTTCAGGGGGACTTCATGACGTCCATAGACATCAAGGATGCTTACCTTCATGTACCTATCTTCCCAGCACACCGGAGATTTCTCAGGTTTGTGGTGGGAGATCCAGCATTTTCAGTTTGTTGCCCTCCCTTTCGGGCTGACCTCGGCACCAAGGGTGTTCACCAAGCTGCTGGCGGGCATAATGGCCCTCCTCAGAGCCCAGGGCATTCGGTTGTGCCGTATCTGGACGACATTCTCATTACAGCATCCTCTCTGACAGGCGGAGCTAGACACCAGGACGGTGGTGACGACGCTGGAGAGGTTTGGCTGGGTGATCAACCATCCCAAGTCTTCTCTATCCCCGTCAAGGGGGATTTCGTTTCTGGGCATGAATCTGGATACCGTTCAGACCAGGGTGTTCCTACCTCAGTCGAAGGTGCAGATGGTCCAAGATCTGATACGTCTTCTCCTGTCCTACCCTTGCCCGTCTATCCAGCTAGGGATGAGACTGGTGGGTTTGATGGTGGCTTCCTTCTATGCAGTTCCCTTTGCTCAGTTCCACATGAGGTCGCTTCAGCTCCATTTACTGTTGGCTTGGGACAGATGTCCGCAGTCATTGGATCAGTCATTTCTGATGTCTCCCCTGGTTCGGCAGTCTCTTCAGTGGTGGCTGGAACCAAGGAATCTTCTGAGGGGAGACGGTCACCACGGATGCCAGCCTGTCGAGCTGGGGGGGTTTCTGGAAGGAACATCAGTTCCAGGGGCTGTGGGGTCCTCGGGAGGCCCACATCCCCATCTGTCTTGGGGCTGAGAGCTATTTGGTTGGTGCTGTCATGCTTGACGCATCACCTCCAGGGTCTACCGGTTCAGATTCGATCAGACAATCGGACTGCGGTCGCTTTCATCAGTCACCAAGGAGGGACTCGCAGCAGGAGTGCTCTCAGGGAAGTTTCTCTGATTCTTGCATGGGCGGAGAGCTATGTTCCATGCATTTCAGTGGTGTACATTCCGGGTGTGGAGAACACGGAGGCGGACTCCCTGAGCAGTGGATTCTCTAGCCGAGGGGAATGGTCTCTCGACCACAAGGTATTCCGGTCCCTTTGTCACAAGTGGGGGATTCCGGAGGTGGATCTCTTTGCCTCACGTCACAATCACAAGCTTCCTGCATTTGTGACTCTGTCTCAGGATCCTCGTTCCCTGGCAGCGGACGCCATGTCTCTTGTCTGGAGGGATCTGGGGTTCCTGTACCTGTTTCCCCTCTTCTCCATGGTGGGCAGGGTGGTGCACAAGCTGGCTCAAGAGGGTGCACCAGCAATTCTGGTGGCCAAGACAGGTTTGGTTCGCAGACGTCGTACGGCTGACGGTAGATCAGTACAGGTTGCCCCTGTTTCAGGATCTGATCACTCAAGGTCTACTTTGTTACCCCAATTTACAAACGCTGGCTTTGACGGCGTGGCTGATGAAACCTCCATCTTAAATAGAAGGTTTGTCTGATGCTGTGCTTTAGACACTTGTTAGGGCTAGGAAGAGATCTTCCTCTAACATCTACTACAGGACTTGGAGGTCCTATATTGATTGGTCTGAGGCTCGGGCCTTGCCTTGCAGGGTGTTTTCGATCCCTAGGATTTTGGATTTTCTTCAACACGGTCTGGACCTGGGGTTCCAGCTTAGTACCTTGAAAGGGCAGGTCTCTGCCCTGGCGGTCTTCTTTCAAAGGTCCTTTGCTCTTCATCCTTTGGTTAAAACTTTTTTCCAGGGGGTCACTCATGTGCAGCCCCCTCGAAAGCCTTTGTTGCCTGTTTGGGATTTGAATTTGGCTCTGTCGGCACTCCAGGGGCCTCCTTTTGAGCCGGTGCAGGATGTTGCACTTTCTGTGCTCACTCAAAAGGTTGCCTTTTTGGTGGCTATTACCTCTGTGTCTCTGAGTTGGCGGCTCTGTCTATTCAGGCCCCTTACTTTGAGAGACACCAGGACAGGGTGGTATTTCGCTTTAAGCCAGATTTCCTTCCTAAGGTGGTTTCTGCCTTCCACCTCAATCAGGTTGTAGTTCTCCCTTCCTTGTGTCCTAAGCCTAGCAATGACAAGGAGAGGGTTTTGCACTCTTTGGATGCGGTTCGTTGTGTGAAGTACTATTTGGTGGCTACTTCTCCCTTTCGTAAGATGGATGCCTTGTTCGTGGTGCCCTCTGGGCCCAGGAAAGTTTTAGCGCCCGCCAAGTCTACCATTAGTAAATGGATACGCCTGGCCATTGTTGGGGCCTATGCTGCCAAGGGGAAGGTTCCTCCTTTTCACATCACTGCTCATTCTTCTCGTGCTGTTGGGGCTTCTTGGGCTTTTCAGCACCAGGCTTCCGTTGAACAAGTTTGTAAGGCTGCTACTTGGTCTTCCGTTCATACTTTTTCCAAGTTTTATAAGGTTGATGTGCGGGCCTCAGCGGATGCTGTTTTTGGCCGCAAGGTTCTGCAAGTGGCGGTGGTTTTTAAATTTGTGCATTTTTGCCGTATCGGGATCCCCATCCTTGATGGACGCTGCTGTTGGATGTCCCACATGTCATGAATATTGGAAGCGGGGTGTGTGACATACTTATAATACCCATTTTACAGTAGACTAATCACAAAATGGTATTTTTTCCTTGCTGGAGTCCAGCAGGTGTCAAATCAACTTTTGCAGGGTCCCACACAGTGCCCATTATGCATTTATTTGCTCTTCTGCATCAAACATCCTGGTGGCTCACAAGCTGTTTCTGCTGCTATGAAGACTCATCTACCAGGAATTGGTAAGGCCTTCCATGGGGCAAAAAAAGGGATAAGCACGAGGTGAATGCTTAACCATTGTTTATTTATCCCCCTAAACAGATTTCTAAAAGAATATCCCTGGTAATATTACATGATGCCAAGTAGAGGGCTGAATTTGCCTACTGCCTGTCACTGTTCTACTGTCCCCACAAATAAACAAAGCTGTTGCGCCTATGATCGGTGGGGTTCTTGCAAAAAATGTTAGATTCTTACTGCTTACTGGGTGATAGAAAGCTGGTTGATCTGAGGTACTTTTCTAAACCTATATGGAAGGGACCTGGTTTAAGCATTTTCAAGGCAGCAAGACCACCTTTTGGAATGCTCGGTCTACTTTGGGTCAGACTTCGTAAATGGTGGTCTTTGTGTCCTTTACAGTTACCACTACAGATATCTTTGTTACCCAGTTAAGAGAATGCTCTACCTAGTATAAGACGAGGCTTTGGCCTATGGTTAACACAATAAGCCTGATGAAGACCCCCCCCCCCCCATGCCTTGGGCTTCCTTTACGATAGCCCACAACCCTGTGATGTCAGCATCCAAAGATATTACTGGGCTCAGTTACCTTTATATTCTTGGTGTGCCACACACCCCGCTTCACCTTTAATTCTTCACGATTGGGTTACTCACCGCCAGGTGACGCTGTTGCAGAGAGGAAGTCTTGTAACGAGCCCCCTTCCGGCCTATATATACCTGGTACCTCCCATTTATCACCAGTGTTTTTCTCTCTGCATGACGACAAGACAGAATATTGAAGTCTCCTGTTTGCAGGTAGCCGGGGTCTTACCCCGGCACCCCCTTTTGGTCTATTTCTGCCCGGTTTTGATTGTTTGTTACCTTTGTGGTTGAATGGAAGCCTCTCAGCCTAGGCTGCTCACTGGGCAATTGGTAGACGGCACTATAGGTGCCTAGGAGCTTATCTCCTCCGCTCGACCCCCTGTTTTGGGGGCAATGCGGCTATCCGGCATGGTGATCCGGAGGTGGGATGCCCCTGTCCCGAGGGTCCCCTTTGTTTGGTTTACTGTATGTTCGCTTATTTCAATGTTGTCAGGCTGCACCGCAAGCGAGTGTGCGTGTGGCCTGACTTAGATTCCTCCTTATATGGCAGTCTCTGTTGCGGGCTGCTGCTGCTGGCCTGTAGGGCCAGATCTTTGGGTCAGCTTTAGGGGTGACAGGGGCGGGCTGTACGGTGTCAGGCTTGCTGCCTGCGCCCTTCTCACTTGTTCAGCTCCCCCTCCCCTTGTCTCCTTTGTTTTTAATCGGCCGCCGCTTGGCGGGCCGTGGGTTTTTATCTGGGGGCAGCACAGGCTGCCTAGTATCTCCGTTTCCCCTTTCTCCTTTTTTACTGAGGGCTTGTTAGCCCTCTGATTGCTTTGACACCGCCGTTCAGCGGGCCGCATTGTTCATATTTGGCGGGGGGGCGGGGCCCGGATGACGTCAGGGGTGGGGGCGTGGTCCGGCGACGCGTCGTTTATCGGCCCCAGCCGCACTTCCTTCCTGTTCATTAGGAGGCTGCGTGCGGGGCTTGTGGCCGCATATGTCTGCTGCTGCTGCTACTGCTGCCCGCTCTGCCACCTCTTCCGTTTGTGCGAGCTCTGCCGCTTCGGTTCCCACCGCTGCCACTGAGCCTTCGCTGACATTTGCTGCCAGTCCCTCATCACTTCTACGGTCGGGTGCTGGGCCTTTGTAAGCCTTATTTGGACAGGTAAGCGGCCTCACCTGGCGTGAGGCCGTCTATTTTTTATGGTCTCTGACTGTTTTTATTAAAAAAAAAAAAAAAAAAAGAAAAAGGAGGTTAAATATTTAATGGAGAAATACTTTTATTTAAAAAAAAAAAAAAAAAAGTAAAAAGGAGGAAAATCAGAGGCCAGTTTTCCTTGCCTCTTCAAAGCACTTTGGTGCTGTGTATGTATGTCATTTTGCATGTTGCCATTTCTGGGGGTCTTACTGTTGGTTTGTTTCTTCCCCACAGATCCTGGGATTCCATCAATACAGTGGCCTCCCGGTTCTATTTTGCCTGGCTAGTCCTTTCTTTTCCTCCAAATTGGGACATATTTATATATTTATATATATACTTGTATATATATTAAAAAAATATATATATATATACTATTATTTTTAGGGGATCTTTATTATTAATTAAATCCTCCCTCCCGGGACATTAACATAAAGGGGCATCCCGGGTGGCTTATGCCTTAAACCCAGAATTTTGCGAATACCATAAATCACCATATGGAGGCTTCCGATAATACCGGAAATGGTTCTTCTGGGCCATCTAGGGTGTGTGGAGGCTGTGGGACTCCGCTCCCAGGCGATTATGTTTTTGTATGCATTCCTTGTGCAAGGCAGAGTATTGCGCGCCAGTCCGTTGCTCCGGCTGCTGGCTCTTCGCAACTTCCATCATCCCCTACCCCTCCCTCCCTGTTCCGGACCCCGCGTGACATTGTCAAAGGTGGGGATTCGCAATCCGAGGTGGCGGCACGGTTGGCCAACCTCGAGAAGATAATTTCCGTTAAGTTGTCAGATGAGCCTGCAGATCAGCTTGAGGTTGATGCTATTGCCGATTTGTCTGCGGGGGTTTCCCGTGACACCCCCTCCATTCTGGCTCAAATGTTTGAAATTTTGAATTTAGATCCACCTGAGGCAGTTACCCTGCCTAAGGGTCAGTTGTTTAATGTGCCTCAGCTGTGTTTGGTTTTTCCCAGACAACACCACTTTGAGAGAGTTGTGCTTAAAGAATGGGAACATCCCACGCGGTTGACTGGAATTCCTTCCAGTTGGGAAAAACGTTATCCCTTTCCGCCAGAATTGGTGAAGCTTTGGTCTGATCCTCCTGACGTCGATACCCCTGTACTAGGGCTCTCCAGCACGGCTATGGTGCAGTCTGCTTAGACTACTGCCCTTAAGGATGGTGAGGATCGTCGGATTGACCAGTACGCTCGCCATGGTTTTAGTTATGCCGGGTCAACGATGCGCCCAGTGTGTGCTTCGGCGCTTCTTCTATTGGCGGTTAGATCTGTAATTCAGGATCTGTGTGTGGATCTTGATCCCACTTGCAAGGAGTTTACTGCTCTCAGGCAGTGTGAGTCTTTTGTTTCCTATGTTCTGTCCGCTCAGGACGATGCGCTGGCTATGAGTAGCAAGACAGCGGCAATGCTGGTGGCTATTCGTCGGGCAGTATGGCTGCGCCAGTGGTCGGCGGACGCAACTTCTAAAAAGGTGCTCACAGCTCTCCCCTTTTTGGGATTGCGACTGTTTGGTGATAACATTGATTCAGTTGCAAAAGGTCGTAAAATGCCACAACGTAAGAGGCCTCGTCGTCCCTTTCGGGGGGCAAGTTCTGGTAGGCCTTCCTTTCGGGGATTCAGAGCGGGTAGGGGGGCTTCCTTTCCCGCTACCAGAGGTGCAGGTTGGACTCGGGGGAAGGGCCGTGGCCGTCCCGCACAGTCCTGGGGCACCAAGCCCAAGCCTGCCGGTAAGCCCGCTCAGCAATGAGGGGCTGCCCTCACCCGTGCGGGTGGGGGGACGATTACGACACTTCTCCCAGGTTTGGGACCAGGAGATTCCGGACAGATGGATCCGGGAGGTAGTGTCGTCCGGTTACAAGCTGGAATAAGAGTCTCGCCCTCCTTCGCGGTTCTTTCGGTCTCGGGTGCCCATCGATCCTTTGGCCGCACAGGGGCTCCTGGCGTTGGTAAAGAATCTGTTAGAGATGGCGGTCATCCAGCCGATGCCGCGTTTAGAGATGGGCCTCGGTTTCTACTCCAATCTTTTCGCAGTCCCCAAGGACGACGGGTCAGTTCTTCCCGTCCTGGACCTGAAATTACTCAACAAGTTTTGCATGGAAACTTACGTACGGCCATCGGTTCCCTTCGGCAGGGGGACTTCATGACGTCCATAGACATCAAGGATGCTTATCTTCATGTTCCCATCTGCCACGCTCATCAACGTTTTCTTCGATTCGTGATGAAAGATCAGCATTTTCAATTCGTAGCACTTCCGTTTGGCCTTACCTCGGCTCCGAGAGTGTTTACCAAGGTGCTGGCAGGGGTGATGGCCATTTTCAGATCTCGGGGCATTCGGGTCGTACCTTATTTGGACGACCTCCTCACCATGGCTCCGTCTCTCAATCAATCGGAGACAGACACCAGGTTGGTGGTCTCCACGCTGGAAAGCTTTGGTTGGGTGATCAACTTCCCCAAGTCCTCCCTCGCTCCGGCCAGGGTGGTGTCCTTTCTGGGGATGCAGTTGGACTCTCTTCAACACAGAGTGTTTCTCCCCCAGTCCAAAATTCATCTGATTCAGGAGTTGGCTCGGGTCCTACTTTCCAATCCTCGGCCGTCCATCCGTCTGGGGATGAGGCTGGTAGGGTTGATGGTCGCCTCTATCGAGGCAGTTCCTTTTGCTCAATTTCACACGAGGACGCTTCAGCTTTATCTATTGGCGTCCTGGGACCGGCAGCCTCGGTCGCTGGATCAGCCCTTCCAGTTGTCCTCCCGGGTCCGGCAGTCCCTCCAGTGGTGGTTGGTCTCGGCCAATCCCGTGAGGGGCAGGTCCTTCCTGACCCCTCTTTGGGAAATTGTCACCACAGACGCCAGTCTTTCGGGATGGGGCGGTTTCTGGAAGGAGCTTCAGTTCCAGGGGCAATGGGGACCTCAAGAGGCCCACTTACCCATCAATGTGCTGGAACTGAGAGCCGTCCGTCGGGTGCTTGCTCTCCTGACTCATCGCGTTCTGGGCCTTCCGGTCCAGGTGCGTTCAGACAATCGAACAGCAGTTGCTTACATCAATCATCAGGGAGGGACTCGCAGTCTGAGTGCTCTCAGAGAGGTGTCCCTGATCCTGACCTGGGCAGAGGCCCATGTTCCTTGTCTCTCGGCGGTATACATTCCAGGAGTGGAGAACCAGGAAGCGGACCAGTTGAGCAGGGGCTCTCCCCGTCTGGGAGAATGGGCTCTCCATCCTCAGGTTTTTCGCTCACTGTGTCTCCGATGGAGGACACCGGAGGTGGACCTGTTTGCCTCTCGTCATAATCACAGGCTCCCGAACTTCGTGTCGCTCTCCCGGGATCCTCTGGCTCTGGCAGTGGATGCCATGTCCCTGAGCTGGGGGGATCTGGGATTTCTATACCTGTTTCCTCCGATACCCATGCTGGGCAGGGTGGTTCGGGAGTTGGCTCTGGAAAGGGTGTCCACCGTTCTCGTGGCCCCAAGGTGGCCAAGGCGAGTGTGGTTAGCAGACATCGTTCGGCTGGCAGTGGACCAGTTAATTCTGCCTCTTCGGCCCGATCTGCTCACTCAGGGTCGTTTGTGTTACCCCAATTTACCAGCGCTGGGTTTGACGGCCTGGCTGCTGAAACCTCCATCTTGAAGGAGGAGGGTCTTTCTGACTCAGTCGTTAAGACTTTGATCAGTGCCCGGAAGAGGTCTTCTTCTATCATCTACTATAGGACTTGGAAAGCCTATATCGCTTGGTGTGAGATTAGATCCTTCCCTTGTAGGGTCTTTTCGGTCTCCAGGATTCTGGAGTTTTTACAATCTGGGCTGGACTCTGGTCTTCAGCTAAGTACTTTGAAAGGGCAAGTTTCTGCCTTATCTATCTTTTTTCAGAAGCGTTTTGCGCTTTATCCTTTGGTTAAAACTTTTTTCCAGGGGGTTACACATATGCGGCCTCCCAGGAAACCATTACTCCCGGTTTGGGATTTGAATTTGGTTCTTTCTGCTCTGCAGGCTCCTCCTTTTGAGCCTCTGCAAGATATTGCTTTGTCTACCCTGACTCAGAAGATTGTCTTCTTGGTAGTGTGCTGCTAGGGTATCACTTCGGTCCGGCGTGTCTCGGAGTTGGCGGCCTTGTCTATCCAGGCGCCCTACTTTGAGAGGCATCAGGATAAAGTGGTCTTTCGGTTCAAGCCAGACTTTCTTCCTAAGGTTGTTTCTGCTTTTCATTTGAATGAGGATATTGTTCTTCCCTCCTTGTGTCCTAATCCTAAGAATGACAAAGAGAGGGTTTTGCATTGTTTGGATGTAGTACGCTGTGTTAAGTACTACTTGATTATCACGTCTCCTTTTCGTAAGACGGATGCCTTTTTTGTTGGCACCAGCCAAATCTGCCATTAGCAAATGGATACGTCGGGCCGTTATTGCGGCCTATTCTGCTAAGGGGAAAGTTCCCCCTTTTCGTATCACTGCTCATTCTACTCGCGCCATTGGAGCGTCTTGGGCTTTTCAGCACCAAGCTTCTGTTGAACAAGTTTGTAAGGCCGCCACTTGGTCTTCTGTTCATACTTTTTCTAAGTTTTACAAAGTTGATGTGCGAGCCTCAGCGGATGCTGTTTTTGGCCGCAAGGTTCTGCAGACTGCAGTCATTTAAGTTATGCTGACCTGGCCTTGAGATGCCCATCCCTTGTGGACACTGCTTTTGGATGTCCCAATCGTGAAGAATTAAAGGTGACGCGGGGTGTGTGGCACACCAAGAATAATACCATTTTGTGAGTACTCACCTGAAAAATGGATATTGTTGGTGTGCCACACACCCCGCTTCACTCCCACCCTTTTCGGTATTCCGAATCCTTTATATGGTGAAGCTTTTATTTATTTTGAGGTTACCGTTAATTTACTGGTACCTTGTCTTTCTGCTTTTTAATACACTGGTGATAAATGGGAGGTACCAGGTATATATAGGCCGGAAGGGGGCTCGTTACAAGACTTCCTCTCTGCAACAGCGTCACCTGGCCAATCGTGAAGAATTAAAGGTGAAGCGGGGTGTGTGGCACACCAACAATATCCATTTTTCAGGTGAGTACTCACAAAATGGTATTTTTCTTATTTGAGGTGGAGATTATGGTGAGAATTTCAGCCAAAGGTCCAGAAATCCCAGTGAGGTTTCATTGCGGCTCATAATCTCAGGTTATAGCTGAAAACAATGGATTTCGGTAATGCATCCTGTGGACGAGAACGGCTGGCCAAGGTGACCCAGGCTGCCCTTCTGCAGGAGTTGTTTGGTGGCCAGACCGTACCGCAAAGGAGGTTGGTCTGTGATTTTTGGGTTTTGGCCCATGAATTAGAATTGATCATTATACTTCCTCCTCTGGGGGTTTCTCTGATCAAGGCCCTGGTTATAAGATCAGGTTCTCTCATAGAAGCCCACCTGTCCAGTAACACCTTACCTGGTGCTTCGGTGTCTGGGCCAGTGCTAGTGTGTGCTGCTAGGGTAGGACCCACAGCCTTGGGAGGCTTATTTGTGGTGTCAGAAATACAGGGAACCAATTTACATCATGCTCCACTACTGGGGATGCTTGCGTCTCCTTCAGTCTAGGCTAGATGCTGGTACTCCGGTTAATTTCATAAGTTAAGTTGTCCGACTTTAGGCCATCTTGTTTCCCAATGCTCTAGTGCTTAGTCTGGTAGTTAAGACATTTCAGTAGGATGAAACTGGTGTTCAATGCCTTTTGGGTGCTATCTCTGTTTCCCTGTACATGGCCACTAATGAGCTGTATAATGGATAATGCTTTTCCTAATTGCTTTTAGGGGAGAATAGAAAGGTGTCTTAGGGGTTCTACCTCAGGCCACACTCAAATTTCCTCTTGCAACCACAGATCCACATATTTTGAAATCAAGTTTTTGCCCTGACCCCCCTTGTGTTTAGAGTATGGTGCTCACGATATTCTTTAGACCAGTCAAGGGCACAAAGCAATTTGTATGTGTGTGTTTTTTTTATAGCCAGGAACTGCTTTTTCTCGTTCCGGCAGGTAGACATGGCATGTGTATGGCCGGCTCTTATTTAAAACGATGGGCTCGTCCGTACGATGGGAACATGTACAATGGCGCACATTTTCAATGGAAGCCAGCCTACACAGGCCACACCCTTCTGTCAACTGGAACCAGGAGGTGCAGCTCCCAGGCTTAACAAACCAGGGATGCGAGAAGGCGGTCGGCAGTGTGGGACAGGCGGTGAGGTGAGCGTGGGTTGCCTTGCGCCCTCTTGCGTTTGTCTGGTCTGAGAAAAAGTCCACCAAAGTGGTCGAAGTAGAATAGTGAACACTAAATCCGCCCTACTAAGCATTTGCCCCAATCCTCTTTAATGAGATTTAATGACACAACTGGGCAGTTGGTGTGTGCTGGCTTACCTGCCTTTGCTGGTACATCAAGCGCCACATTTGATTTCTCGGCTTCTGTCCTCCACATGGCCCAGGAATGTCACATGAGCATTGAGAAGAGTACTCAAAGCTGCCAAGACTGGTGAGCCTGCACCCTTCATCCCCTGCTCGACTGTTCTTTAACCCCATGCATGAAACAGACTATGCCCCCGAGCTACAGGTTGGGGACTTCTGATGTACTCTGGCTCAATAATTATGCATAAATAAACCCTTCAATGTGTAACTGTTTCCAATATCTGCTTATATTTATATGTAGACTGCATAATGCCTTGATAGATGACCGTTATTTATTATTGCAGGCGTCAATCCTTCAAGTCTTGGTGTGGTTGTAATGCAGCTGAATGTACCCAATGGCCCTCAGGCAACAGCACAGAACCCACCTGTAGTCCAGTGGAACCACTGCAAATATTATAGTGTTGAGCAGAGGGGTCAGAAGCCTGAGCATTTGTATGCAGCAGATGCCAACACACAGGTAAGCATAACATTAAAGAGCTGATATTTTCAAGCTGCTCAATATGGACCAGAATGTAAAGTATCATGAGCACTATCTAACACTGGGATGATCAAAATATACAGTAAAGGTAACTTCAGAATTTACCAACTTTCCCTTTAGTTTTAACAGTACACAGAACCATGTTGTAAGGTCACCCACCTCATATTCTATGATACTATTGTACTTTTATACTATTCTATACTCATTTTCATTTAGCCTATTACTGCTATCTTGGGATTTCTTTTAGGGACACACTTCCAAGTGTCAGTTATAGTTATATATTGTAAGTTCTTGTACTGTATTCCCATTTTCTGTTTGTGTCAATGCCACATGCCGTTATAAAATAAACATATTTTATACCTTAATTCACACCACAAAATTTCCGTAGGCCATCAAATAATGCAGATTATAGAAGCTAGCCCTATTTGCAGTTTTAGCCAATCTGTAGCTATGATGATTAATTCATGTGAATGTTTCTCCCATTTTACAATATTTTTCATCAAATTTATCTTTTAAAAAAAAATTAAAAATATACCGTCATTTTATAATTATCAAATAAAATATTTATCTAAAAGAACATGATTATATTCATTTTAGTATAATATGAGGTTACTAAATGTCGTCATAACATGCAGATAATTTAAAGAAAAAAAAAACTAAAAGAAACATCCACTTTCAATGGCATATTCTTAGTATACAGTACGTCCTGCTACAAATAGAATACTTACACTTGGGTATTACTCCGCCAGATGGCGCTGGACTGCAGAGACATCGAAAACAGGCTCCTCCCGGCCCCTCAAATACCCAGGGACCACCCACAAATCCCCAGATTTTCTCTGCAGTCTGGACTGCTAAGGACGAGAAATGTCTCTCTCTACTCGCAGGTGAGCGGGGCTATTAGCCTGCGGCCCTGTAGGACTATTCCCACCCGTTCCATTAGTTATATGCCTCCCAGCCTTGGCTGCGCTGGTCGGGTGATGGTAGGCAGCACCGCTAGCAAGTTCTTAGGAGCGCTGCTCCACCACAATCCCCCACCAAAGTGTAGGCCGTTCAGGCTTATGGTGAGCCTCTATGGGATGCCCCTCCCGAAATATTGCCCCTGTCCATCGGTGGGC
The DNA here is from genome assembly GCA_027917425.1 of Gastrophryne carolinensis. NCBI lineage: Eukaryota > Metazoa > Chordata > Amphibia > Anura > Microhylidae > Gastrophryne > Gastrophryne carolinensis. The sequence continues at coordinate 121,797,582 of CM051236.1, forward strand.
CCTATTTAAGTGGCCGCTGTCTCCTGGTAGCCTTCGGGGGAAAAAAGGGGGGGGGTGTTGGTATGGATGCTTTGCATTTACGTGTTTTAGACATTATTTTTTATTCGTTGTCTTGCGCCAGCCGCCACGCTGTCTCGCTTTACTTTTACTGTATTTAAAATTACCACCGCCGCGCGCCTTTTCTGTCACTATGCCCGCACTAGGCGCCGGCGTTGCCACAGGCGCCGGTGCGCCGTCATTGGCTGCTTGTCATGTGCTGGCTTCGCGCTCTTCGGGGGTGGGGCCCGCCTATGGCGCGTTCCGCGTCATTGCCGTTACTGGCCCACCCCTCGAGGTATACCAACGCCATTTTCTCCGCCTGGCTGGCTTATGCGCAACAGTCCCCTACCTACCGCGGTCTGTAAGTGCCCTCGCGGGCGGTTTTATCTGATTTTTTTAATACTGTCTACTTACGGCCCCTTTTTATTATGTCTTTCAGGTGGGTGAATCCATTGGCTTCTCCCGGCCCTCTTAGTTGCAAATTTTTATAGGCCTAGTTGTATTTACTCCCACTCCCTAGCGGGCTATTGGGGCATCCAGGGATGCTTAATAGCGTTAATCCCTATCGGCCTATAGCGCCACTATATTCACCATATGGAGGCATCTTAGGATAATGTGACGGGGGTTCCTTCGGGACAAGCCCGGCTGTGTGTAGCGTGTGGGCAGCCTCATGCTGATGCTGACAAGGCGCAGGTCTGTGTGCCCTGTGTTGGATTCCCCAGGACCCTGTGTCAGCTCAGGAGCTATTGTAGGCAGTGCAAGGCCTCCTGGAGCTGGGGTCATCTGCAAGGTCCCTTTAAGAGAAAAGGGCAAGGGCTTCTATTCCAATCTATTCACAGTTCCCAAAAAAGATGGTTCAGTCAGGCCCATCCTGGACTTAAAGATCCTCAACAAATTTGTCAAGAGCAGGCGCTTTTGCATGGAAACTCTGCCATCAGTTCCCTGCGCCCAGGGGATTTCATGACGTCTGTGGACATCAAGGATGCTTACCTTCATATTCCTGTATTTCCAGGTCATCAAAGGTTCCTCAGGTTCGCCCTGGAGGATCAACACTACCAATTTGTGGCATTGCCATTCGGTCTCACCTCAGCTCCCAGGGTGTTCACCAAGGTGCTGGCTGGCGTGATGTCTCTGCTCAGGTATCAGGGTGTCCGTGCTGCCTTATCTGGACGACATTCTCATCACCTCCCAATCTCTACCTCAGGCAGAAGTGGATACTCGACTGGTGGTGTCCACCCTGGAGTCATTTGGATGGGTGATCAACCACCCCAAGTCTTCCCTGTCCCCCTCCTTGGTGACTCCATTCCTAGGAATGAATCTGGATACAGTTCAGGCAAGGATTTTCCTTCCTCAACAGAAGGTGGATGGTCTGATTGCACAGGTCCAGTTCCTGCTATCTTGTCATCACCCCTCCATCAGGCAGGGAATGCAGCTGGTGGGCCTGATGGTGCCTCGAGGCGGTCCCTTATGCTCAGTTCCACATGAGACCTCTGCAACTCCACCTCTTGTCAGTATGGGACAAGGATCCTGCGTCCCTGGACCAGGTCCTTGTGCTTTCCCCCCTAGTCAGGTGGTCCCTCTCGTGGTGGCTGGACTCCAGGAACCTGTTGGGGGGCAGATCCTTTCTGGCCCCCTTCTGGGAGACGGTCACCACGGATGCCAGTCTGACGGGTTGGGAGGGTTTCTGGAAGTCCCTGAAGTTCCAAGGGAGGTGGAGCCCTCAGGAGGCCCACAAGCCTATCAACATTCTGGAACTGCGGGCAATCAGGTTAGTTCTGGCCCAGTTGACTTCTCACCTTCGGGGCCTGCCCGTGCAGGTGCGCTCGGACAACCAGACGGCAGTTGCCTACATCAATCATCAGGGAGGGACCCGGAGCAAGGGGGCCCTCCAGGAGGTGTCTCTGATCCTGACCTGGGCGGAGACCAATGTTCCCTGCATATCAGCTGTGTACATCCCGGGGGTGTAAAACCTCCTGGCAGACTCTCTGAGCAGGGGGACCTCTCGCCAGGGAGAATGGTCCCTATGAAGCAGGGTGTTCCAATCTCTGTGTCACCGTTGGGGCCAACCAGATGTGGATCTGTTTGCGTCCCGACAGAATCGCAAGCTACCGGCCTTTGTCTCCCTGTTCCAGGATCCCCTGGCCTTGACCACGGATGCTCTAGCAATGTCATGCCAGGACTTTCAGCTTCTGTATTCCCTCCATTCCCCCTGCTGGGCAGGGTGCTACGCAAGATTGCTCTGGAAGGGGTGCCATCAATTCTGGTGGCCCCCAGGTGGCCAAGAAGAGTGTGGTTCGCAGATGTGGTGCAGCTGGCAGTAGATCGGTACGCTCTGCCTCTGGTGCCAGATCTGCTCACCCAGGGCTCTCTAGGCCATCCCAATTTACAAACTCTGGCTTTGACGGCCTGGCTGCTGAAACCTCCATCTTGATGGAGAAGGGGCTGTATTCCTCGGTTGTGGATACCTTGATTAAGGCTAGGAAGAAGTCTTCTATTTATTACAGGGTTTGGCGTGCTTACATTGACTGGTGTGAGTCTAAGTCTCTTCCCTGTCGTGTCTTCTCTATTCCCAGGATTCTGGAGTTCCTACAGCATGGGTTGGAGATGGGGCTCCAACTTAGTCTCTAAAAGGTCAGGTTTCTGCCCTGGCTGTTTTCTTCCAGAAGTCCTTTGCTCAGCATTCTCTGATTAGGACTTTTTTCCAGGGGGTGACTCATGTGCATCCCCCACGTAAGACTATGGTGCCTGTTTGGGATTTGAACTTTGTTTTGTCAGCCTTGCAGGGTGCTCCTTTTGAACCTGTGCAGGATGTTTCCCTGGTCATCCTTACTCTCAAGGTTGTTTTTCTGGTGGCTATCACCTCTGTCAGGCGTGTGTCTGAGTTGGCGGCGCTTTCCATTCAGCCCCCCTACTATGAGAGACACCAGGACAAGGTGGTGTTTCGCTTCAAGCCAGATTTTCTGCCTAAGGTAGTTTCTGCCTTTAATTTGAATCAGGACATTGTTCTCCCTTCATTGTGCCCTAATCCTAGTAATGCTAAGGAGAGGGTTTTGCATTCTTTGGATGTGGTTAGGTGTCTGAAGTACTATCTGGTGGCTACTGCACCTTTCAGAAAAACTGATGCTCTTTTTGTGGTACCTTCTGGTCCTAAGAAGGGTTTGGCTCCTGCCAAGTCTACTATCAGCAAATGGATCCGTCAGGCTGTGATTCAGGCCTATTCTGCTAAGGGGAAGAATCCTCCCTTCCGCCTTACTGCTCATTCTACTCGTGCTATTGGTGCTTCTTGGGCTTTTCAGCAGGATTCTGTTGAACAAGTTAGCAAGGGCGCTACTTGGTCTTCTGTTCATACCTTTTCAAAGTTTTACAAGGTTGATGTAGGGCCTCAGCTGATGCTGCTTTTGGCCGAAAGGGTTTGCAGGCGGCAGTGGTCTAAACTGTCTGCTGTTAGCTTTGGGGATCCCGCCCTACTTTATGGACACTGCTATTGGATGTCCCAAGTGTAAGTACTCTATTTGGAGCAGGACGTACTGTATACTAAGAATAATACAATTCTGTGATTTCTCACCTGTAGAATTGGTATTATGAGTATACAGTACATCCTGCTCCACCCCACCCTTGGTTTTGCATTTTCTTGGATCCCCTGTATGGTGATTGTTATCATTGTTATAGTTACTAGTTTGGGTTGTTTAATTCTCCCGGCTTCTCGTTAACTGCTTTTCAATGCTGGGGATTTGTGGGAGGTCCCTGGGTATTTGAGGGGCCGGGAGGAGCCTGTTTTCGATGTCTCTGCAGTCCAGCGCCATCTGGCGGAGTAATACCCAAGTGTAAGTATTCTATTTGGAGCAGGACGTACTGTATACTCATAATACCAGTTCTACACGTGAGTAATCACAGAATTGTATTTTTTATAAGTGTATGTTTTGTGCTGCAGAATGTCCTGAAGGTGCTAATCTAGTTTTGTGTGTTTTATGGAAGTTGTTTGCACTGATTATTTTTCACGTCTCTTTTGTAGATCCTGGCGTACAGTTGCATATAGCAAAAGATGGGAGGTAACTACTTCCATAAAATACACATTTTCTTAATTTAAAATGAAAAAAAAACACTAGAAGCATTTTGAGGACATTATTTTTTTATTGCATGGCACGGCCTGCTTCAGTATTCATAACAGTTGGGTTATTCCGCCTCAAGGGGGCGCAGTTTGCTGCAGAAGAGCTGTGGCATCTCCCGGCCCCCTATAAAAACAGGATTAACCATAGAGTTCCCAGTGTTTCCTCTGCAGTGAAACTGCGAAGATAGAAGATGGCTTTCTCTCTCTGCGCCTGCGGCCCTGCAAGTCTATTTCCACCCGTTTCTGGACCCTCTCTGCCTCCCAGCCTTGGCTGACAGATCAGGTGAGGGTAGAAGAGCACTAGGGTCAAGTGCTCCAGGAGCGCTGCTCCAAGCCGCAGACCCTGTTCCACAAAGGGTAGCCGGCCATGGGCTTGTCCTGGCTTCTGAGGGGGTGAGTTTTGGGGGACTGTGTCTTTTTCTTTTCCTCCTCCCCCCTGGCCTGGATACCCTCCGCTGTCTTTCGTCTCTCTCCCCTCCCCCCCCCCTCTCTGACTTATGTTCGGGGGATGTTAGTTGTTTATTTTGCTGTGTACAGTGTTTTTTTTTTTTTTGGTGTTTTTTAGCCACCGCACCGCTTTGTACTGCGCTCTGCGGCGGGTGGCGCTATAACCTGTGGTGTTTTTGCTTAGTCATGGCGCCGGCGGGGTCACGTGGGCGCCGTTTTCGCGCTCTTCGTCCCCCCGTGGCCTGCCCCTCGAGGTACTTCTGCTAGCGCCATTTTGGATTAGCTGCGCGTCTGGTTTTATCCATTTATGGCTGCGGTGCTGTATCATCCTGTGCGTCGCTTCATCCAGCGGTCTGAGGTATGGTGATCCTGCAATTTCCTTGGTCCGTGAGTCCCCCTTGGGGTTTTTTTTTATTGGTCTTGTCGTGCATGTGCTGCGGGATGCCCATGTGTCATTTTTGCTTATGTCTTTCAGGGGGGATACCAGTGGGTTGTGGTTTCTCCCGGCTCTACTCCTTCCTCACCCTCATCCCCCCCCTTTACTGACTTCTGGGGGCATCCCGTGGGAAGGCATCCTGGGTGGCTTTTGTATTAGCCTTTGCCCAGTGCTGGCCTATTGCGCCCATATTAATCACCATATGGAGGCTTCTGGGGATATCGTGCTTGGGGGTCCTTCGGGGCAATCCCGGCTGTGTGCCATGTGCGGGGTATCCCCTGTGAGTGACAGTGTCAGGGTGTGCGTGCCGTGCGCCCAAAGTGTCCTTGCGCTCCAAGCTGGTTTGCCTGCATCGCTTTCCAGCTCTACGCCCCCTTCGGAGTCGCCTACCTCCCTACTCCTGCAATTGGCCCCCAGTGAGGGGGATAATAGCAGGGGGTCACAGTCTGATCTGGCACTTCGTGTGGCCAACATTGAGAGGCAGCTTGCCGGGCCTGTTCCTAGGAAGGCCTCTTCAGAGGAGTATGAGGAGTTTGCCACTGGTGGACGTTATTCCCTAGAGGAATGGTTCTATCAGATAAAAAAGTATAATAAAATGTACCCGAGTTTGTTTTAGAAAGATGTTCTGCTGGAGCTGTGTGGTTTTGGGTAGTGGTAAGGAGAAGGCACTTGTTTTCCTAGACCTGCTTTCCATTCCACTCCACTTCGATCTTCATGACATGTGGGTAATCTCCAGTAGAGGGCGAACTTCTGCAGAGATGAATATGCAAAAAAAAAAGCCCCTCCCGGCCCATATATACCTGGGACCTGTGGTGCTGTTTTTTTGCAGGTTTTGCCATTTAATTTAATTAAAATTATATATATATATTGCAGATTGCTTCATTATTGTGCATGTTAAGGGGTTCCTCCTGGTCCTGGGGTCCCTAGTGTAAATTTGATCACCTCAAATCCTCCCACCGGGACTTTTAAGGGGCATCCCGGGTTGCTTAGATGTAAATTCCCTGCGGTCTTGCGACTGACCACAAAAATCACCATATGGAGGCTACGCAGGATACTGGGCTCGGGCACCCTCTGGGACAATCCGGGCCATGTGTGGGGTATCCCTTACGGGGGAGAATGTGCTGATCTGTATGCCATGTGCACAAAAGGCCATAACGTGGCAGTCTGGTACCCAGCCTTCTGGGTCAGCTCCTCCCGCTTCATCGCCTTCCCCTCCCCGCCTTATCCGTACCCCAAGTGACATTGGTGCCAGCGGGGAGTTGCACTCTGATGTTTGTGCTAGGTTGGCCAGCATCGAGAAATTTATTGCTAGCACGGTGGGCAAGAAGGCCCAGGCTAAAGGAGACATTTGTCGTCGGCCCAGTCCTTGTGGGATGTTAACAACCATTCCGTTGATTTGTCAGATTATTCCCCGTTAGAGGAGGGGGAATTGTATGAGGAAACAGAGGCTGACTATGTTCAGTCTGGGGATGCAGATGTCGGGCAGGCGCTGGGGGATGCCCTAGATATGGCCACTGTTTTGTCACATCTATTGGAGGTGTTGGATATTGAACAGCCTGAGGCGCCCCCTCTCAAGAAGGGGGAATTTTTTGGGGTCCGCAAGCCCTGTCTGGAATTCCCTACCCAGGGTCACTTTGATGCGCTGATCCTTAGAGAATGGGAGAGGCCCAGTCAGCTTCCTGGTGTTCCTCAGGGATGGGATAAGAAGTATCCTTTCCCGGTGGAGGCGGTTAAGCGCTGGTCTTTTCCTCCCGAGGTCGACGCGCCAGTTTTAGGTTTGACCAACTCTTCTGTGCTGAACACCCCTGACGCCACTTCCCTTAAGGATGGCGAGGATAAGCGCCTTGATCAGATGGCGTGCCACGCATTTGCCAGCGTGGGCTCGGCCCTGCGGCCGGTTTGTGCATCTGCCCTGGTGTCGCTTGCTACCAGGTCTCTTATCAGGGACTGGCTGAATGACGCTCCGTTTGATCCAGCTTGCGCTGAGTTCGCTACCCTTAAGAGATGTGAATTATTCATGGATTTTGGCATGGCTGCTATGGAAGATTATATTGTCGTGTGTAGTAGGACTTCAGCCTTACTGGTGGCTATGCGCAGATCGGTCTGGCTCCGCCAGTGGACGGCGGACGTTGGGGCCAAGAAGTCGCTCACAGCTCTTCCCTTCTTGGGTACGCGGCTGTTTGGAGATAAATTGGATGCTGTTGCTAAAGGAGGTAAGTTACCTCAGCGGAAGAAACAGCGCTGCCCCTTTCGGGGGGCTGGCTCGTTCACTCCTTCCTTTCGAGGGGCCAGAGCGGCTAGGGGTTTGGCCTTCTCGGGTGCCAGGGGCTCGTCCTGGAACAGGGGCAGAGGTTGGGCACGTCCCGCGGCTGCCTGGGGTTCCAAGCCCCAAGCCTGCCGTTAAACCGGCTCAGCAATGAAGGGGCGCCCTCACCCGCAAGGGTGGGGGGACGGCTGCGGCTCTTCTTCCAGGTCTGTGCCCGGGAGGTCACAGACAATTGGATCTTGGAAGTGGTCTCCTCCGGGTATAAACTGGAGTTCGAGTTCTGCCCGCCCCCAAGATTCTTAAGGTCTCGGGTGCCCTCGGACCCTCAGGCTGCACAGGGGCTCCTGTTAGCAGTGAAAAAGCTTCTGGACATGGGGGTTATATGCCCGGTGCCTCCGTCAGAGAGAGGCAGGGGTTACTACTCCAACCTTTTCACGGTTCCCAAAAAGGAGGGTTCGGTGAGACCCATTCTAGATCTCAAGGTTCTCAACAGGTTTATCAGAGCCAAAAAGTTCTGCATGGAGACTCTGCGCTCGGCTATCAATTCCCTTCGCCAAGGGGATTTTATGACATCCATAGACATCAAGGATGCGTATCTGCATGTTCCGATTTTTCAGGCACATCAGAGATTCCTCCGGTTTGCGGTGGAGGATCAACATTTTCAGTTTGTAGCTCTTCCCTTCGGACTGACCTCGGCGCCGAGGATCTTCACCAAGGGAATAATGGCTCTGCTCAGAGCTCAGGGCATTCGCGTTGTGCCTTATCTGTTGATCTCAGCTTCTTCTCTCCGTCAGGCGGAGCTGGACACCCACCAGGTGGTGTCGACCCTGGAGAGGTTTGGGTGGGTGATCAACCGCCCCAAGTCTTCTCTCTCTCCGTCTCGTGTGATTTCATTTCTGGGCATGAATCTGGATACCTTTCTGGCCAGAGTGTTTCTGCCCCAGACCAAGGTGCAGGGGATTCAGGGTCTGATCCGCCTTCTTCTGGCCAATCCTTGTCCTTCTATCCGACAGGGGATGAAACTGGTGGGCTTGATGGTATCCTCCTTCGAGGCGATACCGTTTGCACAGTTTCACATGAGATCTCTTCAACTTCACCTATTGACGCATTGGGACAGGTGTCCGCAGTCATTGGATCAACCTTTCAGGATGTCCCCCAGGGTTCGTCAGTCCCTTCGGTGGTGGCTGGAATCAAGCAACTTGTTGAAGGGCAGATCCTTTCTGGTCCCTTGTTGGGAGACGGTTACCACGGATGCCAGCGTGTCGGGCTGGGGAGGTTATTGGCCATTACAGCCATCCGACTGGTTCTGGCTCGGCTGACCTCACATTTACGGGGTCTACCGGTTCAGGTTCGTTCAGACAACCGAACGGCGGTCGCTTACATCAATCACCAAGGAGGGACTCGCAGCAGGAGTGCCCTCAGGGAAGTTTCTCTGATCCTGCACTGGGCGGAGAGCAATGTTCCTTGCATTTCGGCAGTCTACATTCCGGGAGTGGAGAACACGGAGGCGGATTCCCTGAGCAGGGGATCCTCTCGCCAAGGAGAGTGGTCTCTCAACCCTGAGGTTTTTCTGGATCTTTGCCGCAAGTGGGGGACTCCGGAGGTGGATCTCTTTGCCTCGAGGCACAATCACAAACTTCCGGCCTTTGTGTCTCTTTCTCAGGATCCTCTATCTCTGGCTTTGGATGCCTTGTCCCTTGCTTGGAAGGATCTGGGTTTTCTGTACCTGTTTCCGCCCGTCTCCATGCTGGGCAAGGTAGTTCGCAAACTGGTTCTAGAAGGGGCACCAGCGATTCTGGTGGCTCCAAGGTGGCCAAGAAGGGTTTGGTACGCAGACGTGGTAAGGATGGCCGTAGATCAGTACCGGCTTCCCTTGTTGCCGGATCTGCTATCTCAGGGTCATCTACTTTACCCCAATTTACAAACGCTGGCTTTGACGGCTTGGCTGCTGAAACCTTCATTTTGAAAGAGGAAGGTTTGTCTGAGGCTGTTATTCAGACCTTGATTAGGGCTAGGAAGCATTCCTCTTCTGGCATTTACTATAGGACTTGGAGGTCCTATATTGATTGGTGTGAGGCTAGGGCCTTGCCTTGCAGGGTGTTTTCGATACCCAGGATTTTGGAGTTTCTTCAGCATAATCTGGATCTTGGGTTCCAGCTTAGTACTTTGAAAGGACAGGTTTCTGCTCTGTCGGTTTTCTTCCAGAGGTCTTTTGCCTTACACCCTCTGGTTAAGACCTTTTTCCAAGGGGTCGCGCATGTGCAGCCCCCTCGGAAGGTTGTGGTTCCTGTTTGGGATTTGAATTTGGTTCTTTCGGCTCTGCATGGTCCTCCTTTTGAGCCGCTACAGGATATTGCTCTTTCGGTTCTCACTCAGAAGGTTGCTTTCTTGGTGGCTATTACCTCTGTTCGGCGTGTCTCTGAGTTGGCAGCTCTGTTGTTTCAGGCCCCTTACTTTGAGAGACACCAGGATAGGGTGGTTTTTCGTTTTAAGCCGGGTTTCCTTCCTAAGGTGGTGTCTGCTTTCCACCTCAATCAGGATATTGTTCTCCCTTCCTTGTGTCCTAAGCCTAACAATGACAAGGAGAGGGTTCTGCACAATTTGGATGTTGTTCGCTGTGTGAAGTACTATTTGGTGACTACTTCTTCCTTCCGCAAGACGCTTTTTTCGTGGTGCCCTGCGGGCCCAGGAAAGGTTTGGCGCCTGCTAAGTCTACGATTAGCAAATGGATTTGTCAGGCCATTGTTGGGGCCTATTCTGCTAAGGGGAGGACTCCCCCTTTTAGGGTCACTGCGCACTCTACTTGTGCGGTTGGTGTGTCCTGGGCTTTTCAGCACCAGGCTTCTGTTGAACAAGTTTGTAAGGCTGCTACTTGGTCTTCCGTTCATACTTTTTCCAAGTTTTACAAGGTTGATGTGCGGGCTTCAGCGGATGCTGTTTTTGGCCGCAAGGTTCTGCAGGCTGCAGTGGTTTGAGTTGGACATTCTTTACTGTTTCTGGTTCCCACCCATGACGGACACTGCTATTGGATGTCCCACATGTCATGAAGATCGAAGTGGAGTGTATGGCACACTCATAATACCCGTATTTTAAAGGTGAGTACTCACAAAACGTTTTTTTTCATGTATTCTGGGGTTTTTATATGGTGAACTATTGGTTTTGATTAAGGTTATAATTGGTTCTTCCTTGTCCCCTTACTGCTTTTTTACACTGGGAAATTGGTGGGAGGTCACAGGTATATATGGACTGGGAGGGGCTTTCTTTTTTGCATATTCATCTCTGCAGAAGTTCGCCCTCTACTGGAGATTACCCACATGTCATGAAGATCGAAGTGGAGTGTATGGCACACTCATAATACCCGTTTTAACCCTTTAAGTGCCAGCCTTCCTGGAGATTTTGTCACACTCTGTTGCCAGACCATTTTGCACTATTTTGCGCTCCCCATGTTCAACTGTGATTTTTGAAGGGATCTCCAGGGATTTCCCAGGAAAATGATATATTGTTTTTTTCAGCAGAGTCTGGGCTTTAACATGAAATGTCTTGTTTGTCATTTTCTAAGTGTATTTTGGGGTGAAAATTGTGCAAAAAAATAAAAAAAACTATTTTTTACAATTTGTAGTGTTTTTTTGTAATAAAAAATGTAAGTTTGTCAATAAAATGTTATTTTGTGTGAAACCCCAATTTCTCCCGGTTACAGCGGTACCACATATGTATAGGTAGACACCCTTTCCTGCCCAGGAGACTCCCCCAAACTGAAACAACGCTTTAGGGGATTTTGAGATAAAATACAACTATGCTTTGCAATATGCGCACCTTGCAGTTTTTCAAGAAAAACAACCCTTTACATTTGAAAGACTCCGACAAACTATATATTCCCTAGAAGTATACACCTCAGGCTTTCTAGGCGTACCAGGCTTGTTGACATAGGTGCCGTTTTCTGGAAGTAATCCCTCAATGTATTCTTTGGTTACACAGGGTTTCCCTAAAAATTAATAAAAAAGCAGAATCAAAACCACATTGTCCTAAAAAAAAAAACTATATGCAAACCATAAAAAAACTGAAAATCTGAAAAAGCAACATCCCCCAAACAGAACGATACCCAACATGCATAGGTTCTGTCAAGGAGAGAGTTGCCAAACACACCAAAGTAAAGCATGCGCATAACGGTAATTTTACTTCAAAATTTCAGCTCTGCAGACAAAGTGCGCACCTTGTGCTTTTTCTACCAAAACAACCCTTTACATTTGGAATATCCCTGATAAACCATATATTCCCTGAAAGTACACATGTTAAGCTTTCTAATCGTACCCAGCTTGTTATAGTGGGCTCATCTTTCTGGGAGTAATATCTCGAAGAATTCTTAGGTTGCACAGGGTTTCACAAAAAATTGTATAACAAAACAGAATAAAAAACACCTTTTCCTAAAATATCAATATGCAAATAAGAAAAAACAAGCTAAATCTGAAAGCGCAAGGTCTACCGAGCAGAACAATACCCAACATGCATAGGTACCTGGTAACTGCCAGCCTACTTGAGATTTTGTCACCCTCTGCTGACATGTAATTTTTCACCATTTTGCGCCATACTTAAGTGTGATTTTTGCAGGAATTTTGTGGCAGAGTTTAGACTTTAACATGAAATGTCTTGTTTGTATTTTTTCTACTTTTTTGATATATTTTTTCTACTTTTTTGATATATTTTTTCAACTTTTTTGATATATTTTTAAGTAAATAAGTAAAAAAAAATAAAAAAATATATACCGTATATTTTTTTAAATTGTCTCCTTTATTTTAACAAAAACATTTATTTTATTAAAGAAAACCATATTGCACATGAAAGCCCCATTTCTCCCGATTACAATGATACCACATATGTATCAGTAGCCCCCCGTTCCTGTCCAGGTGATCCCCTAAACTTAGAAGAGCACTTCATAACATTTACAAATAAAATACAACTACTATCCACATAATAAAGGGTTAAAAAAAAAAATTGGTGTGGGGCCCCCCTTCACGGGGGGGGGGGGGGGCACCATTTCTTGGGGGAATATAAGGTTTTTTTTGGGAGGTCTAGGGGTTAATGGCAAGTCACCCACTAGCCGCAGGTGACTTGCCAGACCCCCGAGCCTTGTGAACTGGTATAGGGGTCACATGGACCCCTTACCAGTTCACAAAGGGTTAAAAGTAAAAAAGACACACTTATTCTTGGTGTGCCACACACCCCGCTTCACTTCTTAAATATTCATCCATTATTGGGTTAATCCACCGCAGGTGACTTAGTGCAGAGAGGAAGTCTTGTAACGAGCCCCCTTCCGGCCTATATATACCTGGTACCTCCCCTCAATCACCAGTATTTTTTCTCTCTGCTTGCTGACAAGTCAGAAGATGAAAGTCTCCTGCTTACAGGTAGGCCGGGGTATTCTTACCCCGCCACCCCCCTTTTGGTCTATTTCTGCCCGGTTTGAGTTTGTATACCTTTATGGTGAAATGGTAGCCTCCCAGCCTAGGCTGCTCACCGGGCAAATGGTAGATGGCACTTTAAGTGCCTAGGAGCTTATCTCCTACCGCTCGACCTCATGCGTGGGGCATTGCGGCTAACCGGCATGGTGATCCGGAAATGGGATGCCCCTGTCCCGAGGGTCCCTGTAGCCCCTTACTCTCCCGTTACGGTCCCTTCTCCCTTCACTATGGGGGGGGGGTGTGAGGGTGTGCTTTTAGTATGTGTGTTTCACTTGTATCACTGCATGTTAACATATGTGTCATGTTTATGCATTCACTGTATGTGTATATTTTTGGGTCTGCTTTAAGGGCAGGCTGCGCTGGGTAAAGGCTGGCCACTTCGCTTTCAGTTTGTAGCTTTGTGGCCCCCTACCCCCTCTCCCCTCTCCTCGCCTGGCATTCATGTTTGCATTGTACAGCACCATGCGGTTTTTACCCTCCCCCCTCCGCCGCCTGGGCGCACGTGCTGTGGCCCAGCTGTAAGTGATTCCAGCTAATCGGCGTAGGGGGGGGCGGGTCCCGCTGACGCAGCGTCGGGGGCGCGGCGCTGACGTCATGCGGCGTCTGCGGCGGGCCCAGCGTCCTTGCTTCCTTCAAAACACAGGAAGTCGCGTGGGCGCACGGCCGCACTTTGTCTTCATGCTGGCTCATGGCTGCTGGCTGCAGGCTTGCCGGCTGATGCCTTTGCTGTCCAGGTAAGCGGCCCCTCCCGTTGGGGCCGTTAAGTGGGGAATACTTTTAACAATATAGTGAGAAGTCACTGTTTATTAAGGGGGCGTCATTTAAGGGCACTTGGTGCCATGCTTATATGTTTATACACATGTGAGGATCTGATGGTTGTTTCTTTGCCTTGCAGATCCTGGGATCCCTGCTTATGCTGGCCCTCCGGCTCTATGTGCCTGGCTAATTATTGGGATTGCTTTGAATGTTTATATACATAGACTATATATATATATATATATATATATATATATATATAGTCTATTTTCTATTAAAGGGGACCTTAACTGAAAAAAAAAAAAATATATAAAAATCCTCCCTTCCGGGACATTACTAATAAAGGGGGCATCCCGGGTCGGCTTATGCCTTAAAAGTCCCATTATTGCGAATACCATAAATCGCCATATGGAGGCTTCCGTAAATTCCGGAAACGGTTCTGCTGAGCCGTTTGGGGGGTGCGTAGGTTGTTCCACTCCCAGCTGATATCTTTACTTGCATCCCTTGTGCAAAACAGACTATTGCGCGCCAGTCCGTTGCTTCGGCTGCGGGGCCATCGCATCCTTCATCATCTCCTACCTGTCCCTCCCTATTCCGGACCCCGCATGACACTGTCAAAAGTGGGGATTCGCATTCCGAGGCGGCAGCACAGCCCAGCCCCCGGAAAATGATGCCCGTTAAAGCAGCGTTGAAGGCCGCTGCAAAACGAAGGCACCTGACTCCGGTACTTCGGCTCCACAGGACCAGTTTTGTGAACCTGTGGAATGGTCCGATGGATCCCCGGACGAGGATGAACTCCCGTCGGAGTCAGATGAGCCGACAGGTCAGCTTGTGGCTGATGAGATCGGCGATTGGTCAGAGGGTTGTTTTTGACACCCCCTCCATTCTGGCTCAAATGTTTAAAATTTTGAGTTTAGATACGCCTGAGGCGGCCGCCCCGCCAAAGGGTCAGTTGTTTAAAGAGCCTCAGCCGAGTTTGGTTTTTCTTAAGGAATGGGAACATCCCACACGGTTATCTGGAATTCCTTCCAGTTGGGAAAAGCGTTATCCTTTTCCGCCAGAATTGGTGAAGCTTTGGTCTGTCTCTCCGGACGTCGATACCCCTGTACTAGGGCTCTCCAGCTCGGCTATGGTACAATCTGCTGAGACCACTGTCCCCAAAGATGGGGAAGATCGTCGGATTGACCAATACGCTCGACATGGTTTTATCTATTCCGGGTCAGCGTTGCGCCCGGTATGTGCTTCAGCCCTTCTTCTATTGGCAATTAAGTCCCTAATTCAGGGGCTATATGAGGATCTTGATCCCGCTTGCAAACAGTTCACTGCACTTAAGCAGTGTGAATCTTTTTGTGGCTTATGTCCTGGCCGCTCAGGACGATGCACTGACTGAGTAGCAAGGCGGCAGCTATGCTGGTGGCTATTCGCAGGTCAGTATGGCTACGTCAGTGGTCAGCAGACACGGCTTCCAAAAAGGTGCTCACAGCTCTCCCCTTGGGGTTGCGTCTGTTTGGGGAGAAAATTGATTCAGTCGCAAAGGGTGGTAAGATGCCACAACGCAAAAGGCCTCGTGGTCCCTTCAGGGGGACAAGTTCCGGTAGGCCTTCCTTTCAAGGGTTCAGAGCGGGCAAAGGTGCGTCCTTTCCCGCTACCAGTGGCGCAGGTTGGACTCGGGGGAGGGGCCGTGGCCGGCCCACTCAGTCCTGGGGCACCAAGCCCAAACCTGCTGATAAGCTCACTCAGCAATGAGGGGCTGCCCTCACCCGTGCGGGTGGGGGGACTATTGCGACACTTCTACCATTGGAACCATGTGGTTCCAGGCAGATGGATCCAGGAGGTAGTGTCGCCCGGTTACAACCTGGAATTCGAGTCTCACCCTCCCTCACGGTCCATTCATGGGTCGGTTCATCCCGGCCTGAACTCTCATCAAGACGGAGTGTGTCTTTCTTTTGCCCAAATTCACACAAGAACGCTTCAGCTATTTCTGTTAGCGTGTTGGGACCAGCAACCTCAGTTGTTGGATCAGTCCTTCCAGTTGTCCTCCTGTGTACGGCAGTCCCTCCTGTGGTAATTGGTCTCGACCAATCTTGTATAGGGCAGGTCTTTCCTGACCCCCCTTTGGAAAGGTGTCACCACGGACACCAGTCTGTCGGGATGGGACAGATTCTGGAAGGAGCTACGGTTTCAGGGGCAGTGGAGGCCCCACTTACCCATCAGTATTCTGAAGAGCCGAAAGAACCAAATTCAAATCCCAAACAGGGAGTAATGGTTTCCTGGGAGGCCGCACATGCGTAACCCCCTGGAAAAAAGTTTAACTAAAGGCTTAAGCGCAACACGCTTCTGAAAAAAGACAGATAAGGCAGAGACCTGCCCTTTCAACGTACTTAGCTGGAGACCAGAGTCCAGCCCTGATTGTAAAAACTCCAGAATCCTGGGGACCGAAAGGACCCTACAAGGAAAAGATCTTCTCACACCAAGTGATATAGGCTTTCCAAGTCCTATAGTAGGTGATGGAAGAAGACTTCTTCCGGGCACTGATCAAAGTCTTAATGACCGAATCAGAAAGACCCTCCTCCTTCAGGATGGAGGTTTCAGCAGCCAGGCCATCAAACCCAGCGCTGGTAAATTGGGGCTACCCAACTGACCCTGAGTGCGCAGACCGAGCCGAAGAGGCAGAACGAACTGGTCCACTGCCAGCCGAACGATGTCTGCGAACCTTACTCGTCTTGGCCACCTTGGGGCCACGAGAACGGCGTACACCTTTTCCAGAGCCAACTTCTGAAGAACCCTGCCCAGCAAGGGCATCGGAGGAAACAGGTATAGAAATCCCAGAGCTCCCCAGTTCAGGGACATGGCGTCCACTGCCAGAGCCAGAGGATCCCGGGAGAGTGACACGAAGTTCGGGAGCCTGTGATAGTGATGAGGGGCCAACAGGTCCACCTCCGGGGTCTCCCATTGGAGACACAATAAGTGAACCACCCGAGGATGGAGAGCTTATTCTTCCAGACGGGGAGAGCACTTGCTCAACCGGTCCGCTACCTGTTCCATCACCTCTGGAATGTAAACCGCCGAGAGACAGGGAACATGGAACACTGCCCATGTCCGGATCAGGGACATTTCTCTGAGAGTACTCAGACTGCGCGTCCTTCCCTGAAGAACGACGTAAGGAACTGCTGATTGATGTGTCTGAACACATCTGGACCCGAAGGCCCAGAACGTACTGAGTCAGGAGGGGTCAGGTAAGTGCCTTTTTTTTTTACTTTTTTAACTGTGATTGGGGAATGCCAGGCACGTAAAATTTACGTGGCTGGCACTTAAGTGGCAGAGAGGCAACCACGTAAATTTTACGTGGCTGGCATTTAAAGGGTTAAAGGTGAGTACTCACAAAACGGTATTTTTCTCTCCTTATGAAGTGACATTTAGTAACCTCATATAATTGCTAAACTATAGTAGAATTAGATATGAATCACTTTATAATATTAAATGCAAGGTTTTATTTGTATCTAAAATTATTTAAAAAAAAATGTTTTTTAACCAGTAATGAAATAACGGAGAAATAAAATACATGTGATGAAGTATGTAATTAGGGGAAATGTTAACTACTGAGACATGCAAGCCAGCAACACACATTTGCCGGCTAACAATTGTTGGGCCACTTCAAGCCACATTAAAACTCAGGGGGCATCCAGGATGCTAAAGACAATCCCCCATGCACATTGCCCCCCAGAACGCCTACATTTCCTACCTGTCCATCGTTCCGCGTCTGGTTGCTGGCAGTCAAGTGGGTGGGACATTTTGGTGGCCGGAACCAAGGAAGTGACCACGACCCGGGGTGGCCAATCATGGGGATCCGGCGAATGGGTGTTGGTCTGCTTTAACTAAATATAAAGCACTGACCAGGCCCTTACTATAAGGATTCCCAATATTGTCCTAGCCAGGCTATGTGATTGTTTGTTTTCTTCTCCCAAAAAAAAAAAACTGGTGATGCTCACCTTGTATGATCCCTTGATTTGAATTAGTAGAAACCCAATTAAAGCCAAAGTCATTGTCTGATTAATCAGGCCACCCTCACCTGGTGCTGTGGACATAGACACAAATTCCTAGCCCATGGTCCAGCACTGTTCTAGCGGGCCCACCGGCATCCCCTGCTATGTGCCAGGGAAGGGGGGGCAGGGCAGGGGGGTTTAACCGCACACTGGACTTGCGCTTTAACTTTCTATTCTACTCTACTACAGCTGCACTGCCATATATTTTTTAATTATTGTATTTATTTTATACATATTTTACTTAAATATGTATTTATTTTTCTTCCATTAGGCCAATAATCTTATGAGCAGCCCTATTACATCTCCAGCACAGTCACCAACACCTTCTCCAGGCTCTAATATGAATACTGCCTGCACTGGGCTTTCGTCGCTACCTGTCATCCACCAGTTTCCTCGGCCTGTTGGCCCTGCACAAGGTAAATTTGTCATGTGTAATTTGTATATATATATGTGTGGGTTTTTTGTTTGAGATCTATCTATCTCAATCAATGATAATTTGTTACGTGTGTGTGTTTACAAAGGGGAAAATAAAACTCCTAAGACTTGTTAAATTGGCCTGGCGAGTTTGTGTTCTATAGTGTAATTAGTTTTTTCTCTTTCAGGTGACACGCGGTACTCGTTACTTGGTCAGCCACTGCAGTACAACCTTTCAGTTTGTCCCCCAATACTGCACAGCCAGCCCCTTTATTCTGCACAACTGGTACAGTTTGATTAACATGAGAAATGTAAAATTAAAGGTGCATTCATTCTCCCAATAACCTTGTGTTTTTCTTTTATAAAAATGCACCTGTGGAAATAGCTTTAAATAAAAAAGTATACATGTTTATCAATTTAATGAAACTGGTGGTCATATTTACACCAGAATTTGGAATATAAAGCCAGCATTTAAAGTCTCCATGTTCCAAATTGCTCCAAAGGTGCCTTTCTAAGCAAATTCTAGAATGTGTTTGGGGCATGTCATTTCTTTGTATAAAAGTTGGCTTTTTAAGCATGGGTAGGACCAGATTGACACTTAAAATACTTTAATGTCTGTTCTATCCATCTGTGGGTTGGCCTTTAAGCAGATGTAAAGTCAATATATTGACCCTTCTTCTCTGTGAAAGCTCATAATTTACCAGTTTAAGACGTCAGCTGTGATGCAAACATACCTTACATTTGTTGAGGTTGTTTTTATTGAACAGTAAGGAATGCCAAGCATTTGGAAAAGTTGCTGTAGTTTAGCATCTTGGGTGCTGGCCTTTCCTCTGCTTGCTACTCTTCTAGACTGAATGCACCATTAAAATATTGATTTGTGTGTCCTGACACATTTGTCTTTTTAAAATGAAATGTAAATAACATATTTGTAGTATATTTCTGTGCAGGGTACAACTTTGGCAGACATGTCAAACATGTCAGGCATGGCTATGGCGTTAATTTGATCACCACACTCTGGGTTACTTTATATATAGCAGATAGTCGCCTGTTATCACCTAGATATAGTTAAAAATCTGAGTATTCATTTCTTGCGTAGTTTAGCATTTTTATGTCTTGGGGTTCATCATGCATACCTAAGTTTAACTAGAGCAATATTTTTTCATCTTTCATGCTGCTTAATGGACAGACAGGGATAAAACATGGGAACCGAGGAAAGAGACAAGCTCTGAAATCTGCATCTACAGACCTGGGTTCAGCTGACATAGGCAAGTATACATAAGGACTTTTTCCTATTGCATGGCCTGCTTCAAGAAGTCCTTACGTATGGGATATTCTGCCAGGAGGTGGCGCAGTGCACTGCAGAAAAGTTGTGGCTCCTCCCGGTACCATATAAAAACGGAATCACCATAGACGTATCCAGTGTTCTCTCTGCAGTGATTCTGCGAAGTTAGAAGATGGCTCTTTCTATTGCGCAGGTGAGCGGGGCAACCAAGCCTGCGGCCCTGCATGGCTATTTCCACCCATTTCCGGACCCTCTGTGCCTCCCAGCCTCGGCTGTCGGATCGGTTGAGGGTAGAGGAGCACTAGGGTCAAGTGCTCAAGGAGCGCTGCTCCAAGCCGCAGACCCTGTACCACAAAGGGTAGCCGGCCATAGGCTTTATGGTGAGCCTACTAGGGATGCGGAGTTCCTGTCCTAGCTTCTGAGGGGGTGAGTGTTTTGGGGACTATGTGACTTGTTTCTGGTGTTTGGGGCCCCCCCCCCATCTCTGGCCTGGGTTCTCGCCGCTGCCTGCTCGCTACGCCCCCCCCCCCCCCCCCCCGACGGGTGGTAGCGGCGAGTGTTTTTAGCTGTTTTTAAACAGTTTCCGTCGCCGCTTTGTACTACGCTCCGAGGGCTGTGAGGCGTTTTTTGCGTGTGATGACGCCGGCGCGGTCACGTGAGCGCCGTTTTTGAGCTCTTCGGGGGCGCGGGGCCGGAGGATGACGCATATCGCGTCGTCCTCCCGCGGCCGCCCCTCAAGGTTCCTCTGCCTGCGCCATTTTTATTCTGCTGCACGTCTGGGGCGCCTCTTCCTCCCGGAGCTGCGGCAGTGATCTCTGCCTGGGTCGCTTCCTCCTGTGGTCTGGCGTCTTCGTGATTTCGGCCTGCTTGATCCGTGAGTCCCCCTTGGGGGTTTTTGGTTTCTTTGGAGGCTCTCACTGGGCTCCCCTTTACGGGGCTGCGGCTCTTTGGTGAGCGTCTGTGTTCTAGCCAAGGATGGTAGGCTACCTACGTAGGAGGCAGCCTCGGCCCTTTCGGGGGCCCTCCGCTTCCCTCCCCTCCTTTCGTGCTCCCAGAGGAGGTTGTGGCTCCCTCTTTCCGGGTACTCGCAGGGATTCTTGGGGCCATGGCAGACCACGTGGTTGTCCTGGTCTCTCATGGGGTCCCAAGCCCAAACCTTCTCCCAAGACCCCCTCAGGCATAAGGAGGCGCCCTCACCCATCCAGGTGGGGGGACGGCTTCGGCTCTTTGCTCACGTCTGGAGGCTCCGCGTCTCAGACCGGTGGATTTATGAGGTGGTGTCCTCCGGTTCAGTGCTGTGAAGTTGGAGTCGGAGGAAATTTTGTGTACCTGGAGTCGGAGTCAGCAAACAATGCTCCGACTCCTACTAAATTTTGATTTAGCAAGTTTAAATGTCCCAATTTACAAAAAGTTATAATTAATGACTTCTCTATTGTAAGAATAAAGACCAATGCATGCAGCGCCTCACGTAACCGCAAAACGAACACATTAAGTGACCGTGAAGAAGCATGCTTTTCATGTGCTTCACTATATGGCACGCAACGCACTGTTAGAAGCAGCAATACTTATACTTTGCATAGTGTTGTGTTCTGCTGTTACAGGGAACCCATGGGTAACCTAGCCTCTCACTGATAAGGGATTAAGTAAATATGTTTTTTGCAGGACTAGAGACACTTGTATAAGTGAAGGGAATGGAGGATCAATAGTTCAAGACTGAAGCTGTACCATTGGAAAAACTGCTGTCATTCAGCAAAAGGCTATAAAAACTTGTAAACTTCGATTGTTAGCTTAAACTTTAAACAGGACTATGGGATTCTACTAGGGAAATCATGTTTTATAATAAAGGCCCCTTTCTGGATCCTCCCACTGCCCTATCTTCAGCAGATCAGCACACAGAAAGGAGAAGGCAGCTTCTGCCCAACTACCTCTTTCTGCTAGAAGTAATGACATGTATGTTGCCTTTCTTTCCTTCAAGGAATGTATAAAATACATTCACATATTAATACAGAGGAGTCGGAGTCAGAAGTACAAAAAACGGAGGAGTCGGAACATTTATCTACCAACTCCACAGCCCTGCTCCGGTTACAAGATTAGAGTTTGCAGCCTGGCCGCCCCCAAGGTTCATCAGATCCCGAATGTCTCAAAACCCTCTGTCGGCTCAGGGTTTGCGCCTTGCGGTTCAACCTCTGTTGGAGTCAGGAGTCATTTGCCTGGTGCCTTCCCAGGAACGGGGTCAGGGTTTCTACTCCAATCTGTTCATGGTCCCCAAAAAAGACAGGTCCTTGAGGCCCATTCTGGACTTGAAGGGTCTCAACAGGTTTGTCAGGTTCAAGCACTTTCGCATGGAGACGCTACGCTCGGCTGTCAGTACCCTGCGCCCAGGCGACTTCATGACCTCCGTGGACATCAAGGATGCCTATCTTCACGTGCCAATCTTTCCAGATCATAAGAGATTTCTCAGTTTTGCTCTAGAGGATCAGCATTACCAGTTTACCGTATCACCTCGGCGCCTCGGGTGCTGGCGGGAGTGATGGCTCTGCTGCGGAATCAGGGCATTCGCATCCTCCCTTACCTGGACGACATTCTGATTGCTGCTCAGTCTCTTCATCAGGCCGAGAAGGATACTCAGGTGGTGACCTCCACTCTCGAGTCCTTCGGCTGGGTGATCAACTATCCCAAGTCTTCACTGTCTCCGTCTTTGGTAAGGTCCTTTCTGGGCATGACTCTGGATACCTCTCAGGTCAAGGTATTCCTGCCTCAGCAGAAGGTGTAGGGCATTCAGAAGCAGGCACGGACTCTGCTCTTGTGTCTCCATCCGGCAGGGGATGCAGTTAGTGGGTCTGATGGTGTCCTGCTTCGAGGTGGTCCCTTTTGCTCAGTTTCACATGAGACCTCTTCAGTTGCACCTCTTGTCAGTTTGGGATCGGGACCCTGTGTCCCTGGATCAGGAATTTGTTCTGTCCCCCCTGGCCAGACAGTCCCTTTCATGGTGGCTGGACTCAGGGAACCTTCTAGTGGGCAGGACCTTTCTGCCCCCGTGCTGGGAGACTGTCACCACAGATGCCAGTCTGACTGGTTGGGGGGGCTTTTGGAAGTCTCTGAAGTTCCAGGGTCGGTGGGGCCCCCAGGAGGCCCATGCTCCCATCAATGTCCTTAAATTGAGGGCGATCAGGTTGGTTCTTTCTCAGCTGACCACACACCTTCGGGGTCGGGCTGTTCAGATCCGCTCGGACAACCAGACGGCGGTTGCCTACATCAGTCATCAGGGAGGGACTCGGAGCAAGCGAGCCCTCAAGGAAGTGTCCCTGATACTGCCTTGGGCGGAACAGAATGTCCATTGCATCTTGGCGGTTTACATTCCGGGGGTGGAGAACCAGGAGGCAGACTCTCTAAGCAGGGGGACGTCTCAGCTGGGGGAATGGTCCCTCAGCAACAAGGTATTTCACTCCCTGTGTCGCCGCTGGGGTCAGCCGGATGTGGACCTGTTTGCGTCCTGCCGCAATCACAAGCTTCCTAGGTTTGTCTCCCTGTCACAGGACCCTCTGGCCTTCGCCATGGATGCGCTAGCAATGCCTTGGACGGAGTTTCGGCTTCTCTGTGTTCCCTCCCTTTCCTCTGCTGGGCAGGGTGCTGCGCAAGATAGCCCAGGAGGGGGTCCCAGCCATCCTGGTGGCCCCCTGTTGGCCAAGCAGAGTGTGGCTCGCAGACGTCGTGCAGTTGGCAGTAGATCACAGTCTTCCCCAAGGATCCAGATCTGCTCACTCAGGGACAACTGTGCCATCCCAATTTACAAACGCTGGCTTTGACGGCTTGGCTGCTGGAACCTCCATCTTGATGGATAAGGGGTTGCCGGCTTCTGTAGTTGATATGATGATTAGGGCTAGGAAGAAGTCCTCGTCCTTGATCTATTACAGGGTCTGGCATGCTTACATTGCCTATTGTGAGTCCAGGTCTCTTCCTTGTCGGGTGTTTTCTATACCCAAGATTCTGGAATTTTTGCAACATGGTTTGGATTTGGGCCTTCAACTTAGTACCCTTAAGGGACAGGTGTCAGCTCTGGCAATTTTTTTCCAAAGATCCTTTGCCAATCACCGGTTGGTTAAGACTTTATTCCGGGGAGTTACTCATGTGCGTCCGCCACGTAAGCCTATGCTACCGGTTTGGGACCTGAATCTGGTGTTGTCTGCTCTACAGGGTCCTCCCTTTGAGCCTATCCGCTGCTTTGCTCATTCTGACTCTTAAGGTGGCCTTTTTGGTGGCCATTACTTCAGTCAGGCGAGTTTCTGAGCTGGCGGCGCTCTCCATCAAACCTCCTTATTTTGAGCGGCGTCAGGATAAGGTGGTGTTTCAGCTTAAGCCGGATTTCTTGCCTAAGGTTGTGTCTGCTTTTCATCTCAATCAGGACATTGTCTTACCTTCCTTGTGTCCTAACCCTGCTAATTCCAAGGAGCGGACCCTTCATTCTTTGGATGTTGTCAGGGCTCTGAAGTTTTATTTGGTTGCTACTGAGTCTTTCAGGAAATCTGACGCTCTTTTTGTTCTTCCTGCTGGACCTAGGAAGGGTTTGCCTCCAGCTAAACCCACTATCAGTCAGTGGATCCGTCAGGCGGTCGAGCAGGCCTACTCTGCCAGGGGGAAGGTTCCTCCTTTTAGGGTTACTGCGCATTCCACTCGTGCTTTTGGTGCGTCTTGGGCCTTTCAGCACCAAGCTTCTGTGGAACAAGTTTGTAAGGCTGCAACTTGGTCTTCTGTTCATACTTTTTCCAAGTTTTACAAGGTTGATGTTAAGGCCTCAGCTGATGCTGCTTTTTCTTTCAATAATTTTTATTGCACAGAACAACATACAAAATAGGCAATGTCTTATTCAGTGACTATTACAATAGTAAGTCCGGTGCATCAATTTTTTTAAAAGCTAAAACATACAAAATTATAACACTCCATATAGCTTAGGTATATGTTAACCTCAGCGTAAGGAGAACAAAAGTACTTCATTTTCAGGATAATATCGCTAAAGGGCTATACAATATATATGGTCCTTGTTCAATTTTAGGTTATTAGTAAGTAGCCTGTTCAGGCCTACATCCCTAGAAAATCGACAATATAAACACTGTTATCAAGATAAAATAATAAAATAGAATAGTAGAACAAACAAAACCAAGAGAAAAAAAAAAAAAGGGGGGGGAAGGGGAGAGGAGAAGGGAGGGTGGGGTGAAGAAAGAAAAAAGGAATTGGACAGGGGACGGGGAAGATAGAAGAATAGCAATCCTTCGGTCCGCCTCAAACCCTTAGGAGGTTTCTATCAAACGCATTGGGTAAGACAACCCTAATCCAAGGGTCCCACACTTCCCAGTACTCCTCCAGCTTGTCCTCATGGATCGCTGTCATCTTCTCCATTGCCAGGGTATTATTCACTCGGTTTTTGAATTCCCCATAACTCAACAGGGGGGTTCTCCATGCCTTAGCAATAACAAGTTTGGCGCATGTGCAAATATGGTAACATAATTGCCTTTGGCATGCTGTACAGCCCGAAGGGTTATCATTAAGTAACGCTATCCAAGGGTCAGGGGGTACACTAAAACCCAAAAGTCTACTAATGAGTTCGAAAATTTTGATCCAGAATTCCTGAACTACCCCACAATCCCACCAAATATGACAGTTAGACCCAAGTACGCTGCAGCCACGAAAGCAATTGACCTGGTTATTCCCCCCTATAAATCGCAGTTGGGCCGGGACCATGTACCACCTTAAGGCCACCTTAACATTTGCTTCAATAGCCTGTACTGATGCTCTCTTCCCGAAGGCTGCTCGCCAGATCCTCTGCCAAACTTCCTGGGGTCTCTGGGTCTTAAAATCGGACTCCCATTTCGCTCTGTACGGTAATGGACCCGTCTCTAAATTCTGGCTCAGAGACTGATATATATCTGCTATTGCACTCTTGCCCCTTGGATTGCGCATGCAACGCTGTTCAAAACGAGTACGGTCTTCTAAATTGGGGGAGCTTTTCATCAAAGATCTCAGAAAGTGTATAATTTGAAGATACCCAAAGATATCCTTTGACTGAAAATTGTACTTGTCCCTGAGTTGCTGGAACGAAGCTAAAGTAATACCCTGGTAACAATCTGAAGCACGTCTAATCCCAGCCTCCCTCCATCTCTTAAACCTAGACCCATCCGAGATTCCCGGTGGGAACTCTAAGTTACCCCATAGAGGAGTTAAAGGCATATGAGGGGAGGCCAGTCTACCTGAAAATTTAATATCGTCCCACAATCTCAAGGAATGGGCCATAATTGGATTACTTACCGACGGTCTGGCTTTAGGAACAAGCCAAAGAAGATCATTAATCCATAGAGGCTGAATTAGCTCCGATTCAATACTTACCCATCCAGGTATATCTTCAGTAGCGTGATACGAGAGAAGCTGAGCGACCTGCGCCGCTTGGTAGTATTTACCAAAACTCGGGACCCCCAACCCGCCAGCTTGCTTGGATCTGGACATTATTTTGCTCGCAATCCTCTGTTTCTTCCCTTTCCAGATAAAAGCAAAAATTTGTCCCTGTAGGCCTCTCAAAAATTTGGAAGGTATCTGTAGTGGTAGGGATCTAGCCAAATATAAAAATTTAGGGAGCAGAGTCATCTTGACTGCTGCTATTTTCCCTAGCCAGGACAAACTAAACCCCTGCCATTGGGATAGCATATTGCTAAATTTCCTACGTAAAGGGAGGTAATTTGCAGCATACAGAGACTCATAGCGACTAGTTAGGGCAATCCCGAGATATTTCAAGACCTTATCTTCCCACGTAAAATTATAGTTGGATTTCAATTGATTCCAAAGTTCAGCAGACAGGTTAACATTTAGTGCCTTCGATTTATTCGTATTCACTTCAAGACCAGATGCCTCTGCAAATAAACCCAATATCCGTAACAAATTTGGAATAGAAATCAGCGGATTGGTAATTGTTAATAGAACATCATCAGCAAATAAGCTAATCTTATATTGCTTTACACCCAATACGACACCCGTAATATCCGGAAATTCCCTAATCCTCTGAGCTAACGGTTCCATGGCCAGGGCAAATAATAAAGGAGATAAAGGACACCCCTGTCTCGTCCCTCTAGCTAGGGGAAAGGGGTCTGATCTATACCCACTATACTTAACGAAAGCAACCGGAGATTTATAGATTGCTTTCAAGATATTCAAAAACTTCGGCCCCACACCCCACTTTTCTAGTAAACAAAATAGGTAACCCCAGGATACCGAGTCAAAAGCTTTTCTAATATCTAAGGAGAGGAGCATCGTCGGCTGATTCCGAGTCCGAGCTAAATGCGAAAGTTGTATTACTTTCCTAATGTTGTCTCCCGCCTGTCGTCCAGGAATAAATCCCGTTTGATCATTATGAACCAACAGCGGCATACAACCAGATAACCTATCTGCTAGAACTTTGGCGAAGATTTTAACATCCACATTTATTAACGATATTGGCCTAAAATTAGACCATAATGAATGGTCGGTGTCTGGTTTTGGAATCATGCTAATGGATGCAGAGAGCGATTCTTGTGAGAAGAATTCCCCTTTCCGAATCGCATTAAATACCGCAGTCAACCTGGGTGCCAGAACCAAGCTAAAGGTTTTATAGTATGCTCCCATAAACCCGTCGGGACCCGGCCGTTTATTTGGTTTCAGCCCACTAATAACTTTCTTCACCTCCTCCACTTCAAAGTCCTTTTCCAGTAATTCCCTAAGGTGATCAGGCATAGCTTGGAGTGAGATCCCATTCAGAAAATTAGAAATTGCTTCCCTCTTCAGTTCGCCCGGGCTAGAGTACAATTTGGAAAGCTGGGATGCAAATAATTCCACCACCTTGGTTGGGTTACTGGTGATATTGCCCCTATCGCTTCTTATTCTAATCGGTCGGTAGTGCTGTTCAGGAGTCTTCAATTTTTTGGCCAACAGAGAGTCTGGTTTGTTCGCCTTATAGTAAAATTTGTGCTTAAGCCATTTGATAGAATTTTCGGCCTTGCCTGCTAAGGCTAAATTGAGATCCCGGGTCACACTATCAAGTTCCACCCTAATCTCCTTTGAGGGTTTACTTTTAGCTTTATCCGTTAGATCTAAAAATTCCTTTTCTAATTTATCTATAATCGCATTTCTTTCCCTCTTCTTTTTTGAAGCTAACTGGATCAATCTTCCCCTAATAACGGGCTTATGTGCCTCCCAACAAATAGTAGTTGACACGTCCGACGTCGCATTGATATCAAAATATTCAACTAAAGAGTCCTCAATGGTCTTCACCAAGACCGGGTCTGATAACAATGAGGGGTTAAGTGACCATTGAAAACTTGATGGTCTACCGAGAAGGGTGTTCAAATTAAGGAGAAGTCCGTCATGGTCGGACCATGGAATCGGGACAATTTTAACATCCCTCATTTGGGCCAAGGTTGATAACGATAAAAATATGTGGTCTATCCTAGTATGCACTGCATGCGGGTGTGAATAATGTGTATAGTTACGGGTTCCTGGATGTGCCTCTCGCCAGCAGTCTGCCACTGCGCTAGAATCCAATAATTTCCGAAATGCCTTTGAAGCCGATAAAGCATGAGAGCTTATCGTCGGATTTATGAAAGATTGCCTATCAAGAAGAGGGTTTAGTATCATATTGGAGTCTCCACATATAATGGTGGATCCCTTTGCTACTGTTGACACCTCTGCAAGAAAATCTGTCATAAAAGGTAGCTGATTTGAGTTCGGAGCATAGTATGATGCGATTGTCACTTCTACGTCCTGTAGCTCGCCAACAAGAATCAAATATCTGCCTTCTGGATCGCTCTTTTCCCAGGTACAGTGGAATTGAGATCCCCTTCTAAAACATATAAGAACCCCTTTCTGCTTAGAATTAGCGCAGGACATAAACACTTGTGGATACCTGGCATTCAGAAACTTAGGCTTGGAGGAGCATGAGAAATGTGTCTCCTGGAGACAAAGAATATCCGGTTTCAAAGAGTTAATCTTATGAAAGGCTTTACTTCGTTTATACGGGGAATTAAACCCCTGTACATTCAGCGAAAAAACCTTTGCCATGGCTAGAATCCAAAAAACTAGGCTGTGGACCCAGACCTCGTTTGTAGCGGGCAGAAGGGAGGGTAAGAAGTATAGGGGTAAAGGGGAGGAAAATAGGGGGGAAAAAGAACAGAGGAAGAAAAGAAGAAAGGGAATCGAGAAGAGAAAAAAAAAAAAAAAAACCTTACAAGAAAAGAATTCCAAAAATTGTGATTGAGGAACTCTCCAGCTGCTGTGGAGTCAAGCTAACCCTTCTAGTCTAACTGGCTGCCAGCAGCCAGAGGGGACCAGCGGGTACTAGTCTTGAATCCTAAAGCACAATTAATGGAAACGATATAACTCTATACTCCAGACTTTCAATCCTAGGGGTGCATTAACCGTATTAAAATTGAACAAAATACTAAAAGTTAGATAAATGATGCCGAATTAAACAGTTAAAAGAAACAAAGAAAGAACCAAGAAGTTCCCACCTCTGGTTCAACCGGAGTGCAACATGGGGGTGCCGCCGGACATATGGAGTGGCAAAAATCCTCAAATAAAAAAAAAATATATGGCACTCGCCATAAACCTGCGCGGTTGCATAAAAATTAAATATCCATGGATCAAGAAGATATGCAATAGGTAAAGATAAAAATAGAAACCTTATGTTAATTCTAAACCGAAAACATCAGAGATTAAGAATTAAAACCAATTAAAATTACAAACTAGAACGCTGATCCAATATTCTATAAAAACACGATACTAGGCACTTATATAATATAGAAACAAAACCCTAAGGTCGTTGCTAATATAGATATTCAGGTGTCTTCAAAAAGCAAACGAGATCCGCTACTATTCGCAGATGTCCAGCGTTTCTGCCTCTTTCCCGCTCTCTGCTGTCTGGGTGAATCTTCCACATATCTCTGTGACTTGGAACCAGAGGGCTTGGAGAGGTTCAGGTCCGACACAAGCTGCTGTAAATCTTCCACAGATGATGCAGTATAAGAGTTCCCCTTAAAAGTGAAAACGACCCGGAAGGGAAAGCCCCACTTATATCTAATATCATTGTCTCGCAGGATAGATAATAATGGCCGTAGCTCTTTTCTTTTTGCCAAGGTTGCCGGGGAAAGATCGGAATACACTTGGTATTTAAAACCTTGGAAAACAAGAGAGGTAGCATTCCTGGCGGCCTTTTGGATCTGTTCTTTGCTAACAAAATAGTGAAACTTTACAATGATATCCCTTGGCGGCTCTTCAGGAGGTCTACGTGGGCCTAACGCCCTATGGACCCGGTCCATTTCCAATCTTTCAGCGGGGATCTCAGGAACCAGTTCTTTGCATATCGCATAAATAACAGCTTTAGCATCTTCCAAATGCTCAGGAAGCCCCCTGAAACGCAAATTCACTCTCCTATGCCTATTTTCATATTCCTCCATCTTTAGATATAACATATGGTTGTCCTGCTTCAATTGTAAAATTTCTGCCTCCTGCGATTCTTGTTTAGATATAATCTCACCCATTTTATTATCTATAACTGATAGATTGCAGGATAATTTAGAGATTTCACTGGACAGATGATCCATTATGAGCTGTGTGTTAGATGTTAGTGCTGCCTGCAGTAAATGCTCGATTCTAGGGAGGAGGTCTGTGCTCACCTGAGCTGGAGTTTGAGGAACCGGAGATGCAGGCACCTTGCCTTCACTT
Organism: Gastrophryne carolinensis; assembly: GCA_027917425.1. Taxonomy (NCBI): domain Eukaryota; kingdom Metazoa; phylum Chordata; class Amphibia; order Anura; family Microhylidae; genus Gastrophryne; species Gastrophryne carolinensis. The sequence goes on from CM051236.1 coordinate 121,827,566, forward strand.
GCGAGGAAGGAGACCTCGCTGTCTGCCACCTCCCTCATCTCTGCTACTGACAGGCCGCCCGCCATCTTGCCGATGCAGGCTGGGCTGATGACCGCCTGTCTGATCACACGCTGACACGCCGCGGCTCCTCTCTTCCCTTCCCGTCGGGTCACAGAAAGCCTCCGATGCCGCTGACACCGCGCCCACTTACGGTTAGTGGCTTGCGCTGCTTCTAAAACTCCAATTTGTCCGGCGGGCACGGAGCGGGTTCAGAACTCCGCCATCACCGATCCGCGCGCATGCGCCCTCTCGATGCTGCTTTTTTTTTTGCCGCAAGGTACTTCAGGCGGTAGTGGTTTGAACTACCTGTTTTTACTCTTTGGGAATCCTACCCTACCTTACGGACACTGCTGTTGGACGTCCCATAAGTAAGGACTTCTTGAAGCAGGCCGTGCCCATGCAATAGGAAAAAGACAATTCTGTAAGTACTCGCCTGTAGAATTGCTTTTACTATGCATGGCACGGCCCGCTTCACCCCACCCTTGTTATTGTTGTTCTTGGTTGCCTCTTTATGGTGACTGATCCAAGTTAGTTGGGGTTTGTTACCTTTTTTACCTTTTATTATCTCCCGGTTTCTTGAATAACTGCTGGTCAACGCTGGATTGGTCTATTGGTGATCCTGTTTTTATATGGTACCGGGAGGAGCCACAGGCGCCATCTTGTGGCAGAATATCCCATACGTAAGGACTTCTTGAAGCAGGCCGTTCCATGCATAGTAAAAGCAATTCTACAGGTGAGTACTCACAGAATTGTCTTTTTACTGCGTGTTATTAAAACCTTACAATGCTTTGTCAGTTTGGTCTTATCTTTCATTCGCCTTCAAAAATCACTCGCTACATCCTTTGCAGGAAGACTACAGAACACCTCACTGGGAGCAGTGTTTTATGTTAAAACATACCTAAACCTCCTCTGGCCAACCGGGCCAGGAGGGACCTGGTTCACAGTGATGCTAAACTAACTTAACCCACCTCATCACACCATCAGTGAGCCCTGTATAAGAGAGATTATTGCCTTTTTTCTAGCAGTGCTCCATCCAACCAGGGACTGGAAGTAGCTGCACACAAATCAGTACGCCCCAGGGGTGATTGTTGCAGGGGATCTAAAGCCAATGTTTAATTAAAGGGATTGTCAATGCTGTTACTGGTACCTGCTCTTGTGTCCATCTCAGCAATGACAGCTGACTCACCATTCATCGTATATGCAGCACGATGGACTCCTATTTAGCAGACAGTGCTGGAGTGATTTTGAAGTGGATTTTGCATTGAAGACTTTAAAATCAGATTCCAGCTAGTTGGGCTATTCCAAGTGTGACATACACTCCGCTTCAACTCTTCATGACATTTGGGTTATTCTCCAGTAGAGGGCGAACTTCTGCAGAGATGAATGCAAAAAAGGAGCTCCTCCCAGTCCATAAATACCTGGGACCTCCCACCAATTCCCCAGTTCCTTCTCTGCAGGAAGGCGAGCAAGACAGAAGATGAAGACTTCTATTCCTTGCAGGTAAGCCGGGCTCGCGCCCGGCCCCATTTTATACCTATTTCTGCTGGACCTTTGTTTCCTAAGTACTATACGAGCCTCCCAGCCTTGGCTGCAGGTCCTGGTGAAGGTAGGCTACACCTCTTTTAGGTGTGATAGGGAGCCATGCTCCCCCGTGAGACCTCATTATGGGGTAGGTGGTTTTCCGGGTTGGTGATCCCGGTTTGGGATGCCCTTTCCCTTCTTTCCCTTGGCACCGTATGGTGCGGGATCTCCCCCCTTCCTGGTCCCTCTATTACCTCTCCGGGGGGGGGGGAAATACCTTATTGTATGTGTGTTTTTTATTCCCTGTTGTCTGGGTTTGTGTGTGTGATTTACTGTGCACCATATGGAGGCCTCTATCTGGTTTTTGTTTTTACTCAGCGCTGCGGGCTTCTGGGGAGCTTCTTCCCCTCAGGTATCCGGTGAGGGGGCGAGGCCGGGCGCTCGCGCGCTGCTGCGGTCCGCCCCCCTCTATTGCCGCCTTTTGCGGGCCCAGCCTTCTACAGGCCCGCATTGACTAACGTCGAAGGGAGAGGGGCGGGGCCTCACGCGGCGCGCGATCCGCGTGGGCCCGGCCCCCTTCTTCTCCTTTCCTCTCGCTGAGCTGCTGCTGTTGCCGTCTGGACACCATCTCTCGCGCGTGAGTGCCCCACCGGGGGGCTCCCTCCCTCTTCCTTGCGTTTTTATTGCCTCTATTGCTGCTTCTTTGGCAGCGCTGCCTGCCTTGGTTTTGATTAATGCATACATTGACACATATATATATATATATATATATATATATATATATATGTCAATTTGTATATTCTTGTTTTTTGGTACTGTGGGCATTTATACCTATTACATGTGATGTACTTTTGTATGTGTGTGGGTGCTGATGGGGCCTTTTCACTTATGGCTTTCAGGAGGACTCCCTATTTTTTGGGAGTGGGTTCTCCCGGTCCTAGGTTTCCTAGCCTTAATTTACACTTGACAAATCCTCCCACAGGGACTTTAAAGGGGCATCCCGGGGTTGCTTACTAGCATAATTCCCTAGGTCTTGCGACTATCCAAAAAATCACCATATGGAGGCTCCGCAGGATATTGGGCTCGGGCTCCCTTTGGGACAATCCCGGCCATGTGTGGGTTGTGGGATATCCCTTACGGGTGATATTGTGCTGATCTTTATACCATGTGCACAAAAGGCCATAACGCGGCAGTTGGGCCCCCAGGCGTCTGGGTCGGCACCTCCCGCTTCATCGCCTCCCCCCCTCTGCTTTATCCGTACCCCAAGTGACTTGGTTGCTAGCATGGAGTCGCACTCTGATGTTTGTACTAATTTGGCCAGCATCGAGAGATTTATTGCTAGCGCGGTGGGCAAGATGTCCCAGGCTAAAAAGAGTCATTTGTCGCCGGCCCAGACGGCTTTGGATTTTGATGATTCCCTTGATTGGTCGGGTTATTCCCCGTTAGAGAGGGGAATTGTTTGAGGTATCAGATGCTGATGAGGTGCATTTTTGTGCTACTGATGTTGGGCAGGCGCTTGGGGATGACGTTGACACTTCCAGGGTTTTGGCACATCTCTTGGAGGTTTTGGATATTGCCTCGCCAGAGGCACCCCCTGTCAAAGAAAGGGGAATTTTTAGGGTCCTCCAAGCCATGCTTGGAGTTTCCTACCCAAGGTCATTTTGAGGCATTGATCCTTAGGGAATGGGAGAAACCTAGCCGGTTTCCGGGTGTTCCTCAGGGATGGGATAAGAAGTATCCTTTTCCGGTGGAAGCGATTAAGCTCTGGTCTTCTCCTTCCGAGGTCGATGCGCCAGTTTTTGGAATTGTCCAACACCTCTGTGGTCCACACCCCAGACGCCACTTCCCTTAAGGATGGCGAGGTTAAGAGCCTTGATTAGATGGCAGGTTATGCTTTTGCCAGTGTTGGTTCAGCCCTACGACCTGTGTGTGCATCTGCGCTTGCTACGGTGGCTACTAGGCCTGTGGTTAGGGACTTGTTACTTGATGCCCAATTTGACCCAGCCAGCGCCGAGTTCACTAACCTTAAAAGGTGCAAATTATTCATGGAATTTGTATTGACCGCTATGGAGGACACTATTGTCATGTGTAGGAGAACTTCAGCATTCTTGGTAGCCATGCGCCGATCGGTCTGGCTTCGCCAGTGGGCGGCGGACTTTGCGGCCAAGGAATCGCTCACAGCCCTTCCCTTCTTGGGTACGCGGCTGTTTGGAGATACGTTGGATGCGGTTGCTAAGGGAGGTAAGTTGCCTCAGCGTTAGAAGCAGCGTTGCTCCTTTCGGGGGGCGAGCTCCTTCAACCCTTCCTTTCGTGGTGCCAGAGCGGTCAGAGATGTTGCCTACTCCGGGGGCAGAGGTTCTTCCTGGAACAGAGGCAGAGGTCGGGCCCGTCCCGCTTCTGCCTGGGGTTCCAAGCCCAAGTCCGCTGTTAAACCCGCTCAACAATGAAGGGGCGCCCTCACCCGTACGGGTGGGGGGGGGGGGGCTGCGGCTCTTCTTCCAGGTCTGGGCCCAGGAGGTCACAGACAGATGGATTCTGGAAGTGGTCTTGTCCGGGTACAAACTGGAGTTAGAGTACTGGCCTCCTCCAAGATTATTAAGGTCTCGGGTGCCCTCGGGCGGACCCTCAGGCTGCTCAGGGGCTCCTGTTAGTTAAAAAAAAAAAAAATCTTCTGGACATAGGAGTCATATGCCCAGTGCCTCCCTCAGAGACAGGCAAGGGTTACTATTCCAATCTTTTCACGGTTCCCAAAAAGGATGGTTTCATAAGACCCGTTCTGGTCCTGAAGATCCTCAACGGGTTCATCAGAACCAAGATATTCCGCTTGGAGACTCTGCGCTCGGCCATCAATTCCCTTCGTCAACGGGACTTTGACATCCATAGACATCAAGGATGCGTATCGGCATGTTTCAATTTTTCCAGCGCATCAGAGATTCCTCAGGTTCACGGTGTACGATCAACATTTTCAGTTTTGTAGTCCTTCCCTTCGGGTTGACCTCAGCGCCGAGGATCTTCACCAAGGTTCTGGCGGGCATAATGGCCCTGCTCAGGGCATTCGCATTGTGCCGTATCTGGACGGCCTACTTATTTCAGCTTCTTCCCTCCGTCAGGCGGAGCTGGACACCCACTAGGTGGTGTCGATTCTGAAGAGGTTCGTATGGGTGATCAACCGCCCCAAATTCATTCTCTCTCTCTCTCTCTCTCTCTCTCTCTCTCTCTCTCTCGCTCCCATTCAAGCCAGAGTGTTTCTACCTCAGCCCAAGGTGCAGGGGGTTCAGGATCTGATCCGCCTTCTTCTGGCCGATCCTTGCCCCTCTATCCGTCTGGGGATGAAACTGGTGGGATTGATGGTTGCTTCCTTCGAGGCAGTCCCGTTTGCTCAGTTTCACATGAGATCTCTCCAACTTCACCTATTGACGCATTGGGACAGATGTCCGTAGTCCTTGGATCAACTTTTCAGGATGTCTCCCAGGGTTCAACAGTCACTTCAGTGGTGGCTGGAGTCGAGCAACCTGATGAGGGGCAGATCCTTTCTGGCCCCTTGTTGGGAGACGGTTACCACGGATTCCAGCCTGTCGGGCTGGGGAGGTTTCTGGAAAAGTCATCAGTTCAGTGGGTTGTGGGGTCTCTAGGAGGCTCACACCCCTGTCAAGCCATCCGGCTTGTCCTAGCGCAGCTGACGTCGCACCTACAGGGCCTACCGGTTCAGGTTCGATCAGACAATCGGACGCCGGTAGCCTACATTAATCACCAAGGAGGGACTCGCAGCAGGAGTGCCCTCAGAGAAGTCTCTCTTATCCTGACTTGGGCGGAGAGCAATGTTACTTGCGTTTCGGCAGTCTACATTCCGGGAGTGGAGAACACAGAGGCGGATTCCCTGAGCAGGGGGTTCTCTCGCCAAGGGGAGTGGTCTCTCAATCTCTGAGTTTTTTTCGGTCCCTTTGTCACAAGTGGGGGACTCCGGAGGTGGATCTCTTTGCCTCACGGCACAATCACAAACTCCCATCCTTTGTGTCTCTATCTCAGGATCCTCTAGCCCTGGCAGTGGATGCCTTGTCCCTTGCCTGGAAGGATCTGGGGTTCCTGTACCTGTTTCCTCTCTTCTCCAGGGTGGACAAGGTAGTTCGCGAGCTGATTCTGGAAGGGACACCAGCAATTCTGGTGGCCCCAAGGTGGCCAGGACGGATTTGGTACGCAGACGTCGTACGGCTGGCGGTAGTTCAGTACCGGCTGCCCATGTATTCTTAGTATACAGTACGTCCTGCTCCAAATCTAATACTTACAGTTGGGATGTACTCCGGCAGATGGCGCTGGACTGCAGAGACATCGAAAATAGGCTCCTTCCGGCCCCTCAAATACCCAGGGACCTCCCACAAATCCCCAGAATTTCTCTGCAGTCTGGCTGCGAAGGACGAGAAATTGGCTCTCTACTCGCAGGTGAGCGGGGTTTTTAACCTGCGGCCCTGTAGGACTATTCCCACCCGTTCCACTAGTAATATGCCTCCCAGCCTTGGCTGCGCTGGTCGGGTGAAGATAGGCAGCACCGCCATTGGGGCTTAGGAGCGCTGCTCCACCGCAATCCCCCACCAAAGGGTAGGCGGTTCAGGCTTATGGTGAGCCTCTATGGGATGCCCCTCCCTCTCTATTGCCCCTTGCCCCTACCTATCGGTGGGCCCTCTTTAAGTGGTGCCGTCCTCCCTCATCCTCCTTGTAGTCTTCAGGGGAAAAGAGGGGGGGTGTATGTGTATAGATATTTATGTTGTGCAGTCTGTGCTTTCACTTTTCACATGTCTTTATTCTTGTGTCAGCCGCCGCGCTGACTTGTGTTTTAAAATTACCGCCGCGCGCTGACTTTGTTCCGTGCTTGGCGGCGGCATTACCTCAGGCGCTAGTGCGCCATCATTGGCTGTTGGCCTTTCTAGCTTCGCGCTCTTCGGGGGAGGCGGGGCCCGTCTTTGGCGCTTTCCGCGTCATTGCTATTATTGGCCCGCCCCTCGAGGTATACCGACGCCATCTTTTCTGACTTGGTTGGCCTATGCGCAACGGACTCCTAACCTACCGCGGTCCGTAAGTGCCCTCGCGGGCGGCTTTATCTGCTTCTCTTTTGTTACGATGTACTTAAGGTCTTGTCTGCTTATGTCTTTCAGGCGGGACGAACCCTTCTTGGCTTCTCTCGGCCCTAGTGGGTTATTGGGGCATCCAGGGTTGCTATATAGCGTTATTCCCTATCGGCGTATAGCGCCGCTATAATCACCATATGGAGGCATCCCAGGAGAATGTTACCGGGGTCCCTTTGGGACAAGACCGGCTGTGTGTAGCGTGTGGGCAGCCTCATGCTGACGCTGACAAGGCACGGGTCTGTGTACCCTGTGCTGAGCAGGTGCTTGCATTGCAATCTGGCCTGCCAGTGGCTGCACCTCGTTGCACTTCACCTACTCCCCCAAGCTTAAATCTGGCTACTGTTGAACAGATTATTGCGAAGTCTTTAGCGCGTAAGGCCCCTGCTAAGAAGCGGCACTTGACGCCTAATGCTACTGTTTTCCCTATGGGAACTGAGGAGTTTATGAATCTGTGTGGCTATACCCCGTCTGATGAAGGGGAGCTCTTTTCTGATTCAGGCTCATCTGATGAGAGACCAAGGGGTCATGACGATTCTGGCTCTGACCCCTGGTTATTGACCCAGATTTTTGAGGTTCTGTCTATCTCTCTCCCTGTTGAGGCTCCCAGGCAAAGAGGGGAGCTTTTCCATACAGCAAGATCACGTTTGGAATTTCCAGAGCAGGCACATTTCCATAACCTTGTGCTCAAGGAATGGGAACGCCCCAGTTAACTTCCCAGGGTTCCAAAGAGTTGGGATAGGACGTATCCCTTTCCTGCTGAGGTGGTTAAATGTTGGTCATCCCCCCCCCCCCCCCTTCCCAGGTGGATGCCCCGATCCTAGGGCTATCTAACACCTCTGTCATGCATTCCCCTGATTCTACTACCCTGCGGGATGCCGAAGACCGGCGTATTGATCAGCTGGCATCCCACGCCTTTGCATGTGCGGGAACGGCGCTGCGCCCGGTCTGTGCCTCTGCCATTACTGCTGTGGCCACTAGAACCCTTATCAGAAATATGCTTGATAGTGCCCCTGATGAATTGCCTTGTGAGGTGTTTAATGCACTCTCCAGTTGTGATGTTTTTGTAAACTTTGTACTATCAGCATTGGATGACACCATCAGAATGTGTGCCAGAACTTCTGCCCTCGTGGTGGCTATACGCCGCTCGGTTTGGCTGCGCCAGTGGGCTGCTGACAATGCTGCCAAGAAGGCCCTCACTGGTTTTCCCTTTTAAAGGACTGCGTCTGTTTGGAGACCGCCTGGACCTTTTTGCTAAGGGAGGCAGGTTACCCCAGCGCAGGCGGCAACCTCATCCCTTTCGGGGTCAGGGTTCCTTCTCCTCCCCTTACCGTGGTGCAAGACAGGGAAGGGGGGTCTCTTTCCCTGGGGCCCGGGGAGATTTCTGGGGTAGAGGCAGAAGACGTGGACGTCCTGACTCCTCCTGGGGTCCCAAAGCTAAATCCTCTCCCAAGCCCCCTCAGGCATGATGGGGCGCCCTCACCCATCCGGGTGGGGGGACGGCTGCAGCACTTCGCTCACGTCTGGAGGCTTCATGTCTCAGACCAGTGGATTCAGGAGGTAGTGTCCTCCGGTTACAAGTTGGAGTTTGCTGCCGATCCCCCTCCAAGATTCATCAGATCCTGGATTCCTCAGGACCCTGTGTCAGCTCGGGAGTTGGTGCAAGCAGTGCAAGGCCTCCTGGAGCTGGTCATCTGCCAGGTCCCTTTAAAAGAAAAAGGCAAGGGCTTTTATTCCAACCTATTCACAGTACCCAAAAAAGATGGTTCCGTCCCATCCTGGACTTAAAGATTCTCAACAAGTTTGTCAGGGGCAGGCGCTTTCACATGAAGACTCTGCGCTCTGCCATCAGTTCCCTGCGCCAAGGGGATTTCATGACTTCTGTGGACATCAAAGATGCTTACCTTCATATTCCTGTGTTCCCAGGTCATCAAAGGTTCCTCAGGTTCGCTCTGATGGATCAACACTACCAATTTGTGGCCTTGCCCTTCGGCCTCACTTCAGCTCCCAGGGTGTTCACCAAGGTGCTGGCTGGCGTGATGTCTCTGCTCAGATGTCAGGTTGTCCGCGTGCTTCCCTATTTGGACGACAGTCTCTACATCAGGCAGAGTTGGATACTCAGCTGGTGGTGTCCACTCTGGAGTCATTTGGATGGGTGATCAACCACCCCAAGTCCTCACTGTCCCCTTCCTTGGTACCTCCATTCCTAGGAATGATTCTGGATACAGTTCAGGCAAGGATCTTCCTTCCTCAGCAGAAGGTGGACAGTCTGATTGCACAGGCTCAGTCCCTCCTAGCTTGTCCCCATCCCTCCATCAGGCAGGGGATGCAGCTGGTGGGCCTGATGGTGGCGTGCTTTGAAGCGGTCCCTTATGCTCAGTTCCACTTGAAGCCTCTGCAACTTCACCTATTGGAGACAAGGACCCAGCGTCCCTGGACAGGGTCTGTGTGCTCTCCCCCCTGGTCAGGAGGTCCCTCTTGTGGTGGATGGACTCCAGGAACCTGTTGGGGGGCAGATCCTTTCTTGCCCCTTCCTGGGAGACGGTCACCACGGATGCCAGTCTGTCAGGTTGGAGGGGTTTCTGGAAGTCCCTGCGGTTCCAGGGGAGGTGGGGCCCTCAGCTGGCCCACACACCTATCAATGTCTTGGAGCTGCGAGCGATCAGGTTAGTTCTGGCTCGCTTGACTACTCTCTTCGGGGCCTGCCTGTTCAGGTGCGCTCGGACAACCAGACGGCAGTTGCCTACATCAATCATCAGGGAGGGACCCGGAGCAAGGGGGCCCTCCAGGAAGCGTCTCTGATCCTGACTTGGACGGAGGCCAATGTCCCCTGCATTTCAGCTGTGTACATCCCGGGGGTGGAAAATCACCTGGCGGACTCTCTGAGCAGGGGGACCTCTCGCCAGGGAGAATGGTCCCTATGCAGCACGGTGTTTCAATCTCTGTGTCACTGTTGGGGCAATCAGATGTGGATCTGTTTGCTTCCCGCCACAATCACAAGCTTCCAGCTTTTGTCTCTCTGTCCAGGGATCCTCTGGCCCTGACCTCGGATGCGCTAGCAATGTCATGGAAGGACTTTCAGTTCCTGTATGTCTTCCCCCCCCCAATTCCCCTGCTGGGCAGGGTTCTGTGCAAGATTGCTCTGGAAGGGGTGCTAGCAATTCTGGTGGCCCCCAGGTGGCCAAGAAGAGTGTAGTTCGCAGACGTGGTACAGCTGGCAGTAGATCAGTACGCTCTGCCCTTGGTGCCAGATCTGATCACTCAGGGCTCACTACGCCATCCCAATTTACAAACTCTGGCTTTGACGGCTTGGCTGCTGAAACCTCCATCTTGATGGAGAAGGGGCTGTCTTCCTCAGTTGTGGATACTTTGATTAAAGTTAGGAAGAAGTCTTCCTCTTCCATTTATTACAGGGTTTGGCGTGCCTACATTGACTGGTGTGAGTCTAAGTCTCTTCCCTGTCATGTGTTCTCTATTCCCAGGATTCTGAAGTTCCTGCAGCATGGGTTGGAGATAGGGCTCCAACTCAGTACTCTGAAGGGTCAGGTTTCTGCCCTGGCTATTTTTTTCCAGAAGTCCTTTGCTCAGCACCCTCTGATCAGGACTTTTTTCCAGGGGGTCACTCATGTGCATCCCCCACGTAAACCTATGGTGCCTGTTTGGGATTTGAACTTTGTTCTGTCAGCCTTGCAGGGTGCTCCCTTTGAACCTATGCAGGATGCTGCCTTGGCCATTCTTACGCTCAAGGTTGTGTTTCTGGTGGCTATCACTTCTGTCAGGCGTGTGTCTGAGTTGGCGGCGCTGTCCATTCAGCCCCCCTACTATGAGAGACACCAGGACAAGGTGGTGTTTGGTTTCAAACCTGATTTACTGCCTAAGGTAGTGTCTGCCTTTCATTTGAATCAGGATATTGTTCTTCCTTCTTTGTGCCCTAATCCTAGCAATGCTAAGGAGCGAGTTTTGCTCTCTTTGGATGTCGTTAGGTATCTGAAGTACTATCTGGTGGCTACTGCACCTTTCAGGAAAACTGATGCTCTTTTTGTGGTCCTTTCTGGTCCTAGGAAGGGTTTGGCTCCTGCCAAGTCTACTATCAGCAAGTGGATTCGTCAGGCTGTTATTCAGGCCTACTCTGCTAAGGGGAAGAATCCTCCCTTCCGCCTTACTGCTCATTCCACTCGTGCTATTGGTGCCTCTTGGGCTTTTCAGCACCAGGCTTCTGTTGAATAAGTTTGCAAGGCTGCTACTTGGTCTTCTGTTCATACCTTTTCAAAGTTTTACAAGGTTGATGTTAGGGCCTCATCTGACGCTGTTTTTGGCCGAAAGGTTCTGCAGGCAGCAGTGGTTTAAACTGCCTGCTGCTGATTTTTCTTGGGGATCCCACCCTACTTTATGGACACTGCTATTGGATGTCCCAACTGTAAGTATTAGATTTGGAGCAGGACGTACTGTATACTAAGAATAATACAATTCTGTGATTACTCACCTGTAGAATTGGTATTATGAGTATACAGTACGTCCTGCTCCAACCCACCCTTGGTTTGCATTTTCTCGGATCCCCTGTATGGTGATTGTTATCATTGTTATAGTTGATAGTTTGGATTGTTTAATGCTCCCGGCTTCTCCTTAACTGCTTTTCAATGCTGGGGATTTGTGGGAGGTCCCTGGGTATTTGAGGGGCCGGGAGGAGCCTATTTTCGATGTTTCTGCAGTCCAGCGCCATCTGGCGGAGTATATCCCAACTGTAAGTATTTGATTTGGAGCAGGACGTACTGTATACTCATAATACCAATTCTACAGGTGAGTAATCACAGATTTTATTTTCTGGATTTGATATCTCAGGGTCAACTACTTTACCCCAATTTACAAATGCTGGCTTGGCTGCTGAAACCTTCATTCTGAAGGAGGATGGTTTGTCTGAGGCCGTTCAGACTTTGATTAGAGCTAGGAAGCGGTACTCTTCTGGCATTTACTATAGGACTTGGCGGTCCTATATTGACTGGTGTGAGGCTAGGGCTTTGCCTTGCAGGGTGTTTTCGATCCCTAGGATTTTGGAGTTTCTTCAACACGGTCTGGATCTTGGGTTCCAGCTTAGTACCTTGAAAGGGCAGGTCTCTGCTCTGGCTGTTTTCTTCCAAAGATTTTTTGCTTTACACCCGCTGGTTAAGACTTTTTCCCAGGGGGTCACTTTTGTGCTGTCCCCTAGGAAGGTTCTGGTCCCTGTTTGGGATCTGAATTTGGTTCTTTCGGCTCTCCAGGGTCCTCCTTTTAAGCCGTTGCAGGATATTGCTATTTCTGTTTTCACTCAAAAGGTTGCTTACTTGGTGGCCGTTACCTCTGTTCGGCGTGTCTCTGAGTTGGCGGCTCTGTCTATTCAGGCCCCTTACTTTGAAAGACACCAGGACAAAAGGTGGTCTTCCGCTTTAAGTCGGATTTCCTTCCTAAAGTGGTTTCTACTTTCCATCTCATTCAAGATGTTGTTCTCCCTTCCTTGTGTCCTAAGCTTAACAATGACAAGGAGAGGTTTTTGCACACTTTGGCTGTTGTTCGTTGTGTTCTGTACTATTTGGTGGCTACTTCTTCTTTCCGCGAGACGGACGCCTTTTTTTCGTGGTGCCCTGCGGGCCCAGGAAAGGTTTGGCGCCCGCTAAGTCTACCATTAGCAAATGGATTCGTCAGGCCATTGTTGGGTCCTATTCTGTTAAGGGGAGGACTCCCCCTTTTAAGGTCACTGCGCATTCTACTCGTGCTGTTGGTGCGTCCTGGGCTTTTCAGCACCAGGCTTCTGTTGAACAAGTTTGTAAGGCTGCTACTTGGTCTTCCGTTCATACTTTTTCCAAGTCTTACGAGGTTGACGTGCGGGCTTCAGTGGATGCTGTGTTTGGCCGCAAGGTTCTGCAAGCTGCAGTGGTTTAAATTGGTACATTATTTTACTGTTTTCGGTTCCCACCCATGACGGACACTGCTATTGGATGTCCCAAATGTCATGAAGAGTTGAAGCGGAGTGTATGTCACACTTGGAATAATACCGTTTTGTGAGTAGTCACCTTTAAAATGGATATTATAAGTGTGACATACACTCCACTTCATCCACCCTTTTTGGTATTCCGGATCCTTTTATATGGTGAACCATTGTTTCTTGGTTGGGAGTATTGTTATATTTGGTTCTTCCTGGTCCCCTTACTGCTATCTTACACTTGGGAATTGGTGGGAGGTCCCAAGTATTTATGGACTGGGAGGAGCTCCTTTTTTGCATTCATCTCTGCAGAAGTTCGCCCTCTACTGGAGAATAACCCAAATGTCATGAAGAGTTGAAGCGGAGTGTATGTCACACTTATAATATCCGTTTTAAAGGTGAGTACTCACAAAACGGTATTTTTAACTAGCATTTGCTTAATACTGGCTGTAAAATCCATGACCAATCCCCCTAGAACTCCCCCCACCACACACACACACACACACACACACACACACACACACACACACACACACACACACACACACACACACACACACACTCTTGCCCAGGTTAGGGGAAAAAATACAAATGAAAGCACTCACCTGCTCCCGGGTTTTGCCCACTACTTTCTGGTCTGGTGGGCCACCGGTTGTTGCATTAGATAGGTGATGGGACCTTCTGCAGTAGCAGCCGCTAATGATAGCTCCTGCGTGGAAGCTGGAAGATAGCCAGGACCAGGTGGTTTTTTTTTTTTTTTTTTTGCCTGATCAGTAATGACAGAAGTGCAAGCAGACTTTTTGGAGGGGCTTGTATTGCTTAAAAAATTTGGCTCTTTCTGGCGCTTACTATGTTTGCATTGTTAGAAGTAAAATATTACCAATATATTCAGATCAGGAGCAATGTTAGAAAATATTATTTTACAGAAAGAGTAGTAGATGCTTGGAACAAACTTCCAGCAGAGGTAGTTGAAAAATCAACAGTCACTGAATTTAAACATGCCTGGGATAAGCACACATCTATCCTAAGATAAAGAGTACATACAATATACACATAAGGGGAGACTAGATGGACCGTATGGTCTCCTTCTGCCGTCAACCTTCTATATTGCATGGTATCAGCCTTTTATAATGTCAAATTTTGACCTACTAGACTTAAGCAAAAACCAAATTCTGCAGGGGAACATAGTGCACCATGAATATACATGGCTTTTTCTATAAGGCAGCATACTGGCACCTAACTAGTTACTGCAGTAAGATTTTAATTGGGTTGCTAAACTTGGACTTTCCTTTCGGAAATTCAAAATCTTACAAAGTATGAATTCAGCTTTTGAATCCTAATGTGATCATTAACCTGTCTTGTACGAGCAAAGATATAAGATAAGCTATTTTCTTGTATGGCAATATGCTTATTGTATTTTCTGCTTTTTTAGTCCTAGGCCGTGTCCTGGAAATCACAGACCTACCAGAAGGAATCACACGAGCAGAAGCAGGCAAGCTTTTCACGCAGCTGGCAATGTCTGGGGCGAAAATCCAGTGGTTGAGGGACGCTCAGGGTCACGCTCCAGGACCTAGTGGCGAAAACAATGGACATGCAGAAAATGGCCGCCAAATTCACACCAATGACCTGGCAGCCTTTTATACCATTGTGGCAGTCTTCCCCAACACCATGGCAGCACAGAACGCCTCAGTTCAGCAGAACAGTCCACTCAGCCGCTTCAAGCTGCGCAGTATAAAAAAGAACTATGATTTGCGTATACTGGAACGTGCAAGCTCCCAATAGCACCTGCAGACGGGTGGTCGGGACAGTTGGGAGGAAGGGGGCAATACGGTGAGAGTCAAAGACCCAGAAAGTAGAATATTGCTCAGCCCCCATTGAACGGTCCTCTTCCTCTCCTCCTTCTCACCACCAATGAAAGAAGCACACTGGACTTAACGTAAATACAGCCTCTCTATCTTTCTAGCCCCACCTCCTCTCTGCATCTTTTATTTCTTTCAGCAGTTCACCTTCCAGACATTTTACTTCTCATTTATCCATCTTTTTAATTTGTTTTATCATTTTTCAGCCTATATTTGCTTTCCAATTCTCACGCCAATCCAATATATGCTTACTTTTATCACCTCCGTATGTTTATTTCTTAAGCTTGCACGCTTTCTTTTTTATGTTGTCTGGTTTGACTTCAACTTTTGCCCAGCGTTTCATCATCTTCATGCATCGCCATACCAACCAAGCCCTTTTGTGTGTTAACCTACAAATGCAGCAGGCTTTTCTACTTTACGTCTAATTTTCCACTGCGGTACTTTTTATAAAGACATTACCCAAATCCTGATCGAGAGCAGAGATGCTCTGTAGCGGGTATGAAGCTGCCAGAAGGCAAAAGGGTAAAGAAAAGGACAGAAGATTTTTTTTTTCTTTTTTTGCCCTGAGTGAAAATTTGAACATGCCTTTTATTTTTTTCTGAGTTGGTTGTCCCTGAACATTGTATAGTTTTTTTTTGGTTCTTTTTGATGCTTGTGAAAAGTACATTAACATGGGTATTTATTTGCACAAATGGGCTGTACTCACTGTAAATTTTATTTAATCCAATTTTGTTTTTAAATATGAAAAAAGTATGTGTCACAATAACAAGGTGTGTCCTTTTCTTTATAGTTTTGTTAAAAACAAGATTTACATTGTGTTACGTATCCTGGTGTCTTTTTGTTGTTAATTTTGTGTAATTTTCTTTTTGTCAAAACAAAATCTACTTCTTTGGTTTCACAAACTTTAGCATGATGCAAAGCTCATCCATTAGGAGTGGAACAATGAAACCCTTTCTCCTACCGCCCTTTCTTCGTAATGATCTGGGGTATATCATAGGCCACGGCAAAGAAACCAAGAGGAAGGGGATATTTTAAAGCTGAAAAAGCATGCTTAAAAATGCTAAAACTTATATAATTGCTACATGAGCCATATTTTAATGTGATCTTAAAATGTCAGTCCATGCAAAAAGTATATAATACCGGAGTATTTTGCAGGGACTAATATTCTAAGAAGCTCACATTAAAATATGGCTCATGTAGCAATTATATGTCTTTCTATTTATAACTTCTGTCCTAGACTGGTTAAACAAAACGAAGCAGGTTAGGAGCATGAGTCAAGCGGCGTTGAGTGGCATATTGTACAATGAACCTGTCCCATTCAGTCAACCAGTTAGGTTCAGGACTGTCCTTGAGGGAGTTGGAAGTTATATTCCAAGTATGCAGCACGCCCTGCTCCAGTAATGATTCGTTACGTCTGGGATATAGTCCACAAGAGGGCGCTTTACTGCAGAGATGGCAAAAAAGAGCCCCTCCTTATATACCCGGGACCTCCCACTAAATTCCCCAGTTTTAGTCTCTACAGTCAGGCTGCGAAGGTCAAGATGATGGCTTCTCTCCTCGCAGGTAAGCTGGGTTGCACAGCCCCTGTCCCTGTGTCCTATTCCCACCCGTTCCACTATTTTCTTGCCTCCCAGCTTTGGCTGCATGGTCAGGTGACGGTAGGCAGCACCTATTAGAGGTGCTTTTTAACGGTGTATTGCTCCACCGTAAATCCCCCACCAAAGGGTAGGCGGCACAGGTTGGTGAGCCTGATATGCCCCGTCCGCTTATAGCCCTCATTACATATCTCCCAAATGTACCTATGGGCTTATTCTCCCCCTTCTCCCGTTTGCCCGGTTAGTTTGCATGTGTGAATGTTTTTGCTACATGTCTTTTACTTTAAACTGTACTTCCAGCGCTGGCACATTGGCTCAGCACTTCTTTCCTCCTCATTCATTCTACTGTCTGCAATTTGACGGTGACGTCAGCGGGAGCCGGCTTGTTTTCTATTGGCTGCAGCGCGGGCGGTCTGCAGCCTGTCCCCGCGTTCTTGGAGGGCGGCCCGCCCCTCCTGTGTCTCTCAGCGCCATCTTGGTCTGATGCGTGTGGAGTGCTAGCTCTTCGGGCGTGCGTGAGTGCCCTTGCGGGCTTGGGTTATTATTATTTTCCTTGTATATAATGCTTGGTTAAGTGTATATATATATACTGATTGTGGGTATTATTTTATGTCTTTCAGACGGGACAACCTGAATTAGAGGTTTCTCCCGGTCCTGTGCCCTATATCACCCATATTAAACATTGGGGGCTTAAATATTTAATACCAAATCCTCCCACTAGTGGACATTTAAGGGGCATCCTGGGTAGCTGCACAGCGTAATTCCCATTGGTCAGTGCGACTTCAAATTCACCATATGGAGGCTTCTCAGGATATTGTGCTCGGGCTCCCCTCGGGTCAAGCCCGGCTGTGTGTGGTGTGCGGGGCATCCCATGTGGGCGATGATGTACGGGATGTACCCTGCGCCCAGCAAGCGCTTACGCGGCAATCTGGGCCTCCTGTGCCTGGGTCGGCACCTACTGTCTCGTCCCCCACACCCCCTCGCTTGATTATGACCCCTAGTGAGATTAACACTAGCGGGGAGTCTCAATCTGATGTTTCCGCCAGACTGGCCAACATTGAGAGACTGATTGCTAGCTCTGCAGCCCGTAAGGCTCCAGCTAAAAGACGGCATGTGGCGCCTGCTGCGCCGGCCTGTACTATGGAACAAGATGATTTCCTTGATTTGTCTGACTACACCCTTCTTGAGGAAAGGGAATTATTCTCAGATTCAGATCTTTCTGACGATCAGCATTGCCTCGGCGCTGATGCCGGCTCAGAGCAGTGGGATGCTGATGACACCCATAGGCTTTTGACAAATTTTTGAAGTACTTTCCATTTCCCCTCCTGCAGCGGCACCTAAGCAGCAGGGGGAATTGTTTGGTACCGCAAAACCACGTTTGGAATTCCCAGAACAGACGCATTTTAATAATCTCGTTCTCAAGGAATGGGAACGGCCTAGCCGGCTTCCCGGTATCCCTAAGGGGTGGGATCGGAGGTATACCTTCCCCTCGGATGTGGTCAAATGTTGTTCAACTCCCCCCGAGGTGGATGCCCCTGTCTTGGGGTTGTCTAATACTTCTGTTGTGCATTCCCCTGATTCCACTACCTTGAAGGATAGTGAAGACCGGCGTATTGACCAACTGGCTTCCCACGCCTTTGCCAGTGTGGGTTCGGCCTTGTGCCCGGTTTGTGCTTCTGCTATTACGGCCGTGGCTATTAGGACCTTGCTCAGGGGCCTTCTGGACGGCTCCCATGAGGATCCTTCTAGTGCTGAATTTAGAGCCTTGTCACAATGTGAGATGTTCATCACCTATGTTTTCTCTGCCTTAGATGACACCATTCGGATGTGTAGCAGGAACTCGGCCTTGGTTGTCTCTATCCGCCGCTCGGTCTGGTTGCGCCAGTGGGCAGCCGACAATGCTGCTAAGAAGGCTCTCACGGGGCTTCCCTTTAAAGGGTTGCGCCTGTTTGGTGATCGTTTGGACCTTTTTGCTAAGGGAGGTATGTTACCCCAACGCAAAAAGCAGCCGCGACCCTTTCAGGGCTCCGAGTCCTTTGCTCCCTCCTTTCGTGGGCCTAGGTCAGGCAGGGGGGTATCCTTTGTGGGACAAAGGGGAGATTTCTGGGGCAAGGGCAGAGGCTGTGCCCGACCCGGATCCTCCTGGGGTGCCAAACCCAAATCCGCTGCCAAGCCCGCTCAGCAATGAGGGGGCGCCCTCACCCTTGCGGGTGGGGGAACGGCTGTGGCTCTTCGCTCAGGTCTGGGTTCAACAAGTCTCAGACAATTGGATTCTGGAGGTTGTCTCCTCCGGATACAAGCTGGAGTTCGTGGACTGGCCTCCTCCCAGATTCCTCAAGTCACGGGTTCCTACGGAGTCTCGGGCAGCTCAGGGTCTGTTTCTGGCGGTACAAAACCTTCTGGCCATGGGGGTCGTTTGTCAGGTCCCCCCCCCCCCCCCCGGGAGAGAGAGGTCAGTGTTACTATTCCAATCTCTTTACAGTACCCAAAAAGGATGGTTCCATCAGACCCATCCTTGACCTAATACTTCTCAACAAGTTCATCAGGACCAGACGTTTTCGCATGGAAACTCTGCGCTCCGCTATCAGCTCCCTGCGCCCGGGGGACTTCATGACTTCAATAGACATCAAGGATGCTTACCTTCATGTGCCAGTCTTCCCAGGGCACCAGCGGTTCCTCAGGTTTGCGGTAGAGGAACAACGCTACTAATTTGGCACTTCCCTTCGGTCTCACCTCTGCCCCCAGAGTGTTCACCAAGGTGTTGGCAGGCGTGATGGCCTTTCTCAGAGCCTGGGGTATTCACATTCTTCCTTATCTGGACGACCTTCTCGTTACATCCCATTCGCTCCCACAGGCAAAATTGGACACCCGGACGGTGGTGGCCACCCTGGAAATGTTCGAATGGGTGATCAATTATACCAAATCCTTCCTCCCTCAGCAGAAGGTGGACTTTCTTCAAGCTCTGATTCATTTCTTGCTGTCCAGCACTCAAACATCCATCCGGCAAGGGATGCAGCTGGTGGGACAGCTGGTGGCCTGCTTCGAGGCAGTTCCTTATGCTCAATTTCACATGAGACCCCTTCAGCTCCATCTTCTGTCGGTCTGGGACAAGAGTCCCCTGTCTCTGGATCAGGCCTTTGTTCTATCTCCTCTGGTCCGGCGGTCCCTCCTGTGGTGGCTGGACTCGAGGAATCTTCTGGGGGGCAGATCATTTCTGACACCGTGTTGGGTGACGGTCACTACGGATGCCAGCCTGTCAGGTTGGGGGGGCTACTGGAGAGCGCTCCAATTCCAGGGGCTGTGGGGCCCTCAGGAGGCCCACGCCCCCATCAATGTTCTGGAGCTGAGGGTGGTTCGGTTGGTGCTGGCGCAGCTGACGTCTCACCTCCAGGGCCTGCCGGTTCAGGTTCGCTCTGACAACCGGACTGCGGTTGCTTACATCAATCAGGGAGGGGCTCGGAGCAAGAGTGCCCTCCGGGAGGTGTCGTTGATCCTGTCTTGGGCCGAGGACAATGTCCCGTGCATCTCTGCGGTTTACATTCTGGGAGCGGAGAATCTGGAAGCGGACTCTCTGAGCAGGGGGGCCTCTCGCCTGGGAGAATGGTCCCTCAACAGCGAGGTCTTTCTATCCCTTTGTCAAAGGTGGGGGATGCCGGACGTGGATCTGTTTGCTTCTCGCCACAATCACAAGCTTCCAGCATTTGTCTCGCTGTCCCAGGATCCTCTGGCTCTGGCGGTGGATGCCATGTCTCTGTCCTGGCAGGGGTTCGGTCTCCTGTACCTCTTCCCTCAGTTTCCCCTTCTGGGCAAGGTTCTGCGCAAGCTGATTCAGGAAAGAGTGCCAGCTGTTCTGGTGGCCCCCAGGTGGCCAAGACAGGTGTGGTTCACGGACGTCGTGCAGCTGGCGGTCGATCAGTATCCTCTGCCCCCGGTTCCGGATCTTCTCACTCAAGGACGGCTCTGTTACCACAATTTACAAATGCTGGCTTTGACTGCCTGGCTGCTGAAACCTCCATCCTAAGGGGAAGAGGTCTGTCTGATTCGGTTGTTCAGACTCTGGTCAGGGCTAGGAAGAAATCCTCTTCCACCATCTATTACAGGACCTGGCGGACCTACATTGACTGGTGTGAGGCTAGGGCTTTTCCCTGTCGGGTGTTCTCCATCCTTAAGATACTGGAGTTCCTTCAACATGGCCTGGATTTGGGTTTTCAGCTTAGCACTCTGAAGGGGCATGCTTCCGCTTTGGCTGTTTTCTTCCAGAGGTCTTTTGCTCTTCATCCCTTGGTCAAGACTTTATTCCAGGGGGTCACTCATGTGCACCCTCCCCGCAAACCCATGTTACCGGTTTGGGATTTGAATTTGGTATTGTCTGCCCTTCAGGGTCCTCCATTTGAGCCTGTGCATTAGGCTGCACTGTCTATTCTCACCTTGAAAGTTGCCTTCTTGGTGGCTATCACTTCTGTCCGGCGTGTTTCTGAGTTGGCGGCTCTGTCTATTCATGCCCCCTACTTTGAGAGACACCAGGACAAGGTGGTTTTCCGCTTTAAACCAGACTTCTTGCCTAAGGTTGTCTCTGCCTTTCACCTCAATCAGGACATTGTGCTTCCTTCCTTGTGCCCTAATCCTGGTAATGACAAGGAGAGGGCCTTGCATTCTCTGGACGTTGTCAGGAACTTGAAATACTACCTGGTGGCTACAGCGCCTTTCCGGAAGACGGACGCCTTGTTTGTGGTACCCTCGGGTCCCAAGAAGGGTTTGGCGGCTGTCAAGTCTACTATTAGTAAATGGATTCATCAGGCCATTATTGGGGCCTATTCTGCTAAAGGGAGGGATCCTCCTTTTCAAGTCACTGCTCATTCTACCCGGGCTGTTGGGGCTTCCTAGGCCTTTGAGCACCAGGCTTCTGTTGAACAAGTTTGTAAGGCTGCTACTTGGTCTTCTGTTCATACCTTTTCCAAGTTTTACAAGGTTGATGTTCAGGCCACAGCGGATGCTGTTTTTGGCCGCAAGGTTCTGCAGGCAGCAGTGGTTTGAGCTGCGCATTGTTGCCTTTTTGGGATCCCCACCCGTTTATGGACACTGCTAT
The DNA here is from genome assembly GCA_027917425.1 of Gastrophryne carolinensis. Lineage (NCBI taxonomy): Eukaryota > Metazoa > Chordata > Amphibia > Anura > Microhylidae > Gastrophryne > Gastrophryne carolinensis. The sequence goes on from CM051236.1 coordinate 121,848,736, forward strand.
TGGATGTCCCAGACGTAATGAATCATTACTGGAGCAGGGTGTGCTGCATACTTGGAATAATACCATTCTGTGAATACTCACCTTGTAGAAAGGTATTATAAGTATGCAACACGCCCTGCTCCATCCCACCCTGAGTTTTTGTTCTTGGATCCTCTAAATGGTGAATGTTTCCTGGTTAATATTGTTAATCTTGTTATTGGCTTCTCCTGGTTCCCTTACTGCTTTTTTTATACTGGGGAATTTAGTGGGAGGTCCCGGGTATAAAAGGACCGGGAGGGGCCTCTTTTTTGCCATCTCTGCAGTAAAGCGCCCTCTTGTGGACTATATCCCAGACGTAATGAATCATTACTGGAGCAGGGCGTGCTGCATACTTATAATACCCATTCTAGAATGGTATTTTTACCTGTCTGCTGGAGCCTGGCTTGAGGTTTTACTCCAGTTTGTGGTCCCCAAAAACAGTAGCTCAGTCTATCACATTCTGGATTCCAACCTTAAATTTTGTAACCACTCTTAGGTCTGTGCCCACCGCCCTAAAGCAGGGTGGGTTTCTAGCCTCACTGGACATACACGGACAGGATAAACGTAAAGAATGGTTTGAACTTTTGACTTACAGGCTCCATATCTTACTATCCACAACAGCTTTGAATATTTGAACATTTGTTATAGTATAGACTGTCTTCTTGGCTATTTCATAAATATAGTTTTACAGTCAAGAGCAAAACGGTAACCATGCAATAACATGACCTATATTCATAGAAATAATCATATGCTAAATAGTTGCAAGTCCAATTTATGTATGAGTTAGACAAGATGAGTGTCTATAAAATGATGGTAGTCTTCTGTTCAAAGCTGTATTGAATGGTGAAATATGGAGCCTGAAAGTCAAAAGTTCAAACTAGTCAAACTCCTTTTCCCAACACGTCCTCCAGGATGGCCCAGCCAAGTAGCTCCTCCCACCTACACAGGAAACACAAGCTGAACACAATTAAATACCCCGCCTCTTCCTCCTGGACCTCAGTGTTTTTGTGTTTCCTCCCTGGAAACGAGCTGGATTTCTTCATCCCGTTTATTATGTTGTCCCAGGGAGAATGGCGAGTCCGGACTCCCTCTCCGCTCTCTAGCAGGGGGGGGGTTCCGGATGGCCTGCCTCTGCTACAGCTAGAGACTCCCCTGGATGCCTCACCCTGAGGGAATAAGTTAAGTTTCGACTTGCCTTTCTCAGTTAGGTTCCAGCGTTGGGTGATCTCGGGAACGCTGCTCCAGATGGATACTATGGTTCCCAAAACGTGTTTTTTTTGTTGGCCAGCAGCAGCGGCCATACTGGTTCCATTTTTCGGATGGGGCATGTGTTCCAGTGACGTGAACGCCCGAACCCAGAAGTTGCGTCGCCGCCTCGTCCAGGGGCATTTCCAGCTTGTGGAAGCACAGGCAGTCGGGAGGATGCTGCTCCTGCGAGCTCATCCGGGACTGGGAAAGGAAAGGACTGGGAAAGGACTACCGGCAGAGTTCCTGGTGGCCCTCCACGTGCTTTATGGCACCCTGTCCCAGAAATGGGGGAGGTTCAATCTTTGTTACGCATTCCCTCCATTTCAGATGCTCTCTCGAGTCTTAAGGAAAATAAAGATGACGTGAGCAAGAGTGATTCAAGTTGCTCCTTGTCCCAGGAGGTTATGGTTTTCGCTCCTGAGTCAGATGGCAGTAAGGCCACCGCTTACACTTACACTTTCTGACGATCTGCTTCATCAGGGGCCCATATTCCACCCTCAAGGCCAAAACCTCCCAACTGACAGCCTGGATCCTGAAAGGGGCCTGCTAAGTAGCAAGGGCCTGTGTAGCAGAGTTATTAGAACTCTGATTCAGAGCAGGAAGCTGGTTACCCGTAAGATCTACAGAAAGGTTTGAAAGAGATTTTCCTTCTTTTGCAGAAGCCATAATCTGTCATTCAGAGCTGGCAGCAGGGTTGACATTTTTGCAGAAGGGTGCTGGCTATAAGCACCCTAAAAGTTTAGGTGGCAGCTCTGTCAGTATTTTTGGACAGTAGGCTTAGAGCGGATCTGATTGATAGATTCTTCATCTCGCTTTCTAGAGGAAGGCTGGTGAATCCCAGGGCCTTCCCACTTTGGGATTTATCAATTGTGCTCAGTGGGCTGATTAAGGCTCCTTTTGAGCCTATTGCAGAGTCAGCTGTTAAGTTCTTAACACTTGAGGTAGCTTTTATTCTCGCAATCACGTCCGCTAGAAGAATCAGTGATTTGCAGGCTTTATCCATTAAGGAACCATATTTCTGAGTATTTTCGGATCATCTCACAATCAGACTGGATCCTCTCTATTTGCCTAAAATTGCTTAAAATTTTCAGGTTCCAGGAGATCCATCTACTGGGGCTCAAGCCGGAAGATATTGGGGATCAGCAGGAGATGCAGTTCTTAGATGCCAGGAAGATTTTATTAAGTTATTTGGATCGATCTGGTGAGTGGAGGAGGTCGGATCATTTGCTGTTAGCATTCTAAGGGAAGAATAGAGGGTTGCAAGCATCTAAGGCCTCTATTGCTAGATGGATTAGGGAAGCCATTCAGTTAGCTTATGAAAGTTTAGGAAAAGAGGCTGCTAGATCAGTGAAAGCATATTCTACTAGGGCGGTTTCTGCTTCTTGGGCTAATCAGGCAGGTGCATCCCTGGAAAAAATTTGCAGAGCAGCAACTTGGGATTCCCCGCACACTTTTTTGAGACACTACAAAGTGGATTTGTCTTCAGACATCAAGCAGATTTTCGGCAGGGAGAACCTTAAAGTGGACCAACACCCAGGATTTTGACTATCCTGGGTTTTGGTCCACTTCAGGGGGGCACCCCGATTAAGGGTGCCCCGCTGTTTGAAACCCCCCAGAAAGCCCCAAAACTCACCTCACCACGCTCCCACGTGGCCGCGCTGACCAATCACCGCAGACGGACAAGCGGGTGACAGCGGCGGACAACACAGCGCGTCCGCCGCCGCCACCCGCGCGCCCCTCTGACAGTGCGCGCGCCGGCCATTCACAAACAGCCGGAGGCGGCCGCCACCGATGAGGTAAGTTTTGGGGGGGTCCCTCACCGCGGGACATCCCAATCTCGGATGTCCTGCGGTGAGGGAGGTGATCGGCCCGGGAATCTTATAGATTCCCGGGCCGATCACCCCTGGGTGACGGTCCACTTTAAGAATGTTTCCCCACCCTAAGGTAGGACGCTAGTATAATTACCTGTTCATCAGCTGGGCCATCCTGGAGGCCGTCCTGAGGTCCAAGATGAAGGGGTGGGGTATTTAATCATGTTCAGCTTGTGTTTCCTGTGTAGGTGGGAGGGGCTACTCTGCTGGGCCATCCTGGAGACTACCAGAAATCCTCCAGGGTTTTTTTTTTTATCTACAGGAGGCCTAATTGCATGTTCCAACCAACCCAACCCAACCCACAAAAAGTTTCTGGGCTTCTCGGTCAAGGATGCTCACTTTGTGGTCCTCCTTTGCACTGGCCATGACACCCATGTTGTTGTGATAATTCTGAGAAAATCCCTGCTGTACCTTATTTGGATGACCTCCAGTTAAGGGGTCATCCTAGGAAATCCAGAGAGGAGGATGTGCATTAAGGACCACCTCTCTTCTGGAAATGTCAAGGGGTTTTCTTTCCAAAGAGCAACTGAAAGCAGACCTTCACCCCGAAAAAAAGCTTATCTTATATGTTTCCCACACCTTGTACATACAGATTGCTCGCATTAAAAATCATCCTACCTGTATCTACTACATGTTATGAGCCTTTAAACATCCAAGATGGCTGCTCATGGAACATCAGGCAGCCTGCAAACAGGAAGTGCCTTCTGACTGTGCTTCTCTGCATTCTGGGATTGCTGACCTTTTCCTGACCCCAGCTTCTGCTCTGTCTGAGCAAAGCACAGCTATAACCTGCCCCTCTGAACTTTATCCCGCTCTCCTCAGTATGTGATACTTCTGAGTCAAGATGGCGGCTCTGGTATCCTTAAGTCCTAAACAGAGTTGCAGCACAGTGGGGGAAATAATATATTTTACGTTTTTAGCCACTTATTAACGTTAGATGCTGGGGAATAGTTTTTTAAGGCTTTGGGCTTTTTAATAAATCATGGTGGAGGTCTGGTTGAAATCAAGTGTGTAACTGATTCACAGACACAGGTCTGTGTATAAATGTGTTTATGGTATCTTCCATAGAGGTAGTGCCATATTACTAATTTCACACCCGTCCCCTTTAGCTCCACCATCTGGCAATGTCTCACTTGTCCTCTGCTAGTTGTAATGTAAGGTCTCAAGTGGTGGCTACGCTCTCCAGTTCTTGAGTCTCTCCATCCTGCCAATCCAGTTGACCATGCTCACTGTGCTAGCCACGTTGGAATGGGTCCCTTAACATTCCAGGGACTGATTCACAAGAGAGAACTCTGCCCATCATTGTGCAGGAATCTTGCTAGCCCTACACTATTAGTTCTAGATTATGAATGCAAAATACAGTCAGACAATGCCGGCCACAGGGAAGCAAGTGACACAGAGCTGCCATGGCAGTAGCTTCTCTGATTCTTCTTTGAACAGAAAGTATCATTCCAGAGGTGTACTGTGTGACAAGTTGAGTGCTTGTGCAGACAGGCTGAACCCTAGACATGGCCTTCTTTGTATCTAGAGAGAAGAGGAAGATGGACAACCGCATAAATCCTGTTAAAGGCTCATTGGTCAATGAAACAAATGGGTGAGGTTGGTACTGTCCTAATATGCCCCCTCCATCCTATGTATTCTTAGTATACAGTACTTCCTGCTCCAGATAGATTACTTACACTTGGGTTATCCTCCGCCAGATGGCGCTGCACTGCAGAGACATGCAAAACAGGCTCCTCCCGGCCCCTTAAATACCCGGGGACCTCCCACAAATCCCCAGATTTCTCTGCAGTGCTTACTGCGAAGACCTTAAATTATCACTCTGTCGCAGGTGAGCGGGGCTATTAAAGCCTGCGGCCCTGTTGGACTATTCCCACCCGTCCTTGATGTGATGTGCCTCCCAGCCTGGGCTGCGCTGGTCGGGTGAAGGTAGGCAGCACCATGTGTGCTTAAGGAGCGCTGCTCCACCGCAGTCCCCCACCAAAGGGTAGGCGGTATAGGCTGATGGTGAGCCTTTATGGGATGCCACTCCCGCATTATTGTCCCATGCCCCGGTAGCGGTGGGCCCTGTACAAAGGGCCGCCATCCTCCCTCATTCTCCCCGTAGCCCTCGGGAGGAAAAGAAGGGGGGGAGTGTGGATGTCAGTGTATTGTGATTACATGCATATGGCCCTCTTTGTAATGTCTGCTTGGACTGGTATATGTGGTGTCAACCGCCGCGCTGACTTGTCTCTTTACACTGTAAATGCCGCCGCGCGCGCCTTTTCCTTCATTGGGATGTTCCACACCGGGCGGCAGCATTACCTCAGACGCTTCTGCGTCCTCATTGGCTGCTTGTCTGTTGGACTTCGCGCTCTTCAGGAGGGCGGCGCCTGGCATGGCGCGATCCGCGTCACGGCTCGCTCTGGCCCGCTCTTCGAGGTACTCAGCGCCATATTGTCTGGTCGCGCGCGCGTGTGACGTTCTTACTTAACGTGGTCCGTAAGTGCCCTCGCGGCCGGCTTTATAATTCACTGTAGTGTGTTTCGGTTCTGACACCCTTCTTCTCATTGTGTCTTTCAGAGGGTGAATCCATTGGCTTCTCCCGGCCCGGTGTAATTGATAGCGGGCCTTGTAAAATTACCCACTCCCTAGCGGGTCATTGGGGCATCCAGGGTTGCTTTATAGCGTCAATCCCTACTGGCATATTGTGCCTAATAATCACCATATGGAGGCATCTCAGGATAATGTGACTGGGGTCCCCCTGGGACAAGACTGGCTGTGTATGGCGTGTGGATAACCCCATGCTGACGCTGACAGGGCATGGGTCTGCGTACCCTGTGCTGAGCAAGCGCTGGCTTTGCATTCTGGCCTGCCAGTGGCTGCACCTCGTTTCACTTCACCTGCTCCCCCAGGCTTAAATCTCACTCCTGCTGAGTCGCACACAAGTGGGGATTCTCAGCCTGATTTGTCTCCTAGACTGCCTACGGCTGAACAGATTATTGCGAGGTCTTTAGCGCGTAAGGGCCCTGCTAAGAACCGGCACTTGACGCCTAATGTTACTGTTTTCCCTATGGGAACCGAGGAGTTTATGAATCTGTGTGGCTATACCCCTTCTGATGAAGGAGAGCTCTTTTCTGACTCAGGCTCATCTGATGAGAGACCGAAGGGTCATGAAGACTCTGGCCCTGACCCCTGGGCCCAGGATGACACCGACAGATTATTGATCCAGATCTTTGAGGTTCTGTCTATCTCTCTCCCTGGTGAGGCTCCCAGGCAAAGAGGGGAGCGTTTCCATACAGCAACATCACGTTTGGAATTTCTAGAGCAGGCACATTTCCATACCCTTGTGCTCAAGGAATGGGAGTGTCCCAGTAAACTTCCCGGGGTTCCAGGGGATTGGCATAGGAAGTATCCTTTTCCCCCTGAGGTGGTTAAATGTTGGTCATCCCCCCCTGAGGTGGATGTCCCGATCATAGGGCTATCTAACACCCCTTTCTTGCATCCCCCTGATTATACTACCCTTCGGGATGCTGAGGACCGGCGCATTGACCTGCTGGCCTCCCACGCCTTTGCATGTGCGGGGACGGCGCTGCGCCCGGTCTGTGCCTCTACCATTACTGCTGTGGCTGCTAGAACCCTCATCAGAAAAATGCTTGATCGTGCCCCTGATGATCTCCCTTGGGATGTGTTTAATGCACTCTCCAATTGTGCTCGCGCAGCTCCCTTTCCCAGGAGCAGAAGACGACACCTTGGCTCCTCTGGGGGGGGCTATGCCCAAATCCTCTCCCAAGTCCCCTCAATCATGATGGGGCGCCCTCACCCGCCCGCGAGGGGACGACTGCGGCACCTTGCTTAAGTCTGGAGGCATCACGCCTCAGACCGGTGGATTTAGGAGGTAGTGTCCTCCGGCTACAAGATGGTGTTTGCTGTGCGCCCTCCCCTAAGATTACCTGGTCCCGGGTACTCCTGGTCCCTGCTTCTGCTCAGGTGCTGGCGCAGGCCGTGCAAGGTCTGCTGGGTTTGGGGGTCATTTGCAGATTTCCCTTAACAGACAGAGGCAAGGGACCCTACACCAACCTTTTCACAGTTCCCAAAAAAGATGGGTCAGTCTGGCCCATTCTGGATGCACAGATCTTCAGCAAATTGTCAAGTACAGGCTCTTTCCTCATGGAAACTCTGCGCTCGGCCATCTGCTCCTTGCGACCTGGGGGCTTCATGCCGTTTGTGGATATCAATGATACTTACTTTCACATCCTTGTGTTTTCAGGACACCAAGATTCCTTAGATCCACGTTGGAAGATCAACACTGCCAATTTGTGGCCTTGCCATCTGGCCTCTCCTCAGCTCCCAGAGTGCTCACCAAGGTGCTGGCGGGGGTGATGTCTCTGATGAGGCCAAGGGGCGTCTGCATGCTGCACTACCTGGACGTCCTCATCACTTCCCAGCCTCTACATCTGGCAAAGTTGGATACTCAGCTGGTGGTGTCCATCCTGGAGTCATCTGGATGGGTGATCAGCCACCCCAAGTCCTTACTGTCCCCTTCCTTGGTAACTTCATTCCTAGGAATGAATCTGGACACAGTTCAGGCAAGGATATTCCTTCCTCAGCAGAAGGTGGACAATCTGCTTGCACAAGTTCAGTTCCTCCTAGCTGTCCCCGTCCCGTCACCAGGCAGGGGATGCAGCTGGTGGGCCTGATGGTGGCGTGCTTCGAAGCGGCCCCTTGTGCTCAGTCCCTCTTGGGGCTTCTGCAACTTCTCCTATTGTCTGTATGGGACAAGGACCCAGCATCCCTGGACAGGGTCTGGGTGTCTTCCCCCCCCTGGTGAGGAGGTCCCTCTTGTAGTGGATGGACTCAAGGAACCTATTGGGGGGCAGAACCTTCTTGCTCCTTTCTGGGAGACGGTCACCACAGATGCCAGTCTATCAGGTTGGGGGGGTTCTTCTGGAGGTCCCTGGTGTTCCAGGGGAGGTGGGGCCCTTAGGAGGCCTATTCACCTATCAATGTCTTGAAGCTGTGAGCGATCAGGTTCTGATTCGTTTGACTACTCATTTCAGGGCCTGCCTGCTCAGGGGCGCATTGTCACTCTGATGGCAGTTGCCTACATCAATCATCAGGGAGGGACCCGGAGCAAGTGGGTCCTCCAGGAAGTGTCTCTGATCCTGATCTGGGTGGAGGCCAATGTTCCTTGCATTTCAGCAGTATACATTCCGGGGGGGGGGGTCCCTCTGCAACAGGGTGTTCCAATCTCTGTATCACCGTTGGGGCCAACCTGATGTGGATCTGTTTGCGTTCCGTCACAATCACAAGCTCCTGGCCTTTGTCTCCCTGTCCCAGGATCCTCTGGCCGTGCCCATGGATGCCTTAGTAATGTCATGGCAGGACATTCAGTTTCTGTATGTCTTTCTACATTCCCCCTGCTAGGCAGGGTTCTGCGCATGATTGCTCTGGAAGGGGTGCCAGTGGTTCTGGTGGCCTCAGGTGGCCAAGAAGAGTGGTTCGCAGACGTGGTGCAGATGGCAGTAGATCAGTGCTTTCTGCCTGGAGTGCCAGATCTGCTCACTTAGGACCACTTATGCCATCCCAATTTCAAACTCTGGCCTTGGCGGCCTGACTGCTGAAACCTCCATCTTGATGGAGAAAGATTTGTCTACCTCGTTGGTTGAGTCCATGGTGAAGGCTAGGAAGATGACTTCTTCTTCCATCTGTTATATGGTATGGCATACCTACATTGACTGGTTGAGTCTTGGTCTCTTCCCTGTCGGGTATTCTCAGCTCCCAGGGATCTGGAGTTTTACTGCATGGGTTGGAGTCGGTCTCTAACTCAGTTCTTTGAAGGGTCAGGTTTCTATCCTGTCTGTATTCTTTCCGAAGTCCTTTGTTCAGCATTCCTTGATTAAGACTGCTTTTAGGGGGTTGCTCATGTGCGTTCCCCACGACAACCTATGGTCCCTGTTTTGGGGATTTGGAATTGTTCTTGCCTGCTTTGCAGGGTGCTCCCTTTGAACCTGTGCAGGATGCTGCCTTGGCCATTCTTACGCTCAAGGTTGTGTTTCTGGTAGCTTTCACTTCTGTCAGGCGTGTGTCTGAGTTGGCGGTGCTGTCCATTCAGCTCCCCTACTTTGAGAGGCACCAGGACAAGGTGTTGTTTCGTTCAATCCTGAATTTCTGCCTAAAGGTAGTGTCTGCCCTTCATTTGAATCAGAATATTGTTCTTCCTTCTTTGTGCCCTAACCCTAGCAATGCTAAGGAGAAAGTTTTGCACTCTTTGGATGTGGTTAGGTGTCTGAAGTACTATCTGGTGGCTACTGCACCTTTCAAGAACTCTGATGCTCTTCTTGTGGTCCCTTCTGGTCCTAGGAAGGGTTTTGGCTCCTGCCAAGTCTACTATCAGCAAGTGGATTCGTCAGGCTGTGATTCAGGCCTACTCTGCTAAGGGGAAGAATCCTCCCTTCACTTTATTGCTCTTTCTTCTCGTGCTATTGGTGCCCCTTGGGCCTTCCAGCACCAGGCTTCTATTGCACCAGTGTGCAAGGCCGCTACTTGGTCTTTTGTTCATACCTTTTCAAAGTTTTACAAGGTTGATGTTAAGGCCTCAGCTATTGCTGTTTTTGGCCGCAAGGTCTGCTGTTACCTTTTTATTGGGGATCCCACCCTACTTTATGGACACTGCTATTGGATGTCCCAAGTTTAAGTAATCTGGAGCAGGACGTACTGTATACTAAGAATAATACAATTCTGTGAAATACTCACCTGTAGAATTGGTATTATTGGTATACAGTACGTCCTGCTCCACCCCACCCTGGTTTTTGCATTATTCTGGATCCCCTGTATGGTGATTGTTATCATTGTTATAGTTACCAGTTTTTGGTTGTTAATTTCTCCCGGTTTCTTTTTCACTGCTTTTCAATGCTGGGGATTTGTGGGAGGTCCCTGGGTATTTGAGGGGCCGGGAGGAGCCTGTTTCGCATGTCTCTGCAGTGCAGCGCCAACTGGCGGAGGATAACCCAAGTGTAAGTAATCTATCTGGAGCAGGACGTACTGTATACCAATAATACCAATTCTACAGGTGAGTATTTCACAGAATTGTATTTTTGCTTTGCTAGGCTAACATTTGTACCAGCAATACTGATTATGGCGGTTTTGCAAAGAGTGCCATGCAGAGTCATCCAGGCCGTGGATAGCCCTTGGATGCCACCTTAGCAACCATATATGATGTCGGGCAACTCAAATGAACAGCTTGGCTGTTAAAACAAGCATGTTAACCCTTTTCCTCTGCTCGGTTTCTTTCCCCACCCTGCCGATGTGGCAATGACCCTTTAGGGACTAAGAACGGAAACAACCCCACTTCCTGCCCAGATGTATTGTTTGCTGCCTCTCTGTGCAACTTTGAAAACCTGCCCTACTCCCTGATCTCCTGGAGCATCTCTCAACCCCCTTATCTGATCACACTATGTGCTGGCAATAATTAATAGTATGCACTTTTTTTTTTTTTTTTACTATGCTATAGAGTGGTCTCGGGCCACCCAATGTGATGTGTAAGCACACAGTGGGCATCAGCGATATGAATATGTAAAGCACAGTTTCTCCTCAAAGTTTCTCAGCGTCTCCTATGTTCTAACTTTTTCAAATAACTTGGGAACTACAGGATATTTTTAAAAACTGATTGAGGTTTGGGACAGTGCAACATGTAGCCCAAGACAACGGGACAACAATGGGACTTGCCTTTAGTATAACTTAAGTAAAATAGCTATGAGGGCACAATCCTAACACGTTTATTTTACATTCCATAAGAAGAAAACAAAAGGACAGAACACCAAAAATCTGAGTTTTTCATTAGAGGGAATGTCCATGTTAATGGCATATTTGAAATTATATATTTGTGTGTGCCAATATGATGTCCCTAAGGTGCTAAATTTATCTAGTATTTTTTTTTCTTATGTTGGGAAATGTGTTATGGAAGCAGTTTTTATTTCCTGCAATCTGTTGCTGTTGGCTACAGTACACCAAGTCTGTACACCAAGATCTAGAAGAAAACAGAAGTGAGCCCTGCAGAAGTGAGGAAGACGAGACAAGACTTGGTCATAGCAATGGGTAAGCAAGTAGTGAAAACTGCTCCCATGAAACCTATTTGCTGGGACTGTCATCAAAAGATAGGTGACCGTTATTCCTAGATACATTTAACATGGAAGCCACCACATAGGCTTCCTTTACGGGAAGTTGGTTATTTTGTTATGAGGGCCCCGCTGCATACCAGCAAAACTGTGGCCAAGGCTCTAGCCTTAACAGCAACAATCTTACCTACCTGAAATTTTGTTCTATTCTATTGAACGGCTGTACAAGTACAAAGGGGTTCTGAACCCCATTCACCGGCTCAGACATAATTTCTTCTTCATAATCTTCTCTTGTACAATTCCATTCCCTTTAGATGCCGAAGGGGTAAATACTTAGCTGGGTTACGGACTTGTGTACACCAGGTTTTGTTTCTCCTATAAGGGAAGCCCCAGGGAGGAGGAGCAAATCCGGGGATAGTGTAAAAGCCTTGGTTTTGTTCCTTTTGAAAACCCCATACTGAAGCACCTCCTTTTTGTTTATCGTTGAGGATTTTGATTTAAGATTTCTTGCTTAGGTCACTACTACTAATTATAGAGTGTTTTTAAAAACCTTAATTAACATAAGCTTGAAGAGTAGAACGGGCATATGAATATCAAGTTATTTGCTCTATATTTTCACAGTTGCCTGGTAATTTTAAAAATAACTGTTTATAGAGATGTGATGAAAGAAGAGATGCTCAGGGAATTCTTTATTGCCACATGCTATGTGGAGAGCCACCTCAGGAGACAAGGAATGCTTGGGGCAATATTTAGAATGATCTTGGGTTCTGCAGGAATGCAAAGAATGCAGGTCTCAAAATATAAAATGGATTATTTTTTATTTATGCTTTAAAAGCCATTTCAAGAAGTCATGTTGTTATCCCTTGGCTCCCAGTACAGGTGAAATAAACACTAAAAGACACGTACAGATTTTTTATTTTTTTTTGATCGCATCTTTCCACTCATGTAATTCATCTATGTTACTGGTAGTGTATGCAGGCTCCAATTTCTCTTTGTCAGCCTTACCATCTCAGCTGTCCTGTCACCTCTACACTTGTCACTTGTTCTCATTCAAGGAGCAGTTTATCGTCAATCAGTGAGAAGTAAGGACCTAATTTCTGTCCCAAATTTTTGGTTACAAATAGTCCAGCTAAAGTTATTGCTAGTGGATTTATACCTGGGAAACTTCAGGTAAGAGGCTTCAAGATTTTTTTTTTTGCTTTTTTATAAGCAGCTTGCTCTAGCACTTTTATGGATATACATAAATGCAGTTTAGCAAAAATGCAGTTTAGCACAAAATGATTTTGTAGATGAAACTAATCTAGGTAGGCAGTTTTTTTCATTTTTGCCTAAATTGCAGTTTAGTCAATTTTAGTTTATAGTGTATTACTTTAATCGTAAAGTTTTTGTGTGTTTTTTTTTATCAGCAAATGTAATAGGATTCTATAGTGAGACGCATTTTTCCTTTTCTTTATAGTTTTCCTGTTTTTCTTTTGCGTTATAGTATAATTGGTGTATATATGTGTATATATATATATATATATATATATATATATATATATATATATATATTTTTTTTTATTTAACTCAGAGTTCTATAACTCTTTATGGTCTTTCTTTAAATATGTAAAGCTCACTTCAGACAAGGATTGTATTTTTATATTTTCCACCCCCTCCCCCCACCTTAGGTTAACAATTTTGATTTTAATGAGCATTATAAGTACAGGTGCATTGCAAAAAAACTAGAATATCATCAAATGTGTATATTTTTAGTAATTCAGTTGAAAAAAACTTAAACTCATTATATTGAGTCAAGACAAACAGTATTTTCAAGTGTTTTTTATGTTAATGTTGATTATTATGGCTTACAGCCAAGGAGAACCCAAAATTCATTATCTCGGAAAATTAGAATATTTTAGAGCTGTAAAAAAATTATTTCACACAGAAATGTTGGCCAAATGAAAAGCATGTACAGTAAATTCACTCAATACTTGGTTGGGGCTTCTTTTGCATGAATGACTGCATCAATGTGGCGTGGCATGGAGGCAGGCAGCCTGTGGCACTGCAGAGGTGTTATGGAAGCCCAGGTTGCTTTGATAGCAGCCTTCAGCGCACAGGCCATTAGAGATGGTTCGCAAAACTGGTCATCCCTGAATCTTTGATCCTCTATAAGAATTTAACAAGCTCGGCTTTCATTTTTCTGATGCAGTGTAAGTGCCATCTATCCATGAAGATATGTTTTATTGGACCATATTTTGCAATAGCACCCCTCTAAAGATTTTGGTAATGTCAGCCCCCTCCCCTTCCAAAAAATGTTATGTAAATGAAGACACGTGACCGAAACCTACAATAATACTAATTTATTCACAGGTGAAATCTAAACGGTTAAGCTTTTCTTAAGTTTTCTATCTGTTTTCACAATTGACAGTACCACACAAATTTCACAGTTAATAATGACCTCTGACATTTGTGTGTTGTATTTCCCAACTCTTTTGCAAACTTTTAAACCTCCATTAATTTACCTGATTACTAATTATGTCTCAAATTGAAATACTCATCTACTGCATTATCCAATATTTTGTGCTTAATATAAATATTTTCGAAACTGTAGTTTTTCTACCTGCCATTGAACTTTTGAAGATTAGAAAACAATTCACAGTGCAGGCAGCCTCAAGAATCAACCAGTCAACAATTGTTCTCAGTAAATTGATTAGCTGTCGTTCTCAAGAAGTTTATGCTTTGGTATATAGTTTGCTGTTGCCTCGATCTGATGTGTTTTGTTCATATATACCTAAAGTACTATACCCAAAAAGGAAGGTTATGTTGTTGTCTACTGTCCCCAGCCCAGTGTACCATCAGGAAGCAGTATGGTGTCTGAATGGCAGCAGTATGCTAATTCATTCTGTTACAACTAAACTGTCCCATAACAGCAGTTAGATTGAAGTTCTCGCCAATGTGTGTACTGTAACTAAATGTACCATTGCTGAAAAGAATCCAGGGCAGAGCTGCTCGACCAGGGAGCATTATGGCTGACTGCATCCAGTTTGTGTTATGAATATTGGGCTTTAGTTAAAAAAAAAAAAAAAAAAAAAAAAAAAGGTTTGTTTTGGAACACTGGACCGGGTATAGAAGGTGAGCCATAAACTTCCTTTCTGGATATGGGATCACTTTAGGGTGAGCACACTGGCTTTCTGCATGGCTGTTGCCTTTTGGTTTTGGAGGAAATAGTAAAGACAGAAATGGAGGTCTTTAAAGATGACTGATAGGAATTGGGCTGAGGGGAAACCTTAAAACTAGGACCTACCGATGCCCTATGCCAAAATAAAGGGACAACGGTAGCACATGAAGTTAAATAAGTGGCTTAAGTTTTTTATTGAAAATGATTATGGAGCTTAATTTTGGGATCTAAGTCAGAACTAGCTAGTGGGTTAGAGCATGGCCTCTCCTCCCGTAGCATAGCAAGTGTCTTGCCCCCCACCCCTCTCCTCCTTAAACTCACAATCTGCTTTATGAGCTGGTACCTGACCCTCTCTATGCTCTGAGCAATACTCCGCACTTATTCGCCTGGTGTCTGATGACGTAATAGAAGTCACAGCACACACTTCAGCATTTTACATCTCCAGTAATCTTCAGCTGCTTTATATTGGGCTGCAGCTTCTAGTCCCCTAGCCTAAAAGAGGCATCACTCACTGTGGGGATGCCTGGCACAATTGGAAAAGAAAGGTAGCAGCCATTTTGGAGCCTCTACTCCCAACTGACATAACTGAAATGCATAGTAACAGGAAGCCCAGAATGACTTCCTGTTTGCAGGTGGCCTGCACGCCCATGAGAGGCCATCTTGTTTTTAACATTTATCCCAGTAGTCATTAGAAAAAGTAAAATTATTTTTTACGGGCAGCAATCTAAATTGCTCTGGGGAGTGATTCATGAGGACTGTTTGTTGAGTTAGCCTGATTTAATTCCTTTTTGACTGTTGTTCCACTTTAATTCCGATTATTCTATTGCCAGACTGAAGGCGACATGTCATGTTTTCAAGCTCCATATTATACCAACCACAGTGTATGGCATTTCTGCAGTTGGGTCAGAATCCTGTCTAAACAACCCTTTTCATCAGTTAAGACTTTTTTCTGCAGGACATCTTGACTTTATACTCTCACTTTGAGAATTATGCTGATTTGTAGAACCTAGACCTGGTTCTTTCAGTGTTTTAGTGGTACTCCTTTGAAGCCTTGCGTTTGTCCCCCCTTTGGGCAGCCACCTGTAAGGTAACCTTTCTCCTGTTGCTTTCCTTGGTAAGAAGGGTCTCTGTCCTCTGGTATTCTGCTTTGACAGTCTGCTGTATAGGGGGGCCCGGAGTCTTTCACCTGTTCCCTCACACTCAATGGAGGACTATGACGAAAACTTGGCCCAATGATACAAAACCATAAATATGATGCACGGCGAGAGGATGGGTCACTTTTAATTCCTGCATCAAGAAAACTCCAGCCAGGCTTTTTTTTTCTTTTAATAGAAGAAAGAGGACAGGACAGGGACCTGGCACCCCTGGATTGTTTTCCTACCAGGAGAAGAAAAACTCATTTTAGGTGTCAGGTGTTTATCTCATTAGCCGATGTGTTTTTTTTTTCAGTACACAAAATTGCAATACACCTCCTTTAAAATTAATGTTTTATTTTGTTTAAAGCCCAAAATGAGGATTTATGTGATGAATGAATGTTGAAATCCACTTTTAATTTATCTCACATAAATGGTTGAAATTTGCAATTTGCAAGTTAGTAAACTATGTAAAAATATGAAAACATCTTCATTTCTATCTAATCCATCACATATGATATCTTTTTTTTTTTCAGCGATCAGCGCTAACATTTGCTGTATTAATAATTATAGCATTCTTCCCAGGCAGAAGGTTCAGACCCTCAGCACCAGATAACGCTGTTTTTGTCAATGTATGGCAATACAGTTTGTTTAGTTCCACACCAGGTCCCATCACTTGGCCCTTCAAGTGGAACAGGCCAATAGAGTTGATGGACAGGACATTTAGGCTTCCTAGGTCTGTCATTTTGTGGCTCTGGATACTAATAACACAGTAAGGATCTTTGTGTTTTATACTGCAGTTTAGGAACATCATGATGGACTTCTAGAAAATTAGCCTGTCCAGGGACAGTGGAATCTTTAGGAGCATAAGCTTCCAATAAACTTGTCTCTAAGTTCGGGGTATTTAAACTGTTTCTCGAGTGCTGAATTTTACCAGGATGACTCCAGAAACCAGTAGAAAAAAAATGCTATGGCGGTGGCATATATCAGGCATCTACTAGTAGCAGGGGGAATTAATGGTAGGAGTGAATAATCTCCCATCCATTCATATGGCTCAACCTGAGGTGAAGTAATATGTTTTATCACAAAGCAGACCAATACCCATTCGCCCCCAAGAACGCCTGCCTGCAATTCTTACCTGTCCCTCAAGCAATCCTCCCTTTCCAATTCAGATGTCAGCTTCAGGGCAGAGCTAGTAGTATTTAACCAACCACTGCCTGAAGGGGACTCCTCAGCATTTAAAAATGTTGACCCAGTTTCAAGACACCTGGCTAGTGGGAATTTGTTATTAAAGTCTATAGGTTTGCTTTTTGATTTCTTTAACAGAATCCTCTTCCCTTCAAGCTAGGCGAGGTCATCCTTGGGGGAACTGTCCACTGGGTCTGATCCTGAAACAGCCTGATCCTTCCATTGCAGGTCCTGATGAGCTCAAATTTTAGTAGCACATAGACATATTCTAAGTATGCAGCACGTTCTGCTCCAGATAATGATTCATAACAGCTGGTAATACCTCCACTAGAGGGCGCTTTACTGCAGAGATGGCAAAAAAGAGTCCCCTCCCGGTCCATATATACCCGGGACCTCCCACTAATTCCCCAGTATCTTCTCTGCAGTGGGCTGCGAAGGACAAGATGATGGCTTCTCTTCTCGCAGGTGAGCTGGGCTTCACAGCCCATGACCCTAAAGAACTATTTCCACCTGTTCCACTTATTGTTATTATATGCCTTCCATCGGGTGATGGTAGGCAGCACCTCTTTAGGTGTTTTTGTCAGGCGCTTGCTCCTACCGCAATCCCCAACCAAAGGGTAGGCGGTCCAGGTTTCTTATGGTGTACCTGAATTGGGATGCCCCGTCCGCTTTCTGCCCTTCCCCGTAGGCTTGGTCTCCTTGGACGTCCATCTCCCCCTTCTCCCGCTATCCCGGTATTTAGGGGGGGGCGCGCGTGTGGTATGTGTTTTTTCATACACTTGTAGGCTGTGTGCTTGAACTCCTCACAGGTTCTCTGGGCCAGCTCAGGGTTGCTCTCCTTTGTAGGTGCCTTTTCTACTAATGTCACTTTTAGCTTAAACTTGCCGCCGCTGACTCGCGCGCCCTGCGGCGTCGTGACGTCACCAGGGGTCTCTCTTCATGGTGATTGGCTGCAGGGAGCCTGTTCCTTCAGCCTGTCCCCGCGCTGCCTGGAGGGGGCGTGGCCGCGCTCTGCGCAGTTTTACTCGTTCTCCCCGCCCCCTCAGGTTCCTCCTGTGCCATTTTGGGTCCCTGACTGGCGATCGCTGCATCCCTCGCGGTCTGTGAGTGCCCCTGCGGGATGGTGATTTTTTATTGTCCACTTATTGCTTCTCTTTGCTCATTAGTGTATATTATTATGTCTTACAGGCGGGAGGACTACTTATTAGAGGTTTCTCCCGGTCCTGTCTCCTCTTTTAGTTCTGTGTAGCTTTATTAGAGGCCTAGTGGTTAAATCCTCCCACTATACTAGCGGACATTTGGGGCATCCCGGGTAGCTGCATAGCTTAATTCCCATTGGCCAGTTGCGCCACTGATAATCACCATATGGAGGCTTCACAGGATATTGTGCTTGGGGTTCCATTGGAACAAGCCCGGCTGTGTGTGGTGTGTGGGGCATCCCCTGTGAGCGATGATGTGCGGATCTGTGTACCCTGCGCCCAACAGGCGCTTCCGCGGCACTCTGGGCTGTCTGTCTCTGGGCCCACCATGTCCTAACCCACTCCTCCCTGCTTGATTATGACTCCCAGCGAACTCAGTACTAGTGGGGAGTCTCAGCCTGATGTGTCTTCCAGGCTGGCCAACATTGAGAGATTGATTGCTGGCTCTGCGGCCCGTAAGGCCCCGGGTAAGAGACGGCATGTGGCGCCTACTGCGTCAGCCTTCCCTATAGAGACTGAAGATTTCTTTGATTTATCTGACTATACCCCTCTTGAGGAAGGGTAATTATTTTCGGATTCAGATGATCAGCATTTCCTTGGCGCTGATGCCGGCTCAGAGCATTGGAATGCTGATGACACCCATAGACTTTTGACTCAAGTCTTTGAAGTGCTTTCCATTTCCCTTCCTGCTGCGGCTCCCAAGCAGCAGGGGGAATTGTTCGGTACTGCAAAGCCACGTTTGGAATTTCCAGAACAGGCACATTTCAATAATCTGGTTCTCAAGGAATGGGAGCGGCCTAGCCGGCTTCCCGGTATCCCTAAAAGGTATCCTTTTCCCTCGGATGTGGTTAATTGTTGGTCAACTCCCCCAGAAGTGGATGCCCCTGTTTTGGGGTTGTCCAACACGTCTGTGGTGCATTCCCCTGATCCCACTACCTTGAAGGATAGTGAGGACCGGCGTATTGACCAGCTGGCTTCCCATGCCTGCCTGTGTGGGATCTGCCTTACGCCCTGTCTGTGCTTCTGCTATTACTGCTGTGGCTATTAGGACTCTGGTCAAGGGCCTTCTGGAAGGTTCCCCTGATGATTCTTCTAGTGCCGAATTCAGAGCTTTATCACAATGTGAGATGTTTATTGCTTATACCCTTTCTGCCTTAGATGACACCATTAGGATGTGTAGCAGGACCTTTGCTTTGGTTGTTTGGTTGTTGCTGCGTCAGTGAGCAGCTGACAATGCTGCTAAGAAGGCTCTCACAGGGCTCCCCTTTAAGGGGCTGCGCCTTTTTGGTGACCGTTTGGAGCTTTTTGCTAAGGGAGGTAAGTTGCCCCAACGCAAATGTCAGCCGCGGCCCGTTCGGGGTCCTTTACTCCCTCCTTTCGGGGTTCTAGGTCGGGGAGAGGGGTATGAGAGGGGTATCCCTTGCGGGGCACAGGGGAGTTTTCTGGGGCAGGGGCAGAGGCCGTGCCCATCCCGGATCCTCCTGGGGCTCCATGCCTAAATCTGTCACCAAGCCCGCTCAGCCATGAAGGGGCGCCCTCACCGTACAGGTGGGGGGGCGGCTGCAGCTCTTCGCCCATGTCTGGGGACAACAGGTCTCAGACGGGTGAATTCTGGAGGTTGTATCCTCCGGCTACAAGCTAGAGTTCGCTGCCTGGCCACCTCCAAGATTCCTCTGGTCTCGGATTCCTCTAGAGCCCCTGGCAGCTCAGGCTCTATTTCTGGCAGTGCAAAGCCTATTGAACATGGGGGTCATCTGTCAGGTCCCACCAGGGGAAAGAGGTCAGGGTTATTATTCCAATCTCTTCACAGTACCCAAAAAGGATGGTTCCATCAGACCCATCCTGGACTTAAAGCTTCTCAACAAGTTCATCAGGACCAGACACTTTCGCATGGAGACCCTGCGCCCCGGGGACTTCATGACCTCCATAGACATCAAGGATGCTTACCTTCATGTGCCAGTCTTCCCAGGGCATCAGCGGTTCCTCAGGTTCGCCTTGGAGGACCAGCATTACCAATTTGTGGCACTGCCCTTCGGTCTCACCTCGGCCCCCAGAGTCTTCACCAAGGTGCTGGTGGGTGTGATGGCCCTCCTCAGAGCTTGGGGCATTCGCATCCTTCCTTATTTGGACGACCTTCTCATCACATCTCATTCTCTCCAGCAGGCAGAATTGGATACCCAGCAGGTGGTGACTGCTCTGAAAACGTTCGGATGAGTGATCAATTATCCCAAGTCCTCCCTCTTCCCGTCTCGGGTGACCCCCTTCCTGGGCATGCATCTGGATACTATTCAGGCCAGGATTTTTCTTCCTCAGCAGAAGGTGGACTCTCTTCAGGCTCTGGTTCATGTCATTCTGTCCTGCCCTCGTCCCTCCATCCGGCTAGGGATGCAGCTGGTGGGACAAATGGTGGCTTGCTTCGAGGCGGTCCCTTATGCTCAGTTTCACATGAGACCTCTTCAGCTCCATCTCCTTTCAGTCTGGGACAAGAGTCCCCTGTCTCTGGATCAGGCCTTTGCTCTCTCTCCTCTGGCTTGGCGGTCCCTCCGGTGGTGGCTGGACTCGAGGAACCTACTGGGGGGTAGATCATTTCTGGCACCGTGTTGGGAGACGGTCACTACGGATGCCAGTCTGTCAGGTTGGGGGGGGGCTACTGGAGATCCCTTCAATTTCAGGGGCTGTGGGGTCCTCAGGAGGCCCATGCTCCCATCAACGTCCTGGAGCTGAGGGCGGTTCGGTTGGTACTGGCACAGTTGACTCCTCACCTTCAGGGCCTGCCGGTCCAGGTTCGCTCTGACAACCAGACGGCGGTCGCCTACATCAATCATCAGGGTGGGACTCGGATCAAGAGTGCCCTCAAGGAGGTGTCCATGATTCTGTCCTGGACCGAGGACAATGTTCCGTGCATCTCGGCAGTTTACATCCCGGGAGTGGAGAATCTGGAGGCAGACTCCCTGAGCAGGGGGGCCTCTCGCCTGAGGTCTTCCTATCCTTATGTCACCGTTGGGGGGGGGGGGTGCCGGACGTGGATCTCTTCGCTTCTCACCACAATCACAAGCTCCCAGCATTTGTCTCTCTGTCCCAGGATCCCCTGGCCCTTGCGGTGGATGCTCTGACTCTGCCCTGGCAGGGGTTCGGACTCCTGTACCTCTTTCCTCCGTTTCTATTTCCGAGCAGGGTTCGTCACAAGCTGGTGCAAGAGAGGGTTTCAGCTATTCTGGTGGACCCCAGGTGGCCAAGACAGGTGTGGTTCGCAGACGTCGTGCAGCTGGCAGCAGATCAGCCATTGGTTCCGGACCTTCTCACTCAAGGGCAACTATGTTATCCCAATTTACAAACGCTGGCTTTGACGGCCTGGCTGCTGAAACCTCCATCCTAAGGGAAGAAGAGCTGTCTGATTCTGTTGTTAATACTCTTATCAGGGCTAGGAAGAAATCTTCCTCTACCATTTACTATAGGATCTGGCGGGCCTACATTGACTGGTGTGAGTCTAGGGCCCTTCCTTGTCGGGTGTTTTCCATTCCTAGGATCCTGGAGTTCCTTCAACACGGTTTAGATCTGGGACTTCAGCTCAGCACTCTCAAGGGTCACTTTTCTGCCTTGGCTGTTTTCTTCCAGAGATCTTTCGCTCAACATCCTCTGGTCAAGACTTTCTTCCAGGGGGTTGTTCATGTGCGGCCTCCCCGCAAACCTCTGTTTCCGGTCTGGGACTTGAATTTGGTTTTGTCTGCCCTTCAAGGTCCTCCGTTTGAGCCTGTACAGCAAGCTGCTCTATCTATCCTTACTCTGAAGGTTGCTTTTTTTGGTGGCTATCACCTCTGTCAGGCGTGTTTTGGAGTTGGCGGCACTGTCTATTCAGTCCCCCTACTCTGAGAGACACCAGGAAAAGGTGGTTTTCCGCTTTAAACCAGATTTCTTGCCAAAGTTGTCTCTGCCTTCCATCTCAATCAGGACATTGTGTTCCCTTCTTTGTGCCCTAATCCTGGTAATTCTAGGGAGAGGGCCTTGCATTCCCTGGATGTGGTCAGGGTTTCGAAGTTCTATTTGGTGGATACTGCGCCTTTCAGAAAGATGGATGCTTTGTTTGTGGTCCCTTCGGGTCCCAAGAAGGGTTTGGCTCTGGCTAAGTCTACCATTAGCAAATGGATTCGTCAGGCTGTGTTTAGGGCCTATTCTGCCAAGGGAATCCTCCTTTCCGTGTTACTGCTCATTCTACACGTGCTGTTGGGGCCTCCTGGCCTTCCAGCACCAGGCTTCTGTTGAACAAGTTTGTAAGGCTGCTACTTGGTCTTCTGTTCATACTTTTTCTAAGTTTTACAAGGTTGATGTTAGGGCCTCAGCGGATGCTATTTTTGGCCGCAAGGTTCTGCAGGCAGCAGTGGTTTGAACTGCGCATTGTTGCTTCTGGGATCCCCACCCTATTTATGGACACTGCTATTGGATGCCCCATCTGTTATGAATCATTATCTGGAGCAGGACGTGCTGCATACTTAGAATAATACAATTCTGTGATTACTCACCTTGTAGAATTAGTATTATAAGTGTGCAGAACGTCCTGCTCCATCCCACTCTGATTGCTTTATTCTTGGATCCTCTATATGGTGATTGTTATCCTTGTTAACGTTGTTACATTTTCGATTGGCTTCTCCTGGTTTTCCTTACTGCTTTTCTATACTGGGGAATTAGTGGGAGGTCCCTCTAGTGGAGGTAATCCCAGCTGGTATGAATCATTATCTGGAGCAGGACGTGCTGCATACTTATAATACCAATTCTACAAAGTGAGTAATCACAGAATTGTATTTTCATGAATCCATGGAGTTGGTCCCAATTTATCTGATGCAGGATGAGTTCCAGGCCATGGTGGACATCAAGAACATTTTCCTGCATGTCTAACTTTTTCTGTGCTTGTCCTGTACCTGTGCATTGCAGTAGGGCAACTTTACCTTAGTCTTGAGATTGTCCCTTGTTTTGTCTACCTTGGAAATATACCAGTGGATCATTTTCTTTTTAAGTTTTTATTTTGCAATAACACATCAGACAAAAGACAAGTCTTGTACAGCAATTAAGGTACCGCAGGCACCCATCTTCATAAATGGCATTCTAACTGACAACATCAGGTAAAGGATCAGGAAAGCTAAAGACCATTAGTTATTGTATCGTAGCGTACTTTGCCCTGTATTCCCTTCCTCTACTCAGCTGCCGGGTTCCAACACTCGGTCCTATCCATTCATTTTATATATCGGACTTAACCTGTGGTAACCCCCCGCCAGTCCTCCCTCCCTGACTCACTTATCATCAGATGCCGACTCCTGACACTGTAGCCTGGACACCCAGACCTTCTCGAACTTATCCGGTACCCCCCTCGCAGCATATGTCAATTTATACATTGTGAGTTTCTGATTGACTAACCTTTTCCATGCTTGCACTGAGGGTTTAGCAGGGTGTCTCCAATTTCACAGAATGCACTTCCTGGTGTAAAAGAGCAGCAGCCGCAGCAGTGATTTCAATGCTCTTAGTTCCGACAGCGGTTCAACCACCCGTAGGAGACATAACGAGACCGATCCCCGGATCCTGATTCCCACAACTCTACTGATCATATCCATTACACCCTCCCAGAAGCCCGCCAAGGTTTCACATGACCAGGTCACATGCACCCATGTGCCACTGCCACCAGTGGATCATTAATCAGGATCTGCCCTGAGCCCCTCCAAGAACGACTCCTTGGATATGGAACCCAACACAAAAAAAGGCAGCCAAGACATTTCTTCTTAATAAGAAACAGTTGCTGTTGCAGTCCAGTGTTCAATTTCTTAAAGGAAAGCCATCCACTGCCCTTTCATCAAATATGAATCACTTGGTGCAGATGATTTCTTGCTTTTCTGCATTTTCTTAATAACTTGAGTACATGCAGGACCTCTGTTATGCACATCTACCACAGCTATTGATAGGCTTAGTTTAAATAGTATGAAGCTTTGGCTCCCCACTGAAAGTTAACTCTCTATGGCAGGGGCTCATGCCATTTCTCAGCCAGGTTGGTATGCTCACTTTTCAGTCTGCATGCTGCAAGAACAGGTTTCAGCCCTTGTTCCATGACACCGGCCCCCTTTGGAGCCTTGGGACTAGCATATTGGTCTTGCACGACCCTCTGTTGAAACTAAAGGGCCAAAGAGGTTGCCTCCTTGGTTGTGTTGATATCTGCATGCAAAGATTCAGAACTAGCTGCATCGCTCTGAATTTAGCCTACATGTTCTTCCACAAAGTTAAGGTGGATTCTGCCTTAAGTGAAACCCTTTGCCCAAGGTTATTAAATGCCCGGCATATCGGTTTATGGCCTTTTTCCTGCTGTCTATCCCTTCCCATCCCTGGGAGGGGCAACAGTATCTCTTGGGTGTGGTCGGGTTCCTCAAGTTCCATCTGGACAGAACAAATATTCCAGGAAAACACTATTCTCACAGGTGGTCCTTAAACGGGGCAGTAGCAGGTGACTCTAACATCAGCATGTGGATTAGAAAGCGTGTGCAATCCTAAAAGGCCAGAGGCAAGACTATTCCCCCCTGCTAACTGCCTGGTCCATAAAGGCTGTTGAGTCCCCCTGGGTCTTCTGCCACCAAACCTTTTTCCTATTGCATGGCATGGCCTGCTTCCAGAAGTCCTTACGTATGGGTTATTCCGCCACTGAGTGGTGCAGTGTACTGCAGAATAGTTTTGGCTCCTCCCGGTACCATATAAAAACGTAATCACCATAGACTTATCCAGTGTTCTCTCTGCAGTGATTCTGCGAAGATAGAAGATAGGTAAGTGGGGCAACCAAGCCTGCGGCCCTGCATGGCTATTTCCACCCGTTTCCGAACCCTCTGTGCCTCCCAGCCTCGGCTGACGGATCGTGTGAGGGTAGGAGGGAGGAGCACTAGGGTCAAGTGCTCAAGGAGCGCTGCTCCAAGCCGCAGACCCTGTACCACAAAGGGTAGCCGGCCATAGGCTTTATGGTGAGCCGACTAGGGATGCGGAGTTCCTGTCCTAGCTTTTGAGGGGGGGAGTGTTTTGGGGACTAAGTGACTTGTACTAGTGTCTTGCGGTCCCCCCCCCATCCCTGGCCTGGGCTCTCGCCGTTGCCTGCTCGCTCTCCTCCCCCCCTCCCCGACGTGTATTCGGGGGGGGGGGCATGTGGTAGCGGCAAGTGTTTTTAACTGTTTTTTAAACAGTTTTTGACTGTTTTTTAATTGTTTTCGCCGCCGTCACCGCTTTGTACTATGCTCCGCGGCGGGCAGCGCTATAACTGAGGTGTTTTTTTTTCCTGCGTGATGAAGCCGGCGCGGTCACGTGAGCGCCGTTTCCGCGCTCTTAGGGGGGGAGGGGCCGGAGGATGACACGTATCACATCGTCCTCCCGCGACCTGCCCCTCAAGGTTCCTCTGCCAGCGCCATTTTGCTTCTGCTGCGCATCTGGGGCCCTTCTTCCTCCCGGAGCTGCGACGGTGATCTCTGCCTGTGTCGCTACCTCCTGTGGTCTGGTGGCTGTTGCTTTTGGCCTGCTTGGTCCGTGAGTCCCCTTTGGGGTTTTTTGGTTTCCTTGGGGCATATGCTGCGGGATGCTTATGTGTCTTTACTTTTGTCTTTCAGGCGGGACAACTGTGGGTTGTGGATTCTCCCGGTCCTACCCCATACCCTCCCTCATCTTCCCTTACTGGCTTCTGGGGGCATCCCTTGGGGGGACATCCCGGGTGGCTTTTTATTAGTCCTGCGCTGGCCTATTGCGCCTGTGTTAATCACCATATGGAGGCTTCTGGGGATAGCGTGCTCGGGGGTCCTTCGGGGCAATCCTGGCTGTGTGTCATGTGCGGGGCATCCCCTCTGAGTAACAGTGCCGCGGTGTGCGTGCCGTGCGCCCAGGGTATCGTTGCGGCCCAGGCTGGGCTACCCGCCTCACTTCCCAGCTCTTCGCCCCCTTCAGCGTCGCCTACCCCTCCGCGCCTGGATTTAGCCCCCAGTGAGGGGGATACTAGCGGGGGGTCACAGTCTGATCTGGCACTATGTGTGGTCAGCATTGAAAGGCAGCTTGCCAGGCCTGTTCCACGTAAGGCCTCTGGCAAGAAGCGTCACCTGGCTCCCGTGCCATCCCTCTTTCATGAGGAGAATGAGGGACTTGATGCTTTTGGTGGCTTTTACCCGCTAGAGGAGGGGGAACTCTTTCAGGACTCTGACCCCTCTGGGGACCAGCAGGAGGGTTACGACAGTGACCCTGGGTCTGTGTCTGGGGAGGATTCATGGTTCCCTGAGGACACTGATAGCCTGTTGGCTCACATTTTGAAATCTTGCACATTGTCCCCCCTGAGGTGGCTTAGAGGAAGCAGGTTGAGCTCTTTCGTCCTGATAAGCAGAGTCTGGAGTTCCCTGAGCAGAGCCATTTCACTAATATGGTGCTCAAGGAGTGGGAACGTCCTAGTAGATTGCCCGCGGTGCCCAAAGGGTTGTATAAGAGGTATCCTTTTCCTGCCGAACTGGTCAAGCGATGGTCGTGTCCCCCTGAGGTGGACGCTCCCGTTCTAGGGCTTTCCAACACCTCGGTCATGCCTTCCCGACACTACTACACTGCGGGACAGCGAGGACCGGCGAATGGATCAGCTGGCCTGCCATGCTTTTACATTTGTGGGGGCTGGGCTGTGTCCGGTCTGCGCTGCTGCCATTACAGCTATTGCCCTTAAGAAACAGCTCAAGCGTCTCCTTGATAGCGCTACGGCTGGTAGCAGGGGGGAGGATTATAGGTCCCTTTTGCTTTGCTCTGATTTTGTTGCCTTTGTCCTTTACTGCCATGGATGATGCGGTACGGCTGAGTGGTAGGGCCTCTGCCCTTTTGGTGGCTATGCGCTGCTCTGTTTGGCTGCGTCAGTGGGCGGCTGCCATTGCCTCTAACAAGGCTCTCACTGGGCTCCCCTTTACGGGGCTGCGACTCTTTGGTGAGCGTCTGGATGTTCTAGCCAAGGATGGTAGGCTGCCTCAGCGTAGGAGGCAGCCTCGGCCTTTCCGGGGGCCCTCCCCTTCCCTCCCCTCCTTTCGTGCTTCTAGAGGAGGTCGTGGCTCCCTCTTTTTGGGTACCTGCAGGGATTCTTGGGGCCATGGCAGACCACGCGGTCGTCCTGGTCTCTCATGGGGTCCCAAGCCCAAACCTTCTCCCAAGCCCTCTCAAGCATGAGGAGGCACCCTAACCCATCTGGGTGGGGGGACGGCTTTGGCTCTTTTCTCATGTCTGGAAGCTCCGCGTCTCAGACCGGTGGATTCAGGAGGTGGTGTCCTGGTTACTAGATAAAGTTTGCAGCCTGGCCACCCCCAAGATTCATCAGATCCCCCTCTGTCAGCTCAGGGTTTGCGCCTTGCGGTTCAATGTCTGTTGGAGTCAGGAGTAATTTGCCTGGTGCCTTCCCAGGAACGGGGTCGAGGGTTCTACTCCAATCTGTTCACGGTCCCCAAAAAAGACGGGTCCCTGAGGCCCATCCTGGACTTGAAGGGTCTCAACAAGTTTGTTAGGTTCAAGCACTTTCGCATGGAGACTCTACGCTCGGCTGTCAGTACCCTGCGCCCGGGCGACTTTATGACCTCCGTGCCAATCTTCCAGGTCATCAGAGATTTCTCAGGTTCGCTCTAGAGGATCAGCATTACCAGTTTGTGGCTTTACCATTCGTTTATCACCTCGGCGCCTCGGGTGTTCACCAAGGTGCTGGCGGGCATGATGGCTCTGCTGCGGAATCAGGGCATTCGCATCCTCCCTTACCTGGACGACATTCTGATTGCGGCTCAGTCTCTTCAGGATACTCTGGTGGTGACCTCCACTCTCGAGTCCTTCAGCAGGGTGATCAACTATCCCAAGTCTTCACTGTCTCCGTCTTTGGTGAGGTCCTTTCTGGGCATGACTCTGGATATCTCTTAGGTCAAGGTATTCCTGCCTCAGCAGAAAGTGGAGGGCCTTCAGAAGCAGGCACGGACTGTTTCTATCCGGCAAAGGATGCAGTTAGTGGGTCTGATGGTGTCCTGCTTCCAGGCGGTCCCCTTTGCTCAGTTTCACATGAGACCTCTTCAGTTGCACCTCTTGTCAGTTTGGAATCGGGGCTGTGTGTCCCTGGATCAGGAATTTGTTCTGTCCCCCCTGGCCAGACAGTCCCTTTCGTGGTGGGTGGACTCCTTCTAGTGGGCAGGACCTTTCTGCCTCCATGCTGGGAGACTGTCACCACTGATGCCAGTCTGACCAGTTGGGGGGGCTTTTGAAAGTCTCTGAAGTTCCAGGGTCGGTGGGGCCCCCAGGAGGCCCATGCTCCCATCAATGTCCTGGAACTGAGGGCGTTCTCGTATGAGTGTACGAGCGATTCTGTGCATGTATTGAAAACCTTCTGTAAAGTTTCCGTCCATTCGTACGGCAGATTACGAATACGAGGATGTCATTTTCCATCCAGACTTTTACAACGTAGGCTTTCGTTTTTGCCCTTTTCCCATCGTATCCTCCAACGAATCTTTTACGTTTCCCGTTAGTTTCTGTTCCCTTTTTTCAATAAATAATCGTCCAGACGGAAATCCTTATGATCTTGCACCTTCGCACTACAAACTTAACTCATTAAAGTGATCGCCTACATATTTGCCACCCTCACTTCTACTACAATGTTTAGCTAAATCATTTAGCACTATCCTCCATCTTCCCTTTTGGACCCTTAATGCTCACCCAAAACACTTAGCACTATCCTCCATCTTCCCTTTTGGACCCTTAAAGCTCACCCAAATCACTTCTCGGTTAGGTTCTTCTTCCATTTTAGCCCCCTAAAACTTACCCAAATCACTTCTCGGTCATGTGAATATTCATCTTTAAATATTTCTGGGCCCATTAGTTTTGTGTTAATGTATTTTGTAAATGGTATTTTGTAAATGAAATGACAATGTAACATTTTTTTTTTATTCCATCATAAAATATAAAATTTTAAAAAATTATGAAAATTTCAAATGTTTACAACTATAAAAAACAAAATACATAGCAATGGCAGGCCACTGAACATTATTCTTCATCTGTGGTCCCCAACGAGTTGCGCAGCTCCTGCATCTCGCCCACCAACTGAAGGACCCTGACACTCAGTTGTGCCACTCTGGCACGTGTGGTCCTTGTTAAAAAACGTAAATTAAAATATTGGGATAACCTTGTTGGGGTCATACTGCAGTGCCCCCCCCCCCCGCCCCCCTGTGTGGTCCAAACACCTAAATCTGGACTTCAAAAGCCAGAGGGCCCTCGCCACGGGCCGGGTTTTGCACAGTGCTCGATTAGAGAACCCCTGGCATCAGGAGCAAGGGCAAGTGGCACATCTTGCAGTTCCTGCAACCAAATATAAAATAATTACACAAAGCAAAGGTAACCAGCTAAAACAATAACTCTTACAACAAATTAAGATTCAAGTTCAACAATCCAAATATAATTCACAAAAGACATAAGTCTAAAAAAATATAGCAATTATATGGATGTGTGGAAAAATAAATGTTTACATGCTAAGGACTAATTTAGGTCAGCATTAAAATGCATCTATAAGGCATACATGAAATGTATTGATTCAGGTATGCATTGCTATACAATTTATGGCCTCGGCTATGCTGATACATGCAATGCCTTGGTGCTAAAGGAGCGCAGACTCCTCCACATAGCCACAAAACATGTTCAACAATAGCAATCCGAGCCCTCAAAGGTCCCGTAACTGGATCGGAAATGAAACGGATTTATAGGGTGGTGGTCCGTCAGAAATCAGCTCTCTGAATCAGACGGAAACCCATCTCAACAACGGAAGTTATCTGAACGACGAAAAATTTCCGATTTTGTTTGGAAAATGATCCGAACTAACGGAAATGTTCAGATTTGCTTCCGTTCATCGAAAGCCCATTCCCAAACGTTCGTACGAATGAAAAATGAATGAAAAAAAGCAAAAAAATGACAAACACCCACCAAAACTTTCACAGACAGCTACGGAAGTCCGGACGAATGTGTCTCTGAATCGAGCCTATTGTTTTGCCGCCTTTGTGTTCTGCTAATTCCAAGAAGCGGATCCTTCATTCTTTGGATGTTGTCAGGGCTCTGAAGTTTTATTTGGTTGCTACTGAGTCTTTCAGGAAATCTGACGCTCTTTTTGTTCTTCCTGCTGGACCTAGGAAGGGTTTGCTTCTGGCTGAATCCACTATCAGCAAGTGGATCCGTCAGGTGGTGGGGCAGGCCTATTCTGCCAGGGGGAAGGTTCCTCCTTTTAGGGTTACTGCTCATTCCACTCATGCTATTGGTGCGTCTTGGGCTTTTCAGCACCAAGCTTCTGTTGAACAAGTTTGTAAGGCCGCAACTTGGTCTTCTGTTCATACTTTTTCCAAGTTTTACAAGGTTGATGTTAAGGCCTCAGCTGATGCTGCTTTTGGCCGCAAGGTACTTCAGGTGGCTTTATGGTGATTGTTCCAAGTTAGTTGGGGTTTGTTACCTTTTTTACCTTTATTATCTCCCGGTTTCTTGAATAACTGCTTGTCAACACTGGATAAGTCTATGGTGATTCTGTTTTTATATGGTACCAGGCGGAGCCACAAATCTTCTGCAGTACGCTGCACCACCCTGTGGTGGAATAACCCATACGTAAGGACTTCTGGAAGCAGGCCGTGCCAAGCATAGTAAAAGCAATCACAGAATTGTCTTTTTGTACCTGATCTGCAAAGCAACCCCCTGGTCCACACCTTCATGATATTCTACAAGACTGATGATCTGCCATTGGCTGATGTAACTTTTGCCTGCAAGATTTTGCAAGTGGCCTTATTGACTAGTTTCCTTAAATTTTACCAGTTTTCTCCTTTCTTGCATCTCTGAGTATACTGCTTTTTGGTAAATTGCCCAAGTAATGGAACAGAGAAAGTAAATCCCCTTGCAAAAATATGAAGAAAATTATAAAAAGTACAAAAATTCTGGTTTTCTTTATTGCCCTTAGATGGCTATTGACAGGGACTTAAAGTAAATAAAGACTTAGGTAAGTTTAGTTAGGGCCCCTCTAGTTAACAATCCCCAGAAAAGATATTAATTTACTTCTGCCAGGCAAACCTAATCAGCTGTTATGAGGAATTAAGTTCAAGCTTGGATCAGGGTGAGTCATTGGATGTCATATATCTAGACCTGTTAAGCATGTAATTAACAAAAAAATAGGACAGCATGCAGCTACAATCTAATTTCAATAAATTTGATGTCTGGGCAGAAAAATGGCAAATTACCTTTAATACAGATTATTCTATATATTATATGTAAGGTTATGCACATGAGAGGGAACAACACACTAAATATGGAGACAGTGGATGAATCTACAATGGAAAAGACCTAGGGGTTTAAGTAAATAAAAAACTAAACGGTAGTAATTAATGCCAAACAGCAGCTGCCATGGCAAACAGGATCATAGGGTGCATCAAGAGGGGCATAGGTGCCCATGACCAGAGCATCATTTTACTGCTCTATAACTCACTGGTCAGACCCCATATGGAACATTGTGTACAGTTCTGGTCACCAGTAGAGATGAGCGAACTTTTGAAAAATTTGATTCGGCTGATTCGCCGAATTTTCCGGGAAAAATCGTTTCGGTCCGAATTAATTCACGACAAATCGCTATTAAAAACAGCTATTTCTGGGCGTCCGAGAGCCTCCATAGGGTTGCAGAATGTTTTGCTTGGCTGTAACATGCATAGGATGCTTGTAAAGAAGTATGACATGCAGATCAGAGGCGTCACTTTTTGATTCGCTGACGCAGAGCGGCACAATTACAGAGCCTTGAGGTGGCATCAGCATGATGAGCCCATATATTGCCTGAAAGACACACAGTGGAGTTGGCAGCAGCATAGGGAGCCCATATATTGCCTAAAAAACACACCCTGAATTTGGCAGCAGCATAGGGAGCCCAAATATTGCCTGAAAGACACACTCTGGACTTGGCAGCAGCATAGGGAGCCCATATATTGCCTGAAAAACACATTGTAGTTGGCAGCAGCAGCATAGGGAGCTCATATATTTCCTGAAAGACACACCCAGGAGTTGGCAGCAGTATTAGGAGCCCATATATTGCCTGAAAGACACACCCAGGAGTTGGCAGCAGCATAGGGAGCTCATATATTGCCTGAAAAACACATTGGAGTTGGCAGCAGCATTAGGAGCCCAGATATTGCCTGGAATACACACATTGGAGTTGGCAGCAGCATTAGGAGCCTATAAATTGCCTGCAAAACACATTGGAGTTGGCAGCAGCATTAGAAGCCCATATATTGCCTAAAAGACACACCCAGGAGTTGGCAGCAGCAGCAGCAGAGGGAGCACAAATATTGCATGAAAGACACACACTGGAGTTGGCAGCAGCATTAGAAGCCCATATATTGCTTGAAAGACACACCCAGGAGTTGGCAGCAGCATAGGGAGCTCATATATTGCCTGAATAACACATTGGAGTTGGCAGCAGCATTAGGAGCCCATATATTGCCCGAAAGACACACCCAGAAGTTGGCAGCAGCATTAGGAGCCCATATATTGCCTGAAAGACACACCCAGGAGTTGGCAGCAGCATAGGGAGCCCATATATTGCCTGAAAAACACATTGGAGTTGGCAGCAGCATAGGGAGCTCATATATTGCCTGAAAGACACACCCAGGAGTTGGCAGCAGCAGCATATGGAGCTGATATATTGCTTAAAAGACACACTCAGGGTTTGGCAGCAGCATTAGGAGCCCTTATATTGCCTGAAAGACACACCCAGGAGTTAGCAGCAGCAGCATATGGAGCTGATATATTGCTTAAAAGACACACTCAGGGTTTGGCAGCAGCATTAGGAGCCCTTATATTGCCTGAAAGACACACCCAGGAGTTAGCAGCAACAGCAGCAGCATTAGGAGCCCATATATTGTCTGAAAGACACACACCGGACTTGGCAGTAGCATAGGGAGCACATATATTGCCTGAAAAACACACCCAGGAGTTGGCAGCAGCATAGGGAGCTCATATATTGCCTGAAAAACACATTGGGGTTGGCAGCAGCATTAGGAGCACATATATTGCCTGAAAGACACACCCAGGAGTTGGCAGCAGCAGCATTAGAAGCCCATATATTGCCTGAAAAACACATTGGAGATGGCAGCAGCAGAAGGAGCTACCATGCATCAGTTACTCGCATGCATCAGCTATTGGTGGGTGGAAATTCTGGATGATTCATCTTCACAAAGGTGAGTCTCTCCACATTTTTCGTGGACAGATGAGTTCTCCTTGGCGTTACTATGGCCCCCGCAGCACTAAAGACCCGCTCAGATGGCACACTACAGGCTGGGCAGGACAGCTATCCCAGGGCAAACTCTGCCAGTTGCGGCCACAAGTCAAGTTCAGCGGATCCTCAAGGTGCGTTGGCTTGGTCATTTCAAGGTATGACACGACCTGCTGGTTCAGGCCCTGCTCCAGGTCTTCCTGCTGCTCATGAGTAGCCTCACTATGCGGTAGCAGAAAGCTACTCATTAGCGACTGAAGAATGAGGCTGCTGCTGATGAAGCTACTGCTCCTGCCACCCCCCCGGCAGCCATGGCAGTGGACGGTAAGCGCAGAGGTCCCCCCGAGTCAGACCTGCGAGAGTATGGACCATGGCAGAGATAGGCATTGGCCAACCGTACAGTGGAGGCTGAGGAGATGGCGGAGGATGAGGAGGCAGAGTCGCACACTGTGACAGGCAAAACGGCCTGGGAGCGTGGAGGCCGAAGCGGTGTGACCTGTCCAAGTTGCTATGCAGGAACCACATTCACCCAGTGGGCCGTAAAGGACATGTATTGTCCCTGACCGTAGTTACAGCTCCAGATGTCGGCACTGCCGTGCACTTTGGTGCACATCGACAGGTTAAAGGACTAGCCCACCTTCTACTCAACAAATTTGTGCAGGGCTGGTACTGCCTTCTTTGCAAAGCAATGACGGCTTGGGACTCTCCACCGCGGCTTGGCACAAGCCATCAGCTCTCTGAAATGTGCAGAGTCCACCACCTGAAAAGGGAGGGACTGCAGCACTAGCAACTTGGACAGGAGCACATTTAGCTTCTGCACCGTAGGATGAGTGGGCGCATACTGTTGTCTCTTGGACATGGCTTCACTGATGGATTGCTGGTGGGATGAATGACTTTTAGTAGGAGGAGCA
This sequence comes from Gastrophryne carolinensis, assembly GCA_027917425.1. NCBI lineage: Eukaryota > Metazoa > Chordata > Amphibia > Anura > Microhylidae > Gastrophryne > Gastrophryne carolinensis. The sequence goes on from CM051236.1 coordinate 121,882,822, forward strand.
GGAGCATCTGGAGCAGCAGAGGATGGGTATGACGCACAGCTACCTTCGGTTGAGGTGCTGGAGCCTTGGCTGGGTAAAATTGGAAGCGGCGTGGCACTGGCTGACGCAGCAGGCTGGACCCCCACTTCAGAGCCTTGGTTCTTCCAGGCCGCTTCCTGGTGACGCTGCATGTGTTGCCACAGAGCCGTGGTACCAACATTGGGGTCCTGGCCATGCTTGACCTTCTGTCTACACATCTTGCATGTGGCCAGGTTACCCTCCTGCGGATGCTTGAGGAGAAAGTGCCACACTGCCGAGTAGCTAATTTTCCCTCCAACAGTCCGCACTAATTCACTACTACTGCTGCCAACTCCAGGAACCCCTGCTCCACTTCCTCCCGGGAAGGCAGCCTGCCGCGAAACAGGTGGTCTACCCCGCCCCCGGCCACGTGTGGCTCCGGACATCCCAATTCTGCCACCATGCTGACTGCCAACCCTACTGCCACCTTGCTGCCTCAGCTGCTGACTCTGGGGCAACCTGGGACCCTCTTCTCCTGATGATGATGAAGCCCTTCTGCACCGGGCTCCCAAGTGCGATCGGCTTCATCATCATCATCGAGTTGTGCCTGCACGTCACTGATGTCCTCCTCGGTTTCCACAAGAGCGTGTGCTGCAGGAGACGGAATGCTCACCACACTACCTCCCACACCACCTCCCATGCCACTCTCCTCCTCAGTGTTTGTCTGCCTAGCGGAAGAAGCGGCGGATGTCTCCTCCATTTCTTGGCTGGGCAGTAGCTGCTGACTGTCCTCTAACACATCGTCCTCACTGAATAGTGGAACTGAACCCAAATGGGTGCTTTAATATTGTAAACCAGACTTTTTTTTTATACAAAAGGCAAAAGGTTAGGAGGCAGGTACTCTTAAAAGATAAGTGCTAGCACTGGCAATGGCCCCCAGTGAAAGGCAATGGGTGCTTTAAACATGTTAACCAGACTTATTTTTATACAAAAGGCAAAAGGTTAGAAGGCAGGTACTCGTAAAAGATAAGTGCTAGCACTGACAATGGCCCCAGGTGAAAGGCAATGGGTGCTTTAAACATGTAAACCAGACTTTTTTTTTTATACAAAAGGTTAGTAGGCAGGTACTCTTAAAAGATAAGTGCTAGTATTTGGGATGCCTCCTTTGATTGTGGAAAAGTGACTTTGCTTATAAAATACAAGCAGTTATTAGACAGGTAGTCTTGAAATATTTATGCTAGTGTTTGGGATGCCTCCTCCTCACATACAGAGCAGGCCTCCCTTGATTGTGGAAAAGTGACTTTGCTTATGAAATGCAAACAGTTATTAGACAGGTAGTCTTGAAATATTTATGCTAGTGTTTGGGATGCCCCCTCCTCACATACAGAGCAGGCCTCCCTTGATTGTGGAAAAGTGACTTTGCTTATAAAATGCAAGCAGTTATTAGATAGGTAGTCTTGAAATATTTATACTAGTGTTTGGGATGCCCCCTCCTCACATACAGAGCAGGCCTCCCTTGATTGTGGAAAAGTGACTTTGCTTATAAAATGCAAGCAGTTATTAGATAGGTAGTCTTGAAATATTTATGCTAGTGTTTGGGATGCCCCCTCCTCACATACAGAGGAGGCCTCCCTTGATTGTGGAAAAGTGACGTTAATTATAAAATGCAAGCAGTTATTACACAGGTAGTCTTGAAATATTAATGCTAGCACGCTTTTTAAAGAATGACACCAGGTAAAGGAAAAGCTAAATAGGCAGGTGTGTTATTAACACTAAATAGGCTTGAAAGCTAATGCAAACAGTTTAAACTGTCCCTGTCTTTATCTGTCACTGTCACAGGCTCTCTCCTTCTCTATCTGTCCCGCGCTTCTTCTGTTCTATCTATCTATCTCTCCCTGCCTGACCTGCTCTGGCCGCAATACAGTGTCAGAATGATCTTCCGCAAGATGGCCGCCGTTTATATGGGGCTGTGACATCATTGGTAAGCCTGTCTGCTGATAGGTAACATGTGACACCTACCCAGCATTCCTTGACCCATGGGACATGTTCTGACATGTGGATCCACCATTTTAGATGGACTGTATAGCAGTAAATGGCGTTTTAAGGAAGCGATTCGAGCGATTGAATCACGGCGATATTCGGAATCGTAACGAATCGAATATTTCATGAAATTCTTAACGAATTCGGGTTCGTCAGCATCAATTCGCTAATTTCTAGTCACCAGTGCATAAGGGCATGCTGGAGTGCATTCAAAAGAGGGCAACTATATTATTCAATGAAAATAGGGAACTAGCGTATCATGGAAGATTGTCATAATTAGGTTAATTTAGTTTGGAAAAGAGTTTCCTGAGAGCTGATCTAACAACTATGTTTAAATATATACCTGGAGTTAATACAAAGATCTGCCCCATGTTCTATTTAATGTCAGGACTGTAAGTATAAACAAGTGGCATTCAAACTTGCAGGAAATAGGAGGGGATGCTTTACTGTAAGACACTAAAATAGCTCAAAAGTGGCTTGGAAGCATTCCTTGAAGCTATGGCTACTACAACACTAAAGAACATGCTGAACTGGATGGACTTTTTTAAGACTTACATACTATGGCCTCGATTCAATAAAGGTAGAAAAAAATTCTCATGGTACTAAAAAATTCAATTCATGAGAAAAAAGCCTGAGAATGTCACTGTTACTGAATCCCCAGATAAAAAGACAATGAAAGTCAATGGCAGCTTTTACTACATTGTAGAAAGGAGGAAACAGTTCTCTACTTTTCTTAGGAGTAAAAAAGTGCCATTGACTTTCATTGTTTTCCTAACTGGTGATTCAGCAACAGTGAAATTCTCAGGCTTTTTTCTCATGAATTTAATCTTTTGCTACCATGAGAATTTTTTTCTACCTATGTTACTTACATTTTAGTGGTCCTGGCCTACAGAACCTGAAAACTTTTTGTTAGGGTGGTTCAGGAGCAGGAATCAGGTAATTAATTCTGCTGATTTGGGGTTTGCTGGTAATTTTTCACTAGAAAGGCATCCCAATTTGGGGATTGTAAGTGCACCTAAATTATTTTTTACCTTTGAATTTAAACAGGATATTGAAATACAAATACATTAATTACTTTAATGATCCTTAAAATCATTGATATTTCTGATTGAAAAATGGTATTACTAATTTGCAAATTTAAAAGAAAGCATTAAAATGAAAAATATCACTGAGCAGTTTTTCCTATCTGCAGCTAGCAAGCATTTGCGGGGGTTACATTTGTCACGTGACTGTTCAGACATGGCACAGCTGTTGTCAGTCTTCAAACATGGTTTTTTATATCTCAGAGTCTATAGTTACACAGTCAACCAAAATATCGTGCTCCCATAATCCTAGGTGGGAACAGTGTGCGGAGTCCCTGCTTCAGAATTTAACCCTTAGTGTACCCATATAGACTGCTCAATACATAGTATCTTTCTGAATTTTTTTTTCTGAGAGAACCAGACAAGCCCGATGTTTGTAGTAGGGTTTTAATTGAGCATGAATTAAAATGAGCTTGTCTGTCACTTTGGGGGAATTTAGTGTTATGTCACAACCCCTCCCTACCACAGGACAGATAATGGCATACCATAATATATCATTTCTGCCTGAATTATCCAACCCGCGGGGCTAGCAGCATACTATCATTCACTTAGGCCTCATAGTCAAATATGATACACAATACTCTACACTGTCTGCATATCACTTTTGGCTAGCAGTATATTTTATTAGCACTATATTACATATATACCATCAGAGGCATACTGGAGTTAAAAAAAAATGCATGGGTCTTTTTTGGTCACACCGGCCATTTTACAGTTTGTCCGGCACCAAAGATTCCCCCGCCCCCCTGATTATAGTGCTGAATCCCCAATTACCCCATAACAAGCAGTGTAGCAGAACATTCCCCCCCAAATCACCAAATTACGAGCAGTGCAGAAGAGCTCCATCACCCCAAATCACAGCATAGCTAGCAGTGTAGCTGAGCTCCATCACCCCAAATCACACCATAACTAGCAGTGCAGCAGAGTATCTTCCCAAATCTTCCCATAACAACTGTACAGCAGAGCACCCCCCAAATCACCCCATAACAAGCAGTGCAACAGAGTATCCCTCCAAATCACCCCATAACAAGCAGTGTGGCAGAGCACCCCCTCCCCAAATGAACTTAAGGCCCGAGCCTTCTGTAGATGTTATTTTCGGGCTTCAACCCAGTAAACCGGGAAACTACGGGATTGGCTGCTGGCCAGTGCAGGGACAGCCTGGAATTTTCCCAGTGTACCCTATGGCCAGTCCACACCTGCATACCATATACTGTTTATTAGTGGTGACCATCCAGATATTCCAGACAAGCCAATCACTATCTAACTATGACAATTGGCATGCTCCAGTCATATACTTATTTAGTCATGGTTAATTTTGATAAATGTTCTGTGGAATACGTCTATGTTGTGTTCACCGAGACATATGCATCTGTTGATTATCAGTTATTCTGCTGCAATGAAAACCTTTTCCCTTATAAAATTTGCTGCAAGGAAAAACAAGCAACCCTAACGCTTATAGTGTAAGCTTCTGCCACTGTAGTTGATTGGGGTCTACACTTCTAAGTCCCTAGGTATTTAACCTGAAGCTTTACAAGTGGGCGGCAAGGAAAAGGACACTTTATTACTAGGGCTAACCGTTGCAGCCATAAAAAATTTTTACCTTTCTCCTGTCACTGGGGGGGTTGGGTGATACTGCTGATTAATCATTGTCTGCGATGAGACACCCAGCTGCAACAGGTAACAAATTCAAACCTCGGATCGGTTTTCACATTTGATACATTTGTCCCTTGATTTCAGCAAATGAAATGTGTTGCTTGTAAAGACACTGATAATAGCAGAAGCTGTAAAAAATACTACAATGAAACAATAGATTACATTTAAATTAAATAAGTGGCTTGTAAAAACAATGACACAGCTTGGTTGTATCAAATACCAAAATGGAACACCTCTCACTAAACTAAGTACAGTGAATTGCCCATTGGCCTGTCCAAGCAATTAATTCAACTTTCTAAATAGGATTTAAGGTCTTAAAGTGGACCAACACCCAGGGGGGATCGGCCCGGGAATCTATAAGATTCCTGGGCCAATCAGATCCCTCCCCGCGGGGCATCCGAAATTGGGATGTCCCACGGGGTGAAACTCCCCAGGAAGCCCACAATCCTACCTTTTCCACGTTCCAGCGACGCATGCGCGTCCGCCGCTGCCGCCTCCTGCGCGTCCCTCTAGCAGGGCGAGCTCCCGCGCCGGCCGTTTGTGAATGGCTGGCGCGGGTGCGCTCCCTGTAAGAGGGGCGCGCAGGAGGCGCTCTGCTTGTCCAGCGCTGCCTCTCGCTTGTCCGTCGGCGGGGATTGGCTGCAGCGGTCATGTGGGAGCGGGGTGAGGTGAGTTTTCGGGGCTTTCTGGGGGGTTTCACACACCGAAGTGGACCAAAACCCAGGATAGTCAAAATCCTGGGTGTTGGTCCACTTTAAACATGTTGGTACCAAAGGAAGAGTATACTGTATATCTTTATAACAACATTGTATAAAAATATCTGGCAGTTGTGTTGCAGCATTGTGCTGTACATAAGCATAACTAAAGGTAGTCAATGTAAGCGTGTGCAGCAGGAAGTGCTGCTCTTCAGCTTACCCGAGATCTATGATCCCAGTCTCATGGGCGTTCAGTTTAAATGGTCCATGGCAGGGCCCACAGAAAGATGGTGACCACTCCCATGATTAACTATACTCCTAGTGTCAGCTGGCAGGGTTGGCACTAGGAGTGTCCTCATTCATGGGAACAGCAGGCATCTTTCTGTGGCCCCCAGCCAAGGACCCATTTAAAGGAACGCTGCGACGGGACATGTAAGTTGTTCAGCTTTCCCATGTTTGTGCCGAACTCACTTCAGCCATGTCCATGTTTGAGTTTGGGACGAACCCGAACTTTGCGGTTCGTATTCACTCTACACTATTAGTGTAACTTTCATAGGAAGTTTAGAAATAGTTCTATGTATATTGTATGTTCTCTTAATGTAAGGCACTGTAAAATAAGAAGGAAAGGCACATACCAATTTACACCTGCTTGTGGGGTCCTTGTCCCAAAATGTATTAACAGAAAGTGCACAAAACAGGGTACAAGCTTATGGGTGCAAGACCCTTCTTCAGGTCAGCGTTTTAGGATACAAATGGCAAAAACTCAGTTTTAAACATGAGCTGTGGGCATGCTTACGATTAGTCCATGTCCACACCAAAAACAAAGTTATGACCATCAAGAGACCGAAACCTAGTGTAGCTGAAGAAAGCAGAAAACTTGTCAAACATTACAACCAAGTGCCCATAATAAAACCTACTAATCTAAGGCCCTTATTTTTAAAAAGCAGTGATAAGCAGCACCAGGGTGTTTAGGTAGTGATCTTCCCTGTCCCTTTAACTAGGTATCTTCATGCTTCACCCAGTAGGGGTGAATTATAGGCATTGTCCAGGTAGAAAAACAGAGTCTATATTCCTCCCAAAAAAAACTATATACTATACTTAGGTCTGGCCTTTCTGTGCAGCTCCTTTGTGCAGTTCCAGAATCTTCATACTTACTGAAGACAGAATTCCAGCTATTCTGTCTCCCAGCACTGGAACCATAAGCCACTCATGGCAGCATCAATAGAGCCTAGTTTACGCCCCTACATGACTACATCATGCACTGCAATGGAGGAGTTGAGTTTTGCATGCATCACCCCAGCACACCCAATGCAATGATTAGAGTAAGCATCTTAGGGGGCGTAAAGCCATGTTACACAACCATGGGGTCGAGTTCCGATGAGGGAGAATGAGCAATTCCTTCCTCCATTGTCAGGCAGACATAGGGGTGGATTCAGAGCCGGTTGAAAAATCACACCTTTTTTAGGAAAAAAAAACCTACCTTTCCCTATCACTTTCATTGCCTACCTTGGGGCTGTTTTAACAATCAAATGTATATTGTTGAATGACCCCAAAAGTAGACAATGCAAGTGAATGGCAGTTTTCTCACCTGGCTCCAAATCAACCCCTATGTCTGCTCCACAATGAAGGAAGAAATTGCTTATTCTCCCAATTTCATAACAGATGCCATTGCATTGACAAAATAGTGTCACTATATTTTGTGTGCAGGTCTTCTTCCCTTCTGATGCCAAAATCTAGTAGATGAACCTTGCCTTTTCTCCCCTAGAAAAAAAATATTTTGTACTATATCCAGTAACACATTTTTTTTAAATCATTCACAAATTGTTTCTACTAGAGTTTCTTTATGGTTGCTCCACATATGGCCTATGTCTGTGAAGGTTCACATTCATGCAGGTCATCGTATATATGTAAGAATAAATCAGGCATTTCACTTCTAAAATGAGAAAGCCAGTCCTATGATTATCAAAATGTATTCAAGAAAATAAAACCGCCAGTCCAATTGCCTTGATTTATGCTTACATGCCTATGTTACTTTTTCCTTTACCGGCTATAAAAAGACATGCTTTGCTCTTAGTCACCAATACTGGATGCCAAGCATAGTTCTGTGTAACTTGGCTCCTCTTGCGTAAATGTTTTGCCCAGTTGTTCCTTGCTCTGTCAGTCACCGTTGCCTAATTCTGTTATTTGCAGGAAGTGGCGAGGGTTGATCAAAGCCAAATTCCCTACTGTAGCATGTATTAGGAAGTCAGCTGATGACCATACTGCCCGGTCAAATAATTCTAGTCCATTCTAGAACAATGCCAACAATTATGTAATACCACTAGGATTTGCTCAGCCCTTCCCACCAGTCAATGACTGAAAACGTAAAGCCCTGCCCCTGCAACACCATTCTGATTGTCTTCTCAACTTCTCTATTGAAAGAAATTCTTTTTAGAAGAGAATAGGATGCATAATTGGGACATGCTAAGACGACACAGAATCTAGGCAATCATGCTGAAGGTAACCCTGAGTGCTAACATATTTTGTTTGAGTCATTTTTTTTAAATTCCAATGTTTGTATCTGGTAAATTAGTTATTTTCCTGACCCTGGACCAAAATCCCCCAAATGTTTACGATTCCCGTTTGGATGTTTTCTGCGCTCAGTGCTGCTTGGTATTCCTGTTATAGCAATTTTTCATTTTAATTTTCCCCAGGTATGCCATTGGTTTTTGACAGGATACCATTGTTCTAAACTAGCTGTTTAGGCCCCCATGTTTCCCCTTCCTCGCAATCTCATGCTGGTAACAAATAGATCCCTAGGAGGAAGATAAGCAAAAAGATTTACTTTTCCCCGAATTTTTCCCCCAATATCCCCCAATTTTTCCCTTGAAGCCAAAATTGTTTGTGAGTATTTCATTAGCAAAAAGAGTTTTTTTTTCTAATGTAACCTTCCATAGAAAGTGGTTGGTCCACTTTAAATGAATAATTACACATAAATATTATAATGATGAACTTCAATTTCTGGTAATCTATTAATAGAAGGACTACTATTGGGCAGTCTTGCACTCCAACTTTTGAGTAGCAAATGCTATATATATAGCCAGTTTATATTCTAATTTTCAAGATGTTTTTGAGATATATATAGATTTCTATAATGTTGAAAAATGTAAATATTACAGTCCCTATCCTGCACCGAGGACTGTTCAAATCTGTTCAGATCAGCTGCTCTGACTTTGTACAGACGGCATGAAGATCTTTTTACATTTTGGATAAGTCTTCAGAGACAGACAGAGCTAAATTTACCCTGATGTGACATCAGTATGCTCCAAATATAACATTAAGATTGCAAAAATAAAAATGTTCATTTGCTTATGTGGAAATATACTGTATATGGACCTGTGGCCTGTTGTATGTAAAAGAGACTGTGTGTAGAACATTTTTATTTTATTAAGATGTAACAAGTTAAAAATGGGTTTGGATTATGATTGTGGAGGAGTTGGAAAGACACTCCGAGTTTACTAAACGCTTAGGAAAGTCAACAGAACTGGACACAGATCGGCCTTAAGTTTAAAAATGATAGAATGCTGCTATTGCAAGAACATGGAAGGCTTGTAAAATTGTGCTGAACAGCCTCAGATCAGAATGTTAAACAGCTGAAGGTCTTGAATCTCTAGCTAATAGAAACTATTAGAAGCCCGGTGGTGGAAAATGTCCATTGAATCATCTAGTAAGTTCGTAAAGATAGACCTGTGTTTATCTTGAGTATCAGTATAAGGCTTATCTTTAAGCACCTTCTGCTTCTAGAATCCTTGTCAGTTGACCATGCATAAAATCTTGTGCACTGAAAACATATTGTACTAAATGTTAACAGCTGAAACAGTGCTGCAAATTCTTTTGCTTGCTGTTTGGAAACTCCCAGCTGTGGTCCGTTTGCATCACATATGCTGTTGTTGTTTAGATTCAAGTTAAAGTTAAACGCCACCAGAACTCGATTAAATTCGGTATGAACTGAATTTTTCCAAAATAGTATTGTAGAGGTCCACTTTAGCCAACGACTTTATTTTTAGAGTAAACAAAATCCTTCATTTTACTGCTTCTTTTATGGTAGGCAACAATTAAATATACTGTATTTTTGCCCCATAAGATGCAGCCAGGATTTGGAGGAGAAAAATAAGAAAATGAAATCTGAACTGAATGGTGTGCTAAAATATCACCCAATCACCCCATTACAGCCAGTGAGCCAAAATCTCCAAATCACCCCATTACAAACCCCACAACACATTGAGTGAGGGGCATCCCACATTACAGACAGTGTGTGATATCCCAATTACAGGCAGTGTTTGTGGCATCCCGAATTACAGGCAGTGTGCAAGGCATCCCAAATACAGGCAGTGTGCAGAATGCCCCCACCCCAAAAAAAACTTACATTCCCCAGGTCCCACACAGCTGTCTCCTGCCACACACACACATTCCCAGCATCCGCTGCCTCCACCATCGCCTCCATAGCCACCGCTGCCTGTAGCCTCAAGTTCCCGGCTTCCGTGTGGTCGTGGCCTGTGACTGTGAGTCACAGGCCACAACCCTATCGGTTGCTGGAATTGGCTCCCTGGGAACTTGGGGCAGCTAGCAGTGAAGGTGGTGGCCAGTGGAGTCAGCGGGCGTCTGTTTTTATGTCCGTGGGAGACAGCTGCTGCAGCGTGGGAGATGGGGAATGTAAGGTTTTTTTTTTTTTTTTTACATTCGCCAGGGGGGAAAAATAAATGCATCTAATAGGGTAGTTCCCCTTTAGGGTTATTTAAAATCCTTCATTAACTATCGTAAACCCCTGTGTATGCTAGAGGTGCCCATTAGCCCGTTAGCTTTCCAATAATGGTAGAATTCTCAGCTAGGCAACTGTTATGTACAAATGTACTGTATATAGAAGTTAAAGAATTATATCCTATATAAACATGCATTATTTTGTAAGGTAGACATTTAGAATTATATTCAGATTTATTGTACTTTAGGGAGAAAGTCTACCAACTTCTATGGTAATTTTGGTTTCAATCACGGATACCCATTGAGCTCTGCTGTGTTGCAGTTATTGGGACTGGAGGGAAGCAACATACTTGTTTTGCAAGGAACCATATTTGCAGCAAGCTGCAAGACACAGTACAGGTGAAATGTGAAACTCTAATTTTTGCCTACACTGCATTAATTTTGGCTTTTGATTACATCCAGTCCATCTTGTACAGCAGACAATAAACAGGGAAAAATAACCTTCAGGGATTTTAATTCTAGTGGACAGGTCTCTAAAAACCAACCTTTAGGTAGGGAAAGGTTACAATAAAATATAACACAATGCGGACATGCTAACTAGTTGGTGCACTGGATGTACCTTTCTGTGTGAGTTACAGCCTGAGCTGGTTATGTTTAAAACATGTGCAAGTGCATTAACTATTTTTTTATAATTTTTTACCCCAAAAAATGGCCTGCACATGCGACAGCACCCTATAGAACAGTGATTCTCAACATTTTTACGCCAAATACCCCCTGCCAACAATCCGTTACAACCAAGTACCCCAAAGAGGAGATCAATAACTAATGTAGCCAAAATAAGTAGGTCATGGGCCTTGTAGCTCTTCTTGAAGCAAGAAAGACTAATGTTTTAGTGTTAAAATCATATACCAAACCAAAACCTGCAATACCCTGCATGTTGCTGCACCCTTGAACACTGCAGAGTACCCCCTGGGGGACATGTACCACAGGTTGAGAAACAGTGCTATAGGGTGTGCAGAAACATGTCTAGGTTACACTTTATTTTTATTATACTTTATTATAACATGTAGTACTTTTATTTCCATATTCTTAAAAAAAAAATTTCCTTGTCTCACTGGAAAAAATATGAGCCCCATCTGTTAAAATGACTCATGCATGTGCAGGTGATGGGGGAAAATGTTTTTTTTTTTTTTTTTTTTTGTGAAAAATTACACTAAGATACAGGTTGCAATTCACACGAACTGCAAAGTATGTGCACCTTGGTTCACCAAATATTTAACACGACTTGAAATTAATGTTTTTTGCTAATTTGTGAATAATACTCTATATGTGGTATTCAGATGAAATTGGAAGGGCTCTCCGAGCCTCTCCATCTACATATTTAATATATAAATAATATCTGCTATATGATATTGAAGAGGCTCATTTTAAAGTGGGTCATAACTGGCCCTGGAGTCCAGGGAAGACTGATTCCCTTCTCCTCCCTGTGTAAAACTCCGCCAATCGTCCAAGATTTGTACCTGTCTGAAGAGCCCACGGCACATAGGCCGCCTCTGATGGCATCATTTGCATCCTCTTTAGGCTGTGCGTGGCCACGCTGCAGCAACTGAAGAATGGCTGTGCATGACCGCGCACAGCCAAAAGATGCGTGTGATGCCTTGCACCACCAATGTGTGTGGTTGGGATTCCATTCAACCTCTCCAGCCGCACATTAACATACGCAGCGAGAGAAGCTGATAGGACAAGACTCGCTCATGCACCATTGGACCGGTGAGAGGTGTCATTTTTCTGGGCAAACGCTGGAATTTCAAACAGTGGGGAATACCAAACCGGAGTGCGTCAGGGAGACGGACCAAAACCCAGAATAATAAAAATGCCTGTTTTTAGTCCACATTAAATATGTTTGTTACGTATGTATGTTAAACCGTATCCTTACTGGAAAAATCCGTCTCCTCACCTGTCGAACTACCTTATTGCAAAACCCAATCAGAGGCAGGGAATTTTTTTTTTTATTTGGTAAGAGATTTTTTTATCTGTGCTCCCTTAATAACCAGCCAGCATGGGAAAGGACAACATTAGCAGCATACATGCTCTAAACTGACCTAAAAATGTGAGTAATAAAATATACACATTTTGGATGTAATGCACTGTCACTGATTTTCTGTACTATTTATCTGTGAGTGGAATCCAATATATTCCTACCGCCAAGAGACCCCTCCAGTCTTTATTTCAGGTAAACAGCTTGGTGTTACTTTGATATAGTTGTGGAACCTGAAGGGATAAATGGATTTTGCTTTATTAGGACAGCTTCCATCTTGTATAAATATGCACCATTTGATTAAATGCTTTGTGTATGTAGCTGCTGAGAGTTATATTTCTATTTCTTGGAAAGCAATTTCTTGTAAATGACATGACCTGGCAAGACCTCCAATTTTTGTTTTATCATCAGGGTGTACAATAGGGTCCTGTGTACTCTGTAGTTCTGATGCAAGGAGGGTTGGACTGTGCATAAATACAAGCTGAGAACAATAAATGATGGATCACTCTGGGAAACTGTACCTTGTCCGTGTCATGGTTTCTTAAGAGTGGACTCCAGCGCTGTCTGTTCGAAGTGCATGCTATGCAGACAGACTATAAGAACCAGTGAAACCTATTAACCCTTTCAGAACCAATGGTCCATGCATTTCCGATTTATCCTAGGAGCTGTTTTTCAACATATCAACACCAGGCCACGTGGTGGAATGTGATGTGAGCATCCTGCGTGGCCTAAATGTGCTACAATTGGCAAATCTCCACATCTTGGATGTTATTGGTCAGCAATGGCAAAAGGAGCTGCCAGTCTTGTTGATTTGTGTGCCCACATGCATTCACAGTGGCATAACATTCCCCAGACATTACTCAGACAACCATTTATAACCTCACTGATAACCTGCCAAGGCATGTAGTGCGTGTATTTCTGTTTGTGCCACTTATACTCATACTGAAAAAATTTCCTTCTTTGTCTTGCAACTTCAATTTTGAGGAGTGTAGCTGCTTTTTCAATTTGATTATCATTTTGCCTTTTTCACTGTGGTAGGGCACTGCAAAATCTGACTGCCCCTTACAATGAAGAACCCCCTTCCAACCTTAGGACTAGCTTGTGCTGCATGTGGGACTAATGTATATGCTAGTTATTTTGAATTGGCCCCATATTTTTACATATATTGATACCATTTCCTATACAATGTATATTTTTATTTTAAACATGTTGTCATCCTCAAACTCCAGTTTACCTGCGTCTTTTCTCCATTTTGGGACTAAAACTGACCCTGAATTTAACAGACAGAATATTATATTCTATATATTTAAGTTGTGGTGGATGTTGCTGCTGAACTTACTGTCGATAAGTACACCCAGGTTCTTCTCAAGCTCTGTTGTACTTTACTACCCCCTCATTTAACCATAAAGCTTTACTGAAATGACTTACATTTATCATTATAAATGTTCTTCTTCCAGGTATCTGCCATTTTACTAGGTCCTTATTTAATATGTTGCTATGTTTATCCTTAAGGGCTTCTATGATATCAGTTTTACTTTTAATCAGACTTGTTTTGTGCTCCCTTTGGTGTACAATTTGGTGTACAATTGTCAATACCAACAGATGGCATGTAGTGAAAACACATTTTGTAACATAAGTAAAAGAAAAAAAACTAGATAAAATAAGCACCATGATGACACCTTTCAAAATGTCAGTAAACGTTGACTTTCCCTTTGGAAGAAAACCTAGGATTTTGACTATCCTTGGTCTTGGTCCTGGCACCCCGATCAGCTATGTGAATCCCCCTAGATCGCTTGATCTCACTTACCCATCCCCGGTCCTACGGTGCATGCGCAGCCTCTCGTCCAGTCAGCGCACTAGCAAATGCATCCCCGGCTACCCTTTAACATGTAGCGTGCCCACGCCAGGCCATTCACAAATGCCTGGCTGCTAAAGGGATAGCAGGGATGCGGCCGCTGTTCAAGTTGGACTGGGAAAATAGGTGAGTTTCTGGGCGACCTCAGGGGTTTTACACAGCGGGGTGTCCCGAATCTGGATGCCCTGGGGGGAGTGACTCCAGGGTGATTTTGGTCCACTTTAAGTACTTAATCAAAAAATTTGCACTTGGCAGAGAGTTTTGACTCACTTTGCATAAAAGCTTTCTTTGTGGCTGTAGAGTATGATGACCCAGGGCATCTACGGACAGGTCCCCTCTAGGAAGCAGTAAGCCATAATTTGTGCATTATGTTCTTAATTTACTTCTTTTTCATAGTTTGATTTGCTTTGTGGCTGCAGAGTATGAAGATCCAGGGCAGGATTTATTTTGCTATATGTCCACCATGAGTACTATTTATTAGGGAAGTTTTTCTATCTTGTTTAATGGCAAGCTATCCTCTAGCTTAGCCACTCGATCCATGGATTTGATAGCTGTTGAATGGCAATGTCTGGGAAAAATTACTTTCGCAGCATTCAGCATGTGAGTTACTAAAGATTTTCCATATTTGTGCTGATATGAGGCTGGTGTTTTTCCTCCTCACAACACCAGCAGACAAAAGTGAATTGCTATACCCCCATGTTAAAAGTTCATAATTAGTCTCCTGAAAGCTACTATTCTCTGAACATTTCTGCGTCATCTAACATATAGTTTCCCCATCTTTGTCAGAAATTGGGTGCCCCATTTTTCTCTCTTGGTGAGATTTCCTAATCTGCAATTCTCCCTCTTTTTTAGCTATAAAAAGCTATATGTCCAACACAGTGAGCTGTGGGTCTCAGGATTGTACTAGCATTCTTAACTGGTATGAGGGGGTGTAAGAACGCAGGTGGGGGACCAAAGGTAAGGTCATACCTGTAGGTAGGCCCAAAAGGGAATAGCTATCTTCGACATTTATTTAGTTCCTCATAGGTCTGAAAGCACTGGTGCCTAATTGAGTGCATAGTTCTTGGTGCCTTACTCTTGTGACAAGGTGTTTAGAAAACATTGCTGGTTTCCCAGTTGAAAGTTCGGATTACCATACGGCGGTGTAGTGGTGGGCTACACAACCAGCTCTGTAGTAGGAAAGAATATCTAGTGCTCCCAAACCCCTCATTTATTTTAGTAATGAATGAAAACTAAAGCTTAGTCTGTGCTGTTTTCCTTCCAAATTAAACCTGTCTATATTGTTAAAGAAACTAGAAGGCAAAGCCACAGGTATTGTTTGTAGCATATAAAGCAATCTGGCGAAGATTGCAGCCACAAACCAAGTATATAAATGAGTGAAAATGAACAAATTTAGATTAGGTCAGTGAGATGTGATCCAATGACAAGGTTTGATATTCTGCCTGAATCCCAGCTTACTTTTCCATTGGATGAAAAAAATGGAGATATTCTATTTTTAGCCAGACCTCTTTCTGGGCCAGCTCCATGGAAGGATGAGGAACCTGTCCTTATCATATAGATGAGAGGTTGGCTGAGCTGCAGGTGGAATTTGTAATGGCCTTTTTCAGCAAGCATTGTGGACTGACACACCCAGGACTTCTACAGTAGGAAGCCTAGCTCAAAATGATCAAGGGGAGTCCAGAGAGTCCATGTCTCCCCCATTACTCTGATCCACATCGAGGCTCACTACTATGTGAATCTGGATCATTCTCTACCTAAGCAAGATAAGGCAGATCATGTGGAGGCATAAAATGAAGAGAGACCTGGCCAGCCATGGACTTTACCATGTGACTTGCTACACTACAGGGACACCAAGAAGACAGTTGCTCTATTCATTAGTTGTGAATGTGGGCAATTCTCTTTTAGCCCCACCCCACCGGCAAATGTGGGTTCCGCTCCGCAACTAGCTCAGTATTGCATGTACGCTCTGCATTGTTCTGCGTGTCTGTGCGCCATATAAAATGACGGCAGTACCGCTGCTAATGAAACTGGAAAATGGAAACTTTTCACCATCGCGGTCCTGCAGAAATCAGCAGTAAACACTGTAATGCCATCTCCTGCTTTAAGTGTTTAGTTTGGTGGAGCCTTTATATACTGTATATATGTACAGTAAGTATATGCACGAATTTGCAGTCATGCATACAACATTCGATATATATATTTTTATTTTTAGTATACAGTACCTTCTGCTCCAGATAAGAATCATTACACTTGGGTATTACTCCGCCAGATGGCGCTGGACTGCAGAGACAGCGAAATTTGCTCCTCCCGGCCCCTCAAATACCCGGGACCTCCCACAAATCCCCAGAATTTCTCTGCAGTCTGGACTGTGAAGGACAAGAAGATGGCTCTCTCTTGCAGGGGAGCGGGGCTATTAGCCTGCGGCCCTGTAGGACTATTCCCACCCGTTCCATTTTTAATGTGCCTCCCAGCCTTGGCTGCGCTGGTCGGGTGATGGTAGGCAGCACCGCTGTCAGGCGCTGCTGCACCGCAATCCCCCACCAAAGGGTAGGCGGTATAGGCATATGGTGAGCCTCTATGGGATGCCCCTCCCGCCCTATTGCCCCTGTCCTATGTTAAGTGGCCGCTGTCCTCCCATGCTCTCCCTTGTAGCCCTGGGGGGGGGGGAGGATTGTGTGTGTGTATATGCCTTGGTGCATTCACTGTATTATGCCTTTTGGTTGGTGTCAGTCTCGCGCTGACTTGGTTGCACTGGTTACGTTTTTTTAATATGCCGCCGCGCGCGCTTCCACTGTGCTCCGCGGTTGGCGACGGCATTACCTCAGGCGCTGGTGCGCTGTTATTGGCTGCCTTATTACCCTATGTCATTATACATGTCACTTACGGGGTTCTCTTCGCTTATGTCTTTCAGACGGGCCGAACTCTATTGGTTTCTTCCGGCCCTACTCCCTCTATTTAAGTTATTAAACTTGTGAGGCCTAGTGTGTAAATTACTCCCACTTCCCTAGCGGGCTATTGGGGCATCCCGGGTTGCTTTTATAGTGTGAATCCCTATCGGCCTATTGTGCCGCTATAATCACCATATGGAGGTGTTTCAGGATAATGTGCTCGGGGTTCCTTCGGGACAAGCCCGGCTGTATGTAGCTTGTGGGGTGTCCCCTACTAGTGCTGACAATGTGCGGGTCTGTGTACCTTGTGCCCAGCAGGTGCTTGCGCTGCAGCCTGGTTTACCAGTAGCTGGGCCTGCGCCTCGTATGGCGTCACCTACTCCCCCAAGCTTAAATTTGACTCCCATTGAGTTGCATACCAGTGGGGATTCTCAGCCTGATGTGTCTTCCAGACTGGCTAGTGTTGAGAAGTTGCTTGCTAATACCCTAGCGTGTAAGGCCTCTGCTAAGAAGCGGCACTTGACGCCTGATGTCACTCTTTTCCCTATGGAGGCTGATGAGTTTTTGGAACTGTCTGGTTATACCTCTTTGGAAGAAGAGGAGCTGTTCTCTGACTTGGAGTCATCTGATGAGAGGCCCAGGGGTCATGATGATTCTGGCTCTGACCCCTGGGCCCCAGATGATACTGATAGGCTGTTGGCTCAATTTTTTGAGGTACTGTCTATTTCTCCCCCGGTTGCGGCCTGCAGGCAGCAGGGGGAATTGTTTCATACTGCAAAGCCTCGGTTAGAGTTTCCTGAGCAAGCCCATTTTAATAATCTCGTGCTCAAGGAATGGGAGCGTCCCAGCAGGCTTCCCGGAGTCCCTAAGAGTTGGGATAAGAGGTATCCCTTTCCTGCTGATGTGGTAAAGCGTTGGTAATCCCCTCCAGAGGTGGATGCCCCGGTCCTAGGGTTGTCTAACACCTCTGTCATGCATTCCCCTGACTCTACTACGCTGCGGGATGGTGAGGACCGACATATTGATCAGCTGGCGTCCCATGCCTTTGCCTGTGTGGGGACGGCACTGTGCCCGGTCTATGCCTCTGCCATTACGGCTGTGGCTATTAGGACCCTGCTTAGGAGTGTCCTAGATGGGGCTCCTGATGATGTGTCTAGTGAGGAGTTTAATGCACTCTCTCGTTGTGAGGTTTTTGTAACTTATGTCCTCTCTGCCTTGGATGATACCATTAGAATGTGTGGCAGAACCTCTGCCCTTGTGGTGGCTATACGCCGCTCGGTTTGGCTGCGCCAGTGGGCTGCTGACAACGCTGCTAAGAAAGCTCTCACTGGTTTTCCCTTCAAAGGACTACGCCTGTTTGGGGACCGCCTAGACCTGTTTGCTAAGGGAGGCAGGTTACCCCAGCGCAGGCGGCAGTCTTGGCCCTTTCGGGGACAGGGCTCCTTTTCTTTCCCCTACCATGGTGCCAGACAGGGGAGGGGGGTCTCCCTTACTGGGGCCCGAGGAGATTTCTGGGGTAGGGGCAGAGGACGTGGCCGCCCTGGCTCCTCCTGGGGCTCCAAGCTTAAGTCTTCTCCCAAGCCCCCTCAGGCATGAAGGGGCGCCCTCACCCATCCTGGTGGGGGGACGGCTTCAGCATTTTGATCACGTCATGTCTCAGACCGGTGGATTCAGGAGGTAGTGTCCTCCTGTTACAAGATAGTTTGCTGCCTGGCTGCCCCCATCAGATTCATCAGATCCCGGATCTCTCAGGACCCTATGTCAGCTCAGGCTCTGGTTCTGGTGGTGCAAAGCCTTCTGGAGCTGGGGGTTATCTGTCAGGTCCCCTTACGAGAAAGGGGCAAGGGGTTCTATTCCAACCTTTTCACCGTGCCCAAAAGAGATGGGTCAGTCAGGCCCATCCTGGACTTGAAAATCCTCAACAAATTTGTCAGGTGCAGGCGCTTTCGCACGGAAACTTTGCGCTCTGCCATCAGTTCCCTGCGGCCAGGGGACTTCATGACCTCTGTGGACATCAAGGATGCTTACCTTCATATTCCTGTTTTTCAAGGTCATAAAAGGTTCCTCAGGTTCGCTATGGAAGATCAGCACTACCAATTTGTGGCATTGCCCTTCGGTCTCACTTCAGCTCCCAGAGTGTTCACCAAGGTGCTGGCAGGGGTGATGTCTCTGCTCAGGTCTCAGGGCATTCGCGTGCTGCCCTACCTGGATGACATTCTCATCACTTCTCAGTCCCTCCAACAGGCAGAGCTGGACACTCAGCTGGTAGTGGCCACTCTGGAGTCATTTGGCTGGGTGATCAACCATCCCAAATCTTCCCTGTCTCCCTCCTTGGTGACACCTTTCCTGGGAATGAATCTGGATACAGTTCGGGCAAGGATTTTTCTTCCTCAGCAGAAGGTGGACAGTCTGCTAGCGCAGGTTCAGTTCCTGCTATCGTGCCCTCATCCCTCCATCAGGCAGGGAATGCAGCTGGTGGGCCTGATGGTGTCGTGCTTCGAGGCGGTCCCTTATGCCCAGTTTCACATGAGGCCTCTGCAACTCCAGCTCTTGTCAGTATGGGACAAGGATCCTGCGTCCCTGGACCAGGTCCTTGTGCTGTCCCCCCTAGTCAGGCGGTCCCTCTCATGGTGGCTAGACTCCAGGAACCTGCTGGTGGGCAGATCTTTCTGGCCCCCTGCTGGGAGACGGTCACCACGGATGCCAGTCTGACAGGTTGGGGGGGTTTCTGGAAGTCCCTGCAGTTCCAAGGGCGGTGGGGCCCTCAGGAGGCCCACACACCTATCAACATTCTGGAACTGAGGGCGATCAGGTTGGTTCTGGCTCACTTGACCCATCACCTTTGGGGCCGGCCTGTTCAGGTACGCTCGGACAACCAGACGGCGGTTGCCTACATCAATCATCAGGGAGGGACCCGGAGCAAGGGGGCCCTCAAGGAGGTGTCTCTGATCCTGACCTGGGCGGAGGCCAATGTTCCCTGCATATCAGCTGTGTACATCCCGGGGGTGGAGACTCTGCAGGCAGACTCTCTGAGCAGGGGGACCTCTCGCCTGGGAGAATGGTCCCTCTGCAACAGGGTGTTTCATGCTCTGTGTCACCGTTGGGGCCAACCAGATGTGGATCTGTTTGCGTCTCGTCACAATCACAAGCTCCCTGCCTTTGTCTCCCTGTCCCAGGATCCTCTGGCCTTGGCCATGGATGCCCTAGCAATGTCATGGCAGGACTTTCAGCTCCTGTATGTCTTTCCTCCATTTCCCCTGTTGGGCAGAGTTCTGTGCAAGATAGCTCAGGAGGGGGTGCCAGCTATCCTAGTGGCCCCCAGGTGGCCAAGAAGAGTGTGGTTCGCAGACGTGGTGCAACTGGCAGTAGATTAGTACGTTCTGCCCAGGGTGCCAGACCTGCTCACTCAGGGTCACTTACGCCATCCCAATTTAAAAACTCTGGCTTTGACGACCTGGCTGCTGTAACCTCCATCTTGATGGAAAAAGGGCTGTCTGCCTCTGTTGTTGATACCATGATAAAGGCTAGAAAGAAGTCTTCTTCTACCATTTACTATAGGGTTTGGCGTGCCTACATTGACTGGTGTGAGTCTAAGTCCCTTCCCTGTCGTGTGTTCTCTATTCCCAGGATCCTGGAGTTCCTGCAGCATGGGTTGGAGCTGGGGCTCCAAATCAGTACTCTGAAAGGTCATGTCTCTGCCCTGGCTGTTTTCTTCCAGAGGTCCTTTGCCCAGCATTCTCTGATCAGGACTTTTTTCCAGGGGGTTACTCATGTGTGTCCCCCACGTAAGCCTATGGTGCCTGTTTGGGATTTGAACTTGGTCTTGTCTGTCTTGCAGGGTGCTCCCTTTGAACCTGTGCAGGAGGCTGCCCTGGCCATTCTTACTGTCAAGGTTGTCTTCTTGGTGGCTATCAGCTCTGTTAGGCGTGTGTCTGAGTTGGCGGCGCTTTCCATTCAGCCCCCCTACTTTGAGAGACACCAGGACAAGGTGGTGTTTCGCTTCAAGCCAGATTTTCTGCCTAAGGTCGTGTCTGCCTTTCATTTGAATCAGGACATTGTTCTTCCTTCCTTGTGCCCTAATCCTAGTAATGCTAAGGAGAGGGTCTTGCATTCCTTGGATGTGGTTAGGTGTCTGAAGTACTATCTGGTGGCTACTGCCCCATTCAGAAAAACTGATGCTCTTTTTGTTGTCCCTTCTGGTCCTAGGAAGGGTCTGGCTCCTGCTAAATTTACTATCAGCAAATGGATCCGTCAGGCTGTGATTCAGGCCTACTCTGCTAAGGGGAAGAATCCTCCCTTCCGCCTTACTGCTCATTCTACTCATGCTATTTGTGCCTCTTGGGCTTTTCAGCACCAGGCTTCTGTTGAACAAGTTTGCAAGGCCGCTACTTGGTCTTCTGTTCATACCTTTTCAAAGTTTTACAAGGTTGATGTTAGGGCCTCAGCTGATGCTGTTTTTGGCCTCGAGGTTCTGCAGGCGGCAGTGGTCTGACCTGTCTGTTGTTACCTTTGGGGATCCCACCCTACTTTAAGGACACTGCTATCGGATGTCCCAAGTGTAATGATTCTTATCTGGAGCAGGACGTACTGTATACTAAGAATAATACAATTCTGTGATTACTCACCTGTAGAATTGA
This sequence comes from Gastrophryne carolinensis, assembly GCA_027917425.1. Classification (NCBI taxonomy): domain Eukaryota; kingdom Metazoa; phylum Chordata; class Amphibia; order Anura; family Microhylidae; genus Gastrophryne; species Gastrophryne carolinensis. Next base: position 121,904,444 of record CM051236.1, read on the forward strand.
TATTATGAGGTTACAGTACGTCCTGCTCCACCCCACCCTTGGTTTTGCATTATCCTGGATCCCCTGTATGGTGATTGTTATCATTGTTATAGTTACTAGTTGGTTCTGTTTTATTCTCCCGGCTTCTCGTTAACTGCTTTTCAATGCTGGGGATTTGTGGGAGGTCCCTGGGTATTTGAGGGGCCGGGAGGAGCTAATTTTGCTGTCTCTGCAGTCCAGCGCCATCTGGCGGAGTAATACCCAAGTGTAATGATTCTTATCTGGAGCAGGACGTACTGTATACTCATAATATCAATTCTACAGGTGAGTTATCACATAATTGTATTTTTATCAACCATTGGATATTGGCTAGCTCCATCCACCCTATTGGAAAAAAATAGCCAAGTTCCTCATCAGTCCGTTGGATGTGTGAATAGATTTTTTGACACCCAAGAGCTGGGGCAGCCAGGTTATTCCCCCTAGAAAGGCACTTCAAAAAGTATCCAGTCACACAGAGAATTAACTTAATGTCTTAAAGAACCTCCCTGTCCACCTTTAAAATTACATTTTGTTTTCAAAATGTTTTTATTGAGGAAAATACAAGTATGGTTAAATTGTATACATATCAAAGTTACTTAAAAATATCAGTACAAAATGTATGTTGGCATTAGCAGAGTAAATTTTTAAGGCACTACCAGCTTGTATTGATCTTATACGTTATATTAGCTGTTGGTCATTTTTAATTCTTTCAATTTTCTTAACCTTTATTTTTGTTCTTAAACCATTGCACGGTATGGTGCCATATTCATGCCAAGAGGGAAAAAAGATGCAATAAATTATAATAAACAGTAGTTCCACTAAAAAGTCACCTCAGGGGGCCCCTGCCCCCGCCATAAACAATAGGAGCTTTCCCTGGAGCCATTTGTAAAGCGTACCAAGTTGTGTGACCAAAGGATCGCTCCAACTGCCTCTTGACTCCTATAGGGAGAATGTGGGCATAGCTTTTCCAAACTCCACTTCCATCGCTAGCCATTCCATGAGAAAAAGGAATTTAATTTTCTCCTGGAATAGGGCCAGGGAAGGGGGTCATGGGTTTATCCAGTGTTGTAAGATACAGTTGCACAGCACTAGTGATATCATGAGGCTCAACCATCTTCCCTCTTTTGAGACACATCCCCTATCCAAACTAAGGATGCCAAATAGAGCCCATTATGGGGTAAAAGATATGTAAGTAATCAGGTGCTTTAAAGATATTTTTCTATGTTCCAGAATTTCCTGCCATCCCACAACAGATGAAATTTATATGCCTCAATCTGGCCATTGTGTGAGTCATTTAAGCCCATCAGGTATGCTCTATGTGGAGAGATATAAGAATCATGGAATTGGGGAAAGGTCATTTCTCTATAAGTGGAAGAGGGAAGGGCTACCCAATGATATGCAAACGTTTCAAAAGGTCTGGTATCGTTACACTGGCAAGTTTTGTCGTCCAGCTAGCAAGTCCTGATTTTTTTGCCTCGTAGTCCACATTCTCCCACAGCATCAGATAGAGCCTGGCAGTGGAATAATAAATTAAAGATCTGTCTTGCAACATCCGATGGGGAGGGTTATGCCAGCCTAGATCTGTCATTCATCGCACTACTTCTTCTGCATAGCTTAGGGCCATTGCATAATCCTCCGCCTCTGACGCTTGCAAGTAGGAATATTTAGATTTGGCCTGGTCAAAAATATAGAAGCCACAGATAACCGATAAGCCACGTCTGCAATCTCCCCCCCCGCGCACCAAGTAGTGGCTTATGAGAATGCAGGAAAAAAGGTCTATAGGCTTGATTCAGAGAGACAAAAAAAGACTTTCGTTTTCTTTTTAATTTTCCCGCTCTCGTATGAGTGTGCAAGCGATTCTATGCATGCATTGCAATCCTTCTGTAAAGTTTCCGTCCGTTCGTACGGCAGAGTACGAGTACGAGGATGTCATTTTCCAGCGTGACTTTTCCGTTTCATTTTCTCATATTACAACGTAGGCTTTCATTTTTGCCCTTTTCCCATCATCTCCTCCCACGAATCCTTAACGTTTCCCGTTAGATTCTGTTTCCCTTTTTCAATAAATAATCGTCCAGACGGAAATCCTTACGATCTTGCGCCTGCGCACTACAAACTTAACTCATTAAAGTGCTCGCCTACATATTTGCCACCCTCACTTCTATTACAATGTTTAGCTAAATCACTATCCTTCATCTTGCCTTTTGGACCCTTAAAGCTCACCCCAACCACTTAGCACTATCCTCCATCTTCCCTTTTGGACCCTTAAAGCTCACCCCAACCACTTAGCGCTATCCTCCATCTTCCCTTTTTGACCCTTAAAGCTCACCCCAGCCACTTAGCACTATCCTCCATCTTCCCTTTTGGACCCTTAAAGCTCACCCCAACCACTTAGCACTATCCTCCATCTTCCAATTTGGACCCTTAAAACTTACCCAAACCACTTCCTGGATAGGTTCTTCTTCCATTTTAGGCCCGTAAAACTTACCCAAACCACTTCCCGGTTAGGTTCTTCTTCCATTTTAGGCCCCTAAAACTTACCCAAACCACTTCCCTGTTAGGTTCTTCTTCCATTTTAGGCCCCTAAAACTTACCCAAACCACTTCCCGGTCATCTGAATCTTCCTCTCTAAATATTTATTTCACCCTTCGTTTGGTGTTAATGTATTTGTGTAAAAAAAAATGACACTGAAACTTTTATTTTGGTTTATTTTTTTTTTTGTAGAAGGCCATTTTTTGGGGGCTTTTTAAAAACATTTTTTTGTACAAATTTTAGAATTCTTTTTTTTTTTGTAAAAAACTTTAAAATGTTTAAAAATGTAAAATATAAAAAACTATTTACAGAAAAAAACACAGTGACAGGACCCAGAACACTATTCTTCTTCTGTTGTCCCCAACGATTCAACCAGCTGCTGCATATCGGCCACCAACTCAAGGACCCTACGATTCATTTCTTCCACTCTTGCCCGTGTGGTCCCTGTATCAAATTTTTTGGAAAAAATTACTTAGAGACAAATACATGTTTCTCACCTGTGGATGGAATGTTTTTTAGTTGGCAACATAAATCATGACAACATATGTCAGTCTGCTAAGTAATTAATCTAAGGAAGTGGGCACAGGACAGTCTGCTAAGTAATTAATCTAAGGAAGTGGGCACAGGTCATTCTGCTAAGTAATTAATCTGAGGAAGTGGGCACAGGTCATTCTGCTAAGTAATTAATCCAAACAAGTGGGCACAGGTCATTCTGCTAAGTAATTAATCTAAGCAAGTGGGCACAGGTCATTCTGCTAATGCCATTGACTATGGCTTGATGTATCTGGCTGATCATGTCAATTAACACATACTGCAAAGAATGACATTACAACTTACTTGATTGGTGGCCGACGGATGCCTCGTTGGGGACAGCCCTACGTCCTGGGTCCTGCCACTGTTGTGAAGTAGAGGCTGTCGAGACATGGCAAATAGGGTCACTTATAATGTCTTAGTCAACAGTAATCAAATGTAATTTCCAATGTGTGTGTCACATCACTCACCTTCTCCCTGTGCTTCCTGGGTGAGATCTGCTGCATCCTCCGCATCTTCACCCGCTCTAGAAGCATCTACAAAAACAGATGAAGGGAATCAGCTTGGGTGGAAATAGCATGTATATGTGTGTGTGGTTATATGAAGAGTCACATACCAGAGGCTCCCGCCTGCGTCGCTGGGTACGACTCCCTGCCCACACCGTGCCGGGTAGGACCATCGCACTGGAGATCCACCACCTTCACTTCCAGCTGCAGATTCATGCAGCACTGGTCGGCCTGTGCGCCTCCGGGTGCAGCGGATTCGGTAATCCATTTCCAACACTAGAAAAGAAAAACAATTATAAATAAATGCCTACCTTCTGCACGAGTTACATCTGGCATGCAATCGCTATGTACTTACTAGGGAAATGGAGTCCGAAAAAACGCCACATCCGGGGCATGTGCAGCCGTTTCAGGTCTGACCAATGCTGCATGATCTGAGTGTGGGTGAAGGTGGTGTCCATCTGATGTTGGATTTTGCCAATGATCTCCAGGGTGACGGTGCGTTTTCAAAAGAGTTGGGCAGGTTGTCTGCAGCAGATAAGTTATGCCCTTGCGGTTTCCGGGTTCCGCACGTCCGTACGCACGCGTACGTGTAGCATGAGACCCCGCCAATCTTATTTAAAGTGTCCTGGACACACAGCTCATTCTCTTTCAGAGTCCATGAGCAATGGCACCTAAAAAATCTCAACCAAAACCAGCAAAGGAGGTCACCAGCAAACAGCCAGCCAAACGGCAGGAGCCTGCTGAAGGGCCAAAGACTCGGTCACAGATGACCAAAAGGAAGTTGCGGCCAATCCGCATTGCACAGCCAAAGGCACCCACCACAACTACCAAAAAAAGGAGGCCGCTGGAAAAAGGAAGCTACAGGCCAGAAAGCCAACCCCAACGGAGGGGAAAAAAGGGACCAAGAGGGTGCGAAGCCCCAGCCCCCCAAGGTCACCATCACCCCACCCACGTGGCTACCATGACAAGCCAACAAAAAGGAGACACCGGGAAAGAAGCCCCAGCAGCTCAACCTCCCCATCAACACCACCCGCATGGGGCCACAAGGCTCATGCCAAGAGGGCAAGGCACAGCCCCAGAAGTCCGAGTTCGCCCTCCCCACCCGGCCAAGAGGGCAAGGCACAGGCCACGAAGCCCAAGCTCTGGGTCACCCCTGGACTGGCCGTCTACCTCCAAGGGGCATGGGTATTCTAAGGGCGCACAGAGGCACAGGGCCCCAAGCACGACTTCCTCCACAACACCCTCTCCTCCTCGGCCACATTCTCCACCGGCACAGGTGTCAAGGCAGGCTGAATATGCCACATCTACACCTGCGACTTCAGTGGCCACTCATCCATGCTCACCCAGTCCCTTTCTAAGTCTGGTTCAATCTGCAGCCAGCCAGCAGTCAGTAATTTCACACCCACACAGCCAGGCCAGAATGTCCCCTGATTTTGCGCCAAACACTGAGGCGCCAGAACCACAACCAACAGGGCGCACATTGCACAGAAGCCAGTTGAGTGGCAGGTTTGGTGAGGCACAAACTCTGACATTGGCTAGTGGCCTCACCTTGTATTATGATGAGCTATATGGGCGCAGATCCGAAGCTACAAGCAAGCAGCCGAGATTTTGGAGGAGCTCACCAGACAGGTCGATGCAGCGGGGGAAGAGCTCAAAGATGTGGAGCAGATACAAAGGAAAATATCGGACCTAAAGTATGCAGCACGGAAGAAAGAAAATAAACAGCGTCATTACAGGTACATATATACTTTGTGGATTTGTCTTCGTCTTGTATTGGCAACATTTAGCTAAATGTGTCCCACTTTCTTTTTCAGCTTACAAACTGGCGGCGGATTCCCTACAAAACTCCAATTTACCCGAGCTGAGGAGATGGTGCTGGGCCTGCTACATCCTGTGGCGTTAGAGGGACACTCGGCACGACAGGACACGGACATTCCAACTATTCCTGCCCGTTAGTAATGTTAGTGTGTATGTGAAATGTGATCTACATGTAAAATGAGGCGCAAAGCCATAGATTAACACATGCCCCTAGGGTGTGCCTTGTAGTGGAGGTAACAATTTAAACAGGGTGTGTTATGTGTGGCGACTCATCATTTGCTTTTTTCCTTGGCCATACATGAGTTTGGAGAGTCTGGAGGAACACTATTGAGATTAGCAAAGGTCTGCCTGTTATGTATTTAGAGTCAATTACATACAACACTTCCATCTTTATCTGTAGCCAATTTGGGTTTGAGCTGTGCTTTGCTCAGAAAGACTTGATCTTGGGGTGCTTGAAAGTTTGACCTAGAAAGAATGGCAACCAGCCTAATCTAATGGCAAATGCTATTTGCAAGCTGAGTGTGGTCCCATAATGGGCTTTTAGGGATGTGTGAAGCCTCAGAACAGCCAGTACATGCATGTTTATTTTGGTTAAGGAGACCAATGTGTATGTACTTGTTGACTAATACATCTAACAGATAATGGCATTCATAGTCAAGTTAAACTTGGTCCGTTGGGGGAGTTGCCATTCATGCGTGGCCCCGTGTTTTAGTGAACCATATGTGTTATTACACATCACCAATGCCTAGTTGTGTGTTAACATGCCTTCTTTTCCACAATGCAGCCCAGCATCATCCCTCAGCTAGTGGGGAATCCTCAGCCAGTTTTACCATGCCGTCAACTTCCGTGCTGCCTTGGATTCAGGATCCGATATATATGGTAAGTGTCTTTTTCTGATGTTGCTTATGCATGTGACTTGCCATGTTTCTTTTTGCTGAATTACATATTTATTCCCCAAACTGAACCTTTTTTATTTACATGTCCCAACAGACCCGCACACTGATGGAGGAAATCCAGGAGCTGGAGGAGGATAGACCCTTCATTGGACCTTCTGAACAGCTCCCCCTGGGACAGAATCTGCAACTGTCCCAACATGTTTCTACACCAAATCCTCAGCAGCAGAGTGAAGCTGGCTGCATGCTGCCAGCCCATCGTGGGCAGCATGCAAAGACTTAGCCGACAGTCCCCAGTGTTAGCTCTGCTGCTGAGTATTTGCCAAGCAGACCTGTGGCTGTTGGTGGACCTAGAGGCACATCATCTGCACGCCCCCCAACCCGGGGAATTGGAAGGCGTAGTTGACTACGTCGCCCAGTTTCCCAGGGGAGGAGCGCGCCGATGATGGATTCAGCATGGCACCATGAGAGGCGGCTATTTTGCTTCCAAAATCAACGAAATCACGAGCATCTTCATGGGCAATTAGAAACATTAAACAACACCTTAAACTCCATGTTGACTGAATTTAGGTCCAACAACAGCCACATGGCCACCTTATCCAATTATTACAGTGCCATGCTTGAGGAAGTTCGAAATAGCAACAGCCACATGGCCACCTTAACTAACACTAACTAACTAATCTCAGTGCCATGATGGCTGAATTTCGAACTTCAAATAGAAACATGTTGGACCAGTTGCAGATTCTGAATGCCACACAGGCCCAGGTGAGGGCCCACCTCCAAGGGCCCCAACCTGGGTTTTATGGCATCCCCCATTTTAAGGCCTATTTGGCCTGTATCTTGCTCTACATCCCCACTGTATTGACCTGTCTGGTGAGCCCTACCAATATACCCTTTTGGTATGGCTTTGCTTGTTTGCTTTGGATTTGAGGTGAAGCCTCAATGAACCTGCCACTCAAGCTGTTGCGCTGCATGTTTGTGGCGAATTACATTGGTTCTGGCTCCTCCTGTTTGTAGGACATTCTGGCCTGGCAAACTACTACCTTGACCCCTGGCTGAGATTGAACTGGACTTGTATTGGGACTGGGGGTTCTTGTTTGGGCCCACTGAGTAACAGGTGTAGATGTGGCATAGGTTTGGCTGCTTTACACCTGTGCCTGTGGCAAATGTGGCCAAGCAGGAGAGGGTGTGTCTGTGGGCCTATTTGTTTGCTGACAAATCTGGACATGGCAATGCTTGTCACATATGTTGATTTTTCATTTGTATGAAACTTTTGAGAGGAGTGCCTTACTTTAAAACTCCTGCCTCTGGCCAATTGCTATGTGGCCTGATTTGCCTAAACTTTCATTTGTGGTTTGACCATGTATTTTATGGAACTATGGGAGTGACCATCAACTCCAATGTTTTCTTTTGAAATAAACACCATAAAATTGTAATTAACCTGCTGTTGACTAAGTTTATGCCTTTATGTTTTTGGTGAATAAAGATGACTAAAAGTAGGCACTAACAAATTTGGAACAACCAAAAAAAAAAGAGTCTAAAATCAGGTGTGAGGTTGTTTGTAATTAATTAGTTACTGTTTGTAAAAGTAAGAAACAAACATACAAACACAAAGGTCCAAAAACACAATTAACAAAAAATAAAGGGGCACAAACAAACAAAGGAACACCGAATTAAGCAAAATGTATCTCTATTAAATTAGTCCGCACAGCTTGGGCAGACGCACTCAGTGGGCCACGATAGTCCTCGTCTGGGTCATCGGTGGGTTGGAGAGGGGGGCAAATCCAGATACCGGGGGACACGCTGCAATATAGCAAAATTATGCAACACTGCACACGCCATTATAATATCTATGACCTATTTGGGGTCATACCGTAGTGCTCCCCCGGTATGGTCCAAGCATCGGAAGCGGGTCTTCAATAGGCCAAACGCCCTCTCCACCACAGCCCTGGTCTTCCTTTGCACCCTATAATATGCCTCCTCGGCTGCATTCTGGGGCCAGAGGACGGGCGTCAACAGCCACGGAAGGAGTGGATAGCCGGAATCACCTGCAAAAATTTATTATAAAAAACATAAATTACACATTACTCCATAAATGGAATCCTCAAAACGGGCCATCAACATGACTAAGAGGCTAGGTCACATTTGCTACACAGCATGAGCATACATATTGCACAGGCCAAAAAACAAAAAAAAAGTCTAATAGATGTGGGAACAAATTAAACATCCAAGATGGCGGATGGTGGCCAATCAGCCAGACTGCTAACAGGTATTGGTTTAGGACTGTGCTGCTCAGCATTCTTGGATGTCTTAACTTTTCAGGACCCTGTATCTGCTTTGTCTGAGTCAAAAACAGCTCTAACCCGCCCCCTGCACTTTATCCCACTCTCCTCTACTCAGTAAGTGTAATGCATCTAATCAAAGATGGCGCAGACCCTATCATAAATTCAATAAAATAATTTCAGCAGAGTGTGGGGAAGACTAATGATTACTTTACTCTAAATTCCAATTTAAAATTTTGCTAATGCAGGACTAACATATGGCAAGGCTTTGTTGTTTGACAAATCTAATGGTTAAGGTCGTGTTTCACATGTAAACAAGGTGTAGTGGCATAGTTTCATACATGGGACACAAACTAAATTCATAGACATACATCTCCAAAAAAATGACGTTATTGGTGTCAACTTACCAAGGAGCCATCCACCGGAAAATTCCCCAGACTCAAACCGACCGTACAATCCAGATCTTCGAAGAATGTAGGCATCATGGGATGAGCCTGGGAACCCGGCAAGCAGACTAAGGAACCGCATGTCCGGGGCCACCACTGCTTGGACATTCATTGAGTGGCCCATTTTGCGGTTCCTGGAATAAAAAAACAAACAAATAACATTAGCAAGGCAAGGAAAACTAGGGAAACACTAACTAATCACAGCAAAACCTGTGGCCCAATAAAAGTAGCAAGAAATAAGTAAATACGTATTTTGTTTAGCAAAAAAGGAATATGTATGTTTGAAAAAGGAAAGATTAACTTAGAAGTGCCTATTTCAGGTAAACATTAAAATGTTTCCTTGGTGAACACATGTGAAATTTATATGCAACTAAATACGGTCCATGGTTCCACAGGGACTCTTTACCAGGAGGGAATATTCAAAAGGAGGGAATATTTAAAAGGAGGGATCCATTACAAGGAGGTATAGATTACAAGGAGGGAATAATTCCAAGGAGGGAACAATTACAAGGAGGAATTACTTACAATAAGGGATTATTTTAAAGGAGGGATTATTTTAAAGGATGGATAATTTACAAGGGGGGATTACTTACAATGAGGGATTATTTTAAAGGAGGGATTATTTTAAAGGATGGATAACTTACAAGGAGGGATTAAATACAAGGAGGGAATAAATATAAGGAGAAATTTTTTACACGTACACTTTACACTTCTTGGAATTTTCTTGACATTAAAAAAAAAATGTAAACAACATTTGACTGATTGTACTTGCCTGTAGATATACTCGTCGGCTGCCGGAGGCACCAGGGCAACGTGGGTGCAGTCAATGGCACCCATGACGTTGGGCATGTCGGCGATGTTATAAAATGCCAGCTTAATCGCGTTTCTGGCTATCATGTAGTCAGAAAAACAAATTTATTTCTGAGTAATAGTAGCCATGCCTTCCAAAAACTTGGATAGCGAGTGGCTCAGCGTAGGCTGTGAGATCCCCACGGAGAGGGCACCCAGCCTCTGGAACGAGCCGATCGCCAAAAATTGCAGGCAGCCAAGCATCTTGGTCATACCTGAAATTGCTTGCCCCTTCCTTGTGGTGCGGGCTAACCATGGAGGGAAGCGCGAATAAGTCTGGTGAGCTCGAACAGCTCAACATCATGCATGCCATCAATGTGCATGTGTTGCCGGTGCAATCTGGTCTCAGCCCTCCGGACAATTTCAATGCCCATGAGCTGCAGATCCTCATGCTCCTCAAATGCACTAGAGTCGTCCATAGCTGCTAGTCTCGAGGTCAAAATGGTCCCGTAAGGGGATCGCAAAGGAAACGGCTTTATAGGGTGGTGGTCCATCGGCAATCAGCTCTCTGAATGAGACGCAAGCCCATAGCAATAACGTAAGTTATCTGAACGAACGAAAAATATCAGATTTGGTTGGGAAAATGACCCGAACTAACGCAAATGTTCCGATTTGCATTAGTTAATCGAAAGCGCATATACGCATTTGCCCGAAAGTTCGTACGAATGAAAAATGGACGAAAAAAACAAAAAAAATGACAAACACCCACAAAGCTTTCACAGACAGCTACGGAAGTGCAGATGAATGTGCCTCTGAATCGAGCCTAATGTTTGGATCAGTGTAGCTCGCTGTGTTATGTATCCTGTCATTAAGATAGTGTGTAAGGGCTGCCATATTATAAGTTTCTAGATAATACCTCCCTTTTGATTTGAGCTGTTGAAGGATTGGGGGCTATCTTGTTATGTTTTGATCCCCAGATGAATTTCCTTTAAGAGCGATTAATTCTTTGAATATTTAGTCAGTAAGATGGGCAGAGATTGAATAATGTATAATAATTTTGGGAAAGTCACCATTTTTATTGGGTTGGCTCTCTTTAAGTAAGACAACTGCAATTAAGACCAGCTCTCCAGTTCTGCCTCCAGCTTTCCAAGAACAGGTTTGACGTTAAGGTTGTAAACAAGAGAGAGATTTTTAGGGATCTGCACCCCTAGATACTTCAAGGAGGTTTTGCACCAACAGAATCCCAAATGTTCTGTCATAAATGTGTCACCGAAGCCTCTAAGAATTAGAATTTTTTTTAAGCCACAGCCATTTTATTTTGTCAAAAGCCTTCTCTGCATCTAGGCTCAGGAGTATGTTTTTGGTATAGGGGTTTCTAGTAGAGACAGAGTTGCTGCCACTATCCCTGATCTAATGGCTTTACTCAGGTAGAAAAGATTAAAGTCTATCTGCCATTATCTTTGTCAGTATTTTGCAGTTGGAATTAAGCAGCGCTATGGGGCGATAGGAGGAGAATTGTTCTAGGTCTTTCCCAGGCTTTAAGATTAAGGTAGTGATTACCTTTGCAAAGTCTATAGTTTTATTAATAAGGATTTCTAAATAGACCTCCGCCAAAAGAACCGCCACCTTAAGGCAGAGTATTTTGTAGAATTCAGATGGGAGCCCGCCTGGGCCCTTGGAGTTGGATAACTTTTGGATGGTGCACTGTATCTCTTGGACCCCAATAGGAGCATTTAAGGCACGTCTCTGATCTTCAGTGAGGACAGGTAAATTAAGGCTAGTAAGTAAGGTGCCCTCTAGCCCTGTGTCTCCCGATTGTGTCGTATAGATACTTCTGAAGTATTCTTTAAATTTTGTCATGATGTCTGATTGGGTTTTGTGTCTCGCAGAGGTCTCTGGGTCCCAAATGGCTGGGATTCACTAATGGTGTGCCTGCTTTATTGCCACAGGGGCTTTTGATTATTCCACTCTTTGCTGATGAGATTGAACAGCTATTTAGGAAATCTGCTTTTTACATGTAAGTGCAAGTTTTACATGTAGTGAGATCGGAGCTTTATCCGAGATTGCAATGTTATGGATTCTAGGATCAGTGATATGTACTAGGAAGCTTTCTCCAATGATAATATTGTCAATTCTGGAGAGAGTCTTATGTGAGAAACAAGTATAGTCTCGTTCTGTAGGGTGCATCAGTCTCCAGGGATTAACCAAAGGAGTATTGTTAATAAATGCAATAGGCCCCAGTCTGGGCGAGATGTGTGAAGTGGCAAAGATGTGGATCTGTCTAAAGTTGGGTTAGCCACCGCAATAAATCACCCACCACTATTAAGTTAGGAAGATTTTGCTCCAAAATTAGTCGTGTTATTGTTATATTGAATGGGACATTGTCTGATTTGGGAGCATATAGGTTGAGGAGAGTGTAATGTGTTCCTGCAATTTCCACTTTCAAAAGGATAAATCTGCTTTGTGTATCTAATATAGAGTGATGACACTGGAAGAGATTTGTTAAAAAAGTATAACAACCCCCCTTCTTATGATGATCAACATTTTGAGTATCTGCTGTTAAATTCGATATGAACATCATGTCAATATCCATAGTAAGAATAATGAAACTCTCCAAACTTCCCTGTTGAGGTTGCCAAGCCTCCAGGGTTTGATATTAATTGGGTGATGGCTGATAAAGTTGTCTTCGACCTCACAAGTCAGCTCTCATAGCAAACATTTGTAAACTAGGTATTTAAAATATGGAAGATCCCATAGTATCTGTGTGAGGCTTTCTGGTCTTGTCTCCATCGCCTGCCCCCCCCCCCATTCCAAGCTCACGACAGACCTGGGTTAGGGCATGCCGAGGTTCCTCAAAAATGTGGTTTGTGCTGTTTATGGCCACCCTCAGCTTTGCTGGGTACATGAGTGCAAAATGGATGTTTTTTTCGATCAGTATTTTAAATATCAGAGAGAATTTGCTCCCTTTTTAATACACAGATGCCCCATAAGTCCCGAAAGATTAGAATCTTCCCTCCATCAATGACTACCTCTCTAGTTTTGCAGTAGGCTGATCAGATGTCCTTGTCCAAGTAATGGAAGAATTTAGCTATTACAGGTTGGGGCCTGTTGTTTGCCCCCTGAAGTTCCTGACCAACTCTGTGGGCCATTTTTCTGGCAATACATGGCTCCATGTCCAAAGCCCACATCAAGTCTACCATTAAGAAATCTATGAGCGAGGCATTTCCTCTCAGGTTGGATCTCCTTGATCTGTTCTCAAGATCGTCCAGTTTCTCAGACATAGAGGTAGATACAATTGTTTGTTTAGCAACTGTGGTTTGTGCTATAGTGAGTTGGTCCCCTAGGTTACTCACTGGCTGCTCGAGTTATTTGACTTTCTTAGAAGTAGAGGCTAAGCTTTCTAGTGCATATTCCAGAATTTCGTGGCGTTTATTGATTTTGTTATCAAAGTAAGGGAGAAGTATTTTCGAAACTCCAGTTGCCGTAGCATCCCAGCAAGCAGCGAGTGAAGGCCCTTCAGCAAGAGGGACGACAGGGGTAGAGAGACCGAGGATTCTCAATTCTCACCTGCAGTCCCGATAGCGGGTCTGATGGCGGATTCGCTGGGTCCCACACGGAGGTATGCAGCGGGGGTCAGCGTACAGTTGGTGCACTGGCATTCTTCTCCCCTTCTCTCTCCTTTTATTTTCCCCTCAGGGTTTTAGTGGCCACAAGGTGCTGTGGGTGGGTATGGTGGAGGAGGCTGCAGACTAAGAGAAGGAGACTCCTGGGGGGATTACACGGGTGCAGACAGCTATTCAATGGTTGTTAGAGCTTGTCTGCTTCCTATCCTGTTCCACACTGAGTCGGTTGTAATGGCAGCAAACTGCGGAGCAGAAGCTGGAGCTTGTGTAAAACACGTCCATCTTTGTTGGCTCCTCCACTGGAAGTCTAAAATTCCTTTTAAAATAGGCATGTTTAAATAACTTTATTAACCAGTTGCGCCCTGTCAGAGAACTGATAGAAATACACAGTCTCTACTGCCTCTACCACCACCACCACCATACTTGACTGCCTTCCTCCAGTTGCCCAAATAATATTTTATACAACATTTGCCTTGTTTCCATTCCCAAAGACACAAACATACACATCAACGTTCACAAAACAGAATTGTTGGATTTTAGATGATCTTGCTAGCGGCAGTCCAACAGGGACTTTCTTAAAGGTGCAATGATAAAAATCCATAAAATATGATGGATGTCGGGAGGAGAGGTCACTTATAGACCCGGCATCAGGAAATATCCAGCCAGGCTTGTTTTTCTCATTTTGATGGAAGGAAGAGGGCATCTGAGGACTAAACCTGTTACCCCTGGATTTTATTCCAACCAGGGCAAAAAACACAAGTATTATCCGGTTTGTGTGTATGGGTGACCCCTCCTCTCATTGGTCAAGGTGTTTATATAGATTCTTAATATTACAGAATTTTGCGATAGCGCTCCTTTAAGTCTGCTTTTTTTTAGTAATCATCCTTTCTTATATAATAAATGCATGTCAACATGTCATCAACAAATCTTAGTGCCACAAGAAGCAACCTGCGGCTTGAGATTCTTGCTTTTTTCTGTTATTGTCACAGGATAATTCCCTATTTGGATACTACCTTGATTGAAGTGAATCTCATTCAAATTCAACTACAGTAAACATACTAAATATAGAGAGCCATAAAATAACATATGCATACTGCAAATATTTCTTTAAATATATTGATTCCACCTGCCTCTTTCTCAATTATCTTTTACAGGTTCAAAAAATAAAGGATATGTTTAAAAAGAAGAAGAAGGAAGATGAGCCTGCAACGCCGAGCCCAGAGCCTCAGCCTAATGGTGAACTGCCTAACTCCGGTCCAATCATTTACTACATATATGAGTCAGAGGAAGAGGAAGAAGAGGAAGATAAAGAAGAGACACCTGCAGAACCACCTCGCCCAGTAAATGACAAACCTCACAAATTCAAGGATCATTATTTAAAGAAGCCAAAGTTCTGTGATGTGTGCGCCAGGATGATTGTCTGTAGGTTTAAGGCTTCATATCTTTTTGATTATGATTATTAGATAGAATGATAAAATATGCTTGCTTTAATTTTTACAGTTTACTAACCTAGAATGGCTGCACATATATAAGACTCAGTGGCACTTACATTTTTTGAATCATATACAATATGAAGGTTAGGGCTAGCATAGATCTAAAGCTCAGTTGGGCAGCCATTGAAAAACTACTTGTTTGACATCTACCTCTGTAGAACTGATTTATAAACTGACTCATCTGTCACATAATCTTTCCCTGTTGAAAATGGGTCAAGTCAACTCCAAAGCAACTCCAACAAAACATACGTAGACATTTTCCTTATCCTGTCCTTTGAAGATTTGTCCATACTTTCTTTCCTAGATTATTCAATATTAGGGTTTTATGCAATGGGTAGCATACGATATATATATATATATATATATATATATATATATATATATATAACTTAAAAACTTATATAACTTAAAAACAGCAAGCCAATCCTTCCCCCCTCTATCCAAAACTAAACAAAATGTGGATGTTATATTGAACAAGAAAAAACTTGCATTGGGTCTTCAGTGGCAAGTGGGCAACGACTGTTATGAGGACACAATACAATTTCAAAGTAGTAGCCGGTCAGTGATTATGATTACTTTTTCTGTAACAGGTGATACAGATCATGGGGATAATTTATTAAAATCTAGAGAGACTAGCCACATTCTTGGAAAGCCTCCCACACTTTCATTAACTGATAATAAAGAGCCTCTTAACCTCACTGCACTATAAATATGCATGAGTTTTTTTAATTTACTAATTAGTGAAACAATGAAAGTTATCCAAATGATTCTGAGAGCCTGTGGATTTTCTCGAGCTGTTCAAACCCCCTGTACATGCTATAGGGCAAGTCTGGTCTACAGGTGAGGTGCAATTTATTTTAAAAATTACAACTGAGAACAGTTGTAATAACAATAACATGAGATTATTGTGAAATGCTTCAAAAGTTATAAATTAGGATACTCCTAGTTGTTAGCCTTTTATTTTAGTTATATCAAATCTAGGCAGATTCGTCAGTCATTCTGCGACAATTATCTTATGGTATTATCATATGTTTAGCAACGTAAAGAATGGTAAGTCACCTAAGGTTCTAACAGGCTAGAAAATCACCAGGGAACAGGTGAGACGAAAAATATTTGGAAAAAGAGAAAATAAAAACCGAGAGAGAGAGATAGCAAAAGGGGGTAGAGAGAGGGAAAGAAGGGCGTAATGGACACCCACCCTTACACATAAGGGTGTCTATCCTTCGGGGACAACAGGGAGAGCCCCTCTGGCCTATATGATAAGCAATGCTCCTTTTAGGTTCACCCAAGGAGATCAACTTTAGACATGCAGCCAGTAATAGCTGACATTTTATTGTTGCAAATTTTACATTTTTTGAATTATTGCACCAGTGAGTGGGGGATTTTCATGCCTTCGCGATAACTTGTTTTAGCAAGGATTTACCAATAAACAGTTTGATAAACCCTAGACCAGATCTGCTTAGCTAAGAGACAGTCCCACTAGATGTGTTTAAAGTTCCCTATATCAGGGCAACTATGAGAACAAAATGGTGCACTTTTTGCTGTCCTTGCTGGAACTAGGTACCAGTATCCGTGGAGCTTTACATTAGATTCAGCTGAGCAGATGGAGCTTTTTAGTGCCATCTCCTCATGGGAATTAGTTCCCTAGTGTCATATAGTTTGCCAAATTCAGTGCCCCATTTACCGTAGTTAAGAAGCCACGGGTGCAGATTGTTTTTAAAGAGGTCACTTTTTTATTTTAGATGTTTGCAGCAACCAAATCTAAAGTTCAAAAACATGTCTTGACATGGGTGTCACCAGCAAACATATTTTGTGCTGGTCATTGGCTTATGGTTCCAATAGCACCCAATGATTATTTGGTTAAATGGTTAAATAAAAAGCAAGAAACAGACAAACCGCCAGGCAGCTGGAAGGGGACACAATCCGTTACCTATTATTTGAGATGCTCTATCAATTTTAACATTTTGTGGAAATTTCTTTACATTTCCTTAGTTTTGTTTGCCATGAAGCGTTGTGCTAAAACCTAAATGTACACAGCAGCCAGAGATGAAGCAGGGGTCGCAATATTGCATGCTGCCTGCTGTCAAAGAAAGTACCAAATTACTAAGTAAAAAAATGATTACTTTTTCCCTTTCTTGTAGTAAACAATAAGTTTGGATTACGATGCAAAAATTGCAAGACCAACATTCACCACCATTGTCAATCTTATGTGGAGTTCCAGAAATGTTTTGGCAAGATAGTAAGTCACTGTTTATTCTTTGTTATGTTCTATATCAATGGCTTAATGTATTGAAGGTACCCCATCAAGGGTTTAATAGGGCCTCAAGGTGGTGGTGAGTTTCTGCCTGTTGAAAGATGTCAAGTTCTTGCTACAAGCAAGAACTTGACATATGGGGCTGAATTCAGAGCCAGGTGAGAATTCTCACTTCCTTTTTGGAGAGAAAACTGCCACTGACTTTCATTGTCTACCAGGTATACATTTTCACCTGGCTCTGAATCAGCCCCAAGGTAGACAATGAAAGTTAATGGCAGTTTTCCCTCCTAAAAAAGGAGTGACCTGGCTCTGAATTGACTCTATGGTGTGTTTTGGTACTATACAGGTTGACAGGTTGGGTAATCTCTGATAAAACTGGTTTACTTTGATTCAGGCTTCATACAGTATAGAATTATGGGCAAAAGCCTGTTTCTACAAGCATAATATGCGGAGGGTGGGCTTGAATGAAGGAAAACAGGGCAGTCTTGTCTTTTTCGTGTCTCCTTTTAACTTTAACTTTGCTGGCAGACATACATTTCCGCTAGATATTTGGCCATCTTGCCATGCACTTTGGTGGCACTGAATTAGTTGCTTCCCAGAGACCAGGACACACAACCCCACCTGCATCTGAACAGAACATTTCTACACCTTCTCCAGGGTATTATCTGTGTCCATGTTGTAGATTTTGCTGCTTCCTCAAATGAATCTGTTTGCCTTTTTGCAATGTGACATCTTGCCTTACTCTCATCCCTGCCAGCTGCAGGTTGCCTCAACGTTCTCAGCAGAGCAGGATTTAGACTTGGGGCACCAGGAACGCATCAGGCAATGGGCCTGTCATAAAAATATATTACGATACACAGCAAATCACAGAAAGACAAATGCAATGCAGGATCAAGTGTAGTGGAGGTCCTTGGGCAGAAAATCTGTCGGGGGGGGGGCCTACTGTATTTTTTCATTTAAAGTGAATGTCCAGTCATAGCACAAGCCCTCTGGGGGGCAGAACACAAAAAAAACTCACTCAGGATCTACTGCTGTCACCAGCACATGGGTGGTGGACGCACAGAGCTACATCTTCCCCTCTGACTGTGTCCCATCCACCCATTCAAATGAACTTTCAAGGTGGACATCTTGCCGTAGCCCATGGATATCGACAGAATCATATGGAATCTTGTGCAAGCGCTGCTATTGCAAGAATTTCCTACATTTCTGGTACTAGTGGTGGTGACCCTCTGGTCATATCAAGTGGTGGAGACCCCTGGGCCTGGGCCCCTCATGTCCTGCCTATAATCTGGTACACATGCATAGAAAAGCTAAAGTAAATATAGGAGTTTAAGACATCGAATACATCCAAATTAAAGGGAGCGTCCTCTTCTGTGGACTTTTCCCAGGACCACCATTTACTGCACGAGATGAACCCTTTTACCAGCCATCACTCTTTCGGCACCTATCACTATACTAGGCACCCAGCTTTTCAGTGGACTCCATGCAGTTGCAGCTTCTGGCCTCGGAGGGTGTGGGGGGTGTGGGTGTGCAGTATGAGCTCAAACTGGGGCACCCAAAATTCTCAGTAAGTGCCTCGGCAAGGTCCCATACTTACCCTGCATTAGTCAGATGGCAGATAGGAAATCGCAGGTACAGTGACAGGCACTGCAGGTAGGAGGGTTCATCTTGCAGTGCAAATGCACTCTTGATCTGAGGACCGCTGAACAGGTCAGTGTAATCATTTAAAAGCGGAACTCTAGTCAAAGCTGGACCCCACTGCTACCTGCCCCATGTTGAGCTGAATTTGGAGAGTAAAAGTAAAAAACAATGATCATCTGACTGTCACTGATGCCTTTCCCCCTTCGCTCGGCTATGGCCGCAGGGAGACTGACTGCTAAATTAGCCAGTCTAAGGTTATCTAAGATAGGTAAGTTTTTCCTACACAAGGCATCTGAAAAACCTTCAATTGATTTCTCAAACTGTAGTACTCCGTAGTAATCTCTTTCATGAATCGCCTTGGTCCTCCTGTCCCTGGGACAACTTGTGACCATCATGCTCAAATATATTCCAAGAGCTACATTTACACTTAGGCATCAGTGAATCCATCATGTAGTAATACTGCCTGCTGAAATGGAGACATGACCTGAACTCAGTGTCTCATCTCCAGTTGTTACCTCTGCATAATCAGTTTTGGACACACTGAAAGGTGTCTCTAAAGTGCTAACATTATACACAACATACTTTGAGGATCATGTGACCCCTTGGCACATTTACTGCTGACTAGATGAGTATCCACTCTTTTGCACATGCACTTTATTTTTGATCCTTAAAGTATTTTGTGTATAATGTTAGCACTTTAGAGACACATTTCAGGCAGTCTCCTTGTTATTATCTGCAGAGACTATTACCTGTATATATGTATATACTGTGTTCACACTGACAGTGGATACATCCTACAACATTGATACATTTTACTGAAGATAAATGTGCTTGAGGGCAATCCCCTGATTCAATTTTAACCTTGCATGTTATGTATGTTAGAGCTGATGATAGTGATAGTGTATTTATTCTTGGTGTGCCACACACCCCGCTTCACTTCTTAAATATTCATCACTTCATGGGTTAATCCACCGCAGGTGACGTAGTGCAGAGAGGAAGTCTTGTAACGAGCCCCCTTCCGGCCTATATATACCTGGTACCTCCCTTCAATCACCAGTATTTTTTCTCTCTGCTTGCTGACAAGTCAGAAGTTGGAAGTCTCCTGCTTACAGGTAGGCCGGGGTATTCTTACCCCGCCACCCCCCTTTTGGTCTATTTCTGCCCGGTTTGAGTTTGTATACCTTTATGGTGAAATAGGAAGCCTCAAAGCCTTGGCTGCTCACCGGGCAAATGGTAGATGGCACTTTAAGTGCCTAGGAGCTTATCTCCTACCGCTCGACCTCATGCGTGGGGCAATGCGGCGAACCGGCATGGTGATCCGGAAATGCGATGCCCCTGTCCCGAGGGTCCCCGTAGCCCCTTTCTCTCCCGTTGGGGGGGTGGTGAGGGTGTGCTTTAGTATGTGTGTTTCACTGTATCACTGCATGTTAACATATATGTCATGTTTATACATTCACTGTAGCATGTGTATATTTTGGGTCTGCTTTAGGGCAGCTTGCGCTGGGTATGGGCTGGCCACCTCTCTGGCAGTTGGTTGCTTATGGCCCCCTACCCCCTCCCCCCTCCCCCCTCCCCCCTCTCCCCTCTCCTCGCCTGGCATTCATTGAGCTTTGTCAGCACATGCGGTTTTTACCCTCCCCCCTCCGCTGCCTGGACGCGCGTGCTGTGATCAGCTGTAAAGTGTTCCAGCTGATCAGCGTAGGGGGGGGCGGGCCCGCTGACGCGGCGTCTGCGGCGGGCCCAGCGTCCCAGCTTCCTTCAAAACAGGAAGGCACGTGGGCGCACAGCCGCACTTTGTCTTCTGCCGGCTCATGGCTGCTGGCTGCAGGCTTACCGGCTTATTGCGGTAAGCGGCCCCTCCCGTTGGGGCCGTTAAATGGGAGATATTGTTTAATAATACAGTGAGAAATCACTATTATCAAGGGGGCGTCATTTAAGGGCACTCGGTGCCATACTTATATGTTATACACATGTGAAGGATCTGATGGTTGTTTTCTTGCCTTGCAGATCCTGGGATCCCTGCTTATGCTAGCCCTCCGGCTCTATGTGCCTGGCTAATTATTGGGATTGATTTGAATGTTTATATACATAGACTATATATAAGTATATATATATAGTTTCTATTAAAGGGGACCTAAACTTAAAAAAAAAAAAAAAAAAAAAAACTTTTATATAAATCCTCCCTTCCGGGACATTACTAAAATAAAGGGGGCATCCCGGGTCGGCTTATGCCTTAAAAGTCCCATTATTGCGAATACCATAAATCACCATATGGAGGCTTCCGTAGATTCCGGAAACGGTTCTGCTGTTCCGTTTGGGGGGTGCGTAGGTTGTGGGGTTCCACTCCCAGCTGATGATATCTTTATTTGCATCCCTTGTGCAAAACATACTATTGCGCGCCAGTCCATTGCTTCGGCTGCGGTGCCATCGCATCCTTCATCATCTCCTACCTCTCCATCCCTATTCCGGACCCCGCATGACACTGTCAAAAGTGGGGATTTGCATTCCGAGGCAGCAGCACAGCCCTGCCCCCGGAAAATGATGCCTGTTAAAGCAGCGTTTAAAACCGCTACAAAACGAAGGCACCTGACTCCGGTACCTTCGGCTCCACAGGACCAGTTTTGTGAACCTGTGGAATGGTCCAATGGATCCCCTGACAAGGATGAACTCCCGTCGGAGTCAGATGAGCCGACAGGTCAGCATGTGGCTGATGAGATCGGCGATTGGTCAGAGGGGGTTGTTTTTGACACCCCCTCCATTCTGGCTCAAATGTTTAATATTTTGAGTTTAAATACGCCTGAGGCGGCCGCCCCGCCAAAGGGTCAGTTATTTAAAGAGCCTCAGCCGAGTTTGGTTTTTCCCAGACAGCACCACTTTGAGAGGGTGGTTCTTAAGGAATGGGAACATCCCACACGGTTATCTGGAATTCCTTCCAGTTGGGAAAAGCGTTATCCTTTTCCACCAGAATTGGTGAGGCTGTGGTCTGTCCCTCCGGACGTCGATACCCCTGTACTAGGACTCTCCAGCTCGGCTATGGTACAATCTGCTGAGACCACTGTCCCCAAAGATGGGGAAGATCGCAGGATTGACCAATACGCTCGACATGGTTTTATCTATTCCGGGTCAGCATTGCGCCCGGTATGTGCTTCAGCCCTTCTTCTATTGGCAATTAAGTCCCTAATTCAGGGGCTATATGAGGATCTTGATCCCGCTTGCAAACAGTTCACTGCACTTAAGCAGTGTGAATCTTTTGTGGCTTATGTCCTGGCCGCTCAGGACGATGCGCTGACTATGAGTAGCAAGGCGGCAGCTATGCTGGTGGCTATTCGCAGGTCAGTATGGCTGCGTCAGTGGTCAGCAGACACGGCTTCCAAAAAGGTACTCACAGCCCTCCCCTTTTTGGGGTTGCGTCTGTTTGGGGAGAAAATTGATTCAGTCGCAAAAGATGGTAAGATGCCACAACGCAAAAGGCCTCGTGGTCCCTTCAGGGGGACAAGTTCCGGTAGGCCTTCCTTTCAAAGGTTCGGAGCGGGAAAAGGTACGTCCTTTCCCGCTACCAGTGGCGCAGGTTGGACTCGGGGGAGGGGCCGTGGCCGGCCCACTCAGTCCTGGGGCACCAAGCCCAAGCCTGCTGATAAGCCCACTCAGCAATGAGGGGCTGCCCTCACCCGTGCGGGTGGGGGGACTATTGCGACACTTCTACCATTGGAACCATGTGGTTCTAGGCAGATGGATCCAGGAGGTAGTGTCGACAGGTCACAACCTGGAATTCGAGTCTCACCCTCCCTCGCGGTCCATTCAGGGGTCGGTTCATCCCGGCCTGAACTCTCATCAAGACGCTGTGTGTCTTTCTTTTGCCCAAATTCGCACAAGAACACTTCAGCTATTTCTGCTAGCGTGTTGGGTCCAGCAACCTCTGTTGTTGGATCAGTCCTTCCAATTGTCCTCCCGTGTACGGCAGTTCCTCCTGTGGTGATTGGTCTCGACCAATCTTGTATAGGGCAGGTCTTTCCTGACCCTCCCTTGGAGAGGTGTCACCACGGACACCGGTCTGTCGGGATGGGACAGATTCTGGAAGGAGCTGCGGCTTCAGGGGCAGTGGAGGCCCCACTTACCCATCAGAGAAATGTCCCTGATCCAGACATGGGCAGTGTTCCATGTTCCCTGTCTCTCTGCGGTTTACATTCCAGAGGTGATGGAACAGGTAGCGGACCGGTTGAGCAAGTGCTCTCCCCGTCTGGAAGAATAAGCTCTCCATCCTCGGGTGGTTCTCTTATTGTGTCTCCAATGGGAGACTCCGGAGGTGGACCTGTGGGCCCCTCATCTCTATCTCAGGCTCCCGAGCTTCGTGTCTCTCTCCCGGGATCCTCTGGCTCTGACAGTGGACGTCAGGTCCCTGAACTGAGGAGCTCTGGGATTTCTATACCTGTTTCCTCCGTGGCCCTTGCTGGGCAGAGTTCTTCAGAAGTTGGCTCTGGAAAGGGTGTACGCCGTTCTCATGGCCCCAAAGTGGCCAAAACGAATAAGGTTCGCAGACATCGTTTGGCTGGCAGTGGACCAGTTCATTCTGCCTCTTCGGCCCGATCTGCTCACTCAGGGTCAATTGTGTTACCTCAATTTACCAGCGCTGGGTTTGATGGCCTGGCGGCTGAAACCTCCATCCTGAAGGAGGAGGGTCTTTCTGATTCAGTCATTAAGACTCTGATCAGTGCCCGGAAGAAGTCTTCTTCCGTCACCTACTATAGGACTTGGAAAGCCTATATCACTTGGTGTGAGATAAGATCTTTTCCTTGTAGGGTCCTTTCGGTCCCCAGGATTCTGGAGTTTTTACAATCAGGGCTGGACTCTGGTCTCCAGCTAAGTACATTGAAAGGGCAGGTCTCTGCCTTATCTGTCTTTTTTCAGAAGCGTGTTGCGCATAAACCTTTAGTTAAAACTTTTTTCCAGGGGGTTACGCATGTGCGGCCTCCCAGGAAACCATTACTCCCTGTTTGGGATTTGAATTTGGTTCTTTCGGCTCTTCAGGCTCCTCCTTTTGAGCCTTTGCAAGATATTGCTTTGTCTACCCTGACTCAGAAGATTGTCTTCTTGGTAGCGATCACTTCTGTCCGGCGTGTCTCAGAATTGGCGGCCTTAACTATGCAGGCGCCCTACTTCGAGAGGCATCGGGATAAAGTGGTCTTTCGGTTCAAGCCAGACTTTCTTCCTAAGGTTGTTTCTGCTTTTCATTTGAACCAAGATATTGTTCTTCCCTCCTTGTGTCCTAATCCTAAGAATGACAAAGAGAGGGTTTTGCATTGTTTGGATGTAGTACGCTGTGTTAAGTACTACTTGATTATCACGTCTCCTTTCCGTAGGACGGATTCCTTTTTTGTTGTGCCCCATGGGCCTAAGAAGGGTTTGGCACCAGCCAAATCTGCCATTAGCAAGTGGATACGTCAGGCCGTTACTGCGGCCTATTCTGCTAAGGGAAGAGTTCCCCCTTTTCGTATTACTGCTCATTCCACTCACGCTGTTGGGGCGTCTTGGGCTTTTCAGCACCAAGCTTCTGTTGAACAGGTTTGTAAGGCCGCCACCTGGTCTTCTGTTCACACTTTTTCTAAGTTTTACAAAGTTGATGTGCGGGCCTCAGCGGATGCTGTTTTTGGCCGCAAAGTTCTGCAGACTGCAGTCATTTAAGTTATGCTTCACCTGGCCTTGAGATGCCCTTCCCTTGTGGACACTGCTTTTGGATGTCCCATGAAGTGATGAATATTTAAGAAGTGAAGCGGGGTGTGTGGCACACCAAGAATAATACCATTTTGTGAGTACTCACCTGAAAAATGGATATTGTTGGTGTGCCGCACACCCCGCTTCACACCCGCCCTTTTCGGTATTACCGAAGCATTTATATGGTGAAGCCCTTTTTTATTTATATCAAAATTAATTTTGGAGGTTACTGGCGGAATACTGGTACCTTGTTTTACTGCTTTTTGAATATACTGGTGATTGAAGGGAGGTACCAGGTATATATAGGCCGTAAGGGGGCTCGTTACAAGAATTCCTCTCTGCACTACGTCACCTGCGGTGGCTTAACCCATGAAGTGATGAATATTTAAGAAGTGAAGCGGGGTGTGTGGCACACCAACAATATCCATTTTTCAGGTGAGTACTCACAAAATGGTATTATTATTATTTTTTTTTTTGTATTAATTAAGAGCAATCTGTTTTGGCTACACTTAGGATAATAATTGAGTATGTAGTCCTCCAATACGAGAATAGGGATTTTTTTTTAGTATTTAGACCATAAGACACACCAACACCCACTTCTGGGGGTGTGTCTTATAGAGCGAAATATACAGTAATTTCTTGGCTGTGGTTGTCTTGGCACGGAGCGTGTAGGGTCTGATGGGTGTCCTCAAGTTTGATCTGCTAAGTACTTATTATTGTGTAATAGGTTTAGGTATTACAGTATTGTTTTTACATCATAAAATATCAGCACTCTATACACAGATACATAGGGGTGGCATATTTAGCACATCAGCACTTTATTCATTGTCATTTGTGGTATACACTTTGGCTCTTTTTTTATCAGAGACCTTCTTACCATCATTTTTTTCTAATGTTTTATCGCTGTACTGTGCATCAAACTATTATTAAAGTCTGTATACTGATATTATTGGCTGAACTTTATTTATAATATGGACACTGTCTCAGATTCAATTTTAGGTGTTTTTAAGTATATGTCATTGTGTGTTTTTTGGCTACATTACATTGTTTAAGTGTTTAACTGTGTATCTTTAGATTAGTGTGGCTTTGTTGGCACTTTGTTGTGCTCATTGAGTGAGGATTAGTTCCACACTAGCTGGCATGTGACCCATGCAACACATTCATTATTTTTTTGCTCCATAAGATACACTTTTGCCCCAAAGATGGGGGGAGATGTTTGTGCATCTTATGGAATAAATGCAAAGTGTGGGGGGAGAAAGGTACATAAAAGGCTATGCAACCCTGGTCCCGTGCCTCTGCTGCTGCTCACAGAATCCCCCCATTGCACCCTCCTCCCCTGAAACACTTGACAATGGTGAAGCAGCAGGCCAGCAGGGTAACCAATCCCTGCCTGCCTACCCACTGCTGCTGCTGTTGCCACTGCCAATGCTCACACACACATACCCTCACTTACAAACTTTTGGGGTCTGCATGCTGCCTGTAATGGGGGGCTGCACGCTGCTTGTAACGGGGAGCTGCACACTGCCTGTAATTGTGGGGTTCTGCATGCTGCCTGTAATGGGGGGCTACATGCTGCCTATGGGGTGGTCTGCACACTTCCTATAATGGGGAGATTCTGCACGCTGCCTGTAACAGGGGGATGCCCGACTGCCTTAAATGGCAGAGATGCAGCACACTGCCTGTACTGGGGGAGATGTTGCACACTCCCTGTAATGGGGTGATTTGGAGGGATTCTGCACATGCAGCTGTTCCTTACCCTCCAATGCAGCTGTCCAATCTAGCAGTGCTACTGCATAACAATTTATATTCTTGGTGTGCCACACACCCCGCTTCACTTCTAAATATTCATCACTTAATGGGTTAACTCACCGCCAGGTGACGTAGTGCAGAGAGGAAGTCTTGTAATGAGCCCCCTTCCGGCCTATATATACCTGGTACCTCCCTTCAATCACCTGTATTTTTCTCTCTGCTTGACGACAAGACAGAGGTTTGAAGTCTCCTGCTTACAGGTAGGCCGGGGTTTTCTTACCCCGCCACCCCCCTTTTGGTCTATTTCTGCCCGGTTTGAGTGTGTATACCTTAATGGTGGAATGGAAGCCTCCCAGCCTAGGCTGCTCACCGGGCAAATGGTAGATGGCACTTTAAGTGCCTAGGAGCTTATCTCCTACCGCTCGACCTCATGCGTGGGGCAATGCGGCTATCCGGCATGGTGATCCGGAAATGGGATGCCCCTGTCCCGAGGGTCCCCGTAGCCCCTTACTCTCCCGTTACGGTCCCTTCTCCCTTCACTATGGGGGGGGGGGGGGTTTGAGGGTGTGCTTTAAGTATGTGTGTTTCACTTGTATCACTTTATTTCAACATGTGTGTGTGTTCATGTTATGCATTAAGTTTGTTCAGCATGTGTATACCTTTGGTTCATTTGGTTTAGGTCTGCTTGAATGGCAGACCGCGCTGGGTAGGTGGCTGGCCGTTTTTCTTAGCAGACTATTGCTTTAGTGGCCCCCTACCCCCTTCCCCCCTCCCCCCTTCCCCGCTGGCATTGTATGTACTCTATTTGCATAGGCTGCGCTATGCGGTCTTTATTTGTCCTCCCCCCTCCGCTGCCTGGGCGCACGTGTAGTGGCCCATCTGGTGTAATCTCCAGCTGAATGGCTGTACTGATTGGCGTAGGGGGGCGGGTCCTGGTGACGCGGCATCGGGGGCGCGGCGGCGTCATGTGGCGTTTTGCGGCGGGCCCAGCATTCACTTCCCTTCAAAGGAGGAAGTCACGTGGGCGCGCGGCCGCACTTAGTCTTCTGTGCTGTGGCTGCTGGCTGCAGTCTTGCTCTCCGGCTGCTGCCTTCGCTGGGCCAGGTAGGCGGCCCCACCCGTTGGGGCCGTTAAGTGGGAAGTGCATATCTTTTTGTATTTGATATGGTAGGGAGTCATATTTTATTAGGGGGCATGATTTTGCTCATGTTTAAAGGCACTTTGGTGCCATGCCTATATGATTCTTATACACATGTGAGGATCTGATTGGGGTTTCTTTTTCCTTACAGATCCTGGGATCCCTGCTTATGGTGGCCCTCCGGCTCTATATTGCCTGGCTATTTATTGGGATATCTATTAATGCATGTATATATAAACTATATATAGATATATATATAGTTTATTAAAGGGGACCTTAACTTAAAAAAAAAAAAAAAAATCCTCCCTTCCGGGACATTTACTAATAAAGGGGCATCCCGGGTTGGCTTATGCCTTAAAAGACCCAAGTATTGCGAATACCATAAATCACCATATGGAGGCTTCCGTAATTTCCGGAAACGGTTCTGCTGAGCCTTTCGGGGGGTGCGTAGGTTGTGGGGTTCCACTCCCAGCTGATGATGTCTTTATTTGCATCCCTTGTGCAAAGCAGACTATTGCGCGCCAGTCCGTTGCTTCGGCTGCGGGCCCATCGCATCCTTCATCATCTCCTACCTCTCCCTCCCTGTTCCGGACCCCGCATGACACTGTCAAAGGTGGGGATTTGCATTCCGAGGCGGCGGCACAGCCAAGCCCCCGGAAAGTAGTGCCCGTTAAAGCAGCGTTAAAGGCCGCTGCAAAACGGAGGCACCTGACTCCGGTACCTTCGGCTCCACAGGACGAGCTATGTGAGCCTGTGGAATGGTCCGATGGATCCCCGGACGAGGATGAATTCCTGTCGGAGTCAGATGAGTCTGCAGGTCAGCTTGAGGCTGATGTAATTGGCGATTGGTCGGAGGGGGTTGTTTTTGACACCCCCTCCATTCTGGCTCAAATGTTTAAAATTTTGAGTTTAGATCCACCTGAGGCGGCCGCCCTGCCAAAGGGTCAGTTGTTTAAGGAGCCTCAGCCGCGTTGGGTTTTTCCCAGACAACACCACTTTGAGAGGGTGGTTCTTAAGGAATGGGAACATCCCACGCGGTTATCTGGAATTCCTTCCAGTTGGGAAAAGCGTTATCCTTTTCCGCCAGAATTGGTGAAGCTTTGGTCTGTCCCTCCTGACGTCGATACCCCTGTGCTAGGGCTCTCCAGCACGGCTATGGTACAGTCTGCTGAGACCACTGTCCCTAAGGATGGGGAAGATCGTCGGATTGACCAATACGCTCGCCATGGTTTTATTTATTCCGGGTCAGCGTTGCGCCCGGTGTGTGCTTCAGCCCTTCTTCTATTGGCAATTAAGTCCTTAATTCAGGGGCTATATGAGGATCTTAATCCCGCTTGTAAACAGTTTACTGCGCTTAAGCAGTGTGAATCTTTTGTGTCTTATGTCCTGGCCGCTCAGGACGATGCGCTGGCTATGAGTAGCAAGGCAGCGGCTATGCTGGTGGCTATTCGCAGGTCAGTATGGCTGCGTCAGTGGTCAGCGGACGCGGCTTCTAAAAGGGTGCTTACAGCTCTCCCCTTTTTGGGGTTGCGTCTGTTTGGGGAGAAAATTGATTCAGTCGCAAAGGGTGGTAAGATGCCACAACGCAAGAGGCCTCGTGTCCCCTTTAGGGGGGCAGGTTCCGGTAGGCCCTCCTTTCGAGGATTCAGAGCGGGCAGGGGTGCTTCCTTTCCCGCTACCAGAGGTGCAGGTTGGACTCGGGGGAGGGGCCGTGGCCGGCCCGCTCAGTCCTGGGGCACCAAGCCCAAACCTGCTGATAAGCCCACTCAGCAATGAGGGGCTGCCCTCACCCGTGCGGGTGGGGGGACTATTGCGACACTTCTCCCAGGTTTGGAACCAAGTGGTTCCAGGCAGATGGATCCAGGAGGTAGTGTCGGCCAGTTACGACCTGGAATTCGAGTCTCACCCTCCTTCACAGTTCGTTCGGTCTCGGGTGCTCATCGTTCCTAATGGTCATCCGGCCGGGGCCGCGCTTAGAGATGGGCCTCGTTTTCTACTCCAATCTTTTCGTAGTCCCCGAGAGAGATGGGTCGGTTCATCCCGGCCTGAACTCTCATCAACACAGAGTGTTTCTTCCTTTTGCCCAAATTCACACGAGAACGCTTCAGCTTTTTCTGTTAGCGTTTTGGGACCAGCAACCTCAGTCGCTGGATCAGTCCTTCCAGTTGTCCTCCCGTGTACGGCAGTCCCTCCTGTGGTGGTTGGTCTCGACCAATCTTGTGTAGGGCAGGCCTTTCCTGACCCCCCTTTGGAAAATTGTCACCACGGACGCCAGTCTGTCGGGATGGGGCAGGTTCTGGAAGGAGCTGCAGTTTCGGGGGCAGTGGGGACCTCAAAGGCCCCACTTACCCATCAATATTCTGAAACTGAGAACCATCCGTCAGGTGCTTGCTCTCCTGACTCAGCACGTTCTGGGCCTTCCGGTCCAGATGTGTTCAGACAATCAAACAGCGGTTGCTTACATCGGTCTTCAGGGAAGGACTCGCAGTCTGAGTACTCTCAGAGAAGTGTCCCTGATCCGGACCTGGGCAGTGTTCCATGTTCCTTGTCTCTCGGCGGTTTACATTCCAGAGGTGAAGAAACAGGTAGCGGACCGGTTGAGCAAGGGCTCTTCCCGTCTGGAAGAATAGGCTCTCCATCCTCGGGTGGTTCGCTCACTGTGTCTCCAATGGGGGACCCCGGAGGTGGACCTGTTGGCCCCTCATCACTATCACAGGCTCCCGAACTTCGTGTCGCTCTCCCAGGATCCTCTGGCAGTGGACGCCATGTCCCTGAGCTGGGGAGTTCTGGGATTTCTATACCTGTTTCCTCCGATGCCCATGCTGGGCAGGGTTCTTCAGAAGTTGGCTCTGGAAAAGGTGTACGCCGTTCTCGTGGCCCCAAGGTGGCCAAGACGAGTGAGGTTCGCAGACATCGTTCGGCTGGCAGTGGACCGGTTCGTTCTGCCTCTTCGGCCCGATCTGCTCACTCAGGGTCAATTGTGTTACCCCAATTTACCAGCGCTGGGTTTGATGGCCTGGCTGCTGAAACCTCCATCCTGAAGGAGAAGGGTCTTTCTGATTCAGTCATTAAGACTCTGATCATTGCCCGGAAGAGGTCTTCTTCCATCACCTACTATAGGACTTGGAAAGCCTATATCGCTTGGTGTGAGATAAGATCTTTTCCTTGTAGGGTCTTTTCGGTCTCCAGGATTCTGGAGTTTTTACAATCAGGGCTGGACTCTGGTCTCCAGCTAAGTACGTTGAAAGGGCAGGTCTCTGCCTTATCTATCTTTTTTCAGAAGCGTGTTGCGCTTAAACCTTTAGTTAAAACTTTTTTCCAGGGGGTTACGCATGTGCGGCCTCCCAGGAAACCATTACTCCCTGTTTGGGATTTGAATTTGGTTCTTTGTGCTCTTCAGGCTCCTCCTTTTGAGCCTTTACAAGATATTGCTTTGTCTACCCTGACTCAGAAGATTGTCTTCTTGGTAGCGATCACTTCGGTCCAGCGTGTCTCAGAGTTGGCGGCCTTGTCTATCCAGGCGCCTTACTTTGAGAGGCATCAGGATAAAGTGGTCTTTCGGTTCAAGCCAGACTTTCTTCCTAAGGTTGTTTCTGCTTTTCATTTGAACCAAGATATTGTTCTTCCCTCCTTGTGTCCTAATCCTAAGAATGACAAAGAGAGGGTTTTGCATTGTTTGGATGTAGTACGCTGTGTTAAGTACTACTTGATTATCACATCTCCTTTTCGTAGGACGGATTCCTTTTTTGTTGTGCCCCATGGGCCTAAGAAGGGTTTGGCTCCAGCCAAATCTACTATTAGCAAGTGGATACGTCAGGCCGTTACTGCGGCCTATTCTGCTAAGGGAAGAGTTCCCCCTTTTCGTATCACTGCTCATTCCACTCGCGCTGTTGGGGCGTCTTGGGCATTTCAGCACCAAGCTTCTGTTGAACAGGTTTGTAAGGCCGCCACTTGGCCTTCTGTTCACACTTTTTCTAAGTTTTACAAAGTTGATGTGCGAGCCTCAGCGGATGCTGTTTTTGGCCGCAAAGTTCTGCAGACTGCAGTCATTTAAGTTATGCTTCACCTGGCCTTGAGATGCCCTTCCCTTGTGGACACTGCTTTTGGATGTCCCATTAAGTGATGAATATTTAGAAGTGAAGCGGGGTGTGTGGCACACCAAGAATAATAGCATTTTGTGAGTACTCACCTGAAAAATGGATATTGTTGGTGTGCCACACACCCCGCTTCACTCCCACCCTTTTCGGTATTACCGAAGCCTTTATATGGTGAAGCCTTTTTATTTATATCAAAATTGATTTTGAGGTTACCGGTGGAATACTGGTACCTTGTCTTTTCTGCTTTTTAATATACTGGTGATTGAAGGGAGGTACCAGGTATATATAAGCCGGAAGGGGGCTCGTTACAAGACTTCCTCTCTGCACTACGTCACCTGGCGGTGAGTTAACCCATTAAGTGATGAATATTTAGAAGTGAAGCGGGGTGTGTGGCACACCAACAATATCCATTTTTCAGGTGAGTACTCACAAAATGGTATTTTGGTCCTAACCACCATGTTTTTTTCCATTATCTGCTTTGTGCTAGACAGATGGTTTGAAATCCACCCCTCCTGCATCACACTCTGCAAGACACAACATTTTCCATATGTGCAAGTAGGTTATCCAGTAGGTTTATCCAGTTTCACTTAGTTTAGAGTGCAGGTTACTGCCAGCTCAAAAAATTACCCTTTTGTGCTGGAAGTAGGGACTGAAATAAACAGACTGGCATAAACAGAGTCATCTCCCTTTACATACTGAATGTAAGACAAGTGTGCTTTATCAGCATAAACGTAACCTGGAGAGTTTTTTTAAAAGGAGCTCTATCATGTTATTAGATATTAAAAATACATAAAAACATAGTAGGCAGAGGAGAAGTTACCTCAAAAAAAATCATGGCATGCTTGTTGTTTTCTTTATCTGGGAGGAATTAAATCCAGGGGTGAATTGTTTTTGAGTAAACCATTTTACAGGGGAACACTGCTCACTACTTACTTTAGGGCTGATTCAGCGCCATTTTTTTTTTTTACTCGTGTTTTGAGTAAATATGGTGCTGAATTGCATCAAGGTAAAAATCATGCAGAAACTATTTATCTAACAAAATGTGCGTAAAAATGACAGCACTGAATCAATCGTATTGTCTCCAGAGCCAAGTATGGGGCACAATAGTATGAACCATTTCCACCCCTAAAACTTATCCAAATCACTTTGCGGTCTCATTCTTCTTGCATTTCGCACCCCTAAAACTTACCCAAATCACTTCGCTCTCAGTATATTCTTGCATTTTCCACCCCTAAAACTTACCCAAACCCTTCGCGGTCAGTATATTCTTGCATTTTACACCCCTAAAACTTACCTCAATCACTTTGCGGTCAGTATATTCTTGCATTTCACACCCCTAAAACGTACTCAAATCACTTCACAGTCTCATTCTTCTTGCATTTCACACCCCTAAAACGTACCCAAATCACATCGCGGTCAGTATATTCTTGCATTTCACACCTCTAAAATGTACCTAAATCACTTTGCGGTCTCATTCTTCTTGCATTTACCACCCCTAAAACTTACCTAAATCACTTCGCGGTCAGTATATTCTTGCATTTCACATCCCTAAAACTTGCCTAAATCACTTCGCGGTCAGTATATGCCTGCATTTCACACCCCTAAAACTTGCCTAAATCACTTCGCGGTCAGTATATTCTTGCATTTCACACCCCTAAAACTTACCCAAATCACTTCGCGGTCAGTATATTCTTGCATTTCCCACCCCTAAAACTTAGCCAAATCACTTCGCGGTCAGAATATTTTTGCATTTCACAGCCCTAAAACTTACCCAAATCATTTCGCGGTCAGTATATTCTTGCATTTCACACCCATAAAACATACTCAAATCACTTCACAGTCTCATTCTTCTTGCATTTCACACCCCTAAAACGTACCCAAATCACATCGTTGTCAGTATATTCTTGCATTTCACACCTCTAAAATGTACCTAAATCACTTCGCGGTCTCATTCTTCTTGCATTTACCACCCCTAAAACTTACCTAAATCACTTCGCGGTCAGTATATTCTTGCATTTCACACCCCTAAAACCTACCCAAATCACTTCGCGATCAGTATATTCTTGCATTTCACACCCCTAAAAATTACCCAAATCACTTCACGGTCTCATTCTTCTTGCATTTCCCACCCCTAAAACTTAGCCAAATCACTTCGCGGTCAGTATATTCTTGCATTTCACACCCCTAAAACTTACCCAAATCACTTTGCGGTCAGTATATTCTTGCATTTCACACCCCTAAAACGTACTCAAATCACTTCGCAGTCTCATTCTTCTTGCATTTCACACCCCTAACACGTACCTAAATCACGTTGCGATCAGTATATTCTTGCATTTCACACCCCTAAAACTTACCTAAATCACTTCGTGGTCAGTATATTCTTGCATTTCACACTCCTAAAACTTACCTAAATCACTTTGCGGTCTCATTCTTCTTCCATTTCCCACTCCTAAAACTTACCCAAATCACTTCGCGGTCAGTATATTCTTGCATTTACCACCCCTAAAACGTACCCAAATCACAGTCAACAGTAAGCAAATGCCAATTTGAATGTGTGTGTGACATCGCCCACCTTCTACATGTGCCTCCTGGGCCTGAACTGCTGCAGTCCCTGCTCCAGATCCTTTACCCACTACCGAATCATCTAGATAAAGAGATTAAGGGAATTAGCTTTGGTTTAAATAGCATGTATGTGTGTGCGGTTACATTAAGAGTCACATACCAGAGGCTAATGGTTCCGTCGCTTGGTACGACTCCCTGCCCATGCCGTGACGCCCCTCCTCTGTAGAAAGGTCCAGGGGCTGGTCAGGGGCCGCTACAGAGGAGGGGTAAGAACGTCGCCCTGGAGATCCACCACCTTCACTTTCTGCTGCAGATTCATGCAGCACTGGTCGGCCTGTGCGCCTCCGGGTGAGCCGGATTCGGTACTCCATTTCCAACACTAGAAAAGCAAAGCATTTATAAATAAAGGCCTACCTTCTGTATTAGTTACATTTAGCATGCAATCGCTATGAAATGGAGCCCGAAAAACCGCCGCACCCGGGGCATGTGTAGTCATTTCTGGTCCAATGCTACATGATCTGCGTATGTGTGAAGGTGGTGTCCATCTCCTGCTGGATCCTGGAAACGATCTACAGGGCGACATTCCTCTTCTCAAACGAGTTGGGCAGGTAGTCGTACCTGCGCTGAAGCATCATCTAAAAAACACAAAATAGAAATAGTTGTTAGCTAAAACTGCATACAAATATGTGTCACAAATCGATCAGTTGACTAAATGACATTCCCAGACACATTTCTAGCCTCAAACTATCCTTCTAGATGCAAGTGACTTGGTTCGCACATGTGCGCACTTACTTCTGTTTTGCACTGAGTTTTACAAACTTTTAAACCAAACTTTTTGTTCCTGCACTTCCTTAAGGCCTAGGCATGCATTTAGATGGCAAATCAAAGTCCTTACAATACACTTACGAGCAAAATCAGCTCTTCTTGTTGGCGGGTGAAGATCGTGGGCGCCATCTTTCTTCTTGTCCGCAGCAGATAAGTAATGCCCCAGCGGTTTCCAGGTTCCTCACGGCCGGACGAATGGCCGTACGCACGCGTATGCGTCATACCCAGTCATTAGGATTTAAAGGGTCCTGGACACACAGCTCATTCTCTTTGAGATTTTCAAAATGCCAGCTAAAAAAACCCTCGCTAAGGCCACACCAGCCAAGGAGGCCACCAGCAAAAGGCCCCAGCGGCCTGAGGAGCCTTCTTCCTCACGTCCGACCACTCGGTCACAACTACCTACTCCCAAGGTGCGGGAAATGCGCAGCCACAGTGGCCACCAAGGCCGCAAAACCCAAACCAACCACCAAAGCCAAGGAGGGAGCAGCTAAGAAGAAGCCAACAAAGCAGGCAGGTACACCGGCAAGAAAGGCCACTAAGAAGCAGAGGGTGAAAAGCCCCAGCCCCCAAAGAAC
This sequence comes from Gastrophryne carolinensis, assembly GCA_027917425.1. NCBI lineage: Eukaryota > Metazoa > Chordata > Amphibia > Anura > Microhylidae > Gastrophryne > Gastrophryne carolinensis. The sequence continues at coordinate 121,939,922 of CM051236.1, forward strand.
ACCCTCCCCTCCTCCCCGGCCTAGCACATCCCTTCATAAACCACGCTCTACTGTCAAGGCCAGTAAGAGCCAGCGTGGCAGAAGCCCCAGCCCAGCCAGCTCTGCCTCTACAGCTCCACGTGATAAAAGCTCCTATGGGCATGAAACCACTAGTGGCAAGGCCACCAAGAACAACAGGCCCAGAAGCCCCAGCCCAGCCAGCTCTGCCTCTTCAGCTCCATGTGGTAAAAGCTCCCATGGGCATGGAACCACTAGTGGCAAGGCCACCAAGAGCCACAGGCCCAGAAGCCCCAGCCCAGCCAGCACTGCCTCTCCTGAGCCACGTGCCAGTACTTCCCATGGGCATCGAACCACAAGTGGCAAGGGCACAAAGAGGCACAGGGCCAGAAGCCCCACACCCCCAAGCACAGCCTCTCCTCCTCGGCCACATTTGCCACCAGCACAGGTGGAAACCAACGATCCATATGCCACATCCACGCCTGGAAGTTCGGTGGCCACCCAGGCAAGGACCCCCCAGTCCGATTGCAAGTCCAGTCCATTTGTTCTCCACAGCCACGTGTCGCACATTTCAACACAACAGAGCCAGCACAGAATGTCCCCTGAATTGCCTACATACAGAGATGAGCCAGCAATAGGCCGAACATTGCGCCGAGGACAGTGGAGTGGCAGGTTTGGTGAGGCCCAAACTCTCGCATTGGCAAGTGGGCTCACACTCCATTATGACGAGCTATATGGGTGAAAATCAAAATCTACAAGCAAAATGAGAAAGACAGAAATCTTGGAGGAGCTCACCAGACAGGTCAATGCAGCGGGGGAGGAGCTTAAAGATGTGGAGCGGATACAGCGCAAAATATCTGACCTGAAGTTTGCAGCACGGAAGAAACAGAATAAACGGCGCAATTACAGGTACATATTTGAGTTGTGCATTTGTCTGCTTGTTGTATTGACCACAATGCCCTAAATTTGCTAACCTCTATTTTTCAGCTTACAAACTTGCGGAGGCTTCCCCACAAAATTACAGTATACATGAGCTGAGGAGATGGTGCTGGCGTTGATACACCCCGTGGCATTAGAGGGCCTCTCTGGCAATCGGGACACGGACATCCCTACCATTCCTGCAGGTTAGTAATGTTAGTGTGTATGTCAAATGTTTTAAACGTGTGAAATGAGGCTCACAGGCATATATGAACACATGCCCCTAGGGAGTGGCTTGGAGGGGAGGTTACAGTTTTAGCTGGGTATTTAATGTCTGCAGAATGTTCATTTTAAATTTTGGCAGCCCATACACAACCTTGGATGGTATTTATGGTCACTATTAATTAATCACTGTTATGTGAATCTAGTCAATCATATACAACACTTCCTTCTTTGTCTTTATACCACTTGGGTTTTAGCTGTGCTTTAGGTCTAAAATAGGTCTAAAATACTTGATCTGGGGTCAGGGAAAGGTCTACATAGGAAGAATGCCCATCAGCATACTCTGAAGACAAATGCTATTTGCAAGCTGAGTGTGGGCCCCTAATGGCCCTTTAGGGATGTGTTAAGCCCCATAACATGCAGTACATGCATGTTTGGACTATTTAAGGTGACCAATGTGTATGTACAGGGTGAGGCATACATATAACAGATACTGACATTCATAGTGAAGGACACCTTGTCCCGCTGTTGGAGTTTGCATTCCTGCTTGGCCACGTGTTTTTTTAAAGCATATGTAGTAATCCAGATCATCAATAGATTTTTGTGTTTACGTGCTTTTTTATTTTAAACACAGACCAGCATCAAGCCTCAGCAACTGTGGAAGCCTCATCCAGTTTGACCACGCCGTCAACTTCTGTGCTGCCTAGGAGCCAGGAACAGATATATACGGTAAGTGGACTTTCATGAAACTGCTGATGCATGTGAATGCACATGACTAATTTGCACAACAAATATATTTAGGGCCCAACTGAACCTTTTTTTGCACATGTCCCAACAGACCTACACACTGATGGAGGAAATCCAGGAGATGGAGGAGGATGCCAGCTTGATGGGACCTTCAGAACTGACCCCCCTGGAACCTAATCTGCCACTGTCCCAACATGCTACTGCACCAAATCCTCTGCAGCAGAGTGAAGCTGGAAGCATGCTGCCAGCCCATTGTGGGCAGCAGGCTGAGACTGAGCCTACAGTCCCCAGTGGTAGCTCTGCTGCAGAGGATTTGCCGAGCACATCTGCAACTCTTGCTCACCCTAGATGTCCAGCATCTGCAAGCTCTCAAACCCAGGGAATTGGTACGTAGTCAGCAACGTTGACCAGTTTTCCAGGGGAGGTGTGTGCCAATCCTGGAATCAGCGTGGTGCCATGACGGCCGCTTATTTCAGCAGGTGACTCAAAGAACCACAGAGCAGCTTACTGCACAATTAGATACATTAAATAATACATTCACCACCATGCTGACTGAATTTAGGATGAGCAACAGCCACATGGCCACCTTAAATAATAATTTCACAGCCATGCTCGAGGAAGTTCGAACAAGCAATAGACTCATGTTGGAACAGTGGCAGATTATGAATGCCACACATGCCCAGGTGATGGGCCACCTCCAAGGCCCACCACCAGGTTTTTATGGGCAACACCCATTTTCACAGCTATTTGACCTGTATCTTCATCTTTCCACATCTTTCCTCTACATCCCCACTGTATTGACCTGTCTGGTGAGCGCTACCAAGATTGCCTTTTTTATGGCTTTGCTTGTATGATTTTGATTTTTGCCTATATAGCTCATTAGAGTTCTGAGATACCCCACTAGCCAATGCCTGAGCTAAAGTCTCACTGAAGCTGCCGCTCAAGCTGCCACGCTGCAGGTTTGGGCCTAATGAAATTGTGTCTGGCTCACCTGTTTGTTGGCAAAATTGGGGGACATTCTGGGCTGGGAAACTACTACCTTGAACCATGGCAAAGATTGGACTGGGGGTTATTGTTTGGGTGGGCCACTGACTTACAGGCGTGGATGTGGCATAGGTATGGCTGCTGATTTCCACCTGTGCCTGTGGCAAATGTGGCCAAGCAGGAGAGGGTGTGTATGTGGCCCTATGTATTACTGGCCAAATATTCTCATGCAAATGGTTGCTCCCTACGTATGTTTATTTTATTGGTTATTGAAACTTCGGCCTGGAGTACGTTACTTTAAAACTCCTGGATGTGGCCAATTGCTAGGTGCCATGAGTCTGCACCAATGTATATTTCTGTTGTACTATGTATGTACATGAAGTCTGTGAGTGCCATTCACCTCCAAATTTTCATATTTCAATAAAATATATTGAATGTGACTTTAGCTGTTGTTGACTAAGTTGATGCATTAATGTTTGGGTTGTTTTGAGATTACTGAAGGTTTTTCTAAACAAACATGCAAAGTAAAAATGCATGAGGCTCAGATCATGTGTCAATATTTTAGTAATTAATTACTATTTTGTTAAAATAAAGTACAAAAGCCTTCACAAAGGCAAATGAAAGTAAAAATAAACAATTACATGCAACAAACAAACACAGGAAAACCAAATTAGGAAAAATGGGTGCTTATCAAATTGGCCCGAACAGCTTGGCCAGAGGCACTAGGTGTGCCACGGTAGTTCTCTTCTGGGTCCTGGCTGGGTGGAGAGGGGGCAGGATCCACATACCGGGGGACACGCTGCAATATGGCAAAGTTGTGGAGGACACAGCAGGCCAGTATGATATCGATGACCTTGTTGGGGTCATACTGGAGTGCCCCCCCCGGTATGGTCCAAACACCTGAAGCGAGTTTTTAACAGGCCAAAGACCCTCTCCACAACGGTCCGGGTTTTGCGGTGGGCCCGATTGTAGGCATCCTGGGCCGCATTCTGCGGCCGAAGGACGGGCGTCATCAGCCAGGGAAGAAGCGGATAGCCGGAATCCCCTGAAAGATTAATAAAATACTTACATAAATTACACATTCAAAACAAAAATTTATGAACAAGCGGTCGTTCACCCTGACTAAGAGCCTTATATTTATTTATTTTATTTATATATCTTATATTTTAGCCACACCCTGTACATACAGATTGCTCACCTAAATAAACACCATCTACTGCATGTTCTGAGCCTTTAAACGTCAAAGATGGCGGCTGAGGGCAAATCAGGCAGCCTGCATCAGGAATTGGCTTAGGACTGTGCTGCTCAGCATTCTGGGATGTCTTACCTTTTCAGGACCCCAGATCTGCTTTGTCTGAGCAAAGCACAGCTCTAACACGCCCCCTGCACTTTATCCTGCTCTCCTCTCCTCAGTGTCATGCATCTGAGCAAAGATGGATCGACCCTATCATAAAGTCAAGAACAGAATTGCAGCCGAGTGTGGAAAAGAATAATAAGTAAGTTACTAGAAACTAGAAATATATTATTTTTAAATGCTGGGAAAACAGTTTTTAAGGGTTTGTGCTTTGCTAAATATCATGGTTAAGGTCCGGTTTAACATGTCATCAAGGGGTAAAAACAGCCATAGGTTCAGACATGGGTCATCAACTATATTCATAGGCATACATTGAAAAGTGAATGACGTAATTTGCGCCAACTTACCAAGGAGCCATCCACCGGAGAATTCTCCAGACTCAAACCGACGGTATAATCCAGATCTTCGCAAGATGTACGCATCATGGGATGAGCCTGGAAACCCGGCGAGCATGCTAAGGAACCGCATATCCGGGGCCACCACTGCTTGGACATTCAGTGAGTGGCTAATTAAGGTCCACATAAAAATATTTGGCTTTGGCCGACATTACAAACATTGATGCAGCTATAGACTGTCAAATGGATCACAGGGACAATTTGCAAGGAGTGATTAAGCTATACATGGTCAAATGGGGCACAGGGACACTTGAGAAGGAGGGATTAAGCTATACACGGTCAAATGGGGCACAGGGACAAGTTACTAGGAGGGATTAAGCTATACAGTGTAAGCTGTTTCACAGGGACAATTTACAATGAGGGATTAAGATATACACTGTAAGCTGTTTTACAGGGGCAATTTGCAAGGAGGGATTAAGATATACACTGTAAGCTGTTTCATAGGGACAATTTACGATGAGGGATTAAGATATACACTGTAAGCTGTTTCATAGGGACAATTTTTGAGGAGGGATTAAGATATACACTGTAAGCTGTTTCACAGGGACAATTTACAAGGAGGGATTAAGATATACACTGTGAGCTGTTTCACAGGGACAATTTACAAGGGGGGATTAGGGTATACACTGTAAGCTGTTTCAGAGGGACAATTTACAAGGAGGGATTAGGATAACCACTGTAAGCTGTTTCACAGGGACAATTTACAAGGAGGGATTAAAAGATAGTTACAATACAGTTTGTCTAAACTATATAACAAAATAACCGATTGAACTTAACTATAGATGTACTCGACGGCTGCAGGAGGGACCAATGCAACGTGGGTGCAATCAATCGTACCCATGACGTTGGGCATGTCGGCGATATTATAAAAAGCCAACTTAAGCGCGTTCCAGGCTACCATGTCGTCCAGAAATAAAATATATTTCTGACTAATGGTAGCCATGTCTTCCAAAAACTTGGATAGTGCGCGGCTCAGCGTAGGCTGGGAGATACCCACGGAGAGGGCACCCAGCCTCTGGAATGAGCCGTTCGACAAAAATTGCAGGCAGCCAAGCATCTTGGTCATACCTGAAATTGCTTGCCCCTTCCTTGTGGTGCGGGCTAACCATGGCCGCGGCTCACTATACAACTTATGGAGAGAAGCGCGGTTAAGTCGGGTCAGCTCGAACAACTCAACGTCATGCATGCGATCGATATGCATGCGTCACCGGTGCAATCTGGCCTCGGCCCTGCTGATACATGCAATGCCCATTAGCTGAAGGTGCTCATATTCCTCCACAAAGCCGCAAAACATGGTCAAAGCAAGGTATCCAAGGTCAAAATGGTCCTGTTAGTGGATCGTAAAGGAAACCGTTTTATAGGGAGGTGGTCCCTCGGCAATCAGCTCTCTGAATGAGACGCAAGCCCATACCAATAACGTAAGTTATCTGAACGAACGCAAAATATCAGATTTTGATGGGAAAATGATCCGGACTAACGCAAATGATCCGATTTAGTTTTGTTCATCGAAGCCGCATATACGCATTAGCGCAAACGAACGTACGAATGGAAAATGGAACAGAATAACCAAGAAAAATGACAAACACACACAAAAACATACACAGACAGCGACGAAAGTCCAGACGAATGTGTCTCTGAATCGAGGCTATTGACCCAAATCATTGCATTGTAGTATTACAATAGTAGTATTTGCAACTTTGTAAATATATATAAATGTAATATATTTATTGTTCTTTTTATAGCCCCCTGGTTTTCGGCGTGCATATAGTTCCCCGTTGTACAGCAATCAACAATATGCCTGTGTGAAGGAACTGCTCCCTTTCTGTGAGTTTCCCTTCTTTTTGCACTTTATAATCTTTTATAGAACTTGTCAGCACAGTGTTAAATTCCTCTTAGATTTATTCTACCAAAAATCATTTTCTGAAAATATTTCTTCAGGGGATGAGAAATCTTTACTTTTCAGAATTCTTGTATTTATTTTTCATATTTATATCCTGCTGATGTAATTTTCTGCCTCTGTCCCTCAAACCTTTTGGGTAACCGTGCTCATTCTATGTTCCCTGTTTTGCCCAGTTGTTCTCCTATCACATTAGTGCCCATTGTCTGCTCACGCACACATGGAATTTTACATCCACATTTTCCCATCCGTGGACTTTGTGAACAACACACTTCTGTGAACACAACAGTGAATAAACACTATATTAGTGGCCACACACAGATGAATTACACACTAAGGGGCAGTGAAGTGTATATGTGCCCAGAATGGTGGGCTTCCCTAAATTCTGCGCGCAAGTAATTGGACGTTGGGTGCCTTTGCTCAGGGGCACTTCAGTCATGTCCCATGGTCAGGTATTGAAGCTGCCACCCTTTAGGTCACAAGGCCGATTCCCTACCTCTAGGCCATGACCACAATGTGTATGTGAACGATCTGATGTGAAGAATAAAATGTATAATATTTCTGTTTACTAACAATTATTTCTGTATAGTTTACTAAATCCCTGACTTATTGTGGCTGCTGGGGACCAGGGAACATAGAAGGTTGGGTATACTGCCATATTTTCAGGCATTTTAATAGGTAGATAGTGGATGGGCATCCAAAATCAGGATGTCCAGTGCATGGGGGATAAAATGGACCCGTGGGCTGTTTTTTACTAGATTGGTCACCAATATATATAAAGCCACAACTTCACAAACCTGTTTTTGAATCTAAATAATAAGATATTGATTCCAGCTGTTTTCCTGACAATCACTCCACTGAAGCTAGTGTTCTAAATAAGTGATTACGGAAGCGTCCTTGGCCACAGGCACCTTAAGCCATCCTAACCCATTCTCTCTAACTTTTTGTGAAACCCGCAGTTCTGACATACTTACCTTCTACTTGTGCTGTTTTCTCCATTGGGAGACCTGGAAATGGCGGCAAACACTTGCTACAGCTGCACTTAGGAATAGGAACATGCAGAGCAGAGCAATATCGAGTTGCACTGGTGCTAGATAGGTGGCATTGTCTACAAGTTTTCAATGAATGTGAAAAGGGGTCAAGGCCGGCTTCAGGCTTATGTGGGTCCTTGCATTCACTGCCACTAATGGGTTCTTTTGCCACTCATCACCCTCTAGTTCTCACTGATTCCTCTACTTCCAATAATCATCTGCTCCCCATCTTCTCCACTGCTGCTGATCATTCCCGGCTACTTGTTGCCTTCTTGGCTGCAGCTAATTGCACTCTAGTCCTTGTTGGTTTTTCCACTGCTGCTGATAGACCTTTAGTCCTCTCTGCCTTCTACATTGCGGCCAATCCTCTGGTCCTAACAACCTTCAAAGCTATTGCCAATTGCCCTCCATTCCTCACCACCTTTACTATTGTGGTTGATCATCCTCTGGTACTAAAGCCTGTCTGGTAGGTGGGATGGAGTCCATTGGAGAATCCTCCTATGGCCCAATTTGCACCTAAGTGTGACTTTGAACATGCCAGGGCCCCCAGCACCCGACCTGATATGCCCATTGCTGTCACTGGCCCTGAAGGGAGTCCATCTCACAGGAAAAACTACAAGGCACTGCAGCAGTCATGCTGAACAGAATGTTCTAGAATGAGAAGGATCTCTGAGGCTGTCTCTACAGATATGCTGGGGGCACCCTGCCATCGACATGTGAGGACCCCCCCGACAAAAGTCATCTCAGACTTAAAAAAAGATGCAAAAAACATCCAGAGAAATCCTATTGGGCAAATAAAGACATGATAAGAGTGCTACTTTATGAGCCATCATCTCAGCCCCATGAGGAAAAGCAATTATTAAAATGTGTAGGGGCTAAGAAAATTGTACATTTATATATAATACAAACATGAAAGCATTGTAAATACAAATGTAAACACAAATGTAATCTGTATATTTTTTATATTCAAATTTATACTAAAGACAAGCCCGATTGTTGTTCCATTGTCTTGGGCTACATTTTGCACTGTCCCAAACTTCAATCCACTTTCAAAAAGACCCTGTAGTTCCTAAATTATCTTTACAAGTATTAGCACATTGGATTCATAGAAAAAATGAAGAGAAACCGTGGGTGTGGCAACAGCGATGTGATGTAAGCACACTGTGTTTAGCATATTGATAATGGGCGGTCTCTAACGCATGTGCACGAGACTGCTCTATTTTCTGAACTAGTGGATACTTCACTAACAATTGGTATTAAAGATCAGTGACCCCATGTGGCCTGAACTAGTGGATGCCCCATTAACAATTGGTATTAAAGAGCAGTGACACCCAAGTGGCCTGAACAAGTGGCTTTCTTCCAGGTTCCAGCGAATGCATGCATGGATTTCAATTTAAAATCCAAGATCAGTTTGGGAACTCGAACTTGCAATGTTTTTTGAACTTTGCAGCTCGGGATTGCTCAACCCTATTCATAAGCCATCTGGCCGGAAAGGCTAGGATGACAGTCAGTACTCCCAAATCTGAATTCATTAAAAGTCTGCGGGAGTGAAAATATGGGCAAAAACTTGGCAGTTGTTCCAGCCACACGGCATAGGGGCTAGTAGCCCACGATCCAGAGGCTGTGCTGCTGGCCTCTGGCCCTCTAAGACTGCCAGCCCCTATGCCCTTCAGCACAGGTCCGGTGGTGTCCAGGAGAAGGTATGGATAATAATGTCCTGTGAACTAGTATAGGGGTCCCCTGGACCCCTTACCCATTCACAAATAGTTAACAAAGAAAATGCCACACAAAAAACATTTATTAAACTTAATGTAACAGTACTCACCGTCTCCACATCTTCCTTCCCCCGTTCCCCTGCCAGACAGTGTACTCTGGGATCAGGAGCTCCCTCCTGGTCTGGTGAGTTAGGGTCTTCTGATGCCGATGGTGACAGCTCTAGCAGCACTTTGGGTACAGTGAAATGCAACCGGTGAACACACTAGGGGGGCAGTGAGTGCACATGTGCCCAGAGCAGTAGGCTGCCCTATCCACAGCACCTGGGGAGCAGTTCAGCGGTTAGATGAAGTGTACTTTAGTCATGTCCCAGCTAGTAATCGAACACGCAACCTTCAGTTACCACCTTACATTTTCTATTTATCTCAAGTACTTGTGTGTATGATTTTTGAGTCACCAAAAACTGTTGTAAAAACAAAACAATCTCAGTAGGTCCCGACTAACAGCATGCTTTACTGATGTATGTGATACTTTTGGATTTTAATTAACATCTTTAGATTGTACTTTGATTTACTGAACTACTGATAAATATAAACAAGAAAGAGGAATCAGGGGTGTGCATTCTTGCCTTTGACCACTGGGTGGTACCAGAGCTCCACAATACTTTTATCAGCAGCTTGTTTATTATATAGTTGAGCTATCTGCTGATACAGTCAATCTAAAAAAAGACGCATGGGGAAATAGTCATGGACCACACATAACATATAGTTTTTCTGGATTATGTTAATCTATAAACACTAGGCACTATATTCTTTAGAGGGGGACACATGCCTACTAAGTTATGGCGAGCCCCTTTGCACCCACACTTTAGGACCCATAGCAGTTCAGCAACCAGTTTGAAGAAGTCAGCCTGTCAAAGAGCTTTTATTAAAGAAATAAATGAATGTTCCCAATTAACCCAAGTAAAAATGCAAAGCGTGTTTGGAGCAGGCTAGACTTAACTTCTGAAAAGCTGTAGCATAGACAAAAGGCTCTCTAAGGCCTCAGCAGCTTTGTGTGCATTTTCCATCTTTTTCCATGTAATGATGAGGCCATTGGGGTTGCAGTCTGGTGCACAGTGACTGCTGTTGCTTTAGTATGCCTCGGTGTGGTAAAACTGTTTTGGATTCAGAAGCAGGGCTATTTCTTGGGGAGGGCAAGCAGTGTGATTGCACGGGATGTCAAGGCCATTGGGGCCATTTTTATCCCTCTCACCCTTTTTTTTGTTTTTTTGCAGATTCAGGGCTGCTATTAGCGGTGCATGCCAAAAGACAGACCCCTTATACTGGGCTCAGTCATGGGAAGGGGGCACTGCCTGTTGCTATGGTAGATTCACAGCATGGCACATACTGATATAAGAAAGCAGCGGCATCATAGGATGGGTGAGAAGGGAGCAGAATTCTTTCCTTCCCACACTGAGTGCTATCTTGCCCAGAAACTACCCTGTTCAGAAGGCCCAGAATGTGATAGCCATTTATGTCTTTATCATAGATCAGATTCCTGGAAAAATACTCATTTTTTTTTTTTACTCCTGCGAGACACTTCCCCCCCGGTCCCTGAGATAATAGACCCCCCTCAGCCACAACCCATTGCTTGGCCGTGCAGGGAGAAGGCATGCAGAGAAAGACAGACAGAGTATGCTTACAATTCTGGCTCTTGGCAGCATTGCTGATACCAAGCCACACATTTCTGTGGTTATAGTGAACCAAAGCTGGGATTTTCACTATCCCGGGTCTTGCCTCTGATTTAGGACTTACCACTGTATTGCTTAGTTTGTGATACATTGTGACTAATGTAATAAGTTTACCCTGCAGCAGGAATAAGTAACGGATTTATCAGCTTAGAAGCAGAGAAGAGTATTTGATGAAAATACATACAACCTGTCACCAGACCAGCTGGCAAACAATAGTTATCATAGTTGTACAATATAATAATGTAATAGGGAGGATTGGGGCTTTTACACACAGCAAGGTTGTCGGGGAACTGCGGGTCACGTGATCCAACTATAAACCAGGGACCTCCAGATTCTTGGGTAAGGCAAAAAGATGGCTCAAGTTAAATAACGTTTTTAATGCTATAAATGCACTAGGCAATGATAACAAACATTTGGCTATGATGGGATATGAATGAATACAAATGCTGTTCTGAGTAGTGGGTTACAGATTACAGTGAGTTACACAGAGATATATATTAGTCAGTTGCCTTCAGAAGCCTTCAGAAGCAGTTGTAGAATGGTGATGAAGAGCTCCCAGAAGGGGTATGTCAAGAGCTTAAAGATGGTTTGGACACCTCCAGCATGCTGCCGTGCGACCCCTATCCAGAGAAGTGACGCTGTTCTCATCTCCTTGGCCTACCTTTAAGACACAGATCCTGAATCATTCTTTTGAAGCCCCATGCCCCATGCTATCACACCTACCCAGAGAAGAAGCATGTTGGCTCCTCTGTGTCCCAGTAAGGTGTTAAGAGAGCCCAGGGGGGCTTTAATCCTCAAACTGCCTTTTCTGAAGTGTCAGAACCTCATGCCCATATATGGACTTCCTTTTCCTGCTAGCCTTGTAAGGGTGACATGTGCTATGTACAGAGAATCTTAAAGGGCGATGCTGGGCATCAGTGATGAACTGAAATGTAATATTTGTCCTATTCCTCACAATGGTTTTCATGAAAAAATAAATTTTCTATAAAAAAAAAAAAAATTTTAAAATAGCATTTTTAAAATTTCTTTTCCACACATTTCACCCAAAACATTGATGAAAAACTGAACAGATGACAAACAAGGCATTTTATGTAAAAGCCCAAACTCTGCTGAAAAAAAATATATAATTTTCTTGGAAGTTCCTGCAAAAAAAGCACAGTTAAACATATATTGTAATGCAAAATGCTTAAAAATTGCAAAATGGGTGACACCATCTCTAGGTAGGCTGGAACTGAAACTTTTAATTTACTTGATATAGCTCAATATATCATCAAATTTAAAAAGAAACAAAATAGAACATGTGAAGCCCAACACCAAGTGTTCTATGAACAATGAGCACAAAACAACCCAAAGCCTTCCTCCACATCTATAAAAGCATGGATTTTGAAGAAGAAAATTAATGTTTTGAAATGGTCAAGTCAGAGCCCAGACCTAAATCTAACTGAATGTCTATAGGTTGACCCTAAGAGGGCTGTACACAGGATAGACCCTCACCATCTGACAGATTTGGAACACCTTTACAAAATTTCCAAGTTAAGGTGTACCAATAGACTCCTACTCAAAATGCTGTCATAAATTCAAAGTGTTATTCAACATAGTATTAGTTTAAAAGTGTACATATTTATGCAACCCCATTATACTTTTTTACTTTATTTTGGATTGTTTTGTTTTTCAATGGATTGTACAGAATATAGATTACGTTAAAGGTGGAAAAAGTTCTGAAAATGTTTTACTTAGTCTGATTTTTTTTAACATGCTAACAACCTACTATATTCTTTGTGTGTCACACACCCCGACTCACCTTAAATAATAACAGTAGGGTAATACTCACCACAAGGTGGCGTCGTGCAGAGAGAAGTCGAAAACAAGCCCCACCCGGTCAGCTTATACCTGGGACCTCCCACTCAATTTCCCAGTGTTCGCTCTCTGCAGTGGAGTCAAGACAGAAGATGGAGTCTCCTGCTTGCAGGTAGCCGGGGTTCACCCCCCGGCATCCCCCCTGGTCTATTTCTGCCCAGTCCTTGTTTGGATGTCATTATTGGAAGCCTCCCAGCCCTAGGCTGCGGGCTGGGTGATGGTAGCCGGTAGTTCCCCTGTGGGGGTAGAGTGGATGTCCGGTTTCGGTGACCCGGACCTTGGGATGCCCCGTCCCGTTGTCTCCCCCTCCCTCCCTTCCCTGAATTTTTCCCCTGTCCTATGATCTGGGTTAAAAAAGGGGGGGGGGGGTTGTGTGTGTGTGTGTTTGACTGTGCGCATCGTTTTGACTAGTCCGGTTTTGTGTATCTTGTACTGGGCGCGCTGCGCGCCTTCGCGCTGTGCTGCTGCGCCATTCTTTTGTTACTGTGCGGGCCCTCCTGGGTCCGCCATTATGCCCTTAGAGATGGAGAAGGAGTGGACGGGGCCCGGCTCCGTGGTGGCCAGCGCGCGCTGTTCGGGGGGCGGGGCCGGCGCGCTTCCCGCGTTTCTTCGGCCCGCCCTCCGTCTTCTCGGTCTGCTGCTGCTGATCTGCGGTCTCCTGTGGCTCCGCCATCTTCTTGACTTGGTGCGGTTAGTCCCCTTTTTTTTCTTCATGCCTGCGCGGGGAAGCCTCGTGGGGGGAGGTTCGCTGGGGTTGATCCGCATCACTGTTGCTGGGACCACCATAGCAATAGCACGGTGGTTGGAGCAGCGGCCTCTGAGCAATGACGGACATTGGATTGCTAGGTTCAAGTCCACATTTATGTCAGTGCTCACAGGATCATTATTCTGCGGTTCTGCCTACGGCCTCCCTGTGGGCTTGCCTTCTCCCCTGGGGGGCCTCCTGCGCGCGGGCATCCTCCTGTGCACGTGCTGCTGTGTGGCCCTGTTGCAGCTCCATTATTACTGTGCATGGTTCATTTTCTGTATATGTGTAGGGCTGGTGTGCATGCGGTGCTGCTTCAGTTACATAAGGGGACTTATTGTTTTCCCTTTTGTCTTACAGATATCGGGACGTCCCTCCTGGGGCGGCCCGGTCTGCTTTACCTGGTTAATTCTTAAGGGGAAATAATTTAGGGGCCTAAAATTTTTCCTCCCACTCCCGGGACATTAATTAAAAGGGGCATCCCGGGTAGCTTACTGCGTAAATCTCCTGGTGATTGCGAACACCATACAAGTTCACCGTTATGGAGGCTTCCAGTGATACCGGAAACAGCTCTTCGGGGCAATCCAGGCTGTGTGGGGGTTGCGGGGCTCCGCTCCCTGGTGATGATGTTTTTCTGTGCGCGCCTTGCGCTCAACAGAATCTTGCGCGTCTGACCAGTAACAATGCTTCTGGCTCGTCGCAACCTCAGTCTTCTCCCACACCGCCTCATCTGTTCCGGACCCCGGGTGACCTGGTCACGAGTGGGGATTCGCATTCCGAGTTGTGCGGCCGCCTGGCTGCTCTCGAGAAATTATCGACCGCTTCGGTAGCCCAGAAAGCTACGGCTAAGCGCAAACACCTTGCTGTCCCTCCAATCTTGACCGCCGACACCTTGGCGGAGGCATTGGAGTGGTCTGATGGTCCGCCTTCTGAGGAAGGGGAGCTCTATGAGGATTCAGAAGAGCACGATTTGGGCTCTTCGGAGGCTTCTGGAGATCCGGCCACTGTTGTGCCTTATGATACTCCTGCTGTTTTACCTATGGTGTATGAGGTTTTATCCCTGGACCCGCCGGCGGCAGCCCCTCCGCCTAAGGGTGAGCTTTACGACTTACCTAAGCCGCGTTTGGTTTTTCCCAAGCAACAACATTTTGAACGTGTTGTGCTTAAGGAATGGGAACAACCCATGCGCCTTGTTGGGGTTCCTCCCAGCTGGGATAAACGGTATCCCTTTGCGGAGGACCTTGTCAAACTTTGGTGTGTGCCCCCTGTTGTGGATTCTCCGGTGCTGGGGCTCTCCAATACTTCGGTTTTGCATTCTCCGGATACCACTACCATCAAGGATGGCGAGGATCGCCGTGTGGATCAGCTGGCCCGCCATGGTTTCATCAGTATTGGTTTGGCCCTGCGGCCGGTTTGTGCCTCTTCGCTTGTCATTATGGCTCTTCGGTCCTTGGTCAGGGACTTGAGCTCTGGTTTGGACTCGTCTTGTGATGAGTTTGCTACTCTTCAGCAGTGTGAGGCCTTTGCTTCTTTTGCCTTGACGGCCCTTGATGATGCTATGGCCATGTGTGGCAGAGCTTCTGCCTTGTTTGTGGCTATCCGTCGGTCTGTTTGGCTGCGTCAATGGACGGCTGATGTCGGTGCTAAGCGTCCTCTGACCTCCCTGCCTTTTGTTGGGCTTCGGCTGTTCGGGGACAAGTTGGATTCAGTCACCAAGGGCGGTAAGTTGCCTCAGCGCAAGAAACCGCGTCGTTCCTTTCGGGGTGCGGCTTCCTTCAGTCCCTCCTTTCGGGGAGCCAGATCGGGCCGTGGTTCCTTCCCTGCCTCCAGAGGCTCCGGTTGGGATCGAGGAAGGGGCCGCGGCCGGCCAGGTCATGCTTGGGGCGCCAAGCCCAAGCCTGTTGCCAAGCCCGCTCAGCAATGAGGGGGCGCCCTCACCCGTGCGGGTGGGGGGGCGGCTACGGCTCTTCTCCCAGGTCTGGGACCGGCTGGTCCCGGACAATTGGATCCGGGAGGTAGTGTCGGCCGGTTACAAGCTGGAGTTCGAGTCTCGTCCTCCTTCTCGGTTTTTCAGGTCCCGAGTGCCCGCCGATCCTTCTGCTGCTCAGGGGCTATGGGATTCGGTAAGAAATCTTCTGGAACTGGCGGTCATCCGTCCGGTGCCTCCCGAGGAAGTGGGCCTGGGATACTACTCCAACCTGTTCACTGTTCCCAAGAAGGACGGTTCAGTTCGTCCCATTCTGGATCTCAAGTTCCTCAACAGGTTCATCCGGCCCCGGAAGTTTCGCATGGAGACGCTGCGGTCTGCCATCAATTCTCTGCGGCAGGGGGATTTCATGACGTCCATAGACATCAAGGATGCTTATCTTCATGTCCCCATCTGCGCAGCTCATCAGAGATTCCTCCGGTTCGTGGTGGAGGATCGGCACTTTCAATTCGTAGCTCTTCCGTTTGGCCTTACCTTGGCTCCGAGGGTCTTCACCAAGGTGTTGGCTGGGGTCATGGCCATTCTCAGAGTGCAAGGCGTTCGGATTTTGCCTTATCTGGACGACCTTTGGTTGGGTGATAAACTACCCCAAGTCCTCTCTGACCCCGGCCTCGGTGGTCTCATTCTTGGGAATGACGCTGGACTCTTGTCGGCACAGTGTATTTCTGCCTCAAGCCAAGATCCTCCTGATTCAGGATTTGGCTCGGCTGCTTCTTGCCGATCCTCGGCCGCCCATCCGTCTGGGGATGAGGCTGGTGGGTTTGATGGTGGCCTCCTTCGAGTCGGTTCCCTTTGCTCAGTTTCACACGCGGACGCTTCAGCTTCACCTGTTGGCATCTTGGGACCGGCGACCACGGTCATTGGATCGGCCCTTCCAGCTGTCCCCCCGGGTCCGGCAGTCTCTTCAATGGTGGTTGGTTTCTGCCAATCTTCTGAGGGGCAGATCATTCCTGCCTCCGCTCTTGGAGACTGTCACCACGGACGCCAGTCTGTCGGGTTGGGGGGGTTTCTGGAAGGATCTTCAGTTCCAGGGGCAGTGGGGGCCTCGAGAGGCTCACTTGCCCATCAATGTTCTGGAGCTGAGGGCCATCCGGCTGGTTCTCTTTCAGCTGACTTTGCATCTTCAGGGTCTTCCGGTTCAGGTAAGGTCGGACAACCGGACCGCGGTTGCCTACATCAATCATCAGGGAGGGACTCGCAGTCTGGGTGCTCTCAGCGAGGTGTCCCTGATCCTGACCTGGGCGGAGGCCCACGTGCCTTGCCTGTCGGCAATCTACATTCCGGGGGTGGAGAACACGGAAGCGGATCTTCTCAGCAGAAGCTCCTCCCGGCTGGGGGAGTGGTCCCTCCATCCTCAGGTGTTTCGGTCTCTGTGCCTCCGGTGGGGGACACCGGAGGTGGACTTGTTTGCCTCTCGTCACAATTACAAGCTTCCGGCCTTTGTGTCGCTGTCCCAGGATCCTCTGGCTCTGGCAGTGGATCCCATGTCTCTGAACTGGGGGGAACTGGGGTTCCTGTACCTGTTTCCTCCGATTCCCTTGCTCGGAAGAGTTCTAAGAAAGCTGACTCTGGAAGGGGTGTCCGCCATTCTCGTGGCCCCAAGGTGGCCAAGAAGGATGTGGTTCGCGGACATCGTTTGGCTGGCGGAGGATCAGTTCGTCCTTCCTCTGCGGCCGGATCTTCTCACTCAAGGCCGGCTGCGGTACCCCAATTTACGATCGCTGGCTTTGACGGCCTGGCTGCTGAAACCTCCATCTTGAAGGAGGAGGGTCTTTCGGATTCTGTGATTTGGACTCTTATCTGTGCCCGGGAGAGGTCTTCTTCGACCATCTATTACAGGACGTGGAGGGCTTACATCGCTTGGTGTGAGGCTCGTTCCTTGCCTTGTAGAGTCTTTTCTGTGTCCAGAGTGTTGGATTTTCTTCAGTCGGGTTTGGACTCTGGTCTCCAGCTGAGTACCTTGAAGGGGCAGGTGTCTGCCTTGTCTATCTTCTTCCAAAAGGCCTTTGCTCTTCATCCTTTGGTCAAGACTTTCTTCCAGGGGGTTGCGCATGTGCGGCCTCTCAGGAAGCCCTGGCTCCCTGTTTGGGACTTGAATTTGGTTCTTTCTGCTCTACAGGCTCCGCCTTTTGAGCCCCTGTCAGATGTCGCTCTCTCCTCCTTGACTCAGAAGGTTGCCTTCCTTGTGGCTATTACTTCTGTTAGGCGTGTCTCGGAATTGGCGGCATTGTCTGTTCAGGCGCCCTACATGGAGCGCCATCAGGACAAAGTGGTTTTTCGTGTCAAACCTGACTTTCTCCCTAAGGTTGTTTCTGCCTTTCATTTGAATCAGGACATTGTTCTTCCCTCCTTGTGCCCTAATCCTAAGAATGACAAGGAGAGGGCCTTGCACTGTTTGGACGTTGTTCGTTGTGTTAGGTGCTATCTGCGTACTACTTCTTCTTTTCGTAGGACTGATGCTTTTTTCGTTGTGCCCTCCGGGCCTCGGAAGGGTTTGGCTCCGGCTAAGTCTTCCATTAGTAAATGGATTTGTCAGGCTATTGTTGGAGCCTATTCTGCCAAGGGGAAGGATCCCCCGTTTCGTATCACTGCTCATTCTACTCGTGCTGTTGGGGCGTCCTGGGCTTTTCAGCACCAGGCTTCTGTTGAGCAAGTTTGTAAGGCTGCTACTTTGTCTTCGGTTCATACCTTTTCTAAGTTTTACAAGGTTGATGTGCGTGCTTCAGCTGATGCTGCGTTTGGCTGCAAGATTCTGCATACTGCAGTGGTTTGAATTGCATTTTTGCCTTTTTGGGTACCCGCCCTTTTGTGGACACTGCTTTTGGATGTCCCTACTGTTATTATTTAAGGTGAGTCGGGGTGTGTGACACACAAAGAATAATACCATTTTGTGATTACTCACCTGTAAAATGGGTATTATTGGTGTGTCACACACCCTGACTCACACCCGCCCTTTTTGGTATCCTGGATCCTCTATATGGTGAACCATTGGTTTTGTTGAGGGTTCCTTTTAACTTCTGGTACCTTTTCTTACTGCTTTTCGATTACACTGGGAAATTGAGTGGGAGGTCCCAGGTATAAGCTGACCGGGTGGGGCTTGTTTTCGACTTCTCTCTGCACGACGCCACCTTGTGGTGAGTATTACCCTACTGTTATTATTTAAGGTGAGTCGGGGTGTGTGACACACCAATAATACCCATTTTACAGGTGAGTAATCACAAAATGGTATTTTTACCAGGGGTTGCGGGCTTTTTATATGCAAATTACACAACCACTATATGTTTTAGATCACATTTGTTATTTGAAGGATGACCAATGTACAGAGGTTTTTGTATACTGCACTCCAGTGCTGAAAACTGCTCCCCGGCCTGCTCATATCTTTGGAGCTGATGGTGCTGCCCACAGGCTTATGTGGGATTGCCTGCAGAATGTATTTTTTTTCTTTTTTATTAGCCCGGATAATCCCTTTAATACCTGTAATAAACAAATGTAAAAAAAACATAGAAATACTGCAATTTCAATTGATTATTTTATTTTGGTTAAATTGAATGATTACTCATTCAGACTTATTTCAAGTAGAGTTTTTTGACGGGATATATTCACAATTGTGCATTAGGTTAAATGTAGGACAAAACGTGCTCATCTAATGAAAATAATCACTTATACAACATTAATGCATACATGCCTAGCATGAATTTGACTACTGTTTGGGATTTTAGAAATAATTTTTTTGGTGTTATCTTATAGCTGCTGCAAACCGCAATGACCCTGTGTTTGACACACTGAGAACTGGGGTTATCATGGCCAATAAGGAGAGAAAAAAGGGACAAGATGATAAGAAAAATGTAAGTAGCCTATGCACTGCAGTTCTAGACTTTATAACTATGATAAATATTTGTTAATAATTTCCCAGTTAAGAATTTGTATCCCATTTGAAGTCATTAATAATAATAATAATAATAATAATAATAATAATAATAATAATGTCATAGGTACGCTTTGGAATCCGGATTTAGGCCATTTCCGGTAATTTCTAATGAGCATTTGACCACGACCACACAGTGCTATATTTTCATTAAAAGAAGTTTAACTTCTTAATTTATTATACCATACTTGTGCTATACATCATAAATTACATTCATGCATTCATAATATGTGACTGTGCTTGCCATACATATTTGAGTCATCAAATTTTTCACATTTTTTTACTTGATGGTCTTCATAGACTGTTTAGATGCCAGTTTCAGGCATTGGGCAGACATGTTTCGCCATATCTCTGTGGCTTTATCAATGCCCTCTGAAACAAATGAATGCATAGAGAAGGTAAGTAAAGGATACCTATTCATAATCTGTGTCCCATTATATCTGTACCACCGACTCAGAGATGATATAAGTTCCAAAATTACCTCTGTCTGTGTGCTGGCATTATATGAGGCAGCAATCATTCCATTTATATTTGTACATCGATATTGGTCATAGCATGTCCATTTTTTCATTGAGACCCCGGGGGGGCGTGGCATGAGCACATTAGTGGTGTACTACACCTTCAAAAGCCCTTTTTGACAAAAAAATATAATAAGATAAGAGAAAATGGGCCAAAGGTTTCTGGTTACTATATTCATGCAGTTCCTATTAAATATGACTGAAGTCCTAATTACCTTGAAAGGGCTGATTTATGAAATTATTCCCCTCCTATTCCATCTCATTCTCGTCCTCCCACATGAGGATAAACTCGGGTATAAGAAGACTGTAATCAGAGATAGGCTCTATTAAGTGAAGATCTATAATGCGCATATATTTTGGCTCTCTCTTATTTTTTGCCACCCACCTGTCTCTGGTAGTTGGAAAGTGCGGAGGCGTTCCTAGCTGTTTGTATGTGACCCGCGTCTGGCGTTGTGTGGCGGCCGCCTGCCCGCATATGCTGTGTCCGGGCTTCTAATCACGTTGCTCGTCAGTCTAGGGGTGCGCGCGCATCGCTTCCCCTCTCCTTTTATTTGTTCGGTAACTGAACTGCGCCATGCGTCTCCAGGACTAATTGCCAGACTCGCGTTGCTTCCGGGTTGTTTCCGGAAGTGACGCATGCGTTCCAGCCGACACGCATCTCATGGCGCCATGTTAGTGGAGCCTATATGCCTGCGCCATGTTGTTATAGCCTGAATGCTCATACGACAGTACCTTTTTACCGTGCCATTTTCTTGAAGCCTCTCTATTTCAATTACAGTAATATTGTCCCGCACCATGCTCTTGAAGCCTCACTGCTACTCTCTCGATGACTGTATATTATATTGCGCCATTTTCTTGGAGCCACGCTGCTCCCATTACGGCGACATTATACTACGTCAATTTCCTTTGGGTTTCCTATTACAGCATCATTCTTTTTTGGGTCCCAGTCACATTAAATAGCGTTGCTTTATGTATATATTTCTTATCATATATTACGGGTGCTATAAGACCTCATATCTTATAGCCCTATGCATTTGTCACATGCTCTGCCATGCCCCCCCGGTTTACATGATTCATGTAACCTATACATGTATGTGCATGTCCCCACATCCTCACATGCACACACATGCGCATATAATTGTACTTATACATGCATACATTCTTTTTTCACAGTTACTGTTATCATCATCGTTTTTGACCTTATAGTCCTTATTGTTCGTCTCATAGTCTCAAATGCTAACACCTGGTATCTCTTACTTCATATATTTTTGCACTCATAAGGTGAGTAGCAGGCCATTGTATTCTGCCTATAATGGACTCCTAGGTCCATCAGGTATTCTGGAGTTTTACCATCCCTTTTGTCCTTCAGTCTGTGTGTATTCCAGTGGATCCCACATTTGAAACTATTTGGGGGTTTGTTATTCCCGTTTTCATAGGAAGGGAGCAAAGCTTAGATTCTCGTTTAAGCCTGGAAACCGATGTGCTTTCAACTTGTGAATCCATCTTGTTTCCACTTGGAGAGTTATTTTTTGAATATCTCCTTCCCTCTGTGAGGGATGTATGTGATCCAGTCCCTGTACTTTTAGGGAACTAGGATCCTTATTGTGCTTTAAAGCAAAGTGACGTCCTACAGGGGTTTTTAAATTACCCGTTTTGATGTTATACTGGTGCTCATAGATCCGTTGTTTAAGGTGACGGTTCGTCTTCCCAACATAAAAGCACCCACAACTACATGTTAGTACATACACTACATTAGTTGACTGACAATTTATGTAGTGTCTAGGGGTGATTTCTCTTTTTCCAGGTATATTCACTATGGGGCCTGGTAATATGTATGTGCACATGTTACAGTGTCCGCAGCGGAATGTCCCCTTTTGCTTGCAGCACTCGTCCCGTCTGTTGACATTGTGGTGGCTATGTGTCAATCGGTCCTTAAGATTACGGGACCTTCTAAAAATGATTTTTGGTTTCTGAGGTAAAAATGTCTTAATATGGACATCGTTCAATAAAATTGGCCAATGTTTTTGTATTATTTGGCGGATCTTACTATGTGCTTCCGTATATGTAAAAATTAATGCAGGACCCTGTGGTCCCTGCTTTTGGTTGGGTCTATATAAAAGTGTTTGCCTATCCAGTCTCTTTGCTTTCTGATAGGCTGTTTTTAAATCCCTTTGTTTATATCCTCTATCGGATAGGCGTTGTCTGATGTTATCTGCTTCTCTTTGAAAAGTTTCTATAGTGCTGCAATTTCGGCGAGCCCGAATATACTCTCCATACGGAATACTCCTTAATAGATGGCCTGGATGGGAGCTGGTGGCTCTAAGGGTGGAATTAGCAGCTGATGGTTTACGATATAATGTGGTGCTTATGTGGCCAGAAGAGTCCTTACTAATTACAATGTCAAGAAAAGTCACCTTATGTTCATTGTGTTCACAGGTAAATTTAAGGTTGTGTATATTATGATTGAGCCGAGTCACAAAATCATCCAATTCCTGCTTCGGCCCCTCCCAGATGACCAAGATGTCATCAATGTACCTGTGCCATGCAGAAACATGGCACAGGTACTGGGCCATCTCGTCCTCAGCCCACAACCCCCTCTCCCACCAACCCAGATACAGGTTCGCGAACGATGGGGCACATGTAGTCCCCATCGCCGTCCCCTGTATCTGGTGGTATAGTTGGTTTTTGAAGAGAAAGAGGTTGTGGGTGAGGACGAAATTGAGGAGCCGAAGCAGGAAGAGGTTATGATTGTGCTGCTCTATATCTAGCTCATTCAAAAAGGCTTCAACCGCTTTCAGACCCAGCTCATGTGGAATGCTGGAATACAGAGCCTCCACGTCCAAAGTCACCAGGTATGCTCCAGGGCTCACCCAAAGGTCGTCCAGGACACGGACCATATGGCCCGTGTCCTTCACATACGACGGGAGGCCCGCGACCAGGGGCTAAAGATGCTGATCCACACATCGGCTGGCTTTTTCAGTCAGAGCAGGAATTGGATGATTTTGTGACTCGCCTCAATCATAATATACACAACCTTAAATTTACCTGTGAACACAATGAACATAAGGTGACTTTTCTTGACATTGTAATTAGTAAGGACTCTTCTGGCCACATAAGCACCACATTATATCGTAAACCATCAGCTGCTAATACCACCCTTAGAGCCACCAGCTCCCATCCAGGCCATCTATTAAGGAGTATTCCGTATGGAGAGTATATTCGGGCTCGCCGAAATTGCAGCACTATAGAAACTTTTCAAAGAGAAGCAGATAACATCAGACAACGCCTATCCGATAGAGGATATAAACAAAGGGATTTAAAAACAGCCTATCAGAAAGCAAAGAGACTGGATAGGCAAACACTTTTATATAGACCCAACCAAAAGAAAGGACTACAGGGTCCTGCATTAATTTTTACATATACGGAAGCACATAGTAAGATCCGCCAAATAATACAAAAACATTGGCCAATTTTATTGAACGATGTCCATATTAAGACATTTTTACCTCAGAAACCAAAAATCATTTTTAGAAGGTCCCGTAATCTTAAGGACCGATTGACACATAGCCACCACAATGTCAACAGACGGGACGAGTGCTGCAAGCAAAAGGGGACATTCCGCTGCGGACACTGTAACATGTGCACATACATATTACCAGGCCCCATAGTGAATATACCTGGAAAAAGAGAAATCACCCCTAGACACTACATAAATTGTCAGTCAACTAATGTAGTGTATGTACTAACATGTAGTTGTGGGTGCTTTTATGTTGGGAAGACGAACCATCACCTTAAACGACGGATCTATGAGCACCAGTATAACATCAAAACGGGTAATTTAAAAACCCCTGTAGGACGTCACTTTGCTTTAAAGCACAATAAGGATCCTAGTTCCCTAAAAGTACAGGGACTGGATCACATACATCCCTCACAGAGGGGAGGAGATATTCAAAAAATAACTCTCCAAGTGGAAACAAGATGGATTCACAAGTTGAAAGCACATCGGTTTCCAGGCTTAAACGAGAATCTAAGCTTTGCTCCCTTCCTATGAAAACGGGAATAACAAACCCCCAAATAGTTTCAAATGTGGGATCCACTGGAATACACACAGACTGAAGGACAAAAGGGATGGTAAAACTCCAGAATACCTGATGGACCTAGGAGTCCATTATAGGCAGAATACAATGGCCTGCTACTCACCTTATGAGTGCAAAAATATATGAAGTAAGAGATACCAGGTGTTAGCATTTGAGACTATGAGACGAACAATAAGGACTATAAGGTCAAAAACGATGATGATAACAGTAACTGTGAAAAAAGAATGTATGCATGTATAAGTACAATTATATGCGCATGTGTGTGCATGTGTGGGTGTGGGGACATGCACATACATGTATAGGTTACATGAATCATGTAAACCGGGGGGGGCATGGCAGAGCATGTGACAAATGCATAGGGCTATAAGATATGAGGTCTTATAGCACCCGTAATATATGATAAGAAATATATACATAAAGCAACGCTATTTAATGTGACTGGGACCCAAAAAAGAATGATGCTGTAATAGGAAGCCCAAAGGAAATTGACGTAGTATAATGTCGCCGTAATGGGAGCAGCGTGGCTCCAAGAAAATGGCGCAATATAATATACAGTCATCGAGAGAGTAGCAGTGAGGCTTCAACAGCATGGTGCGGGACAATATTACTGTAATTGAAATAGAGAGGCTTCAAGAAAATGGCGCGGTAAAAAGGTACTGTCGTATGAGCATTCAGGCTATAACAACATGGCGCAGGCATATAGGCTCCACTAACATGGCGCCATGAGATGCGTGACGGCTGGAATGCATGCGTCACTTCCGGAAACAACCCGGAAGCGACGCGAGTCTGGCAATTAGTCCTGGAGACGCATGGCGCAGTTCAGTTACCGAACAAATAAAAGGAGAGGGGAAGCGATGCGCGCGCACCCCTAGACTGACGAGCAACGTGATTAGAAGCCCGGACACAGCATATGCGGGCAGGCGGCCGCCACACAACGCCAGACGCGGGTCACATACAAACAGCTAGGAACGCCTCCGCACTTTCCAACTACCAGAGACAGGTGGGTGGCAAAAAATAAGAGAGAGCCAAAATATATGCGCATTATAGATCTTCACTTAATAGAGCCTATCTCTGATTACAGTCTTCTTATACCCGAGTTTATCCTCATGTGGGAGGACGAGAATGAGATGGAATAGGAGGGGAATATTTAATAGGAACTGCATGAATATAGTAACCAGAAACCTTTGGCCCATTTTCTCTTATCTTATTATATTTTTTTGTCAAAAAGGGCTTTTGAAGGTGTAGTACACCACTAATGTGCTCATGCCACGCCCCCCCGGGGTCTCAATGAAAAAATGGACATGCTATGACCAATATCGATGTACAAATATAAATGGAATGATTGCTGCCTCATATAATGCCAGCACACAGACAGAGGTAATTTTGGAACTTATATCATCTCTGAGTCGGTGGTACAGATATAATGGGACACAGATTATGAATAGGTATCCTTTACTTACCTTCTCTATGCATTCATTTGTTTCAGAGGGCATTGATAAAGCCACAGAGATATGGCGAAACATGTCTGCCCAATGCCTGAAACTGGCATCTAAACAGTCTATGAAGACCATCAAGAAAAAAAATGTGAAAAATTTGATGACTCAAATATGTATGGCAAGCACAGTCACATATTATGAATGCATGAATGTAATTTATGATGTATAGCACAAGTATGGTATAATAAATTAAGAAGTTAAACTTCTTTTAATGAAAATATAGCACTGTGTGGTCGTGGTCAAATGCTCATTAGAAATTACCGGAAATGGCCTAAATCCGGATTCCAAAGCGTATGACAAGAGCATGTCCATGAACCAACATCCCATAAGGAAAGTTAAGTAGGATTAGGACATTTCAAAGGGTCACGCACAACCATTTGTTGAAGTGAATGTCATAGGTAATATAATTCCTAAAACATTAATTATTAGGCTATAGGGGTTTGGTACGAGTCACTAGTAAAGTTAAATTGCTTAAGTAATATATATTTAATGTCTATGACAAATGTAATAAAAATGTAATATATATCTAAATGTAATATAGGGACTTACACCATATTTTGCTAAATTCCCCCATTATTTGCTAAGCCAGTGGTTCTTAGGTTCACTGCAGCTTCTTTGAGTGCAAATCTGCTTTAAGTTTTCATAAATATGCCCAGGGACTACACCTTAACCTATATTGCTGCCCATCATTTTATAGTGTCAGCCAATCCATGTCTTTAGAAATGTGCCTGTTTTCTTTTTTTAATAGGCTATGCTGTTGTGGTTAGAGTTGTGTATGAGGCAGAGGCCAAAGTCTGTGATTACTATGTTCAATTTTGATACCTAAGGACAGGTAGCCTGACATACTTACATGTCTTGCACAGGTGGGAGCAAGCTAATGCAGGGCCTGGCATGTCCCCAATCACTGTAGTGTGTGTGTGTGTGTGTGTGTGTGTGTGTGTGTGTGTGTGTGTGTGTGTGTGTGTGTGTGTGGTGTTCGGGGAGGAGTGTACTTGCAAATATTGAATGGCCCCCTGAGAAGATGATGACACAGGATTGCTCACCCACCTAGTCCCATGGGTCCTTTCTGGCCAAATGGAAGTTGAAACTGGCCTCAGGCAGCCATTTTGGAGTGAGTAATCCGATTTTGCAGAAGGCATTTTTAAGACCCAGTCCCTCCAGTTATTCTGGGATTGTGCACCCACTCCTGTGGGTCTTTCCTGGCCAACTGAAAGACAAGGCTGGTCATTACCTACTACTTTAGCCAGTCATTTTGGAGTGGAGTGGGCAATACCATTTTTTATCTCAGTTGTTAGTTTGAGAATTATTTGTGAATTTCAGCTTTAATTTAAAATTAATTTTTATTTTATTTATGTTGTGAATAAGTTGCTATTACCGCTAGTGACATAACTGCAGGTTACATGAGTTGATTTGTCCCTGTTGTTCATATAGTTCTTGTTATCTATGGCATTACACAGTGTGGGAAATGCTTTTTTCCTTTTTGGATTTCCATTCGGCAGCTCTCCTGAGCATTGAAGCTTGAACATTTCCAAGGTCTTCTCAGCCTTCACTGCTGTGCAGTTTGTGACTAGAAAGTGAGCCAGACAATGATATGATAATTGTGTCTGTAACAATGCTATGAAGTCTTCGGATAAAAATAAAAAGCCACCATGTGATTAAAGCTGTCCTTGTGTTGTCTGCCTGTAATTACATAACTGGGTCATTTTCCCCCAGCCTGCTGCCATGATTGATGAGGAGCCGGAGCCCCCTAAACAAGAGGAAGGAAAGCAGGAAGGAGGTAAGAATGTGACATATTTTCTTCATAACAAAGCTATAGTGAGTAGAGATGGGCAAACCACAACAGCAAAGTTTGGGTTCGTACTCAACTTGCAAGTTCAGGTTCCCAAACACGGACTTCAGCCAGAAGTCTGTGTTCGTCGTCCAACCTGAACATGGAAATTCTGGTCAGCAACCCATCAACCCACTTCGCCTAAGGTTACAGCAGCAGGAAGCTGCTGTAACTCACCTGAGCCCCCCTGAGCCTCAAGTGAGTTACAGCAGCATTTCTGCTGCAAGACTCTGCACCCACTCTGCGCCACAGCCACTCTCCAATATTCAGGTCCCCATTTCAAAGTTTATGATTGATTTCATATCTATGCAAAGTTCAGCTGAACCGTATTTCCGGAGGGTTTGACAATCTTTAATAGTGAGGGAAATACAGGGGTTGTAACACTTATTGTAGATTTTAAAGAGAGGGTCATAAATGGAAACCTTCGAAGAGGTGGGTGGGGGAAATAATACTTTCCAAAAAGATGAGCTAATGTAATGCAGATGCCTTACTAAGAACAGAAATGAAAGTGGACCAAAACCCAGGATTTTGACTATCCTGGCATTTGGTCTGTGCCCCCCGGGCACCCCGATCGGCAATGCCCCATTGGGTGAAACCCCCCAGGTTCCCCGCTGTCACTTACCCTTCCCTGGTCCTATGGTGCATGTACAGCCCTCTCGTCCAATCAGTGCGCCGCATCGCACTCTACCCTTTAATAGGGAGCATGCCCGCACCGACCATTCACAAATGCTTAGTGCGGGCACGCGCCCTCCTAAAGGGATAATGGTGGGTTTTTGTCCTCTTTAGAGAACTCGCTAATGGAAAAAAAACTATCAAGTATGGAGAATGTAAAGAACGCTGATGACTGTATGCAGAGTTTTTCCAATATGCAAAATTTACATGGGACCCTAATTACTCTCTGATGGGGTTTGTTTTATTGACATCAGTCATAATGAAGCTCAGGCTCACAAATGTGATGCTTAAAGGAACTATAAACCTCATGGCAAAAATAAGGAAGCAAGCAGCTTACCTGAAGCCCATGTGCCTCTCCTCCATTTCCGGTAGTGCAGGAAAGAAGCTGTAGCAGGGCACTGAAGCTTGCCCTCGTTTCAATTTAATTTCTCCAGGACCATGCAAAAAACTGGTCTAACAGCCACTATGCCTTGGTGCTCTCAGCAAGTCAATATATCAAGCAACAGTGGTCCCATAGCTGTCTCTGACCTCAGCAGGGCATGCTAAAGACTAATAAAGCTGCATCATGACACACCCTTCGCCACAACCTAGAACTGAAAGCAAAGAAAGTGGCTTTGCTTAGAATATTTACATATGCTCATAGACTTCGGGATGCTTTGAAATAGCTCATTTTACACTGTTTCCATGGGTAATAAGGTGGGAGAAAGAGGAGTGTAAGTGAACCTCTTAGTAAAAAGACCACTAGTCTGTGTTGGTTATGCTTCTGTCGGGTAATGAATTATATACTTGAAAAGCATCATATTTAAAAAATGGTCTTCTCCTTTACTGGCAGATACCTACCTTCCTTTTCACATTAAATTTTATATAAAATGAGAAAGGAATATAAGGGAATATATGGGACCACTGATGAATTACAGCTGTGTTTATCCACTTGCATAATTTTGTTATGCTGTTAATGCATATGCAAGGACTGTGGATGGCAACCTTTATGAGGCCACTTATCCTGTCAAGTGCCCAGGCCCTGCCTCCATAGTGATTGCATGAGGAGGGCAGGAGAAGAAGACCAGAGCAGGGCTAAACACCTGGGTTTCTTAAATCCATCTAAGGGGAGGGACTTGGTCAGCCAGAAGTGCTCCCAGCACTGGGTGCCTAGCTGACAATGCACTCACTGACATTCAAGGCCTGGTGATTGCCCTACGTGACATAATATGGGGATGGACTTGGCGGTAGATGCTACCATGGTCAGGAAGCTTCTAGCAATTAAGCCAACCCAGAGGAAAGAATCAAGGTGCTAGGAAGATATAGAGCCACATACAGAGGTCTGGGAAAGCCAAGGTTCTAGGCGGTAAAGTTCTTGAGTTTGTAAGTAGGCCAAGGTGGCGGTTAGTGGTCAAAAACGTAGCCAAGGACAAAATCAAGGTCAAGCATATTCAGGGCAAGCTGCGTCAGAATTGAAAAAGAGGATTCCGTTAGTATGAGGAGCCAGGGGCTAGATGATAAATTGCTCTATAACCAAGGGACATATTCTATACCGAGCAGTGCATGCGCTCTTGCAATGGCGAACCAGAATGCATGCTCCCTCTCTATGGTCTGTGAGCTTGCAATGTCAGGTAATTTCACCTAGCAGAGGAATTCTGAGCACTCGACAATTCGCATGTGTGAGCCTGATGTTTTTACTATCGCAGGACACTACTTGCTGAAAGGGTCAATGTATTTCAAATACATTTTTTGCCAACAAGACATATTTATTTTGCTTTTCACAAAATTGTGTGCTAACATTTCACTTATGAGTTTACAATACAACTAAACATTATTGTATGGAGTCAAAGCGTTGTGTTCCTTTAAGCCGATATTATTTTGTACATTTCACGTGAAAGCCTCTGGACTGTTGGATGTCAGACACACAGACACACAGTTAGCAAGACCTGCTTTCACTAACATTCTCTCTGACGTGAAGGTCAGACTTATGATTCCTCCGAAGGTCAGTTCAGCCTTTTATCCTCTCTGGGGAGATAATAAGCGCCAATTATAAATGAGTTATAATAATTGCAAATTCGCCATTTTAATTGTTTCTGAAAAGAGCTTTGAGGTCTCTGGATGAAATGTGCTGCAAAAGGGCTGTCAATTCCACCCCTGTTGTCTTGTTTAATCCTAGATTCTCCTGATGGTGACAAGAAAGGTGACAAAAACCCGCAGGATGCAAAGGTAATTGCTCTTTTGTTGTACAGAAGTGATAGAAACCAATTTGGAGCCTCCAATTCTGCCGACATCCCTCTGTTATAGATGTAAATCCACATGTGGGCAATTTTTAAAATAGTTTTCAATATACAGTAAGGTCTTTTTATTCTTCCAATCCATTCCAGGCACTCCTTACTCTTTGGTTTCCCTCCTTGCTGATCACGTGACTGCAAGAAAGAAAACAGGTGCGGCCCTCCCGGCCCATAAGTAGCAGCCGCCCCCAATCAGATCAGTTTTTCTTTCTTGCAGTGGCAAGTGACTGTAAAGGTTGTTCAAGAGATTAGCTCTCAAGGATTGGCAGCAAGCGGGGGACTGAACCCTGTCGGCTCTCTACGTAGCCTTATTCCCACGGATCCCTCAAGACCCAAGTTTATGCCTCCACAGCGTTGGCTGTTTTGGGGTCCGTGAAGGTAAGGTGGAAGCGCCGGGGTCTTGGGGTGCTTACAGAGTGTATATGCTCTGGGCTGCAGGCTTTTTTGAAAAGCAAGTCAGCCGTAGGGTTTTCTCTGGTGTACCTGCTGAGGAATGTTTTTTATTTTTTACCCAACCCTTCCTTCTTCCAGTTAGGTAGGCTTGTTTCATATAAAAAAAAAATAAAAAAAGAGGGGATGCTAACGTCGGCAGCGCACATGCTAAGTGGGTAAGTGGGGCAATACCGAGAAGGTTTGCAGCCCTGCGCAAGGATGACATGTTTTTAAATATATATATATATATATATATATATATATATATATATATATATAATAAAGGAGGAGAGGGAAATTCCTTTTTATTTGTGTGTGTAATATGCCTTTAAGAAGCAGGGCTGACGTCACGCTGAGGCGTTGTTATCTCAGACCACGTGTTTGTGTTTACCTTCAGTACTCCTTCACTTGGTAGAAGGAGATCGCAGGTGGTGGTTCTCTGCTGGAGTCAGGTAGGAGACACGAGGCTGCGACGGTTATCAAGGAGGACAGGTTGGCTATTGTCTCCCCTCTTCTCCCCTATCCTCTCTCTCTTCTCCCACACTGCGCTCGGCGCCTGGCTAGCTGGGGGAGCCGGGGCCATGAGCGCCTTTACTCCTCCAAACCTCCCGCCCTCCCCCCTCCCCTTAAAAAAAAAAAAAAAGAAAGAAAGAAAAAAGAAGCTCCTCTCCCACACTGCGCTCTGATGAGAAAGCCGGCTCTCGCGGTCATTTACTTATCAGACGGCCGCGGCACAGGTGGCCGCGGCACAGGCGGCCGCGGCACAGGCGGCAGCGGCACAGGCGGCAGCGGCGGTTGTTGGGGGGCTGGGGTAGCGGCCTTTCCTGTGGCCTTGGCTACCATTAAACTTTTAAATCATTAAGATGAGGGGTGGCGCAGGCAGCGGCCGAGCTATAAGGCAGGTACTGCAGAAAAGTTGTTGTGTTTTATGATTAGACTGTAAGTGCATGGTCTTGTCTCCTATTCAGGGTGAAGACAGACGGCAGTGGTGAGTGGATTGTCTGGTTCATTTGTCTCTTTTTGCTATTGATTGATAAGTAAGTCTTCAGTTGGATTACAATCATGGTTATTTTTAAATATTTTTAAATATTATTAAATATTATTAAGTATTATTTTCAATTAATATGCAGATATTCATATGGTGGTGAAATACTAAAATATTGTAAATATTATTAG
Organism: Gastrophryne carolinensis; assembly: GCA_027917425.1. Lineage (NCBI taxonomy): Eukaryota > Metazoa > Chordata > Amphibia > Anura > Microhylidae > Gastrophryne > Gastrophryne carolinensis. The sequence continues at coordinate 121,971,915 of CM051236.1, forward strand.
TTATCATCTATTATTATATTATATTATTTTATTATATTTTATATTTTATATTATTATATTTTTATATTATTATATTATATTACATTATTTTTATATTATTATTTATTGTTATTACTCATTAGTGATGGTAGTATCTTATGATCCTTTTGATCTTTATTGGAGGTAAAAATATAGATATTAAATCCTTTTTCTCCTCTTTTATTTTTAGAATGGAAGATAGAAAGCAGGGTTGCGGTTCCTCCCGGTCCCTTTTTGGGGGGGATTGGTTTAGGCTCAGGGCCCTTTGGGTCAGCTGGCCAATATAAAAAAAAAAGAAAGAAAAAGAAAGAGATTTTAATAATAAACACCATGAGGGAGGCATCAGGGGATAGCGATACGGGCATCCCTCTTGAACAGGTCAGGATCTGCCCCTTATGCAGGCAGGATCCCCTGGGCGGTTTTGGCACGGTTTGTTCCGCCTGCACCGTGAAGATCAGCCTAGATCATAACAGAACGGCTGACCGGGTATCTAGCCCGGCTGATGCTGGGAGCATTATGGCTCATCCATCTCCTGCTTCCTCTAAAGGGGGAGAAGGCAGTGAGGTGCAGTAGGAATTTGCTCACAGATTGGATAATCTGGAGAGGCAGTTGTCGCTTGTGTTACCAAGGAAGGCCGCCTATAAAAGAAAACATTTGGAACCTGTAGCGGAGGAAGAGTATATGTTTGCCTCCTTTGGGGAAGAAGAGGACGAGGAGTATTTGGACGAGCAGCCCTCTGAGGGCGAACTGCGGTCAGGAGGAGATAGTAACTCTATCTTATCTTCATTCGATGAAGATCCTCTCCTCGTGGATGAAACAGAAGGTCTGCTTTCTGTGGTTTTTGATACCTTGAATATCTCCCCGCCTGAGGTATCAAAAAGAAGAAAGGATGACCTGTTTAAGCCTGTTAGGCAAAGGCAGGTGTTTCCGGAACAGCCACATTTTTCCAAAATGATACTTAAGGAGTGGGAAAATCCTAATAAGCTGCCGGCTGCTCCCAAGATCCTAGATTCTAGGTATCCATTTCCAGCAGACATGGTTAAACTTTGGTCCTATCCACCTGATGTGGACTCCCCAGTTGCAGGCTTGTCTAACACTTCGGTGATGCCGTCTGCTACTATGGGATCCCTTAGAGATCCCACAGAGAGGCGTATGGATCAATTGGCCCGCCATGCCTTCGCCATGATAGGTTCTTTGCTCCGCCCCATTTGTGCCATGGCCATTGTGTCTCTGGCTTCGAGAAAAAAGATGAAGAGGAACTTAGCTAGGGCTAAATCTCGCAGGCTGGCCCAAGAGTCCAGGGACTTTAAGGACTGTTTGGACTTTAATACATTTGATATTACTGCGATGGAGGATGCGGTCAGGCTGGCAGCGAGAACTTCTGCTCTCCTTGTGGCTTTGCGCCGTTCATTGTGGCTTAGGCAGTGGTCGGCGGATGCCGCCGCTAAGAAGGCGCTTACGGATTTACCCTTTTTAGGGAGCAGACTTTTTGGAGAAAAGCTGGACAGTATGGTGAAGGATGGCAAACTGCCTCAAAGGAGAAGGTCGACTCGGCCTTTTCAGAAGTCTTCGTCATTTCGGCCTTTTTCGGAGGGGCAGAGGGGCCTTTCGGCCTTGCTCCCGTAGAGATTTTTGGGGTAGAGGAAGAGCGCGTAATAGGGCAGGAGGGGCCTGGAGAAGTAGGCCTAAACCTCCAGCCAAGTCCACTCCAGCATGAGGGGGCGCCCTCACCCGAGCCGGTGGGGGGACGGCTTTTGCTTTTTGCTCATATCTGGAGGCGCCACGTGGCGGATCGGTGAATCCAAGAGGTGGTGTCTTCAGGTTACAAAATCGAGTTTGCAGCCAGACCGCCCGCAAGGTTCCTTTGGTCAGGGGCATCCCGGAACCAGTCAAAGCTAGTTGCCCTGAAGTCCGCAGTTCAGCATCTCCTTCAAAAAGGGGTGATTTGTCGAGTACCCCTTCAGGAAGAAGGTCAGGGGTTTTATTCCAACCTCATTACAATCCCCAAAAAGGACGGGTCGATTCGTCCCATTTTAGATCTGAAGGATCTCAACAGATATAGTCGAGTGAAACATTTCCGCATGGAGACGTTGAGGTCAGCTTTAACAGTAGTTCCACCCGGGGATCTTATGACTACCATAGACATAAGGGACGCGTATCTGCATGTGCCATTTTTTCCGGGGCATCAAAGATTCCTGAGGTTTGCCCTGGAAGACCAGCATTTCCAGTTTGTGGCACTCCCGTTCAGGATATCCTCGGCTCCAAGGGTATTCACCAAGGTTTTGGCGGGTCTCATGGCAATCTTCAGGAGCCAGGGGATATGTATCGTCCCTTATTTGGACGATCTCCTAATTTCAGCCAGATCGCATCAGCAGATTTTAAAGGACACGCAGACGGTCTGGTCGTCTCTGGAAGAATTCGGCTGGGTGATCAATTTCCCGAAGTCTCATATCACTCCGGCGCCGGTAAGGAACTTCTTGGGTATGACTCTGGACACCGTCCAAGTCAAGGTTTATCTGCCAGAGCAGAAGGCTCGGCTAATTCAGAATCAGATAGAGTGCTTTCTGGCTTGCCGGCAGCCGACTATTCGGCTGGGAATGAGGTTAGTAGGCCTGATGGTAGCCTGCTTCGAGGCGGTACCTTTTGCCCAGTTTCACATGAGGCCCCTTCAATGGAATTTATTGGCAAGCTGGGATCGGACCCCGCAGTCGCTGGATCAAGTCTTTGTACTAACGCCCTCGGCCAGACATTCTCTTCTGTGGTGGATGGACCCTCTTCATCTGTCTGTAGGCAGGTCCTTTTTGTCACCACAGTGGCAGATCGTTGCCACGGATGCCAGTCTCACAGGATGGGGCGGCATTTGGCAAACTCAGAAAATCCAGGGTCAGTGGGGGCCGAGAGAGAATCAGCTTCCCATAAATGTATTGGAGTTAAGAGCTATCTGGCTAGTGCTTCAGTATCTGACCCCCAGCTTAAAGGGGCGGGCAGTCCAGGTCCAGTCGGACAATCGGACAGCTGTAGCCTATATCAATCATCAGGGGGGTACTCGGAGCAAGAGTGCTCTAGAAGAGGTAAGCCGGATTCTGACTTGGGCAGAGGAGAATGTTCCCTGCATTTTGGCAGTTTATATTCCGGGGGTAGTAAACCAGGAGAAATGAAAGATTGCCAGCTCTAAACCATTGGATCTCCCCACAACCTGTGGAGCAGCACGGCCAAGAGTGCTCACCTCTCATTGGGGCAGTCCCATAGTAGAAAAATGGAGCCAGCCGACATCCGGTTGTGGAATAAAACATGCGGTTTATTTGAAGTGCAATTAAAAGTCCATATCCATACACGATACAGCAGACATATTTAAAAGGATGAAAAGCGTCGATGCGTTTCGGGCATCATGCCCTTAATCATGACATTGTTACAAATGTAAACCTCATTTATATATACATACCATGAGTACATAATTATTTTCACATGAGACGGCATCACTTATCTAAAAATCATCATATAAAGAGGGACTTGCACGTGTGTGTCCTCCAGTCCGTGTACTCAGGCTCACACAAAATATGTCATCTCATACACACGCTATCCACACAGGTGGAAAATAATGAGAGGCGAGTGTCAATTCACATCCAATCAGTCAATGCGGGCCCGTACGTAAGAACGGGCAGAAAAAACACCACATTGAAAATGAAAAGTGAGCAAAACATAGACTGATACACTGAACTGAAGGAACAAACTGTTACATGTATATGCATAGTCATTCAATGAAAGAGAAACAAAGTATCATTACACAGACATGCCGTGTCCAAAACATAGTATCCCTATATAAATACAAATGTAGCAGCCTTACTCTGGTATAAGCATGGTATTCAACAAGCTATCATAGATAAATACATCATATGATTGTAAATACATAATTTTAAACATCTGCGTATAAAAAATAAACTATATTCATGTATATATACATGAAAGAAAAAAAAAAAAAAAATTTGTGTACACATCATAGTTCCCAGACATAAAATTATATAAATTCTGTGACATTCTAAACAATACAAATCATCTAAACACCTACTAGGGATTACGGTCCCGTGAGAAATAAGTGTTCTAAAAAGGAAACAAAGGAAAAAGGAAAAAAAAAGAGAAAGAAAAAAGGGGAAAGCAGGAAGAAAAAGGGAGGGGGAGAAGGAAAGAAAGAAAGGGAAAAAAAGGAAAAAAAAAGGAAAGGGGACCCGACCAGGAGGCCGATGCTCTGAGCAGGACGGTTCTGCGTCGTGGAGAATGGTCTCTCAGGCTAGGAATTTTTCATGCAGAAGGTATTCGATATCTAGAGTCCTAGAATTTCTGCAGGATGGCTTAGAATGGGCCTACGATTAAGCACCCTAAAAGGGCAGGTATCGGCTTTATCTATTTTTTTCCAGAATCAGAGTCTATCGCTAGTAATAGACTCATTAAGACTTTTTTTCAGGGAGTCACTCATGTCCGTCCACCGCGCAACTCTATCTTACCGGTATGGGACTTGAATTTGGTGTTGACGGCTCTACAGGGGGCTCCTTTTGAACCTATGGTTGACGCTCCAATGAGCATTTTGACGCTTAAAGTGGTATTTTTAGTGGCAATCACTTCTGTGCTGCGTGTTTCGGAGTTAGCCGCTTTATGTATGAAATCCCCTTAGTTTGAGTCACACAAAGACAAGGTAGTTTTTCGATTTACGTCAGATTTTTTGCCTAAGGTCGTCTCTCCCTTTCATCTTAATCAGGAGGTAATTCTACCCTCCTTGTGCCCAGGTCCGGCTAATGCTAAGGAAAGGGCACTTCATTCCTTAGACGTTGTTAGAGCCATAAGGTATTATTTAGCAGCTACAGATGCTTTCCGCAAGACGGATCTTCTTTTTGTTATTTCAGATGGACCAAGAAAGGGACTTCCACTGGCTAAAGCCACTGTCAGTAAGTGGATTAGGCAGGCAGTAGGAAGAGCCTACTCGGCCAAGGGGAAGGAACCCCCTTTTCGGGTCACGGCCCATTCTACTAGGGCCATTGGGGCTTCCTGGGCTTTCCAGCACCAGGCTTCGGTGGAACAGGTCTGCAAAGCTGCCACCTGGTCTTCGGTTCATACATTCACCAAGTTTTACAAGGTGGATGTTAGAGCCTCAGCTGACGCTGTTGTTGGTCGGAAGATTCTCCAGGCAGTAGTGAAGTGAACTACCTGCCGTCTTCTGCGTTAGGGGATCCCACCCATAGGTGGCACTGCTTTTGGAGGTTCCAAGAGTAAGGAGTGCCTGGAATGGATTGGAAGAATAAACACAATTCTGTGAGGTACTCACCTGTAGAATTGGTTTTTCTGGGAATCCATTCCAGGCACTCCGGCCCACCCGTTTTTTGGGTCATGTTATCTTCTGACGCTTCTCTGTTGGTCTTAATCCATTTTTTTATTATTATTTCATGGCATTAAAAAAAAAAAAAAAAAAAGAAAAAGTATTATAGCTTATTTTTTGAGAGCATTTTTGGAGTTTGATGTGTAAGAACATGGACTCTTATATGGGCCTCCCGGCCTGTCTCTAGATTATTTTTACTGCTTTTTATGTAAACTGATCTGATTGGGGGCGGCTGCTACTTATGGGCCGGGAGGGCCGCACCTGTTTTCTTTCTTGCAGTCACGTGATCAGCAAGGAGGAGGGAAACCCAAGAGTAAGGAGTGCATGGAATGGATTCCCAGAAAAAACAATTCTACAGGTGAGTACCTCACAGAATTGTGTTTTTGTTCGTAGCCTACTTGAGAGATTTAGGCGTTTTTGATACTGATTAATTGGGGTAGACTGGGGCCAAAAAGCATTCCCTGATTTACTGGCCACTGTCAGCCCATGAAAAGGCTATGCCCTGCCGACCCACGTCCGAGGGTGCTTCAGAGACTATAGCACTGCAGGGGCAGATAAAGGACATGGGTGGAAATGGTCTCTCTTAAAGAGATGGCTAATGAACCTTTAGGGGCAGGGGCAAATACCATGTCATGAGTCAGTATGGGCTCCACAATCATGATGCTGGGGCTTGCAGGGGCAGAAAATGGGCTGGGAGGTACAATGGGGCCAGGTATGGGGAGGAAACCTTTGAGGCAGGGTCATGGAGGAGGGGTTAGAAGAGGACCCAGAAAAAAGACAAGAAGTATAGGTGAGGTCCCAAAGCAATGCAGTCCACTGGGAATTTCCCCTATTATCTATAAAGACGCCCCCCCACCCCAGACCAAACTGTCCATGAAAAATAAAAAATAATATATACTTGCCAGTAAACCCTAAATGGAACAAAACCCAGTGCGGCCAGTCCTGGAATCTTTTAGGTTTCTTTTATTGCTGATTTAGCTGGCCTTCCCCTGCTGTGTGACCCTCCCTAAACCCCCCCCCCCCCCCCAGGGAGCTGCAAAACTCATCTTGCCTTTCTCTCCGATGTAAACATCTGTCAGCCACATCCGCGAATCTTTAGCCAGGGGGTGGAAGTGCGCCCACTGCTGGTGGTGTGGCAGTTAAGGATCTGGAATGTCGCAAACGTAGTTGTATGCTGAACATTTAAAGTGGAACAAAACCTGTGATTTTGACTATCCAGGGTTTTTTTCTGTTCCCCAGAATTGGGGATGCCCTGTTGTATGAAACGCCCCAGAATGCCTGTACAAACTCACCTTTCCCCGGTACTACGATGCATGGGCGGGCTCTCATCCAATAATAGCAGTTTGCTGTGCAGTTTGCATATGTAATGCTCAGCAAATGCTCTGTTTGCATGCAGGACTTCAGCAAAAGGAGCGAGAGCGGCTGCACCCCCTGCAGTGCGTCTCCTGTTGTTTACACCACCAAGGAAGCACGGTGAGTGTTGGGGGGTTCACACAGCAGGGCATCCAGATCTGGGACGCCCCAGGAGAAGACCAATGACTGGTCCTGGATTCCCTGCCGCTAGGGTTTTTTTCCATCTTAATATGCACAGCAAATGGCACTGATTAAACGATAGCCTGTGCATGCGCCGTAGGACCGGGAAGAGGTTTTACTGTGCAATCTGGGGGGGGGGGGGGCTCACACAGCAGAGAATCCCAAATAAGGAAGCCTGGGTGGGGGCAAGGGACAAAACCAGAGATAGTCAGTCTTTGATATTTTTGTTCTGCTTTAAGTTCCCTAAAAATGTGATTGGCTCCCTATCTGGAGTGGGAGAACTTTCCTTATGTGACTCACGGTCTCATGTGGCAAGCTTACTATTTCAGTTGGCTAGTATTAGGTTTGACAAGCTTGCCACCTCAACACACAATACAGGGCAAAAAAAAATATCACAATATTTAAATCTTTTAATCTTTTAATGCATAACTTGTTCAGTAAAACAGAAAAATTTTTCATGAATTAAGAGAGAACTTCTCTTGATGGGGGTATTCACTAAAGCGTGGAGAGCTCTCCGTCTGAATACGCAGCTTTGTCGCATAAGGTAAAGGTTCCATAACATTTTAAATACAACACCTCCAAAATGCTGGTGTGGTCACACGCATTAATAAGTAAAAGGTTAAGAAAGAAGGTTATAAACAAAAGATTCATGTGCTTACTTTGTTCTATATAATACTCTTTCACTTTACTTTTCTATTTGATTTTTGCAGAATAAGAAGGCTCAGCCCGGCTTCATGCAATCACATTATTTTGTTGCTCTCTATCGTTTCAAAGCACTAGAAAAAGATGACCTTGATTTTCAGTAAGTTTTCGTATTTATCAGGCTTCTGATTTTTAGTCATAAGACAGTACCAACATCAATGTTCATAAAATAGTTGGTGGTCCCATCCGGGGAGGGGGGATGTTGATTTCTGGGCTCCCCATTGATTTATCCCCCACAGGTTTTCCACATTCACCCAGGACACGTGAATGCCCCTGGTCAAACAGGGAGTGTGGATTAGAGTAGTAGACCAAGATAGATTACATCCCTGGTAAAACCCATTTAGAGTAAAAAAATAAAATTGAACAGATCTTAGCAATCCTCTATTCTTCTGACATGCTGTCAGCGTGCAATACCACAATGCTTCACTCCCCACTATGCCACTGGTGTCTGGCCACTTCAATAAAGTATAGAGGTAATGAATAATCTTCAAGTATATTTTATAAATGTTTTCCGGTGTTCATTACTTTTTTTTTATAACCTGAATATTATCGTGATTCACTTGCCTTAGTTTTTTCCTTGCACTTTGGTATATGTTTTTCCTTTTAAACTAATTTAAAAATATGTTTAATTACAGAGCTGGAGACAGAATCACAGTTATCGATGATTCAAATGAAGAGTGGTGGAGAGTGAGTAGTGCTTGTTATGATCTTCCCCCTAGTAGCATATATATATATTCATCAATACATTTCATAAAAATGGTGCAACATACAACAGACATTATCACCTGCATAAAGTTGATCATAACCCACGGGCTTTTGAGGAACAAATATCCTGCTGTGTGAAACTGGGGTTGCACCTTTCCTTGGGCTCCACTGTGTTCCTGTAGCCTCATAGGCTGGAGACAGGGGTGCACCTCAGACTACAGATGCAGCCGGGGGGCTTGTCATGTCATGTAAACTGACCACTTTACAGGATAATGGGTGTGGCAGTGGTGTGGTTTATCCATTGGCTTTTGAGGAACAAATATCCACAGCAATCCATGCAACCCCCTGTGTGTAAGCAGGTATAGCCCCCCCCCCAACAAAAATACACTTAAAGCACAACTTATATATTTCTAATTAGTAATCCATACATTTCACTACCACCATTCAGCAAATAAGCCAGAGCGGGGCCTTAGTTGTCAATTGACAAGATGTCCTGGATTAGGTGCGACAGTCTTTCCACTAATGTCAGCGGAACATTTCAGTGTCCCGAGAGTGTTTGGGGCAAGAGAGGAACAAAATGCTTCAAAGAGGGATTATCCCAATAAAATTGGTCAGTTTACGGATTCCCCCATATGTATTAGGAAAATGGGCACCAAAAGTATTTTTTGACTTTTAGTTCTCTTTAACTATAAAAAATAAATATAAACTATTAACATTATAAGCTGCACCTTTAGAATTTTGTGAAATGAACAGCAAACATTTATCAGCATGGCCTTTACCCATCCTGGCAAATTGGCTTTGCCCACTTCAAACATCCTGAGGCAGTAGAAGGTCAGCAATTGTATCCAAGAATTTGTCCATAGCCTAAAAGGGACAGCGATTCCCTGGTGAATCCAGGGAGCTTTCCTTGAAAGCACAATTGCCCTCAGGACAGATGGGAAACGGCTGTGCTGTGTGTTTACCTTCCCCACTGGAACCTTGCTCTGACCTTCCAGTTAACTGAAGATAAAAGGAGGTTTCCCCTCGAAACACAGGGTATCTATCTGTATTTAAAATGCTGTGTCTAAGTACACAGACATGTAGTCAAACATAATAAAAATGTTTTAAAAATAAAAAGACAGTTTTGTTGATTTTCCCTCGGCTATGTAAGGTTAACCTCAGGCCTATGTAATATAGTTGCTTTTAGCAATATTACAATATGTGGTAATTATCTGAGTTTGCACTATTGTTTCAGTAGTAATTTAATGATTATTTTTTCCCACTTTAATATTTAATAAAAACAATAACTTAACTCAAATAAAAGCCCTTGCCAACATCATATGAATTGTTACAATAAACAATTTACTAATTATTTCATTTAAAACCCAAACATGTTCAAAATAGAAACTATGCACTGTTCCTCAAGAGGCTCGCCGCCTGCAGTCCTCAAGTGGCTAATTTGTGTTATAACATTGTGTTTTGTGTTTCTTCCTCTTTTTTCCATAAGGGAAAAGTTGGGGAGAAAGCTGGCTACTTCCCAGCAAATTTTATTATCCGGGTACGTGCTGGTGAAAGAGTCTACAAAGTTACTCGATCATTTGTTGGCAATAAAGAGATTGGACAGATTACACTGAAGAAAGATCAGGTGGGCATATTTTGATGTTTTTTTTCTGTATAAGTATTCCTAGCTTTTAATGATCTTTTATTTTATAAGCAATTCAAAAGTTCAAATATACAGCAGGAAGCCAGGACCGACCACTTGCCTTATCGGATGATAAGAAATAACAAGGAAAAATACAGATTAAAGTGGTCCTATACTTTCTTAAAATATTCCCAGACAGAATCTCCAGGATGGACCTTATGCATTAGGTTTTTTAGAACTATTTGCAACAATCTCAGACAAAGTTTCTTCTTTTTTCAGATCGTTGTCCAAAAAGGAGAGGAAGTAAATGGTTATATCAAAGTCCTGACAGGACGTAAGGTGGGACTTTTCCCTGTAGACTTCCTGCAAGAAATATGAAGATGTGTAAAAATGAAGATTAACCAACTTGAACATTTATGGAAGAGGAACATTTTTACCATAATTGAAGCCACCTTTGAGCATTTAGGAGGAATAATGCTCAACTGGAAACCAGAGATTGTTACCTTTAGGGAGATGATATGAGAAAGCGGTTCACAAGTTGTGCTATTACCATAATTCTGAGTGAACATGAAATGAAGATCAACCCAATCTAAGGATTGTTTTTGTCAAGCCCTCTTGGGTTGTTTCAATCAGATGTAATAATCATAACAGTAATATGCCAACCTTTGGGATGTGTTTGAATCTTTGGGTTTAACATAATGTGAACTAAAATTTCACTTGTAACGAGTTTACTATGTTTGGTACCTTGGTCAAAATGATAGATCTTGAGGGAACATTTTGAAGGTATGTCATGGAGGGGGAAATGCTGCTCAGTGACCATTTCTATAGCCCAAATCATAATCATCTATATTTATGAACATATAAGCCCACATTTTGTCAGCAGAGTCAGTGTCTTCAGTGTTACACTTTTATCTTGTACGTCATAGCCAAAGATAATGTCAAATAATGTGTTTATTACTGATACATTATTTTCTCTGGTAATGTATCTGGTTAGTAAATTAGTATGTATATCATCATATGAAAATTGTGTATTGTGTGTAATCAATGAACTGCCAATCTACAGCATAGTTGAAGGTTCCATGGAAAATACAGAGCAAATATATCACAATAGATCTAAAGAAGTAACATATACACAAGAATGGACAATGGATCCCTACACCTAGAAAATATGTATTGTCTTGTAAAAGAGCAGTTAAAAAGGTACTGCAGGTATATGTTGAATATGTCCACCAGATCAAAGTTTGTGAGCCAGGTAAGGGATCCTTTTGATAGTCAGATCCTTGTTTTGGAGGTCATCCATACTATGTTGGACATATAAATGGCAGTCTCTTGTCAATTTTATTGCTATTCAGGCATAAAAATAGACATAATTTAACAAATAGCACTTTGAATACAGTTAACGCAGTTTCATCATTCAGATTGACTTTTCATCAAATTATCTTGTGTCCAACAATATTTTTCTCTCTTCAACAAAATGATTACCCTGCTGTAGATTTTTAAAAAACTTTTATAACCCCATTACTGCTTTGCCTGAGCTGCGCTTGGGTAGCAGGAAAAGGGTATCCAAGTTTTGTTCTTAAACACATGCTTTAGCTTTATTTACATGAGACAAACATTCAAGATATAAAATATAGTGATATTTCTAGTAGATTGTGTCCCAAAGTCAAAACTGACCCTCTGAAAAACAACCCATATGCATTATATACTTTACAAATACCACTTTTATATCCATATATGTCCCAACTACTCAATTTCTAAAACAAGTCAGACCAACTAATTTATTCTGCTAGACCATACCTGCTGCTAGATGAACCTTTCAACTGCCATCCTGAGCTTTACTTGTGATAGATTTGCCTTAAAATTCAATGACTAGATTGCCATGCACGTGGCCAGTATAAGTTTTTAAAAATCCTAAAACTTTTTAATGCATTAAACATGACAACCATCAAATAATCAAAACACAAATACATAAGCATTGCTCTAACTTGAACCTACATTTTCTATAACAGAGTACAGGACACTTCTATGTTTATTGTTATTTATTCTTTTTTCAGTTCTGTTGTATTGTAAAAAATATGTTGCTGCTCACATTGTGGGTTTGATTTTAATATAATGCAATACACAAGTAGCTGCATTGTCAATATGGTTTACAGTGTTTTGCCAGCAACTGCATCAGTGAGTATATGTCTTATGGGGAATTATACCCATATGTTTGGATATGCTAGAAGTAATTTAGTAAGCTGTCTTGTTGAGAAATCTGTAGCAAATACTCTGGATAATATACATTACTTATGCAGAGGTTGTGTGGGTATGTGAGACACTATGGAGCTGGATGAAATATGTGCTACTTATTTTGTATCTATGGTAAATAAAGCATTCAGAAGATTTACACACTTTACACACAAACCTGTTTTTTTTCTTTGTAAGGAAATTTTAAAACTGGCCCATTCCATCATATTCTTCTAAATGTACTAATAAAGATACAGACCTTAATGGCTGGTCATGAATGTTTACAGATAAATTTCTTCTGCACACAACTAGAGAAAGATAGCTCCTTAAACTATCATGGTTAACTACTTCATCGGTGCCCAGCTATTGGGGGTCATGTCTGTAGTAACTTTGAGAGGGCTTTTTGTGTAAATTGCAACCCAAATCTATTAAAAAATATCACATAATAGAGTGCAAAAACAATTTGTGTCCTAATTTTTCTGAAAGAACCTGTACCTGCGATGGGGCATTTTCACAAGTGAGAAGCATCATATTTTTAATAGGATAAGGATATTTTGTTTAAACTTTGGAAACAACAGCACCCTATGGGCTATGCAGAAAATGTGGCTTCTGCATTCCTCTTGGGGTTAAAAATATCCTTATATTATGGCAAAAATGATGTAGCTCACCTTACAAATATGCCTCATCGCAGGTACATGTGATTTTTGCGTGCACGATTTGAACACCATTTTTTCAAGTTCAAGTGGATACCACAAAAAATGATGGCCGGAGACAGGCTTTAAAGCGGAACCATCACCTGTTGCCTCACAGATGCTAGTCCCCTTAACTCTCTTTCTACAGGAGGGAGGCTCCAGTACATACCATACTTTGCATCCCAGTGATGTCTATTTATCTACAGACAACTTATGGGTTTGCATAACTTCCCAACTGGATAATGCCTTTGGGTGCAAGTCAGGTGGCTGGCCACTGGGCAAGTGGCTGGTCTTAAGTGAGCTCCAGAGCGGGATTCCTTTTGGGTGGGGGGGGTTGCAGCTACTTAGAAGTATAGGTCCACATCAATCATTTGTACTGAAATATTATTATTTTCAAACATAATGGAGATACATTGGTTGTTATTGTATGCTATTGAATTGTATGCTGTTATTGTATGTATGCCATTGCACTATACAAAGTTACAGGTGGGAGGGAGGAGTAACATACTTATAATACACAGAGCTATATAAGTTGTGTATAACAGAGCTATGACAATAAATGCATGTAATACATACAGTACATTATTATGTCAAATGCAGCAAAACATATTAGTACAGGTGTCTATAGGATAGGTGGAGACAAGAAGTTGGGTCACAAAGAGTATGTGCTAAGCATGGCAGCAAGTGCTCTGAAGGATGTGACTTTTATTTGTTTTGTTTAGGCCAGGTGGTAAGCTTGTCTAAATAGCTCTTTTGAGGGTGAGGGTGCTTTTGAAGTTAATAAGGGTTAGGAGAATAGGGTAGGGAGCAGAAGGTCATGGGAAGATCTAAGGTAGTATCTTTGGACTTGCAATAAAATGTACAAGTTACCTCCTACATCAGGTTCTGTGAGGATTTGACAGTTCCCTTTGTATCCTATGGAAATAGAAAACCATGGTTTAAAGGAAGACTGCAGAGAATCTGGAAAATAAAGGAAGATGCTCACAAAGAAAGTGACAGAAGAAAGTATAAGCATGCAAAATATCCACTAGACATACGTAAGGCCAAAAGAAAATATGCTAGCAGACTAGAGGAAAGTTCTTTTCTGGGGGTCCAAAGCAAACCTGGAATGGAGTATGGGAGATCACCAACTAGAAGTACCAATAAAAGTTGGTTCACACAAGCAACTCCTAGTAATAAAAATTGCAGAGGATTTGAACTTCTTCTAGATTTGATGATGCCAATGACCACAGCCAATCATTTCACATTTTCATAAGCTCACAGCCACAATCTACTACAACTGACCAGTTGATGGTAATGGAGAAGGAAATGGAGCACCTTTTCAAGAATATGAACCCTAAGAAAGCATTGGGTCCAGATGGTGTTTCACCATCCTGTCTGAAAACCTGCTCAAACCAGCTGGCCCCCATGTTCACCAAGATCTACAATCGGTCTTTCTGGAGTAGTTCCTGCCTGTTTTAAGGACTCCTTTATCATACCCGTCCCAAAAAGGCTATAATTCAGTATCTACATCACTACAGGCCAGTTGCACTGACCTCTGTAGGGATGAAAACATTGGCAAAAGGATACATCTAATAGACTTACAGTTTGCCTACAAGCAAAATTGATCAGTTGATGATGCAATCAATATGACTTTACAACACTCCATGAATCTCCTGAATCAAAGTGGATCTTATGTAATAATGCTGTTTGTGGATCTGAGTTAAGGCTTCAACACAATCAACCCAAACATCCTAGGTGAAGCATTTTATCAAACTTATGTGGTTGGATTCAAAGCTTCTTCTCACAAAGATCGCAGCAGGTCAAAATCGGTCTAGTTACTTCCAGTAACAAGACCATCAGTACATGTACCCCTCAAAGGTGTGTACTCTCTCCCATTCTCTTTTCAATATATACCAATGTTCATCAACTGAAGATACAGTCAAAATCGGACATATCAGCGGCCTAATCATAGATGGAGAGGATTTCGCTATAGGCAAGAGATCAGGAAGTTCAGTAACTCGTGACTGGAAAATAGCCTGGTTCTCAATACCTTGAAGATGGTGGAACTTGCAATTGACTTACGAAAAAAAACGGGGTTTGGCCGTAAGGGGCTTTGTAGATTAGATTTAGGTTTGAAACAGATTTTCTTCAAATATTGGCAGCCAGTGTAGGGATTTGCAGAGGGGTAGCCCTGGAAAAGTGAGAGAAGAGGTGGATGAGGTGAGCAGCAGAGTTGAGAATAGATTGGAAGTGTGACAGTCTGTTTGCAGGTAGACCACAGAGCAGTGTATAGCAGTAGTTAAGTTGGGAGATGGTCAGGGCATGCACTAGAACTTTAGTAGTCTCAGGTGTACCTTTTTATAGTAAAAGGTAAGCATTTTGATTGGTATATCAAATTGAGTTAACCCCTTTACCCCAGATCACTTTGGATATAATTTGTCTGCATACTTAAAGGTTTGACCCTATGGGGTTTATTCATCAAGGGATAGCGGCAGGCAGTGTAAACGCTGGGCACTGTACGCAATGCCACATTTATGAAGGCGATTCTGGTGAGCAACTCTAACAGTGCCATGTAGCGTACAATTTATCATTACAGGAGGCTCAGCATATAGCGCCCGAGCTTTAGCTTCCAGAGCGCCAGGTATTACCTGTCGCTACCTGCCGCTCTTCCATACATTTCAATAGGCGTTTCATTTCTGAAAATTTCTTAGATTTTTTATATTTTTATGCAGAATTGTCATTACAGGTCTGGCCTTAAAGTGTTAATGTGACAATGTTACAACAATGTCATTCCATGTGTTTTCGCTTTGTTACTGGTGGATATGTGTTCAAAAACAGACTTTAATCACACAGCGTCTGCCGCTCTATGCTACAGCGCCCAGATCCAGAGTGCCTACGCTCTGTGTGTGTTTTTTTGTTGAATATGGTGTGAGTCGCTGAGAGTCGGTCGCAATGAGCTGGCGCTACCTCTCGCTCACTGCAGTGCTGTACTGGTGTTAGAATGCCCAACATACATCTCATTCATGAATGCCGGCCTTGTTACTACAGCGACTAAGGCGCTCTGTTACAGCGCCCGATAGCCGATCACAGCATATACTAGCGGTCGATCTAAGCGCCGCTATACAGACGCTCATCTGCCGATACCTGGCGCTAGTAATGAATCAGCCTCTATGACTGCCACAGTTGGACATGGCTGCCTGCTACCACTGCTTAGTAAACAGTTCAACAATAACAGTGATGATTACTTATTTTATTTTCAAAATATAAAGACTTTAGGTCTGGAATGCCATTTTGGGATACCTGCTGCTCAGATGGTCTTTTCCAAATATGCCCCTACTCAGAATGTTTGCCAGACCTGAATTTTAAAGCGGATCCATAAGTGGAAAGGCTTGAACACAGTGTAAATTCCAGTGCGTTTAGTAGTACAGGGAGCTAGTTACCAGTGACGACTATCCTTTCTGACAATTAAAGCAGCCAAGTATTTATAGAACATTCTTTGAGTGCTGAAAACTGAGCGGCTATTAAGCTAAGTCCAAAATAAGCATATGCCCTTGTGACTTTACCAGCTGTTCTCGGTTTAATGCCAGCTTCAGCTGACAACAAGATCTTCATAAGCTGGATTCTGGATCTCTAAGCTGTAAATTCCATGAACTAAGAGCTTTTCCAAAACACGGCTTTTATGGCTTTCTGTGTTTGGTCCGCTTGCCTGGGTAAACAGGACACTTTCTATACTAATGGTACGGGCGAGGAAGGCTGAGCTGTTTTCCAAAATGTGTGTAGAGTCATTGGAAAAGACAAATGCTTTGCATCATTTGCTGGCTAGTCCCTTGGTCCCTTGAGGTCACCTCAATGTTTAATACACTCTGCTTGCTGGACGTAGGGTGACTTATCTTGACTGGAAAATATGAGCAATGTTTTTTTCAGTTTCACAGTTGCATAGCTATTTTAAGTTACAACTTCTACATATAGCTACCTTCTTCTCTTTTGCTGCTGGGCATTTGCTTCCATTTCCAATCTGGTATCCAGGCAGATTTTCACATTAATCTTGTGTGCCTATAAAAGCATACAAACTACCATTTTAAGAAAGCCCCACAGACAATGCAATTTCTGAAAGCACAGACCTATACTATAAAAAGTGAGTCTGTTACTGACCACTCTCTGATTCTCACTGCTTCCTCCACTGGTAAAAGTATATACAAGCTGTATGGGCCAGACCAGTGCTTTTTTTGGAGGTGCGGTGGATTTATAATGGTCAGAAAAATTATGTACTGAATGGGTTAGAGAAGAAAAGTTAGATTAGTGGATGTGGTAGGCTACTCTAAAAAGATGAGTTTTTAGTGTCTGAAACGAATGATTGTGTGAGTTGATCTAATTGCTGGGAGTAGACAGTGTTCACCCGTTAAACAACAAGCATGTGAAATTCATGTTGTTAAATGCCAACCATGTGAATTTCACGTGCCTGGCGTTGCCCCCATTTGCAGCCAAAAATGAAAAAAGTTCACCTCCATCCAGCATTCAGCACTGGGAGGATCTTCTTCCTTTGGGGAGTCTCCGATCCCCCTGTGCCCCTCCCCCCACGGCGGCTTCTGACAGCTCGTTTCCCGTCGCTTTATACTGATGAGTGAGATTACATCCTCTTACATCTTTCTGTCAGTGGCAGTGAGAGCAGAAGCACAAGGGGATTCTGAGTGTGGGGTAAGGATCTTCTGGCTCCGCACCCGGCTTCTGCCAATCACTTCCGGCTGTCAGATATTAGGATTAGCGAGGAAGGAGCTAAGTAGAAAAAAAAAGTGAAAAAAGGAATGTGTGTTTTTTTTTTACCTTCTGTGAACTGATCAGGGGTCCTTGAGATCCCTATGCCAGATTACATGGCAAGCAATAGCCCCTCCCATTTACCTGCATCCCTAAAGCCCTGTGGGGTGCAGGAGAACCTACAGCTCATGTGGGCTATGCGGGCTGGTAGCCTTTAGGGCCTGGGCTGGCCGCTCTGCCTCCGCGCCCTGATCTACCAGCCCCCACAGCTGGTGCCCAGGCGTTTTTTTTTTTTTGGAAAGGGGGGACCCTACACCATTTAAAAAAATAGGGGGTTCAAAAGCTCTTTTCAGTTTGGGGTGTCTCCTGGGCAGGAACAGGTGCCTACCGATAAATATGTGGTACCGTTGTAGTCGGAAGGAATGGGCGCAATATAATTTTATTGAAAAACTTTTATTTTTTTACATATTTTACCCAAAAATATTAGGAAACACTGAAGAAATTACAAAGAGACATTTCCCAAACTTTGCTGAAAAAACAATATATTTTCCTTGGAAATAACTGGAAATTCCTGCAAAAATCACAGTTAAACATAGCGCAAAATGGTAAAAATCGGTCTGTTAACAGTAAAGTTGACTGTAATGCTGGGGTGCAATATTTATCTCTTAATATTGAGCCTATGAGCAATGTTGAGCAATGTTCCCTGTAAGCTTCAGCAGCTGCTGTGTGGAGTAATGAGGTAGCTTGGCAATGACTCCTCAAAGGTGGTCGCAGGATGGTCTCTGAAACTTGATGCGCCCCTCTACTGCAGACTGGTGGCACTAGATCATGGAGGCTGCACCTAGTGTCATAGAAGAAAGCAGCAATGGCACAGGCACAAGATCAGCAGATAAGGTGAGTTTTGAAACTTCGAACAATGAGCGATCAGCTGTGGGGGCCAAAGGTGAGTATAGGTTTTTATTTATTTATTTTTTTTTAATAGTTGGTTACTGTCCACAAAATGTATCTAAATACAAGCATCTCCAACTAACTAGGAGAGAAAGGGGGGACATGAAGAAATAATGGAGAGATAGGGGGATTATGGAGAGAAGGAGGGGAGAAAAGGAGAACATAGTGAGAAGTAGGACAGAAAGGGGGAACATGGAGAGACGGAGATAAACGGGGGACATGGAGAAAAGAAGGAGAGAAAGGGGGAACATGGAAGGGAGAAAGGGGGAATATGGAGAGGAGCAGAGAAACAGGGAAAAAAAGGAGGAGAGAAAGGGAGGCATGAAGAGGAGAAGAGAAAGGGGGGACATGGAGAGAAATTGGAGCAAAAGGGGGAATATGGAGAGGAAGAGAGAAAGGGGACCAAATAGAGAAGGAGAGAAAAACAGGGGTTACTTACTGGTAACATCCTTTCCGGGAATAATCTGGAACTGTGCATACCAGGAGGTTCCTCCTGACTGGAAACAGAAAGAAGGGAGAAAGGGGGGACATGGAGAGAAAAGGAGGATATGAAGAGAAGGAGGAGAGACAGAGGGAATATGGAGAGGGGCAGAGAAAGGGGGATACAGGGAAAAGGGAGGCACAGGGAAAAAAGGAGAGAACGGGGACACAAGGGGAAGGAGCAGAGAAAGGGGGGATATGGAGAGAAGGAGGAGAAAAAGTGGGCACTTTGAGGGGGATGACATACAGCCACCAAACAGAGACCAGTTTATAGGGTGATGAGGGGGTGGTCTATACATTGGTGCAAGTCAGATATAAATACATAACACTTTACTATCACAGTTGACATAGTTGACACTACAAAGAAACAAAAAACACAAGTCTCCCCCCTACTATGAGTGGCTAACTTGTGCTCCCCCTCTGTAGAGCAGGATGCCCCGCTGTGTAAAACCCCCCAGGACGCCCAGAAACCTTACCTGGATCCCGATCCAACGGCGCATGCGCGGGCCGCATCTCACGCTTCTCTCTAGCAGGGCGCAGGCGCGTGGTTTGAGGGTGTTGATTAGGCAACTGGTGTAGCAGAGGGTGACTATGCTGATGTCTTTGTAGAGGCTGATGCAGTGGATCCTCCTACTCCAGATAATGTATGGCAGCCAGTAGCAGGGGTGGCTCTAGGGCCAGACAAATAATTTAGCTAGTTGTTTTTAGATATACACACAGTACACCAAAATAGAGATGCATGGGGTTCCAGGGGTAACCATTTTGGCCACATTACACTTACAAGATCCAATTTTTCAATTGGTGCAGTCCTTGAAGACAGAGTCCCTGAAGTTGCCCTAATACTTGTTTGTTGGTGTGCTTGGTTGGGCATGTGTATTTGCTGGAATCATGAACTAGGCTATTGAAATGAGTCTTACATCTATTGCAATGAAACAACTCAAACTTTTGAACAACTTGTCTGAATCCATGGACCTAGACAAGCCCTGAAGTGTGGCTAGTTTCAACAGCCCATACACCATTTCTTCGGCTGCATTGAATTGCAGTATTTGTGGTATTCCACCTCCACTTTGCAAGCTTAAACAAATTCACCAAGGATGAAGTCATGCAAAGGTCACGGCCAGCATTAACATTCACAACAGCACAAATAACCTTATCCTTGTTGCTTTCTCTTGTTGTTTTTGCCTCACAGCATATTTAATGTCAGCAAACTTCCTTTTCACTTGAGCCACATCCTTTTGTTCGGTCCAGCACTATTAACCTGCCTGGCTATGACCTTAAACAGGTCCGACTTGCAAGCTCTATTGGGAGAGGGGCTTCATGGGTGGCTACTATCTTTTGGCCTAGTACTTTGCCTGCCACTGCTCTGTTTTGGCTTAGAACCTTTGCTGGAACTGCTCTTGCTTGCACTAGCACTATGGGTGGGACTGCTGTGGCTTACCCTAGCACTTTTCCTGCCACTGCTCTGACTTTGGCTGAGGTGATGCTGGCTTTGGCTGACAGTGTGCTGGTATGAGCTTGAAGGAGGGCTGTGGTGCCGTAGTCCTTGGCAATCATCCAGCAGGGCATGGCTTGGTTCAGCTGTCCTGCTTTTGCGTGTGTGCTTTTTTTGCCACCCTGACCTATCTCACAATGGAAACTACTGTAGTGGAGTGTTGCCTTCTCATGTCAGTGTGTGTATTTAATAATTTATACTTTCCTAATACATTATTGCGTATGCCTACGCACTGAGGTTCCGACTTCTGAGTTGCCAACTCCTGGGATCCACTGGAGTGTGTAAGATGACACAGAGATCTAGAATATGGCACCCTCGCTGTTCACCCGCGACTAGCAGGAGACAATCATGCATGTAAGTACACAATGCTTGCATTTGCATGCAAAGGTGGATCTATTGGTGCCTAGCTGGGTGTGGCAGCCAGATACCAGTGCACAGCCCAGGTGGTACTAACAACAGCTGTTAAGATCACTAAAACATGGCTGCACAGATACATTCATGCAGAGCTAAAGTTGTGGTGGTGGGGACTGTTAACAACCTGCTTGGCTTGGTTTTTCAATGTATTTTCTCCACATTTTAGAAGATGATAACCTACCGCTATGATTTCCTGCCTGACAGCTATACCAAGAAGTAATTGGCACTTGATATAGTAGTAATACTGGAGGAGGAGTGCCTCATCACCTACACTTACACACAGATCATCCAGCTTTGGTCAGCCTGAAAATTAGGAACAAGCCCCACATGTACAAAAGGTCCATGTGGATGAACAGCGAGGGGAGGAAGTTGCTGGGATGCTGCCTCAAGAGCAAGAAGGCAACACAAGACAATTCACACCTCTACCATGTTGACTCGAGCAAGAGGTGTGGCAGACCCCAGTGCGAAGGATGGATCCCCAACCATTATTACCCCACCAACCTCGTAAGTTTATAGACATGGGACTATTTACTAACATGCCTTCTTCAACAAGATTGCAGTAAGCAGAGGATAAAAACAAATAGTTTTTTAAAGTTTTTTTTGACAGTACACAGAGAAGATGCACAGCAGTGCCTGTAGGAGCTGGCAGCCTGACACATTTTTTTTAACCCCCCCCCATTGTAAATAGATAACTTTCCCCAGTTTTTATTTATTTATTTTTTAATTATTATTAACAAATGTTATACTTAAACAAATGAAAAACACCAATACAAAAAATGTAATAATGATTTTAATTTTGATACTAAATAAAAAATCATATCAATCTAATAAATGTGTTGCACATTCATACTCACAAAACGTTGTGTCTTTCTTTACTGTAATTTACTGTAAGTGGTAAAGGTAAGCATTAGAAAAAATTAAGAACAATGGATGCCTATACTGTCAGTGGTAAAGGTAAGCATTAAGAAGAATACAAGAACGATGGATGCCTATACTGTCAGTGGTAAAGGTAAGCATTAGGAAGAATACAAGAACAATGGATGCCTATACTGTCAGTGGTAAAGGTAATCATTAGGAAGAATACAAAATCAATGGATGCCTATACTGTCAGTGATAAAGGTAAGCATTAGGAAAAATACAAGAACAATAGATGCCTATACTGTCAGTTGTAAAGGTAAGCGTTAGGAAGAATACAAGAACAATGGATACCTATACTGTCAGTTGTAAAGGTAAGCATTAGGAAGAATACAAGAACAATGGAAGCCTATACTGTCAGTGGTAAAAGTAAGCATTAGGAAGAATACACGAACAATGGATGTCTATACTGTCAGTGGTAAAGGTAAGCATTAGGAAGAATAAAAGACACTGCATGTGACATCCTAAACTAAGACCAAGCAAGGAGAAGGAGCAATGCTGGAGAGAAGGATGAGTACAGGTAAGCACTTAGGAGCAGAAGAGACTTGGCACAGCAATAAGTAAGTAATGAAATACCAGGGGATAAAGAATGGAAAAACAAAAAAAAGAGAGACTAGCATATGTGTACAAGCCTGCGTATGCATATCCATTACGGATATGCATACAAAATACCGAATGAGCACACTAAATTAAGAGACAAAACTGTTCTTTTCCGAAGGGGACTAGTAGGATTTTGCTGGACACTGAAACTTTATGCAGCAAGGAACGCTGGAGGACGGGCCGTTCAATCCACGTAAATGAAACTGTCGCCCATCGCCTAAGCCACAAAAGCTGTACGCGCAACGCTTTCGCTGGCTTATGCAACAACGGAGGAGGAACAAAGCAGTTTCATTGAAGGCTTTGAATCATGCACTTACAAACAACATAAATTACGTGCTGGGAATGCTCTTAAACACGAAAACGAACAATACTATAGAAAGTTGTGAATCCACCGCATGGTTTACAGTTTAAAAAAAAAATAGTAGTGTTCATATCAAAAACATGAATTATGAAACAAGTATTTTTCTTACACAAGCTGAAGCCTTTGTCCACTGATAGTTCTTTCCCATGCCCCCTCAATGTGGGCATTTTTATACTGGCTCATTACTCAGTTTAATTAGAAAGACAGCTGTTTCCCCTAATAAAGCTGAATACTATGAAGTCCAGGGCAGCTGCCAACTCTAAATGATAGAATATTTTATTTTGTACTGTCTGTGTTTAGGATCACATCATCAACAGAGATTTTTTTATTGGTCAGAAGAGAATTTACTCCCAGATGATATTTGCTAACTCACTTGAGATATTTTTGAGTAATGAATACAGTGGGTCAGCAGCCCTTCAACCAGCTTTTTTTCAGCTTCTGGCTGAAGTCTGTGTTTGGATTTGGTAACCCGAACTCACAAAGTTCAGTACAAACCTGAACTTTGTGGTTCGGGTTCCCTCATCTCTACAGGTGACCACAAGTGTGGGATGTTGTGTAAGAATTAGAAGCTATACCCAATCATTGTATGCTCAGCTGCTTTCTGGGTTTCTTGGAATAACAAAGAGACAAAACAACATGATTTGCATGGCTCTGCCTCCTCTTCATAGGTAATCCTGCATGTGCCATATAAATACTTTCTGTTTTTAGAGTCTCTTTTAGTTCACTATATTAAAACTAACTTGGCTAAAAAAACAGTAATTGAAGGTGGTATGAACCTGTTCTACATTAGTTAGGTCTGCATTAAACTGCACTACCTTTAGTTCTAAGTTTAACAGTAAGTGTAGAAGAGCTTACACTTCACTTTAGTGTAGTAAGAGTTAACTTCCAGAAACTGAATCATAGCTGGTTCAGTGAAAAGGCCAAAGAAAGGGTTTTAGTTTAAATGTAACATATTTAGGAAGCCACAGCGTGTATGCATCCTGACACCTGCAGAGGTGGTTGAAAGATAGATTCATCAATCTGACTCACAGGAGGAACTCTAACCTCTCAGTTTATAGAATCTTATATAAGAGTTAGGACATTAGTTATAGATCAGACGTAGACTTAGTCTCATCAATGTAGTAACCGGAGTGAGAAGCTTGTGCAGGAGAGAGAAAGGAGCCAGATCAACAGAGGAGGAATCCAGCCAAAGCCTTTGTCTAGCCTTGCTAAATGGAACAAGAGCGAGAGGAACCCATGGAGCTTGAGGAGTAAGACAAGACCCTAGCTACCATTGGAAGGGAGTAATCCTGCTGCAGCATTGTGTCTGCAGACAAGAGGGGAACTGGTCTTTGAGAGCTGTGGATAAGAAGTACCTGTTCTGGATTATATCTGGATGTACCTATTTGGAATTTGCAACTAAATAAAGTGAGTAACCTTCTTCAAGAGACTTGTGTTCCGTGAATGTCTACCCTGCTTATGTGTCAAGCCTGTCAGCATCTCATTTCCACATGTGCCCACGGTTCCCTTTTTTGGTCTAGCATCCCAAACTTATTCCACACGCTCCTGGTTGCAGACCCCCCAGGCCGCGTGTGCTGCATATTATTAAGTCAAATGATTTCGAGCTGGCAGGGAGGTAAAGTGCTTCAGAGGAAGCATTTGTGTTAGTTAAATGCTCCTCTGTAAAGCTGGATTGCCTAGCAGGGGATAATCTGCTAAGGAGTTTTGTCACTACAGTATTTTCGCTCCATAAGACACACTTTTTCCTGGCAAAAGCGGGGGAGGGAGAATGTCCATGCGTCTTATGAAACTAATGTAAAAAAACTGTTGCTGACACACACACAGACACACACGTACACATACATAAGGCTTACCAACGATCAGCCGCCCACCTCTGCTGCTGATGCACACACACACACACACAAAATTCCATAACTTACAGGCTCCCACGTCGCTGTTTTTGTCCTTAGCTTTGGTGGGTGGGTGTGGCTTATGGGCGGTGGACACGGCCTATGAATGGTCGGTGTTCATTCACAGGTACCGGTTGTAAATAGGCCACACCCACCCATCGAAGCAATGTGAGCAGTGGCCTGGGGGAGCGGCATGTGTATTTCTGTGTGTCTTTTTGTGTGTGTGTGAGCGATGGGTATTACCAGACCGGAAGGCACCAAGTGTAAGTTTATCTGCTTCCTGCTCACTGGTTCTCCATTGTGCTCCCTCCTCATACACGCGATTGGGGGGTGGGGATGCTGCACATTGCCTGTAATGAGGGATGCAGCTCACTGGCTGTAGTAATGAGGGATGCCACTCACTGGCTCTAATGAGGAATTCCACACACTACCTGTTATAGGGGATGAGGCACACTGACTGTAATGGAGGATGCCGCACACTACCTGCAATGAGGGACACCGCTTACTGCCTGTAAAGAGAGATGCCACACACTGCCTGTAAAGAGAGATGCCCCACACTGCCTGTAATGGGGGATGCCAATACTGCCTGTAATTGGGTGATGGGGCTATTCTGCACGCTGTCTGTAATAGTGTGATTGGGAGGGGGGTATTTTGGCACATCATTTGGTTCAGAATATTTTTTTCTTATTTTCCTCCTTTAAACCCGGGGTGCACCATATGGACAGGTGCGTTTTATGGAGTGAAAAATACAGTAATCTCTTATGCCCTGGATTCCTTGGGTTTTACTTTACAGCTATCTGTCATTCCTTTTCTGGTTTACCTTTCGGCTCACATGTATTGTGTCGTGTCCAGCCCATTTACTGGCCTATAAGGTGTATAGTGTGTGCATACCAAGGTGATGAAGCCATGCAATGAGACAGAGATTGTTTGAGAAGAATCTAAGAGGCTGATTTATTAATAGCGCCAGGTAGCGACAGTTGAGCGACTGTAGCGGTATTTTCACAGCGCCTGCTAGTAGTCGCTGTGCTTGGCCATTGTTCGGTTGTTGATAGCGACTCAGTTGGTGTGCAGTAATGTTGAATACAAGGTGATGAGTCGCTATTTGACAGGTTCCGCGCTGTATGGGAGCGCATGATAGCGAATGGCCATAGCGACTGGCTCCCACCATATTCATTAACAAATCACGCTCCAAAAATTCTCGTGCTGTGAAATGCATGTTTAAACCCCAGAGCGCTGGCGGCGATGGGTTAAAAGTAGTTTTTTAACCCCCAAACAACCATATTTTGGGAAACCAAAAAAAACAAGTTTATAAAAACATTTTGGAATATGAATACATTAATATCAGACCTGTAATATTAATTCTGCACAAATTTTTTTTTTATTTTTTTCTTACCTTAAAAAAAATATCTAACATGGCAGAAGTGGTAACAGAAATTTTCACATTAAAAAAAAAAAAAAAAATTATTAACAATTAATTATTAATATTTAAAGATTGTTCCATTGAAATGCATTGGAGAGCGCCAGGTAGCGAGAGGTCATACCTGTCGCTGTTCAAGGTCGCTCGCTGGCGCTGTGGGGTGAGGCTGGAATAATGATGAATGAGTCGCTATATGGCGTTATCTCAGTCGCTAAGCAGGATCGGCTTGATAAATGTGTGATTGTGGTGGGGAGCCGGCGTTCTCGTGGCGGTGACCGTCATTATCGTTCGCTCACCAGTCGCTACCTGGCGCTATCCCTTGTTAAATAAGGGCCTCAGCCTCCACTGGACTTTATTTGTGAGGTAACACTGACGTTTTATGTTTCGTATTTTAATTTATGCTATACAAATAAAAGCTATACATTTCAAAGGCCGTTCATTTGCTTGTGTTTAAACAGTGTGTTTGACAATCTTTTTTGTTTTTTTGCTCAAATCATTGTGTGACCTCTCCTGGCTGCAAACAAACATTTTTAGAAACATTTTTGACTTTTTATATTTTTATGCAGAATTGTCATTACAGGTCTGTCACTAAAGTGTTATTGTCACAGTGTAAAATCAATGTAATTCCATGTGTTTTCGCTATGTTACTGGTGGATATGTGTACAGAAACAGACTTTAATCACACAGCGTTTGGTGCTCTATGCTATAGCGACCAGATTTAGAGTGCCGACGATGTGTGTGTGTCCTTATTTGATAAGTATGGTGTGGAGCGCCGAGAGTCAGACACACTGAGCTGGCGCTACCTATCGCTCACTGCAGTGCTGTACTGGTGTTACAGCGCCCAACATACGTCACATTCACCAATGCGGGCCAGGTTACTACAGCGACTGAGGCACTCTATTACAGAGCTTGATACCCGCTTACAGCGTCTACCAGCGGTTGCTCTAAGCGCCGCTATACAGACACTCATCTGCCTATACCTGGCGTTAGTAATGAATCAGCCTCCAAGCTTGCTTTACAATGTAGAAAGAATAGGAACTTTTCATTGAGGACACACAAATATTGGGAAGCAATTCCCAGTTGCCCCTGATAAACCTTTTCTCTTACTTTGTTTCCTTGGTGCAATTCAGCACCTTATTTAGCTGTGCAAATTTTTAAAACCTTAGCACTGATAAATATGGTGCTGATCAACTCTAGCATGTTTACAAGGTTGGAGGGGGGGGGGGGGGGGCACGATTTGACCGAAATGACTTTATAAGGAAGCCATTTGTTATGATCACTATGGAAAAAACACTAATCCTGTGAAGTCACTGATTGTTTAGTATTGCTGTAACCCTTAAATTATTGTATTTCGTTCATCCATTTCTTAGGTGCAGCAAAATCTGTACATATGTATAGAATTGTGGCAGGTAATGTTTGGCGCAGATGACAACACCCACCATCAGGACAATTCAGTAAAGTAAATTCTCCACTAGATGGTGATGCTGCGACATAATAATGAAAAGTGAGGCGCTTGTGGAGAATTTTACCTTTTCTTTTGTCTCTAAATGAAAGCGTGCCTGTTATTGATAAATAGGCAAGCCATCTGCTCCCTCAGAACACATTTATAGAAGCAGCAGCTGCTTTACTTGTTGACTTTTTAATCAAACTTCCATAGATCTTGCTACATGGCAATGCACTTATCTCTTCACTAGCAAATACATTGCAAAAAAAAAGTCATTCATAAAATTATTTAAGGTTTAGGGTGGCATAATGTCATTATGCTTTTATCTCTGATCGGGGAGGCCGATTCATTAATAGCGCCAGGTAGCGACAGATGAGCGACAGTAGCGGTATTTTCACAGCGCCCACTAGTATTCGCTGTGCTTGGCCGTTGTTCGGTTGTTGACAGCGACTCAGTCGGTGTGCGATAATGTTGAATACGGGGTTAGGAGTCGCTGTTTGACAGGTTCCGCGCTGTATGGGAGCGCATGACAGCGAATGGCCATAGCGAACGGCTCCCACCATATTCATTAACAAATCACGCTCAAAAAATTCTCGCGCTGTGAAATGCTTGTTTAAACCCCAGAGCGCTGGCGGCGATGGGTTAAAAGTAGTTTTTTAACCCCCAAACAACCATATTTTTGGGAAAAAAAAAACAAGTTTTTCAAAACATTTAGTAATATGAATACATTAATATCAGACCTGTAATATCAATTCTGCACAAATTTTTTTTTTTTTTTTACCTTAAAAAAAATATATAACATTGCAGAAGTGTTCACAGAATTTTTGACATTTAAAAAAAAAAAAAATGCATTGGAGAGCGTCAGGTAGCGAGAGGTCATACCTGTCGCTGTTTAAGGTCACTCGCTGGCGCTGTGGGGTGAGGCTGGAATAATGATGAATGATTCGCTATCTGGCGCTCTCTGTCAGTCGCTAAGCAGGATTGGCTTGATAAATGTGTGATTGCGGAGGGGAGCCGGCGTTCTCGTGGCGGTGACCATCATTGCCGTTCGCTCACCATTCGCTACCTGGCGCTATCCCTTGTTAAATAAGGGCCATAGTCACAGAAAGGGGCAGACTGGTCATATGGAGCACAGGGAGAATTCCTGGTGGGTCGCATTGCTTTAGGGCCATTTGGGCTGCATGTAAGACACCCCAGCCCATGTTCTACACCTCCAGTGCTATAGCCTCAGCATCATGAATGTGGGTGCCATCCTCACCTCTGCTATAGTATCTTCCCCTACAAAACTAAAGCTTCCCAATGCTGAGCAATGTATGCATTTTTCAGCTAAAAAAACTCCCTTGGGGGCTTGGCTAAGGATCTCATTGGCCACTCTGTCCCTGTCCACAAATTAGAGGCTGATTCATTATTAACGCCAGGTATCGGCAGATGAGCGTCTGTATAGCGACGCTTAGAGCGACCGCTAGTAGACTCTGTAAGCGGGTATCAGGCGCTGTAACAGAGCCTCTCGGTCGGTGTAGTAACCTGGCCGGCATTGATGAATGTGATGTATGGTAGGCGCTCCAACACCAATACAGTGCATCAGCGAGTGAAAGGTAGCGCCAGATCAGTGCGACCAACTCCCGGTGCTCCACACCATTCTTATCAAAAACGGACACACACACAGCGTCGGCGCTCTAAAGCTGGGTGCTGTGTGATTAAAGTCTGTTTTTGAACACATATACACCTGTAACAAAGTGAAAACAAATGGAATGACCTTGTTTTAACACTGTGGCAATACAATGTGACAAGTAATTAGTGTCAGACCTGTAAATACAATACTGCATTAAAAAACAAAAATTCAAAAAGGACTTTCTAGGTCAGGAGGGGTGACACAATTATTTAAGAGAAAAAAAAAAAAAAAACACTATTTAAACAGAAGAAAAGGAACTTAACGTCCATTGAAATGTATGAGAGAGCGACAGGTTGCGATAGGTAATACCAGGCGCTCTGGAAGCTATATGCTCACCAGAATCTCTTTCATAAATGTGGTGTTGCGTACAGCGCCCGGCGTTCACCAGACGCTGCCTGCCTCTACGAGGCACTACCTGGCGCTAGACCTTCATGAATAACCCCCTTAATCTTTCAAAAACCAGTCATTGCCACTGGTCCTTAAAAGCAAACTTTCGGAAGTGGCAATTCAAAATTGTGAGGTTATGATTAGGCATGAGCGAGCCCCCAAAGTTCTGGTCCGACAAGTTCGGCCGAGCTTCGAATAAATGGGGGGAGGGCAGAGTATACAACAGGAAATGCTGCAGTAACTTACCTCGGCCCCGCAATTCTCTTGTCTTGTCACTAGAAGTGTCCTCATTCACGGGAGCAGACAGCCATCTTTCTGTAGCCTCAGCTGGAGCCGATTTCAAAGGAAGACGCCGCTGACAGCAAGAGGATCACAGGGCAAAGGTAAGTTACAGCCAACGCTGGGGAGACGGTAAGCCAATGCCCGACTCTAACTCAATTTTATCAGCGCCCGACTCTGACTCCTTCTTATATGGACAATAATTAGTAAGAAATTTCCTGTAGTAAAATCGTAACATCAGGCCTTTTCTCTCCATTATACAGGCAATAGGGCTACAGTATGTAATATAAAGCATACTCCATAGATATTTTTTTTTCTCGTATGTCTTTCTGCCACCCCATTACCAGCTCATACAGTAAATATTTTTCTGTCTTTTAACTCATTTGGATGCAGCTAGACAACTAAAGACTGAACCAGCAGAGACACATGGAGCTTCCTTTCTCTAAATGTTGCCAAATGAACACAAATATGTTACATAGGTGAAGGAGCAACAATGATGGTGCCCCCCTGACCTTCTGGGCCCTGAGGCGGTGCCTGTACCCCCAGGGGTGACGCCCTTGACCATTTTTATTTCTGACCATACGCATCAAACTGTCATCTGCATTGATGGAGGAGCTTAGCAGACCATGGTGAGTTACCTCCCGCTCTGACACAGGTCAGTCCTGGCAGCTCGGGGGTCTCGCTGACTCGGGAGGTAAGAGGGGAAGGGGAGCGTGGAGAGGGCAGAGGGCTCCTGTTAGACAGGAGCAGTGTCACAGAGACAGTGCTGACACTTAGGCCCTTATTTATGAAGGAATAGCGACAGGTAGCGACTGGTGAGCGGCCGGTAATGACGGGCCCCGCCACGAGAACGCCGGCTCCCCACTACAATCACACATTTATCAAGGCAATACTGCTTAGCGACTGAGATAGCGCCATATAGCGACTCATTCATCATTATTCCAGCCTCAGCCCACAGCGCCAGCGTCCGACCTTGAACAGCGACAGGTATGACCTCTCGCTACCTGGCGCTCTCCAATGCATTTCAATGGAACAATCTTTAAATATTAATAATTGTTATTTTAGATAATTTTTGTAAAGGAAAAAAAAAAATGTACAGAATTGATATTACAGGTCTGATATTAATGTATTCATATTACTAAATTATTTAAAAAAACTTGGTTTCCAAAAATATGGTGGTTTGGGGGTTAAAAAACTACTTTTAAACATGGTTTAAACATGCATTTTACAGCGCGAGAATTTTTTGAGCGTGATTTTTTAATGAATATGGTGGGAGCCGGTCGCTAGGGCCAGTCGCTATCATGCGCTCCCATACAGCGCGGAACCTGTCAAATAGCGACTCCTCACCCAATATTCAACATTACGGCAAACCGAATCGAGTCGCTATCAACTACCGAACAACGGCCAAACACAGCGACTACTAGCAGGCGCTCTGAAAATGCAGCTACAGTCGCTCAACTGTCGCTACCTGCCGCTATTAATGAATCCGCCTCTAAGACAGGAGAGGAAGGGGCGGGGCAGAGAGAAGGAATGGACAGAGAGCCACGCCCCCTTAGTTAGAACTGGTATATGGGTCCTTGGATCTAAAACAAAAAATAACATACATAAATGTTTCTCTTTGGAATCTCCCCCATGTGACTCTGCATATCTGTGGAGAGGAGGGACTCCCCCCCCCCCCATGCCTATACTCCCCAGTGATGCAGAACATCATATGGAGAAGATTCTATAGAGGCTAGAAGCACAGGGGACCCCTGAACTCCATCAAAAGACCTGTCCACTGCACCTAGTAGGGAGCTTCAGACCACTGAGCCAACCTACAGAGGACAAATATTTTGCGGTGTTTTGTTTTCTTTCACTACTTGTGAACTGGTCCAAGGAACCCCTATACCAGTTTGAAAGGTGCCCCACACAAGCCACCTGCCTCACATGCCAGCAGGTGGCTTGCTGATACCCCTTGCTCGATTGGCCAACAGGATCACAAATGGCTGTGGATTTGTAAGCTCAGAAATGGGCATTAGCAGTCAAACAGGCAGATTTAATCATTCCAGAAAATGTAGCCGGACCACATATGAACTGCACGTTAATGGGAACAGTATTCCAGCAACACTACTTACGTTTTTGCGGAAAACCCCACTACCATCCCTCTCCAACTAAAACCCAAGTATGATATTAAAAATAAAAAAACACTCACTTTAAAGAGGACCATTGTTTAGGCTTCAGCATTCCCAGCATCCTTAGAGTGGATGCGTGTACCCACACCAGTCCTCTGCTTACAATCAGTTCCCTATGCCATTTCTAAATATGCATGGCAGAACATTAATTCGAGGAGAGACTTTGTAAGCACCATGAGTTTGCTGGTGTAGTAAGTAATCCGAATACAATCCCAAATGCCTAGGAGGCACAGGCCAAAATCCAGATGAGTAAAGATCTGGGGTTTTGGTCCACTTTAAGTGTGCAGATCCCCCACAGGTGAATCACTGTGTAACAGTACTTACTGGTTCCAGCCACTTGAGCAACTGGTAAGCCACCCAATTAGTGTAATGCCCGCTGCACGCTGATTAGGTGACCCATTCAGAGCATCAGTGACTGTCACAGGGCGAAGTCTAAACTTTTTGCATGACTGCTGCTTTAAAGTAGGGGAGTTCACTAAACCCAATAAGTAAACCAGAGCCATTGTTCCTGAACTAGTCCATGCAATCTTGAAGCATGCATTCATGAAAAATCAAAAGCTGCATATGATCAGATGTGTCAAATTAACACATTTTCTATCCTGCTTTTACTTTAGCTCATCCACTGTGATAACTCGAATCCTAAATCATAGCTATTACATAAATTACAGTCCTAAATCTGGAAACTTGGAATATGTAGTTGCATGTAGAACATGACACAAATCCGAAGCCCAACACTACTCAAGTTGTGCTGTCCTCTGTGATGGGAGTGGTAGGGGCTGAGTGTTGCAATCATGCTGTGTGCCTTGCATTGGGGTGAACTTGGCTTGAGTGACAGTGTTTGGGGGCTCCAAGCTGCAGGCTTGGATTTGTGGTCAGCCCTGGGGGGGGAGTTACTGAAGGCAGCAAAGAGAAAGAAGAAATTCTTCCTTTTTGTGACCTGAGTGAGAAGACAGTGATGGGATTGACACTGCATGAGATAAACTGCCAGGCAGCTGATTTTAAAGTCTGACGAGACAAAAGAGAGGTAAATCCAGCAGGCTTCCACGTCTATGTGCCAATCAGCGATCTCAAAAGTACCACTGCCCGTGGTTTAGGCCATTGAAATACCTGGTGAGAACTGGTCCACCACCGAGCCAACAGCAGCACCTGGCTGCTCGGGCATAGGGGGGCAGCAGATGGGCGGATGAAGCCCAAATGGGTTTCTATCCGCCCTAAAAAATCAAGAAGGGGAGACTCCCCTGCAGTCCAATTAGTGATCCTGGTGACATGTTTTGGGCAGAGACCCTTAGTCATACAATAAGGCTCAGAAAAAATGCTCCTAAATACCCAGGAGGGGAAGTGACCTCAAAGGTCAAAGGCAAAGGTGAAGTGTCAGCCATTTACTGTTATGGTGAAATATATTGGAATTCATTTTTCATATGAGTAAAAAAGCGCAGTTAACAGAGGAATTAAGGAGCAGAAAATGTATGACCCAAAATAAGCCGTGGAGCATGGGTATAAGGAGAAGCGACCGTGCACTGTGGCGGTATATTTGAGCATCTCCAGTATAGATGGGCGTAAAGAGAGGTGCCAAATGTTGGGCAAATGACTTGAAGTATCGCTCAAGCGCTGAGGTCTCCAACTACTCAATTAAAATAAATCCAAAATATTTGGTCTGTAGGGGCAGACTGGTCATTGGGTGAGCTGGGAGAATTACAGGTGGGCATACCACCCACCTGTAATTCTCCCAGCTTGCCCAATGGCTCTGGTTTACCTGGGGCTGGCTGGACTGCTGCTTTCAATGCCCCCATTTATACCTGCCTTTGTAGTCTCCCCCATCCATTGAAAGCCCAGCTCATATTTTACCTCCAGTTCTACAGCTTGAGCATCATGTCCCCACTGCCACAGTATCTGCCCCTACAATATTAAAGCTCTTAGCAGGGATGTCACAGGGGGTCATGGGCTGGCTGGGATTATTATTGGCCACTCTCTGTCCATACATTTTGTATGAATCCATTTTCACACATTCTTCGGATAGACAAGCATACATTAGCCGCTAACAATGTGCAAGCACTTACATAGTACTTACTATACTTATTACTTACTATTTATATTATACATACATTCATGCACATATATTCACTGTACACACTGCACTCCCACACTGAGAATACATGTTTTCCCTGCTTTCTCCAGTGCTATCAATATTACTACTACCAAAATACGGCAAGAGTACATTTAGCAATGTCCCATTTATTATACGCACACATGGGTTTAAACTAAGGCCCTTATTCATCAAGCGATAGCGTCAGGTAGTGTCTGACGAGCGCCATGTCCCGCCAGCTAACGTCTGCTACCGACTCAAGTACGCCCGGCGTCGGCCACAATGACGCATTTATCAAGCTAAATGAGGCTAGCGCCGGCGAGAGCGACGGCAAGCGCGGCATTCATCATGAAGCCGACTGCAACGAACAGCGCCGCTGCTAATCCCATCACAGCGACAGGTATGACCTGGCGCTACCTGCCGCTCTCCCATACATTTCAATGGCAGACGCTGCAATGATTGTTTTAAGTGGTTTTTGTGTTCTTTTCTTTGGCACAAAATTCAACACATGTTTATAGTGATATGTTTTATTAATCTGGCAGGTTATTTTTATGTTTTTGAAGTTTTTATTATTTTTGACAATGTAATGTTGTGAGTGACATGGGAATTGCATCTCCTCCAACCAAACTCATTGGCATCAAAATCGCTTGTTTTCACCACAAACGGGGCTTGTAAAGCTATTTTGTAGCCTGTCAGGTTGGGCGGTCACGTTCGCTCTTCGAAATTGTCAGCGCCCAAGCTATTCGGCAGCCCTGTCCTTGATGAATCTGTGGTGGTCAGAGTTTGTGCAGTCGCTGTTTTAATTCGCTATGTGGCGGCGCGAGCGTCGCTGTGCCTCGCTGCGCTGCGTTGTGCGGCGCTGTGCTGTTCATACATGTGCCCTTCTGCCATTTGCAAGGAATTCACTTCCCACGACCCCAGTCGTTGTTAATGAATACACTGTAGTTGTGAGCGTGCCTGGCCACATATTGCAGGATTAACATTCAGTCGTACCAGCTCATAACAACCCGTTATGCATTCTCATGTGTGCCACATTATCATGTAGTTGTCTAGTTTGATTTTGTGATGATTTTAGGAAGGAATAAGATTTGTATATTTAAGCACAACTTGGTTTGCTTTATAAGGACCTATGCATTACAGTATGTAGAACCCCCTGCTAAATCAAGCTAATAATTCGTGGCGCCTTGGGCCCTAGCTTGTTTTCAAGCGTCATTTTATTTTTTCCGCCACTTAGCTTGCACATAGCTGATATTAGCTTGTCCCTGTTGCGCGCATCTTTGTTTTTGAATTTTTAATCACAGTTGCTTGCGTCATATCCGGTTCCGGTATCCTCCTTTGCGTTTCAAAGCCACCTAAAGCTAAAAATGTCTAGCGCTTATGCCAATAGCTTTTTTTCAAGCGTCATTTTATTTTTTCCGCCACTTAGCTTGCACATAGCTGATAATAGCTTGTTCCTGGTGCGCGGAGCGTTTTTTTTTTTTTTTCCCATGTCGCTTTGGTCATTTCCGGTTCCTGTTTCCTCCTTAGCATTTCCACAATGCTGCCAAGACGCAGAGTCATGCGCCTCCCCAGCTCCTCCTCCGACTCCGACCCCACCACCCCTCCCCCACCTCCCCCACCTACCTCACCTCCCCCACCTAGCACCCCTCCCACCCCTTCCCCTCCTGGCAATGCAAAGAAAAGGCGCTTCCGGGTGGATAGCCGTGTTAATGGCCAGGTGGTCAAAGTGAGTATTTGGTTTGTGTATTTTAGGCTTAAAGTTGCAGAACACACGGGGGGATTGGCCCTGAAATTTCTAAATTTTTCAGGCCCAATTGGATCACTCCCCGTGAGCCCCGTCCCATCTGTGCATGCGTGAGCTGCGGATGCCTCTTGCGCTTACCTCTAGCAGGGTGTACCCCTGCGCAAGACATTTGTTAATGTTGTGTGCAGGCGCACTCCCTGTTAGAGTCAAACGCCACATGCGTACTTTGCCGCGCAGACCCAGCTGAGCTGGTATGCACGTCCAAACGGCCTTGTATGCGTATACCACAGCGGCGCAGAGCGCTGTGCTCGGCTGGCGCAGTCACGTGGGAGCGTCCTCAGTGGTGTATTTGTGGCCTTCCAAGGGGGTTTCAGACAGCGGACCACCCACAATTGGTGTGGCCCACCAAAGTGCACACAAACCCAGAATAGTGATAATCCTGGGTGTGGGTCCACTTTGATCGGGTCTCTGTATAACTGTTTATGCCATTGTTCTGATGTCATGTATTGATTTGTGTTTTTTTTTCATTTCTCATAGGACTTCTGCGTGAAACAGTACGACTATGCCCGTGGGGGAAAAAAACGAATTGCCATGGAGGTGAAGGCCACAGTGTCCCGGCGCTTCCACACCGAGCTCTCCATCCGAGCTATACAGCAGAAGTGGTCGGACTTTAAGCGCCGGGACCCTGAAGGCGTGTACCGCCTATATGATGCCTACGCATCAGGTAAGTTAAAGCTTATGCTATGTTTATACTTTTTGCCGAATCATCTGCTAAGCTGTGTCCATTTGTGCTCTTTATATTAATTATTTTCTTTCACCCCCTCAACACAGATAAGCGTCCTCCCCTGGGGAAACGTGGGAAGGGATTCCTCCCCCGAACCAGGCAGGCGGACTCGGGGGAGTCATCGGGGGAGGGTCCCTCCCGCGGGTCCTATTTAGAGGACCCAGGGGAGGAAGGGGATGACGCCCCAGAGGAGTGTGCTGCTGGGGGGCTGGCAGGATCAAGCCTCAGCTCCTCACACTCTGAGTCTGAGGAGTCTCACCAGGCAAGGGGCCACTCTCAAGTGGGGAGTCCAAGTGGGGTGGTAGAAATGGACTCTCCCACACTCCCTGAAGGAGCAGGGAGTGAGAGGGAGGAGGGTGGCCCTTTGCCTGGTGGATCTTCCGACCAGAGTGTGAGGAGCCGAGGCTCCCCGCCTCCTCCTCAGAGCCCTCCCTGGGCTTCAAGTGGCGGTTCATCCCCTGGTGAGTGTCCTTTTTTTCATTGTTAGTCTGTGACAGGTTTCATCTTGCAATTTGTACTTAGCCCTTGCCATTCCTCTCTAATTTGCAGGGCATCATATAGGCGGCACCTCCATGGCCTTTTGGAGAAGCATTCTCCACGGGCATAGTCGTGGTAAGTGTTTGTTGTTATCCATCACATTCCCTATGTTATGACATTCATTAAAGTGGACCCAGAAACATTGTTGATAGTGCTTTGATTCTCGAAGCTTCCCTGAAAAATCACATCCCTCACCCAGGGCACCCCCCCAAAAAAACCCCACAAACTCCTTACCTCTTTGGGGGTTGCAGAAGCCACCGTCCCAGCCTCCTGTGTGCCACTCTAGATGTGTGTGCGCCTGCGCTCTGTTTCCTAATGGGCTGCGCGTGCGCACACACTGGAGGAGTGATGTGCGGAAGGCAACGGCGGCGGCGGACGTTGTCTCACTCAAATTGTGGTGCTCTGCCAAAGCGGAACAAAACACAGAATTGGTGCAATCCTGTGTCTTGGCCCACTTTTAACAGACGCATGTTTCCTGGTCCATTGTCACAGCTGGTTTGATAATGTACCTTAACCTCACAAACCCCACTACAGTGCTAGCCAACTGGCAACCACCCCTATGTTTCTGCCCACACCATGATGGGTGTTCTCATTTCTTTTCTTGGGTTAAGTTGTTCCCGCTAACACATGTTGCACACTAGTAACATTAGCCAATCAACTGCTAATGAGTCCTTTACATAGCACTGTCTATGTTATTTGCACATTATCTTTAGGGATACATGTTGCAACCATAACTAATTTACATTAACTCATGGACCAGGAAATATGCTAATTTTGGTCAACCTGTATGTAACCATGCAAGCCTTTGATTTTTCAGACTCCATAACCAGATGGATGTCAAATAGTCAGGTGTCATTGGCCCACTAATTGTGTTTTTTTCTTTTGCTTTCTGTTGACAGATGTTGCTACGCAGACGGAGCCAGAAAACCTCCTCCCCACCCCAGCTCCAGGGACGGCCAGCAGCATGGGCCCCCGCCACAGCTGCGATGGTGAGTACATCCCACTTCATATGCCTAAAGACTTGTGAAACCTATGTCTTCTAGTCACATCTGCAGACATTTAAAATGTACCTATGTGTTAATTTCACACACATCTAGATTCCATGTGTTTGTACAATAATCCAACATGCCTGTCTGCATGCTTGATTGTTGCCTCACATTCTTCATTTGGCCACATAGAGACTATTTGTGCCTTAGACACAACCAAATGGGCCGTATTAGGTCTGGACCTCTAACATTATAGGGCAAACTCGTTTACTCGTTAGGACTTAGGCCCTGATGTTTGGCTGTGACTAAACACATAAATGGACACACTGGGACTTATACCTTCTTTGCTTCCCAAGAGTTAAAGTGGAACAACAACCAGGATTTTGACTTTCCTGGGTCTTGGTCCACTACGGTGGGGCACCCCTGATCGTCACCGCTGTGTGACAACCCCCTGAACTCACTTTTCCTCCAGCCGACGTACAAGCCGTGGCAAAGTGGCTTCTCCTCCTCCGCCTCCCGCGCGTCCCTTTTTACGCGCGCGTGCCTGCGCCGGCCATTCACAGACGGCCGGCGCAGGCACGCACACGTCTAGAGGGGCGCCAGGGAGGGCCCGGCGGCCGTGCCCCACCGAAACTGAGGTAGGGATTTTGGGGTGTTGGGGGGGTTTCACCCCGAGGGACATCCCGATCTCGGATGTCCCGCGGGGAGGGAGGTGATTGGGCCGGGAATCTGATAGATTCCAGGGCCGATCACCGGTGGGTGTTGGTACACTTTAAGAGTAAATGTATGCTTGGGATGTGTTGTTCAAATTCCTGCCAGTCAATAGTACTCATATCATGTTAACAAATAAGCGCACAGTGGCCAACAATGTTAATGTGAGTGTCACCTAATTGGACACACTGACATTACATTGCTACATCTGTGTCTGTTGAGGTCACATTCAATTTATTAATAAATTGTTGTTTCTACATCTCTACAGCTTGTGAAAACCAGCATCGCAGACTGTGGCGGGAGATCAGGCTCCTGAAGCTGATGCTGCTGGCCAAGAAGAGGCGCCGGCGGCGTCGTTAGGGTGGGGGGAAGGCTGGCCTGTTGACGCCCTTTGTTGGGCTATGTTGGCCCTGTTGGCCAGGTTTTAAATAAAAAATTTTTGATTCACATCATTACAGTGTGGTGCCTTGCAAAGCATAGTTTAACTGTCTCTAAACCCATTTGTGTGTCAATTTAGCCATACCTTTGGAGCCATTTCATGTGTTAACCATAGTAAGCTATGGTCTCAAATGTGTGGCCTAAATTTACAAATACATTGACATATCTAGATCAAGATACTCATCCCTGACTGTGTTATTAGCTATGTCTTAGGAAAAACACAATTTAGAGGTGGGTTAAGCCAATATCTTTACAGAAACAAAAACAAACAAAATTAATATTCTTGGCTGGGTGGCCGGGGAGGTTGGGAGTCATTGCTAGGGGCGGTGTTGGGGGACAACAGTAAAAAATATAGACTGCTGTTGTATGAGCTGTTGTATCAACAACAAAGTTTGGTCCTGCCGCTGTATCGCTTGTTGCTGCTGCTGTATAGATTGTTCAATTGCATTGGCCAGCCGACCAAGTTGCTGGTTTTGTTGAAGGTTATGCATCAACAGGTCGATCTGGCGCTGCTGGGCCTCATGTTGTTGCTGACACATCAGCACCTGCTGTTCCAACGCCGCAATGCGCTCATTAGTTCCATCACGCGGCTGTTGGCGACTGTAGTCCTCCAGCATCCGGACCCCTAGCTGGTAAAAATCGGCACTGGTTGGTGCAACACCTCCTCTTGCTGGGGTTTGAGGCTAACAAAATAGAAAACAACATTTTAGACAAACAGAAACAATGCATGTATGCCCCTCAAAATAATTTGCCCAAACAGTCACTATACAACTTACCCTTGTCTGAGCCTCGGAAGCTTGGCCACATGGGACTTGGGAAGAGGTCCCAGCTTGGGGTTCTGGTTCCGCCTCCTGCCAAAACGACAAAGAAAGGAAATGTGACATGTTGCTTCATCCACTACCCACGAACATGGCAATGTGGTTATAGGTCGTCTAAATCAGCCATGTTACCTGCGTGTCGTCCGCCACAGGTAGGCTCGAGGTATCGCTGCCAGAGAGGGGCAATTCAACATCAGAGATGTCCGGCAAGTTGGCATATGCTAAACAGGAAAGTCAGGTTAGTAGGTCAGTGGACCAAACTCAAATGTTACCTGGCTAGGCTATCGAGGCCATACCTCAACAAAGTGCAAAATTGCACACTAGACCAAAGGTATCTGTTAAACTCAGATTGTTAACATGTATGTTAGAGGACTAAGAGGCAATAATTTTTGCAAATAAGATCAGACACATTGCTTAAATTACACATACCCGCAATCTCCCAGATGTCTGGAGTGGGGCCCTCACTCGAGCTTGGACCTTTAAAATACATGTGGACACACAAGTTGACAGAAGCAAGTGCCACAAAAGTAGAGCCAAAATACAGACTAGAGCAAGGCAAAACAACTTACCCTCATCTCTGGCAGCCTGAACTTGAGGGGCCCTTTCTGGACAGCCACTTCCGATATTCGGGTCAACTAAAAAACACAAGTAATGGCTCAAAATATTCATCAAACTACTACGGTGAATGTTTGTCCAAAAATATGTCCTCCAAAATACATTGCTATCACTCCAAGAACTATTAGACTGACCCTGGGGAGGGAATAAGCACTCCCAAGAGGCATCTTCAAGTTGACAGAGCAAACATGTAGATTATTAGACTAACCAAATCGAACCAGTGTAACAGAAACAGCATAAAGGATACATTATGTATTACTATACACACCAACAGGGTCCTGTTGACCTGCAACATCGGAAGTGGGGTCCAAAGATGAACCAGTCACTTGGCCTACCAATAAAAAAGAGGAATGAGACACATGCACTTGGGTTAAAGTGGATAAAGCAAGGTGGACACATGCACTTACCGACATCCAAAGAGTAGCTTGGCTCCTGAGGGGATGCTGGGGCCAATGGCGTGGGAGCTAGGCAAAAATCAAGCAAACATTGAGCCATTGTTAATGTGCGTGGAAAAATACAACATGCATTAAGGTGTGTGTGAGCAGCTCATTCACTAATATTCACTAATCAAGGCCAGTGTGGCTTCCACATTTATATGCAGATATATGGCCACACATCTCTGGCTTCCAACATATCTACACATGTTAGGGCCTTGTTAGTTAGTTGCTGTGAGTGTTAAAGTGGGCGTGAAATTAGGCCGCAGGTCCATATTATTAATACTCCACAGTGCCCCACTCGATTGTTGGAGCTGCTCCCACACCCATTTGTTCCCCAAACAACCAGCACCGAAATTAGTGGTAAATACCTTCAATGGCAGACTGGGTTAGGCTTGAGGTTGGTTGAAGGGCAGGAGTTTGTGTGTCCTGACTCACATCCCGGACAGCAGCATGTGCACCTATGCAGAAAGCAACAGACAGGAAAGTAAAAAATGTATGAGGTCTAATGTACTACTTCACAGGTCCTACTGTTAGTTGGTCAGAAAGAGAAAATGCTAATCACATACATTAACAGTAGCTTTTATAAAAAGGCAGAAAATATGTACCTTCAGTCCAACCTGTGGTGTCATCCCCAGGATCCACACCCTGCAGCCGAGCCAGTGGAATTTTGGCCTTCAGCATCTCCTCATACGGCCTGTAGGTACTCTTTGGAGCCTGGATGGTCCCACTGTCCACATCAAGATCGTGATTCATCTTTTTCATAAGGGCCCCTCTCAAAGTGTAGAAGCGTTTCCTGCAGGATGGGCCACTACGTGGGTGTTGAGCAGTGCTACTAAGCTCCACACCAATGGCATCCCACAGTTTGCTTCTTTCTTGTTTGCCTATGGACTTGCTTTGGGAGCCAAAGAGTAGCTCCCATTTAGCAAGTGTAAGGCGCACAAGATGATTATTCTCCGCCAAATTAAATTCAGGCTCCCTCTTGGCACCTGGGCGCTTAGCCTGGGGTGCTGCCCCACCTTCAGGCTGGGCCCTTTTCCGTAAGGGAGGTCTGCGCACAGCACCCACCAAACTCCTACTTGGGCCTGCTGTGGCCGGCAGATGTCCTGAATTTGGCTCCATCCTGTAGCTGCACACACACACAAATACACACCCAACAAGCACGCATGCAGACTACAGAATGGCATCGCAATCTCTTTGGGTTGGGCAGGTTTTATGTGCTCTACCAGCCAATCACAAACCAGTCCACTTAATTGATTCACACATACAGCCCAGTTCCTTCTAGCCACACCTCCACTGCACTGACTGAAGCATGTGTGTTAGCCAATTAACTCATTACAGACCTCATTAACCAAACAACACACACCCAAATACAACAATGGACTGATGTATCTGAAACCCTTGTGACATGTGGCTAGCCTAACGGCTATTTAAATAAACAGCAGCTTACCTTTCATTGGCCCACCACTGAATTTTCGCCCATGTCCGTTAATGCACGCAAGTTTCGGCTCACGTACGCTAGTAGCGCTACTAGCGTGCGCGTGCGCACTCCGTTTCACGCACACCTGGGTCGGCTAATTGGCGCCCGGAAATAGCAGAGCAACGCAAAAGGCGGCAAAGCGGACCTGTCCTTTTTTAAAGTGAAGTATAAATGGAAGGAATTTGCAAGCTTCTGGTATTCTTACACTGTGGCAAAGGCTGTGGTGTGGTGCGGTGCTTGCTTGCTTCCCTTAGCTCATTTGAGTCTCTGTCTGGGTTCTGTCCTCACTCTCTGTGGCTTGTTGGGTGATTTCTGACATCAGTGCTGTTTCTTTAGGAGCTTGTTTTTGGTGGCATATGCAAATATTGTGGAGCATACAGCAAGTGAGGCTTGATTTTGGGGCCTTTTGTGGGCTGTGCAGCAACTCCCCTCTTGGTTGTGCCTAACTTAGAAAGCTGTTTTTCAGCAGGCTGGTGGTTTGGACCACTATAGTTCTGGTTTTGTGGTGAGCTGCATTGTAGCGGGTGTGTGTGGAGTGTGATTGTTTGTGTGTGTGTGGTGTGTTTGTGGTTTTTGGTTTTGTTTTTTTGATTTTGTATATCTCTTGAGTGTGTGTGATGGATAAGAGGGTGATGTATGGTGTCTGGGTGGATGGATGTATGTGTATGCTGAAAGAGCAGGAGGAAAGGGAGCGGGGTGTTGTGAGGCTTAGGGCACCCCGCTCCTTTGCAATCCGCCTTTCAGTATGGGACTTAAGTGACGAGCAGATCAGGAGCCGCTTCCGTCTGAATCGTGCTGCACTACAGTCCCTATATGATCAGATTAAGCACAAAATCGAGCCATCCACCAAACGCACTCAATCCATTCCAGGCATAGTACGCCTGTGTGCCACGCTGAATATTTTGGCACGAGGGACCTTCCAGGCAAC
Organism: Gastrophryne carolinensis; assembly: GCA_027917425.1. Classification (NCBI taxonomy): domain Eukaryota; kingdom Metazoa; phylum Chordata; class Amphibia; order Anura; family Microhylidae; genus Gastrophryne; species Gastrophryne carolinensis. The sequence continues at coordinate 122,015,541 of CM051236.1, forward strand.
CTCCGCCCTCCTCAGCGGGATAAGCCAGGCTACTATGAGCCGCATACTAATCCAGGTAGTTCTGGCGATTTGTGATTTAATCCCAATTTACATCAAGTTTCCTGAGGATGAGGAAGAGGTTGCCAAAATAAAACATGCTTTCTATCTGATGGGAGGGATCCCGAATGTGCTAGGGTGCGTTGATGGTACACATATCCCTTTCCGCCCTCCCCGTGCACAGGAGTTGTATTACAGAAACCGAAAGCAATTTCATTCCATCAACATCATGGTTGTCTGTGACCCAGACATGAGGCTGCGGGCGGTGAGATCGGGGTTCCCCGGCTCATGCCACGATTCTTACGTCTTGCAGCGGACAGTCCTGTGCCGGAAGTTTGAGAACAACGAAATGCCAGCTGGCTGGCTACTGGGTAAAAAATTAACCATGTCAAAGTATTTAGACTCAAATATGTGGCCTAGTAAGCCAAATTATAAAAAAAGATAAACAAAACATGTACTAGTACTAATTGCTGTCTCTCTCCTTGTGTTTTTTCTACAGCGGATAAGGGATATGGGCAGAGAACGTGGGTCATGACTCCGGTCAGGAGCCCACGGACCTCTGCCCATGAACGCTACAATGCAGCACATCGCAAGACCAGAAGCATTGTGGAAAGAACCATCGGCCTGCTGAAAGCACGCTTTCTCTGTTTGGCACGGCCAGGAGGAGAGATGCTCTACAGCCCACAGAAGGTCTCCAAGATCATCCTCGCCTGCTGTGTGCTCCATAACATTTGCATATGTCACCGAATTCAAGCCCCCGAGGAGACAGCACTGGTGCCAGAAATCCCCAACTTGCCCGCAGGAAGAAGTGAGGACACCCAGACTGGCGATGAGCTAAGGGAAAGGATGATCACTTCCTTTTTTGCGGTAAGCTAACTACCCTTCACTCTAATCCAAGTACTGCACTACTGGGTAAATGTATTTGACCTCCCATCAAAATGAGAAAAAAAAACACTCTAAGGGGGGTGTAAGATGACCCAAACCACTCTAAGGGGGGTGTAAGATGACCCAAACCACTCTAAGGGGGGTGTAAGATGACCCAAAACACTCTAAGGGGGGGTGTAAGATGAACCAAACCACTCTAAGGGGGGGTGTAAGATGACCCAAACCACTCTAAGGGGGGTGTAAGATGACCCAAAACACTCTAAGGGGGGTGTAAGATGACCCAAACCACTCTAAGGGGGGTGTAAGATGACCCAAACCACTCTAAGGGGGGGTGTAAGATGACCCAAACCACTCTAAGGGGGGGTGTAAGATGACCCAAAACACTCTAAGGGGGGTGTAAGATGACCCAAACCACTCTAAGGGGGGGTGTAAGATGACCCAAACCACTCTAAGGGGGGTGTAAGATGACCCAAACCACTCTAAGGGGGGTGTAAGATGACCCAAACCACTCTAAGGGGGGTGTAAGATGACCCAAAACACTCTAAGGGGGGTGTAAGACGCAAATGTTGGTTATCAATTAATGCAATATTTTTGTTCAGCGAAAACACAAATTTAAAGATATATACTAACTGCACTTTTTTAAATTTTTCCGGCACCCCGAGATGCACCGTGATCACTCATTTCATTTTCCAAAACTTTACTGAACTTTCCTTTGATTTCTAATTTCTGTTGGATTTTTCATTTTCATTTTCATTTCTGTTTTAATTTTAGTTCATTTTTAGTGTAAAAATAAAAAAAAAATATATATATACATGTGGCTATGTGTTTAATTCTGTTGTAATTTTCCTTTTCATTCTAATTCCTGTTTTAATTTTCCTTTTCTTTCTCATTTCTTGTTTAATTTTCCTTTTCTTTCTCATTTCTGTTTTAATTTTCCTTTTCTTTCTCATTTCTGGTTTAATTTTCCTTTTCAATCTAATTTCTGGTTTAATTTTCCTTTTCATTCTCATTTCTGTTTTTCTTTTCCTTTTCTTTCTCATTTCTGTTTTTATTTTCCTTTTCATTCTCATTGGTGGTTTAATTGTATTTCCTTTTTCTTTAAAAAATAAAAAACAAAGAAAATACATGTGGCTATGTGTTTAATTCTGTTTTAATTTTCCTTTACATTCTAATATCTGTTTTAATTTTATTTCCTTTTCAACACAAAATAAAAACTAAAAAAAGTAAAGAAACATGTTGCAATGTGTTTTATTCTGAAGGTACTTGATTCCCAGCCCACAGCAAAGCAAAGCGCAGGCGCTGTGTTGAATAGCGTCGTCAAACTGACTGACAGCGCCTACAAAGCTGAGGTCCAACATCATATTCAGCAATGTAGGCGTTGTTCCCAACAACGCCAGGTAGCGACTGAGGAGGCCTGCTATAGCGAATCGCTACCGCCCGCGGCTGACGCTAGCGGCGCTCATAGCGCCATACTTCAGTCGCTCATCTGTCGCTACCTGGCGCTATTGATGAATCGGCCTCCCAATGTATGTTGACAGCACAAATTGTGTTTTTTTTCTATACTCACTGGAACTTTTGATTTTAGTGTTTTTTTAATACCACCAACTCATTTCAATATTTTTACCTAAGGAACTGAACAAACAGTTCACACCTATGATTCATGTATCAAAGGCTCCAAACTTTAAAAGCGGCCCTAGGAAACATCAAACAATGAAATCTTTCCAGCTTCTGCTCTTAAGAATTTTATTAACTCCATTGGAGCAGATTTCTCTCTGTGTGTTAATTAACATAAGGCTTTGATAAGTTATCACTATAACTAGGAGCTTTAAAGTTTTATTCTGCTTTTGTTCTGGCAACTGCTAATCCCCTTTTAGATGTGGTAATATACACTTTTAGCATTACAAAATACAAAAAGTGATTTTCAAAGGTATGAATACTTTTAGAGTATTTGGGTGTATAGAAATGGATATCATTGTTTCCCTTATATTTTGTTTAATGTTAGCAGTTTAGAAAATAACCTTAATTCTAGCATCCTCATTATGCATTAAATGTGTGCTGTCTGTGCACATATCTAATGTCTGTGTTAATTTGATTTGAATTCATGATTGATTGAGATTTGTTACATCCTCCAAATTCCTACTGCCTTATGCAAATGTTTTCATTTCAATGATGCTCTACCTTGAATTAATCCAAATAGAACAAAGGGTCTGGGCACTTCTTCTTTGATGACACACGGGGAGGCAGATTCATCATTAGCGGCAGGTAGCGACAGATGAGCGTCTGTAGCAGGCATTTTCAGAGCGTCCGCTAGTAGTCGCAGTGCTCGGCCGTGGGTCGCTACTTTATAGCGACTCAGTCGCTGTTCAGTAATGTTGAATACATTGTGAGGAGTCGCTATTTGACCAGTACAGCGCTGTATGGGAGCGCATGTTAGCGACTGCTCATAGCGACCAACTCACACCATATTCAGCAAAAAAACAGCCTCACAAATCTCTGGCACTGAAAAATATTTGTTTGAAGCCCAGAGCGCAGGAGGCGGTGTGTTTAAAGTCTGTTTTCAAGCATTTATCAACTAGTAACAAAGCGAAAACATATGGAATTACATTGTAGCAACATTGTAACATGAACACTTTAACGCCAGACCTGTAATGTCATTTCTGAGGAAATATATAAAAAATGAAAAAAATATGAAAAAACAGCTATTTCAATGGCAGAAGAGGTCAAAGAATTATTTGTGATTTTTTTGAAAAAAAAAAAAAATCCAGTTTAAAGAAAACGATCATCCATTGAAATGTATGGGAGAGCGACAGGTAGCGAGAGGTCATATCTGGCGCTGTGCAAGGCTGAATGCTGGCGCTCCAAAAAGTTGTATAGAACCAGCTCACCCCTGTAGAAATATGCTCCGGCGCGGACTTGAAAGAGACTCCTGAAAACTCTCCACATGTGAAGCAAACGAAGATAACTCCAGCCGGAAATAAAATATAACTTTTACTTGATAAGTTAAAATACGTCCAAATACATCCAAGCACGTGCTGTAGGCAAAAACCCCTTAGACACCCTCCACCACACGTAACGCGTTTCAGGCTTCAAATGAGCCCTTACTCATACAAATTGTGACCCTGAAACCTATGTATATATAGCAGCTGGAACAATAAAGCAATTGGAGCAAATAAAGCAATTAAAGACAGCACTCACCCGTCCCGCCGGAAAAGCTGAGTCTCGTTCAGCTCACGCTGACACCCGCAGCTATCTGATGACGTCAGCTGCCAGTTCTGAAGCTGGTCAGCGTATATGAATCAGCTGTGATGTCCGGAGCTCATCGGTGTGTGCGCAAGGTGCTGCCCCTCCCTTCCTATGACGGGAGGCAAATGTGTCATTCATAGAACACAACACCCCGCCCATAAACAAAATTACGTTGAGAAAACTAAGGGCAAAGCAGGGACACCGCACCGTATAATTCTACCGCTACACATAAGTAGCATAGCCCCGCTGTACTGTGGATATATCCTATAGATGGCAAGACCTGGCCAGTGATTGTACCTGGCACGGATGTACATGGGAATAAAGTGGTACTAAGATCCCCAAAGTATTTGCATTATGGGGCAAAATAATTAAACCCAAAATATGTAAATGTAAAAGTAAAGGGGTAATGGGGGTTCCTATTCCCAGTATACTAAGCTCTCAAAATATATAGAAAAAATGCTGGCGCTGTTCGCCGAGGCTGTGAAAATGATGAATCAGATGCTACATGGCGCTATCCCAGTTGCTAAACAGATTCTGCTTGATAAATGTGTAACTGCGCGACGTGTCCGGCGTTCATCAGTCGCTGCCTGTTGCTACCTGTCATTAACCAGCCACTACCTGACGCTATCCCTTCTTAAAGTGGACCAACACCCAGGATTTTCACTATCCTGGGTGTTGGTCCACTTAAGCGGGGCATCCGAGATCAGGATGCCCCGCTGTGTGAAACCCCTCCAAAAGCCCCCAAAAACGTACCTTTTCGGCGACGGACAAGCGTCGGACAAGCCGCCGCCGCCGTCTCCCGCGCGGCCCTCTTAAAGGGCGCTGATAAGGTACGTTTTTTTGGGGGCTTTTGGGGGGGGGGTTTCACCCCGCGGGACATCCCGATCTCGGATGTCCCGCGGTGAGGGAGGTGATCGGCCCGGGAATCTTTTAGATTCCCGGGCCGATCACCCCTGGGTGGTGGTCCACTTTAAATAAGGGCCTAAGTGTATGTGTGTTTCTATAAGATGCGCCAGATTATAAGACACACCCAGGGTTTAGAGTACAAAAATAAGAAAACAAATATTCAAGACCAAATTGTGAGCTAAAATCTCCTCCCAATCACCACATTAAACACAGTGGAAAGAATTCCCCCAATCACTTCATTAAAAGCAGTGAGTGGCATCTCCCATTAGAGGCAGTGTGTGGCATCCCTCACAACAGCCAGTGAGTGGCATCTCTCATTGCAGGCAGTAGGTATCATCCCCATTACAGGCTCCATTACAGGCAGTGGGGCATCCTACATTACAGGCAATGTGCGGCATCCCCTTATTACAGGCTGAGTGTGGCATCCATAATTGCATCAGTGAGTGGAATCCCTCATTGCAGATAGTGAGGGCATTCCTCATTAAAGTCAGTGAGCGGTATTCCTCATTATAAGCAGTGAGGAGCATCCCTCATTACAGGCAGTGAGGGGCATCTGTCATTACATGCAGTGAGCTGCATCTCACATTACAGGGAGTGTCCAGCACCCCCTCATTACAGGCTGTGTGTGGCATCCATCATTGCATCAGTGAGGGCATTCCTCATTACAGTCAGTAAGCGGTATTCCTCATTACAGGCAGTGATGAGCATCCCTTATTACAGGCAGTGAGGGGCATCCCTCATTAGAGGCAGAGAGTGGCATCCCCTATTACAGGCAGTGTGCAACAACCATAATTACAGCCATTGAGTGCCATTTCTCATTACAGGCATTGAGGTGAATCCGTCATTACAGCCAGTGAGCGGCATCCTCCATTACAGGCAGTGAGGGCTATCCCTTATTACAGCTAGTGAGTGGCATCCCTCATTAGAGGCAGTGAGCAGCATCTCTCATTACAGGCAGTGAGGGGCATCCCCCATTAGAGGCAGTGAGGGGCATCCCTCATTACAGGCAATGAGCAGCATCCCCCATTAGAGGCAGTGAGGGCCATCCCTTATTACAACCAGTGAGTGGCATCCCTCATTAGAGACAGTGAGCAGCATCTCTCATTACAGGCAGAGAGCGGCATCCTTCATTACAGACAGAGAGGGACAGGCCGCTCATACACCCTGCTGTGCACATGCCAACACACATACACACACTTCCTTAGCAGCGACCTCCTCACTGCCATTGCTTATACACACACCTTATTGGTGTCCTCTGTCAACACACGTTCCCAGCGCTGCTTCTGGGCCGTGGGTGGCCATGGCCTGTCAATGGAGGCTGGTCCTATACAGGCCAAACCCATCCACACCAAGAACCAGAGATGCGCATCGGCCTCCTGTAAAGTAAGTGTGTGTGTCTGGGCTGCTGCAGAAGCTGACCAGCGGGAATGTACATTTTTTTTTTTTTTTCTTTTTTGAACATTTGCCCTGTAGATGCACTAGCATTTTTCCCTCACTTTAGGGGGAAAAAAGTGTATCTTATGGGGCAAAAATATGGTAAATACATTTCTAACAGGGCTATTGACAAGAAAATGTCAATGTTGGTAACAGCTCATCCAATCCACATATGCAAAGAAATCAAACCATAAATGTCGATACTTTAAGTTATATGTAATCATAAGACATGACACAAGGAAAAATTATTGAACTCATGAATGCCATAGAAGGTGAAGACACCAGCTAAAATCAGTAATCAGAAAGAAATCCTGCGACTGCGAATTAATATCAGATGGTCGAGATGTCTTATTACCAAAGTGCCACACAAGAAACATCTTATGATGGGTAAAACCAGTGAGCTCTCTCAAGACCTTATTGTTGCAAAACATACTGATGGCGTTGGCTAGAAAAGAATTTCAAAATGACTGTAGGTTCCAGTGAGCACTGTTGAGGCCATAATCCAGAAGTAGAAAGAACATACTTTCACTCTAAACCGGACACAACCAGGTGCTCCCTGCAAGAAGACAACAGAGGTGTGAAAAGAATTATCAGAAGGGTTGTCCCAGTGCCATGAGCCACCCATGGAAAGCTACAGAAAGACCTGGAATCAGCAGCTGCAATTGTTTTGAAAGCAATGCACTAATTTTCCATGGCATGTATACCTGCTCACCACCACATTTCTGAAGAAAAAGCATGTTGATGCACGTTTAAAGTTTGTCCAACAACATTTAGACAAGCGTGTCAAAATACTGGGGGAATAAGGGCTGGTCAGACCAAAACATACCAAAAGTGAAGTTTGGAGATGGCACGCATCAGATAATTAAAGGAAGGATAAATGGACATTGAAAAATGCTGCCATCAACCAGGATGATTTCAGCAAGACAATGATCCCAAACATCAAACAACAAACGCTGTACGATGTATGCAGGTAGAGCTGTTGCCAGGTAGCATGCTTTTACGTGTATCCTGCCAATCTGCTAGAATTATTATTATTATTATTGTTTATTTATATAGCACCATCATCTTCCGTATCGCTTACAAAGTAGTAATTACAGACAGGGTAGAAACATACGGTACATATACTATTTCAAATGCAGTTAAGCCCAGCATTTCACCTGACCTGATCTGAAAATCTATAGAAAGAATTCAATCTCATAGAGTTCATAGAGGGAGGGAGTGTTTGTTTGGAAGCATGGGGCAAAATCACACCTGAGCAAAACATGCAACTAGTTTCTTCATAGAGGAGGTGTCTTGAAGCTGTCATATCATATATAAAGGCTTTTGTACAAAGTATTATACACATTTCAGTGGGCATGTTCAATACTTTTTACCTTTGTCATTGTGTCACTGTGTCATTTCTCATGTTACACATAATTTATGGACATCTGTGGTTTCATTTTAATGCATGTGTGACTTGGATGGTTTTTTTTATGTCAATACCATGTTTAGAAATATATTTACTTAAAAATTAACGCATTACCCCACTGTACCTTTATTATAAATATGCTATATTAATTCAAAAACGTAAAAAATTGGAAAATAAAGTAATTATCTTTAATAAAGTGAAATACTTGTAATTAACAAGCATGTATATCAAACTCTTTTTAGTGTTTTTGAATTTCTCGTATTTTCTTTTGCAACTTGCCTCCAGTTTATTTCGCAAATAAAAATGCTTTATTAAAAAAAAAAAAAAAAAAAAACAACAGAATTATACCATTAAGGGTTAAAATATGAGCAAATACAGGTAATTGGCTACCAGTGAACATTTAGATCATCTAGATTGTCTTTACATGTGAAATTGGATTTGTACAGTGACACAGTTGTAGCCCCGAAGGCTTAGGATTCATTTAGATGTAATGGTCAATACATCTTTAGTACCATTTAATAATTCAGTGTCACTGCAAGGCAAATATACGTCAATGAAAATGAAGACTGATTTTTATAAATTGGTAATACATCACACACCACTCGCATTATGGCCTTTATACATTTTCCAGACCGAATCTCTGACCCCAAAAGAAACGTATTTAATTATTATTTTTTGATTGCTCGTGCTTGTCAGACCTTGTAAATGTTTGGTGACCATTCCTTCCTATGATCTTTTATGGAAAGCAACCTATTTCGACACACAAACGGCAGGAAAATTACAGTACGTCAAAGAGGGCATTGGCCTAAGTTTTATTTTTATTGTATATGTACACCAGTCCTTTGTATACAAAGTGAAGAAACCCCACCAGATCAAAAACAGGCTCTATTGTATCAATTTTGGTGTTCTGTACTCTGGCCACCTATAACTAAAACCGACAATGCTAATGGTGTGGCTCAGATACCCCAATCTGGCCAGCAAAAATGCACCACCATATATATCTAAAAAAATATATCAATAATAGTTTATTGCACATCTAACCACACACAATGTTAAAAACCACTAAAAAACATGTACATGCATATACAGAGATGGACCAGACGGACCCGAAGCCGAGTCAATGTTAACCAATATTGACCACAATGACAATGTTACCCACCCCACCCAGTCCTATACAAAAAATAATGCTAAACACATATAATTATCCTATACTTAAAAATATAAAGTGCAAAGTGTCTTAAATGTGCATAAAACTCAAATGTTGAACCACTAATTACATAGAATACATGCTCAAAGAAAGTGCTAGTGCTCATAAAAAACAATAATGTATGCCAATGACAAAGGGGTCAGAGCCCTAATACTATCCAAAATATAATGAAAATTATAATAAAAAGTGTCACCATGCTCCGCAGTCCAAGCCACGTCCCCTCCTAAGAGTCCACGCGTTCCTGACGCGTCACTTTCTTAGGACATAATCCAGACCCTTCACATGGGGAATGCACATTTGCCCACTGCAATCTGACATTTCTATGATGTACTGGAACTGTTGATTTGGTGACATTGAGGTCAGATCAGAGCCTAGTGAGAAAACTCACTTTTTTAGGAGAGAAGATTGGGTTCACTTTCATTGTCTACCTCAGAGCTAGGTGGAAATTTACACTTGGTAGACAATGAAAGTGAATGGCAGTTTTCGCTCTAAAGAAAGAAGTGAGTTTTTTTTTTACCAGGCTCTTAATCAACCCCATTTGTTCTACTGAGCTCGGACCAAAGGAGAAAAAAATAGAAAAAAAAAAGAAAAAAAACTTGCAGGGCTGTTAATCATGATATGGAAATCAGCTTACATAAAATTCATTTTTAAACTAGTTTTACAGAGATCTAAAAGAGCAAGTAAGTAAAGTTATTTGTCCTTGACAAAGCAGTGACAGCAGAGTGTCCATTCTCCCCGGCACCCATTCAGCTATGTGGGGACACAGAGGCTTGGGCAGTTCCCCACACTGTATACCTGGAGGAGCTTGTTTAACTAGTTAGCTATTAAGCTATTGCTGTGTTTTAGAGCCAATGAGTCCACATATCTTGCTCCTGGCTAATGGCCTTGACCATTCCCATGCTCCCATGCCATAGGCCAACTCCCTATTTTGTCATTATCCGCCCCCCTCTACATCGCCCATGTCCCAAGTGGCTACTAAATACTAAGAAGGCACATAGCACCCCTGTGGATGCCCTACTATAGGTGAACATGGCATAAAACGGCTGTAAAAAGGCCGGCGATTGACTAGGACATTACACAGGCATTGTTCTGTTATCTGGGGATCTAAGGGAGGATGTGTACCCTTAAACTTACTGTAGCCGAATAGGAGCCCAGACAGGTGAGGATTACGTTTTTTTATACTAACTTGTTCTCTGTAGATCAACCATCTGGAAAAAGGTCCACCTCTCTTTATTAACATTTATAAAGTTTATTTAGGGTACACCAATATCAAATTTTTTTCCAGGCCACCCCATTCTCAACAAGAAATTGTAACCAATTAATTAAGAAAAACCACGTGGTGATTAGAAAAAAGAATCTGATTTAGAATTGTCCCGCGGAGAATTGCATATTTTGTGCACTCAAATCTGTATAACATTGAAAGTGTTGGTGACGCGCTTTATTTTTCTCCTTGCGCTGAGGACTTTTATTATACAAAGAAACACTAAAAAACTTTTTGATTGATATGAATGTAGTTTATTGGGTGATATTCTGAGCGCGGTTTTTATCATTGCTATTTACTGTTAAGAAATTGGAAACGTATGTGACCTCATATGGGCATCACAAGTCCTGCTAAGCATTTTTTATAAAACTAGTTTAAAAGCTTCTTCTGTCACTACAAAGACAGTACACGTGTGAGGAACTATTCTCCCCCATACCCCCTGTACTGTTTATACCCATACATTATTTAAACTATGCTCATTAACATGCCTATAAATTACTAATGCCTGGAACATTCTAGAAGAACTGTACTATATTTTTGCAAACATTTTTTTTATTAAGATCTTTCTTTTCAATATTCTCAAACACATTGTGAACTATAAATATAATCCACAGCTATAGTGAAAGAAAACACTGCATCAGCTATACTTATAATATGTATCCCTGCCATCAAAGACAATAAACAACTATTCTCCAGATGAAAAACGTCAAGCACCAGGCAGTGACTGATGCTTAAGAGCTCATGAATAACTAGGAACAATACAAGGATACTTTCTCATCCCCTCCAAGAAGGTGGATGATTGATGATTTAATAGGGACATTAAAATTAAGTAAATAAAAAAAGTCTAAAGTAATGATTGCCTTTTGTAGTTTAAACATATAGTCCAGCATATTCCTATGTCGTTGTACCTATTTATTTGTATTTATTTGTCAGCGGACCTAGAGACCATCAGAATTTTCTTTTTTTTCCAGTCCACTCTTAATATAGTTCCACCTGATTAGTTGGCTTCTTTTCTCATCATAGTGGGTTCTTAATATATTTTCTTTGTGGGGTTTTATCCCTCACTTTCTCCCACCCAATCCTTAATCCCTTCCTCCCACCCAGTCCTTAATCCCTTCCTTAATCCCTTTACCCCCTACTTGATATGCTTACATAAGTCATCTGTTATACAGAGGTCTTATATTTATTCTCTTAACAGGCATCTGCCAATAATATATGTTTTAAGGCCTCACAATACTTAGTTATTTTTGATCGATAGTTTAGGGTGGAGGACAGGTTCATCTTGTTCTCTAAAAGGTTAAGTGCTCGCTATTTCCAGAATTTAACAGTTGGAGGGGGTCTGCTGTGTCCATTGTAAAGAGATAATTTTAATTTGTTACCCAGCTGATACAGTTTTATCCAAGTCTATTCATTTTGAGGGGTCAACCATATTTAATTGTGCACTGTTTACTTCGAAGATGGCTGGGTGTTTTTGTTACACCACCTACAGTTAAATGGTTTAAATGTGCTATTGAAATCACTCGTATTAAAAAATCTGGCTAGAAATATTAATGCAAAGATCTTTAGGGGTGGTGATTGAAGATGCATAAAAGAGTGGTCGAATTTTCCCTCCTTGGTATGTGTAATTTTTATGCTTAAGTCTTGTTCCTATCTTTTTATAAAATTTGATGTTGTTTAATTACCCAGAAGTAAATAATACTTTTATAATGCTTTGGGTTTACTAGAAGCTTTTCTATATCTGTTAATGTTGAATTGAGTGTTGGTAGGTATAGTGTTTTCAAATAGCTTCGTGTTTGCTGGGTCTTCAAAATATTAGACATTCCGTAGCTCAGAGGTCTTGCCTCATTTAGTCTTGGTACATTTGCATAAAGTGATAAACTCATACTTGACTGTTTTTTGGTTTACATTCTGGGTTATGAGTAATTAATGTTAAGATGTCGGGAAATGGGGAATAAACTGGATTTCTCAGAAGTGTTATTTTATTGTGTTACAAACTGCTTTAGCTATCTGTTGTAGAGGTAGTTGTGTGAAAAATATATTTTATCACTATATCTTCTGGGGAATAGGAGAGTAGTATGTTTTAACCCATTCCTTCTGATTCTCTAGGTATATCTATTTAATAAAGTGCTGTAGTTGGGCTGCCCTAGTGTATAGTTTTAAGTCTTGTGCACCCTTGATTGATCAGCCTGGTTATTGTTTTATATGCAATTCTATGTTCCAGTAAAAATTTGCCAGTAAGATATTTATTGAATTTATAAAGGAATGTGGATTGGCAGATTTGTTATTAAATAGATGTAGTGGGGGAGAAAAAACATTTTTATAGCTGCAAGCCGACCCATCTTATTCAGCGGTAGTCTATTCCACTTATATATTGGCAGGCTAATTCATTACTAGCACCAGCTATCGGCAGATGAGCGTCTGTACAGAGGCTTCAAGAGTGACCACTAGTATACGGTGTGATCGGCTATCAGGCACTGTAACAGAGCGCCTCAGTCGTTGTAGTAACCTGGCCGGCATTGATGAATGAGATGAATGAGATGTATGAGATGTATGTTGGGCATTCTAACACCAGTACAGCATTGCAGGGAGCGAAAGGTAGTTCCAGCTCAGTGCGACCTACTCTCAGCAACTCACACCATATTCAACCAAAAAACAGACTCACACAGTATTCTGGATGTGTTCAAGTGCTCTGGATCTGGTAACAAAGCGAAAACACATGGAATTACATGGAATTGTTGTAACATTGTAACATTGTAACATTAATACTTTAATGCCAGACCTGTAATGACGATTCTGCACATAAATATAAAAAATCAAAAATGTTTTCAAAAATGACTTTTTCTAGGCCAGGAGAGGTGACACAATTATTAGAGAGAAAAAAAGAATATTAAAAAACAAAAAACCCTGTTTAAACAGAAGAAAAGGAATGTCCATTGAAATGTATGGGAGAGTGACAGGTAGCAACAGGTCTTACCTGGTGCTCTGGAAGCTAGAGCTCCGGGGCTATATGTTGAGCCATAGCGTACATGGCGCTGTTAGAGTCGCTCACCAGAATTGCTGTTACGCGTTTCAAGCCCAAAGGCCGCTAATCATTCCAAGGGCCTTTTGGTCTACCAGGGGTTTTATACCAGGGCCCACCCCTTGGGCTGATATCTAACTCCACCCTCTGTCCCCTTATTATGTGAGGCGCTGCCTAACTTGCTGTCTTGGGGATGCCGCAGCCCTGCACCACCAGGACGGCCATCTTCTCAAGGCATGCCCACGTCATAAAAATGGGGAACCCACCCACCTCCCATGACCAGACCAAGAGGTGCGGCCACAGAGACGGAGACCAAGGATGGATGTCCCCATCAGGGTAAGCTACTCTCTCCCTACCCTTATACCAGCCTTCTACCGGACTGCCACTAACCCGAATCCAGAATCCAGATGCCTGGGGATGTCGCTGAGAATCCCAGGACAGCAAGAGATCTATGTCATCCCAGGACCACCCACGAGCGGGATCCACAGTTTTCCTGTTTGGGCCCACGTCTCAATTCCAGCACCCACCTAACATTTTAGGTTAGGTTGTCGGGTGGAACATTAGGCCCCAGTAACTAAGTATCCTTATTTACCTTGACAGGCACTGTCATGTCCCACGACATGTGTTTTATTTTACCCAGGGTAACTGTTTAACATAATGCTTACTTACATAGGCTAGCAGTGTGCCTTTAAATCCCCTTGTCCCTTCCTGGCTCCTGTAGTCTTGCTGTGATGCAAGTAACTCCTCCCTTCTTCCCTCTCCTTCTGCCATTTCTAGTCTGGCTTCCAGTTTCAGAGTTTGGGGCCTGTAGTCTCCTGACTCACCGCCTTCACCTAGCGCAGAGAAAGTGAGGCCAGACTGTTTCTGGGCATACCAGTCACTGTGACATAGGGGGTGGAGTATAAAAAGAATCCCCAGGTGCGTGCATGCTGCAGGACTCAATTTTGAAATGGGATTTTACAGCACCAGACCTAGAAAAAGCAGCTGCAGGGAAGGAAGAGGAATTTTTGTTTTTGCCCAGAGTGTTTAGCTTTACTCATGCCACAAAGATGACATACCTAGTCAATAAAATGAAGAGGGTATAAGTGCTACAGAAGGCAAAATGTATGCCTGGCTATTCCAGAAGCATGTAAGCAAATCTACTATTTCTCAATTCCTAAAATAAGTTATGGAAATAAACCACAGGGCCTGTGAAATGAATGGGATTTATGTAATGCATGCTAATCCCATAACAAGCACATCTTGTCTGCTCTTGGGCTGGTTGTCTCTTTATTAATGCCTAAGATAAGAAACAGTTGCTATCATCACATTATTATCTATATGAGTTGTTTTGCTTTTTAACTTAAGCTTCATCTAGAGGAATTGATCTAAGCAGTCTTGGTTTGATCAAAGGTTGACAAAGCAGCAATGGAAAGCGGACTTGTCACCTCCTCACCCGGTTTCTGAAATATTTATCACAGACCTCTGTCCCTTGTCATGCGTGAGTAGCTCTACGCAGAATGTCTGCAGGAGTGCCTCATTCTGATGCTCTCTCCTGTTTTCTTGCTATTCTATACTGTGGTCTTCCTCAAACTAATTATATTCCATAACACAAATATACAAAACCCGCAGCTCCTCACGGTCTGACCTGTTTGTAAGTACCTAGAAGAATGTATATACAGCACAATCACATTGCAGTGTATGATGGTTATATAGGAGCTATCACAAAAAATGATTTGTTTTTTTGCTATGTGCATTGTTACTTATTTCTGCATTCGTGTTAGTGTGTGTGTGAATATTAGGAGATAAAGTGTTCCAGATCTCATATGATTACGACAAGAGAGAATCTGTAGGTAACTGAGGAGACAGACTTTAGGCAGGTAGGGGTAGAGACTGTTGTCTGGGCTCTGCACCTTAACCAGATATAGGTGCCACCGTTTTTGGTGTGGTTGGGGGTGGACTGGCTACTGGGAGCAATTAATTCTGGGGCTGCTGTCCTGCAGGTCGGTTTTGTGGCTGGTCTCACTGACAGCCTCCCTGCTGGCCTCTGTGTCCCAAGCATTGGGAATCAAAAGTACCGGTGGCTACATGTTATGGGCCCCTCTTCCTGTGATGAGGCCACTTGCAATGTGAATAGTGAGAAAGGTATGTTCACCTGGTTGTCATTGTCGGCACCCAAACAAAAAGAGAGATGCTGTCTCACCTGAACCTGGCTTCAGGATCTGTCATCCAATCACTGCAGTAATTGGAAATAGAAAGTGGCTGGACAAAAAGGCTTTAGATAGCGGCAGAACATTTTGGATTTATGAGGATTAAAGACAGATTTAATTACTGAAAAGCCACCCTTCTTGGTCCTCACTCCAATACAAAAGCCAGTCTGAATCATTTACATCTTTAGACCAGAGGTCCCTAATCTGTAACTAGCTAACCACATGTGGCTCACAGAACCAGTTGTCTGCTAGACCAAAACACTATGATTATGATTTGTGCCGACCAAATTTTCCTTAAAATCCTTAAATAAAAGACTCACCTGCTCACTTACTGCCAGACGGTCTGCCCTGCAGCGCTCTATAGTCACTGTCCAATGCTGCACCCTGCAGCATCCATTGCTCCGGCTGGGCTCCCTGCATCTCGCTCCCCAGCCATGAATCGACCTTTATATATACACAACGACTATAAAAAGGAAAATCAGCATGCAAAACTGCATACTCTTGCTAAAAACAGTCTGAAATTCAAATTTGAATCATGTTGAATTGACCATTTCATGTTAAAGCACTCTTCTGAAAAACAGATTTCCTGGAAAATCTCCGGACATACCTACAAAAATCACAGTTAAACACATATAGCCCAAAATGATGAAAAATGTTCTGGCAAGAGGGTGAAAAAATCTTCCATTGAGATTTCCTTTTTCAGGAAATCTCAATGGATTGAATGGCACTGGTGGCACCCCCGCTCCTCTGCATGAGATTGCATGGGTATGCGCCTAGTCTAACCTAAGTATAGCAGGAGGGATTGTCGGCTAAGTCAGTGTACGAGCGATCACTGTAGATACACACAGCAGGACATCACAAATGCCCTATAAGGAGAGAGACCACCAACCATAGAGTCTTACAGACTCTAGGCCAGTAATTTCTCCTCTTTAAAGGAGCACTATCACGGATTTTGCATTACAACATAGTTTGTAATCATATTTGTACTGACTGTAATTATAGTTATAAGAAGCCCAAACCCCAACATGCTGGCATTGAGGAGTGTGAGTTGTTTAAAGTTCAGCCTGCCTGACGGGACCCGTCACCTGGAACTGATCCATGTGCTGTGCGGGGGAGAACTGCCTCTGCTGCTGACTTGTGATCTGCGCAGCTAGAGTGAAGAGGGTTTGATGAGGGGTCGGGGCTTGAATTTTTTTTGAGCATGGTGTCTCCTCTCTGCGCTGTAGAGTAGCTTTGTTTCACTGCTCGGCTTTAAAGACAAGATGATAGTCAGCTTACAAGATGATAGTCAGCACTGAGAGAGATGGACTTTGAAGACGCGATCAGAGAGAGCAGGGGGAAGAGGGAGAGAGTGAAGCTGTTTTCAAAGTTATTACATTAAAAGTTCAACTCACAATAACAGACTGAATAGCTCACTTTGTAAGGAGCTGGTTTATGGTACATCAAGCTAAGTTTGAATCCAGCTCCCCACTACTTAATTATTTTATTTTAGTTTTTTCACAATTGTTTTTTATTTTCATCCTGTTTTTGTTGCTCCCCACATTTATTATTTTATTATGTCACCTCTGCTGATGTCTATATTATCTTTCAGTTTCCCATTTTCTTAATATTACAACACCTTTTTCTATATGTTCTTCTTTTCAGCACTGTGTGTTTTAAGCAGAACTCATCCAATGTTTTTCATTATCCCAAGTTTTGTTTTTTTGCCCCGACTTGGGATGCCCTACTATGTGAAGCCCCCCAGTTCACCTGTCAAAACATACCTTTGTCCATCCCATGGCTCTTGTCCAACCAGCGCTGTTTGCTTGGCAAGCGTCTCTGTTTGCACACAGAGCTCAGCAATGGGGAATTGGAGCAGCTGCATTCCTGGGAGGCCAGGTTATCTGAATGTCTATCTGTGGGAGCGCACCTCAGCACCGAGATGCTCAGGATATGGCCACAGCTATTTACATCACCATGGGAGCCAGAAAAAAGGACCCGGGGGGCTTTTCACACAGTGGGGCATCTCAATTTGGGATGTCCCAAGGGAAGGACAGTGGTCACTCAGGTAATTACAAATACCTTTGTATATATACCTGCACAGTCATTCAAATTAGAATTTCTTTTCAGTCAGTTTAATTTAGTTTAGAGATTTTATATATTGATTGAGTCACCTGGTGGTCTCATCACAGACGCAGAACCTCACACACAAAGAGCTGATACCACCGAGTACAGCACCTGCCTGTGAAAAAGCTGTGAGCAAGTTTACTACAGCTGTTGCTGGGAGACCAGTGGGCTAAATGTGGCGGCTCTCTATCACCTCACTGTATAAAGCCTAGCAGATCCCCCCATTCAGAAAATGGACCAAGCCATTTTAATTTTTACATTTTAAAGTAAGGCATACATTTTTTTCTTTTCTATTAACAAAACCCAAGATTTTCACTATCCTTGATTTTGTTCCTCCTCCCTTGGGGATCCCGATTTGGGATACCCCACCATGTGAATTCCCCTGGTATCTCCATAAAAATGAATCTATCTGGGGCATGCACGGACACACAGCCAGAGGAGATTGAGTAGATTGCAAGGTGCTGCAATCTATTCTGATTGCTTGGAAGTCCATGAATTCACTGCGGGAGTGTGGAATGAGGTGACAAAGCAGTATTTTTGAACACATATCCACCAGTAACTAAGCGAAAACACATGGAATGACATTGTTGTAACAGTATGACATTAATACTTTAATGTCAGACCTGTAATGACAATTCTGCATAAAAATATAAAAAATCAAATAAGTTTTCAAAAATGACTTTTTCTAGGCCAATTATTTGAGAGAGAAAAGTAAGTTGTTGTACCGTGTCAGCAATCGATGTAAGCAGGAAATCCAAAAATGGTATTACCTTAACTTGGATTTCCTGCTTTGAGAGAGAAAAAAAAAAACCCTATTTAAATAGAATAAAAGGAACGTCCATTGAAATGTATGGGAGAGCCACAGGTAGCAACAGGTCTTACCTGGCGCTCTGGAAGCTAGAGCTCCGGCGCTATACGCTGAGCCACCTGTAATGATGAATCGTATACTACATGGCGTTGTTAGAGTCGCTCACCAGAATCACCCTCATAAATGTGGATTTGCGTACAGCACCCAGCGTTCACCAGACGCCTGTCACTATCCCTTGATAAATAAACCCCATAGACTTCTGTACAGTTCTACATTGGGCACAGCCACAGAAGCCGGTGCCCTAATCCACAATGCTTCTGGGAGCTTTTGCCACCATTAGCAGCAAGCAAAGATTGCACCTTGTTTTAAAAGAACAAGAGATTCATTGATACTCTACCTAGGGCCCATTTAATCCAATTTGTGATTGGCTAAAACGTTACAGCTTGCCAGGCCTAAGGTAAAGGGGCAGAGGTGGACAAGGAAAATATGTCTGACATCTTTTTAACTTTGTCGGTGGGGGTCATGCTAAAGGTTTGATGAAGCAAGTTTAAATCTGGGAGTACATTTGGGTGTGAATTGCTGCCTGCATCTTGGCATGATTTTTAATTTTAATAAGGTAATTTTTTACAACAAAATTAGAACAAGCATTTCTATTGCACTGTGTGTTAAAGTTAAAAAGCTTACCAAAAGGCTGGTGGCAATTCACACACAAAGGTGCCCCCAGATATAAACTTGCTTCACCAAATCTTTTGCCTGATCCCCATTGTCAAGGCCTAAAAACCCAAAACACTACTGGATCAGGGGATCAGGAAAGTGTCAGAGCACCGGACTAGGGGTGATCATTCGCAGGGGAGAAAAGGTGATTATAGTGTTTTTGTTTTGATTTCTAGACAAAAGGATTGATTCAGAGCCCCTTTCACAACTTTTTCATGGAGGTCTTACTACCAAACGAAAAACCCAGAAAAATTAAAACATTTCACACAAAAATTCACGCAGAAAAGAGGCTCTGCTGAATCAGTCTAGGAGGAAAAATGAACGAGAATGGAAATTTTCACGCAAAAAAAAATGGCCAGAAAGGGGCTCTAAATCAACCCTAAAGACTTTAAGTACATATGCGTATCTGACAACTTTAAAGTATTTGATTCACTAGTTTACCTGTTTTGCAACAAGAATCTACCCCCCACACACACACATCAATGACCCTTATTATGCAGTAAGTTTTTTTCTTGCGTTGTAGCGAATAAGGTATTAAAGCTGAATATAATTCTATATGATCAGGTTTTAAATTCATTCATTGCCAGTATAGTCCATAACTAATATGTTTATACCCCGTTGTTTTTCTTGCTTATCTTTAGCCCCACAATTTAATTTCATCATTTGCCCTTTTCCATTTGCACCATTACATTCATCCCGTATGACATTTTATGCCTTCCTGAAGCATTTGCGCCTTCATATTAAGAGTTTATTTCTTTCTGCTACTTATGTCTCAATTCATCTTTCTGATGTTTGGACTTCTCCATCCTGCCTCCGTCTTCCTTTGCATCTTCTCGGCTATCATTTAGCTTCCAGCCTTAAAAGGAAATCAGTGATAAACAGAGAAATGGGCACAAATCCATGCTTTCATGGGACAATTATGGAGTGGCCTATTTTGGAAGGTCTTTAAAGTCCTAAGAGCTTCTCCATCTTTCCTATATCGTGTCTTTGTCACATTGGTAATTGTGTCTTCCAACCCCCAGGCTTAAACTTGCTGTATGCAGCAACTGTATTAGCCATTTGATTTTCTTTATTCTTTTTTTTCCTTCCTTAGCTAGCAGTCTCCTCCTGAAAAGAAACGAAATTGTAGTTAAACAAAGCAATCTGCCATCCATCTGCGTGCAGCAAGCTTAGGGCTCAATGTCATGGCAAGGTCGTGTAGTTCTGTTTATATAGATGGAAGGGCAGGACTCGTGTTTATCAGCCTTCTGTCTCAGATATGAAAGTTACAGAATCAGCATGAGGATACAAATCATATTATATCTAGGAATGAGTAGGATTTGGGATAACTAAAGGATGTGCTTCATAACAACCTTTTCTACCGATGGCTTAGGCCAATAAATGGTGGGGGTGAATAAACATGTGACATGGAAAGATGTTCTGTAGTAAGATGTTCTGGGAGAGACTTGACCTCTTTTAAAGACCTATGTGATTATTTGTCCAGAATCGTTTATGCTCAAGGTGCTTGTTATCAAGCTGGCAAAAGTTAAAGGTGCATAAGCCTTTATAATATATCAAAGTATTTATTATTTATTTAGTATTTTATGTAATTCAGACTTCTGTCTATCCCTTTGTACTGACCACATTCTAGATTTTTTCTTGAGAAGCAGGCACTGTTCCTAGGGGCTGCAAAGAGGAAGGGAAATATGATGGGCAGCCTCTTCAGCCAGTCTTAGCCAGAACTAAAATCTGCACCTTACTAAACCATACTAAAGGGCCCAATTGCATGGTCTTCTGTAGTTGATGATTAGAGATTTTAAATTAGAGATCTATTATTATATCGTATATAATAAGATAATATTCTCAGGGTTCCCTATTTATCATCTAACAGTGAGGGACATACTAATTGTTTAGTTAAGCATGTTTAACTTTCGTGGTTTTTGGTGCGAACTGAAACCGGACCAACACCCATTTTACAAAACATGGGTGTTAGTCCGCTGCGAGGAGGGGGCACCCCAATTGCTGGGCCAACCCTTTGCTCGCCCCCTTGCAACTTAAGATGCCCGACACCCCAAAGACACAGGCTCCACACACCCCATCGGATGTTATGCCTGGCAAGCCAAAGGACTCCCCCCCGTTCGCCTAAATCCATTACTCCTCCTTCCCTCCTCTTCTTCTGTGGCACCACTGCTCCCAGAAACCCCAACCCAAGCAGTGGGAGAAGACGAGCAGCGGGGGAATGTGTTGAGCCGGAGCTGGGATCCCCCTCAGTTTGGGGGGACATTGATATGTCCAAAAACTAAAACAATGATTATTTAAACTCCTAAAGCACTTCCACGAGAGACTAATATATATATTTGACCTATTCCCCAAATAGATGAAGAGGACCCTGAGGAAGGGACCTCGTCATGTTCCAGAAGCCACCAACCGGACATAACTTCCCAAGATCATGGCCAGATTCAGGTGGCTAGGTGTATTACCAGGGGGGATTCACAATCTCAAACACCAAATAGATCATAAGACACCCAAGCTAACCTTTTTATTTTTTATTTTTACACAGAATAGTTATCGGCTGCTCATTTGCAGCACGCAGCCCGTCGCCTGATTTGGGTCCTACAGTGGTTTATCCAGGACTTGGGGAGCTATGCTGAAAGCGACACTTAATTGTTCTGTTTCAGCTAGAACTAATGACTGTTTGTTTTAAGGTGTGGTCATTCCTATTTGGCCAAGGACAATAAAAAGTTAAAGCAGAAGTTTAGTCAGAGAGGGATTGGCTTGATAAATGTGTGATTGTGGTGGGGAGCCGTCATTCTCGTGGCGGGGCCCGTCATTACCGGCCGCTCACCAGTCGCTACCTGTCACTATTCCTTTATAAATAAGGGCCTAAGCCTTCGTCTAAGGCCAGCGGATCCAAGCGTGCTGGCATCCGCATCCCCCGCTTCCCTCTAACAGGGAGTGTGCCTGCGCCGGCCATTAACGAATGCCTACCGTGGACATGCACCATGCTAGAGGGATAGTGGGGATGCGGCCAAGGCTCGTGCATGTGCCATTGGACCTGAAAACAAGGTAAGTGTATGGGGCTTACATTTTGGCTCACAGAATGGGATTTCCCAGGCATTAAACAGGCAGGTAGAGAAGCATGCTGGCTTACCTGTTAATGCATCTTTCAGCCCCATACTTTCTAGCTTCCATTCGCTGCACACCCTATGAATGGCTGAGAATGAAAGGCTGCTGAGATATGTAACATGGCAACTTCTTCTCCTGCATGGCACAGATAGGAGTAGGACCCAAACCTCTACAGTGTGCTAGATCACCACAAGTGTTTTGGCCTAGAAGACAGCCCACAAGCCACACAGCAAGGGTCTGTCACATATAGTTCCCAAGCTAATGGTTGAGGGCACCTGCCCTAACCTGTACCCCGCTTTGGAATGTCCTAACCTGTACCCTACACTGGAATGCCCTAACAAGTACACTAGTAAGGGCAAAGCTTGATACTAGTTTTTCTAATACCCAAAACAATAATGTTTAGCATCATTATGGGAAATTTTCAGTGCAGACTTTGGATCAGACTGCCAGGAAAGTTGTCTGTTGTCTGATTGACTGTTGTCTAGAATGTGTTTTGTTGTGATGCCTTGGTCCAGATTTTAGGACGCTTTAAACTTTGATGCTGCTTAGTCTTTTTCTTTTTGGCTAGTTCCTTAGTTGCCTACTGTTGCACACAGATTTTAGGCTAAAATAAAGTCCTGTCACTCTTGTATATGGCTTGATCCATCAAAGGTTGCCGTATTCAGAAGTAACAGGCACAGTGTTTATTAAAGGAAAAAAGTCACAAGCAGCATTTTCATCTGCTGTTCCCAAAGCCGATTCAGCTTAACACATTCAGTGCTGAAGATCATATTAACCGTTAAAAGAAAATTTAAACTAATGGGGTGTTTTAAGAAGGGATAGAGGTAGGTAGTCCCTCGTAGCAGCAGGCAGCAACTCGTGAACGCTGGGCGCTGTACGCAAAACCACATTTAAAGTGGACCAACACCCAGGATTTTGACTATCCTGGGTCTTGGTCCACTTCGGTGGGGCACCCCCGATCGGGGTGCCCCGCTGTGTGAAACCCCCCCGATCACCCAGCGCCGACGGACAAGCAATCTGACAGTCTCGGACAAGCGGCTCCTCCGCCGCCGCCTCCCGCGCGTCCCTCTTGAGATTCCCGGGCCGATCACCTCCCTCCCCGCGGGACATCCGAGATCGGGATGTCCCGTGGGGTGAAACCCCCCCAAACACCCTAAACCCCCTTACCTTATCGCCCTCGCGCCCCTCTAGGCGTGCGCGCGCCCGCACCGGCCGTTTGTGAATGGCCGGCGCGCGCGCATGCACGCCTAGAGGGGCGCAAGGGAGGCGGCGATCAGGTAAGGGTGTTTGGGGGGGTTTCACCCCGCGGGACATCCCGATCTCGGATGTCCCGCGGGGAGGGAGGTGATCGGCCCGGGAATCTTATAGATTCCCGGGCCGATCACCCGTAGGTGTTGGTCCACTTTAAGAAAGCAAATCTGGTGAGCACCTCTAACAGCACCATGTAGCATCACATGTATTAATCCAGGTGGCTCAGCGTGTAGTGCCGGCGCTCTAGGTTCCAAAGCGCCATGTAGCACCTGTCGCTCTGTAGCGCTCTCCCATACATTTCAATGGGCTTTCATTAGTTGTGTATAAACAACGTGTTTGCCAATTTATTTATTTATTTTTTTGCTCAAATCATTGTGTGACCTCTCATGGCTGGAAACAAACACTTTTAGAAACTTTCTTGACTTTTTATATTTGTATGCAGAATTGTCATTACAGGTCTGGCACTAAAGTGTTATTGTCACAGTGTTAAAACAATGTCATTCCATGTGTTTTCGCTTTGTTACTAGTGGATATGTGTTCAAAAACAGACTTTAATGACACAGTGTCTGGCCAGCTTTAGAGCACCAATGCTCTGTGTGTCTAGTGTTTTGTTAAATATATTGTGGAGCGCCGAGGGCTGGACGCACTGAGCTGGCGCTACCTCTCGCTGCCTCTCGCTACCTCTAGTGCTGTACTGGTGTTACAGCGCTCAACACACTTCACATTCATCAATGCCAGCCAAGATACTAAAACAACTGAGATGCTCTGTTACAGCTCCTGACACCCGCTTACAGCGTCTACTAGCGATCGTTCTAAGCGGTGCTATACAGACGCTCATCTGACAATACCTGCCATTAGTAGTGAATCAGCAAATGATGATCTCTGGAATGAAAGTCTTCAAACAAGCAGCCGGGATTTCTAAAGTATATGGTGGGGCTGACTTATCCAGCAGGGTTTTGGCCCTGACAGTTTCTGCTGCTTCCCCATTACCAGGTTAATGAGAGACTTTTATACCTCGGGGGTGTGCCTATCACAAAATCAGTTGCTCAACGCTGGTTTGATCGAGCAATCTGCGACGTGAATGTGGGATGTTCCAGCACAGAGAGCAATCACACCAGAAACACCCACACATCAATTACAACAAGCTGCCACCACCACCGTAACTACACTTTAAACAATTTAATCAGGCCAGTGGAACCCTCCTCAATCAACATTTGATCAAACTCTGCTAATCGAGACAGTCACTACACACATACACATCGCTCTCCACATACAAGCAAGGCACAGGCAACCCACACTGATTCCGTCACACACTTACCCCGGATGCAGCACTCCAGGTTAATTGTGAGTCATTCACCTTTGTAACACTATATGGTTAGATACGCTTCCCCAATCATACCATGGATTAGTTACAATCAATCAACAGTCTACGGATAAATACACATTTATGAGCGGTCATACAATCTTCAGAAACCAGGGTAGTTTTTAGAGCTCCAAGTAAACCAGGTTAGAAGATTTCTAATTGCCAATAAGGTAGGCCCCTGCTTAGCTGGAAAATTTTAATTTAAAATAAACAGAGAAATACAAATAATAAACAAAAAAAAGACAATATACAAACGTGCAGAAAAACAGTCAGAAAATAAAAGGGGAGAAAACACTGAAAATCCTATACCTCATAAAGGGATACAAAGTCAGACACAGTTGGGTCAGACACACCATGATCATGGATCAGACCATATGTATGTGACCCCGAAAACAGTTTCTCCCCCTAGATTTATCCTAGATTCCAAGGGGCTGGAAAACGTATGCCGTCCCCCCTGGGTGGGTGCTGGAGGCAGGCTGATATTTTATTAGGCTTTAGCCTGGGGGAGAATTTATTTGTAGTTACCCTTTAAGTAAATCTGTACTCCAAGCTGCGCTCCCCCACCTTTCCTTATCAGTGGTTGTAACTGTTTCTGGAAAGAATTTATTGCCCTGTGCCCAGGAAGTCTTTGAAGAATTCTGTTTATTTTCTTATAGGATGTTTGTAGGAATGCAAGGGATGAGGCAGAGGGGGAATCGTGATATAAATGGATGTCACAGCAGCCTCTTGGGAATTTTCCTAGCATCAGTGAAGCTAGGGAATTGCTACTAGCATCAGTACACTAGGGAAATCAACAGAAACAATGCCCCTAAAGTACAAATCCTCTCCTTGAGGCGGTACATTGTTCTACTGGCAGCAAACCTGGGAAAAAATGGGGAACCTGTGACTCTGAAGAACAAAACCCTGATGGAGGCGGCTGCAGACACAACCAGAGGATACCAGAGTTCATAGTCCAAGATCTTTACACTGTTTGTTTTTAAATCTCCAGTGGGTGCTGACATATTTGCAGGGCATTTAAGATTTTCTAGCAAGCTCCCGGGAGAAAGAAAAATTTAAAGGATTGGATATTTGGACCCAGATCTTGGCAGCGGCACCTTTTCGCAGGCCACTGGCAATTCCATATGACGCCATTGAGGGGGAAAAATCAACCACGGAAGTAGTCACCAAAAAGGTAAATTAAACTTTATGTGCAGCAATCTGAACTGCCCTGGGGAGTAATGCACTGTTTCTTGTAGGGGTGTTGATCTGGTTTATTACTAACCTTGATCCGGAGTCTAACATTAGTACTGACAATAAAGTATGGCAGACATTTTTGGATACAGAAATACAAAACATAAAACAATAGGTTCCATGTTCCGAAAACAAATATTCTGGACAAATATGCAGCCCTAGCCCACAAAGAGGAACACAATTACAGCGGTTAACTAAAGCTGGAAATAAAACTTAAAAAACTATTTGTTAGGACTTGCTTATTCTATTTTATTCTAGATGTGTCCTTCAGTTAGTCGTTCTAATTAAAAAAAATAAGTTACAGCCATGTTTCTATAAAGAGGAGAGGAAACTGAAAGACAACATCTGTTGCCTATTAAAACTTCATGACTTAAGATACAAAAATAAACTTACCGTACAATGACATTCTTATACAATGTTCATGAATAGCATGTCTTTGTATCCCCCTAAGTTTTTTATGTTGTGCCTAAAAATGTTTTTCACAGGCTTATAAACAGGCCCAATAAAGTGAACACATTGAGAAGTTTAATGAGCATGAATGGAATACGTGTTTTTCTTTTCTTTCAGTCTCCAAGGCAATTTTCTATCACAAGCAGCATTTTCATCTGCTCTCTCCAACTCACTCTCTCACTTTATATAATCTTTAGCTTAACACATTCAGTGCCATTCTTTAGAATGTGTACACTTTCCTTTTTGCTGATCTGGGGGGTTTCACACAGCAGGGCATCCCAAATCAGGAGCAGGCAGTGGGTGCTCTGAGTAACACTAGAATCCCTACTACTACTACTCACTCGTGATCCTCGACGCACTGCAGTCAGACAAAGATCCTCTGTCTGGCACTGACCTACCACCACCTTGCTCCCCACTGCAGGGAGGAGGTCGCACTGGTGGGCGAGCTGGCAGGGCATAGGATCTGTGTCCTATGACACAACGGCCAGGGGGGGCAGAAGGGCCTGGGCTATGTGGGCTAGTAGCCTGCAGGGCCAGGGGCCACCAACGCTGGCCCCTGCGCCCTGTTCTACAAGCCCCCATAGCTGGCCCGGGTCGGTAATTCTGGGTAGGGGGGACCCTATGTCATTTTTGGGTTTTTAACTCTTAAAATTCCCCCCCAAAAATGTGATCCCCCCCCCCCCCCCCCCGGGAGGGAGGGACCCTATGTAAATTTTTTTTTTAATTAACTGCTTATGTCCTGTTACACAGAAGGTATAAAATGCTTCCAGCATTTTGTGGTGTGGTGTGTTTGTGTTTTTTTTTAAATTTAAAGTGGACCAACACCCAGGATTTTGACTATCCTGGGTATGGGTCCTTTCCCCCGGGGCATCCCGATCTGTGAAACCCCCCCCGATCGCCCACAATAACTCATCTCACCCCGATCCTATGGTGCATGCGCGGCCGCTCGTCCAATCAGCGAGCTCAGAGCGGCTGAGTTGTGGACGTCTAAGAGACGTCTAAGCTCAGCCACTCTGAGCGTGCTGGAGACCGCATCCCCCACTTCCCTCAAACAGGAAGCGTGCCCACGCCGGCCATTCATAAATAGCCAGCGCGGACACGCGCCCTGTTAGAGGGATAGCAGGGATGAGGCCCGCGCATGCGCCGTAGGACCGGGATTCAGGTAAGTGGTAGCGGGTGTTCCGGGGGGTTTCACACAGAGGGGCATCCCGATTTTGGATGCCCCGGGGGGAGGGAATAGAACGGTCTGGGAATCTTATAGATTCCCGGGCCGATTGGCCCTGGGTGTTGGTCCACTTTAACCCATTGTGAACTTGTAAGGAGACCATGAAACCCCTATATCAGTTCACAAGGCTGGGGGGCTGTCAAGTCACCTGCGGCTAGCGGGTGACTTGCCATTTACCCCGGCCCCCTATTACCTGCCTCCCCGAAGCCCAGGGGTGGCAGAAGGGCCCGGGCTGATTTAGGTGGTGCGAGCTTGTACTTGGCAGGGCGGGGGGCCACCAAAGCTGGCCCCTGCGCCCTGTTCTACAAGCCCTGCATAGCTGATCCCCGGGCTGGTTATGCTGGGTAGGGGGGACCCCCATGTCATTTTTAAGGGTTTTTAACCCTTAAAATTAAAAAAAAAAATGGAGATTACCCCCCCTTGGAAGGGGAACCCCATGCCATTTTTTTCTTGATTTAACCCTTTATAGTGTGGATTGTAGTTGTATTTTATTTTTACATGTTATAAAGTGTTCTTTTCAGTTTGGTGGGGTCTTCTGAACAGTAACGGGGGGCTACCGATACATATGTAGTACCGTTGTAATTGGGAGAAATGGGGCTTTCACATGCAATATGGTTTTCTTTAAAAAAAAAAAAGGTTTTATTTGAAATAAAGGAGACAATTTTCTAAAAAAATATTTTTTTTTGTTTTGTTTAATTTACTCAAAAATATTAAAAAAAACAGTAAAACAATTACAAACAAGACATTTCATGTTAAAGCCTAAACTCTGCCGCAAAAATAAAATAAATAATTTTCCTGGAAATACCTGCAAAAATCACAGTTAAGCATAGCGCAAAATGGGTAAAAATGACCTGTCAAGAGAGGGTGACAAAATCTCAAGTAGGCTGGCAGTTAAAAGGGTTAAAAGTACCTATGCATGTCGGATATCGTTCTGCTCGGGGGACCTTGCGCTTTTAGATTTAGCTTGTTTTTTCTTGTTTGCATATTGATATTTTAGGAAAACTCATTTTTTATTCTGCTTTATTATACATTTTTTAAGGCAACCCTGTGCGACCAAAGAATTCTTTGAGGGATTACTTTCAGAAAGATGGGCCCACTACAACATGCTGGGTACGCTTATCATGTATACTTTCAAGGAATGTATGGTTTGTGGGGGGTATTCCAAATGTAAAGGGTTGTTTTGGTAGAAAAAGTGCAAGGTGCACACTTTGTCTGCAGAGCTGAAATTTTCAAGCAAAATTGCCATTGTGCACATGCTTTACTTTTTGGTGTTTGGCAACTCTTCTTTTGACAGTAGCTATGCATGTTGGGTATCGTTCGGTTTGGGGGATGTTGCTTTTTGCAGATTAACTTGTTTTTTCTTGTTTGCATATAGTTTTTTTTAGGAAAATGTGGCTTTGATCCTGCTTTTTTTATCCTTTTTTAGGGAAGCTCTGTGTAACCAAAGAATACATTGAGGGAGAACTTCCAGAAAACTGTGGCAACATCAATAAGCCTGGTACGCCTAGAAAGCTTGAAGTGTGAATTTCCAGAGAATATATAGTTTTTGGGGGGTATTTCGAATGTAAAGGGTTGTTTTTATTAAAAAACTGCAAGGTGCACATAGCGCTTAGCATAGCTGTATTTGATCTAAAAATCTCTTAAAGTGCTGTTTCAGTTTGGGGGAGTCTCCTGGGCAGGAAAGGGTGTCTACCAATACATATGTGGTACCGGGAGAAATTGGGATTTCACACGCAATAAGATGTTATTGACAAACTTACATTTTTTATTACAAAAAAAACTACAAATTGTAAAAAATAGATTTTTAAAATTTTTTTTCACATATTTAACCCCAAAATATTAAGAATACACTTGACAAATGGCAAACAGAGCCCAGACTCTGCTGAAAAAAACAATATATAATTTTCCTGGGAAATCCCTGGAAATCCCTTCAAAAATCACAGTTGAACATGCATAGTGCAAAATAGTGAAAAATGGTCTGGCAACAAAGCGTAACAAAAACTCCAGGTAGGCTGGCAGTTAAAGGGTTAAATGTAATGTTTTTTTCAAACTGTAATTTATATATATATATATATATATATATATATATATATTCCATACACCATACATCAGACATATGTTTATTTATGAGCTTTCAATAAATGCCATATTTATATTATAAATTATTATATTACCACACTTAAAGGAGAGCTGTTTGAATCAAGTCAGTTTACATGTGGTTACTTTTATAAAACAGGTGCTTTTTGTATTGGTATGCTGCACTCTCTAAGAACATTAATTAAATCCATAGACCCAAACCAATGTTATTATTATTATTTTTTATATTATTTTTTACAGCTTGAAATAGCTAAAGCCGAGGGAAATAATGGCTGGCCTGCAGCGAATATGAAGAGTAGAGATGAGCGAATCGATCCGGACGAACCCGGATTCGTTCCGAATTTCATGAAAAATTTGATTCTGGGGGGCGTGGCCTACGCATGGCGGAGTGAGGACGCTCAGAAGAGGGGCTCCGGCAACTTACCCGTCCTACAGTGACCCAGCAGCGCAGAGAGCCCGGCGAGACCCTTGTCATGAGAGGCAGTAAGAAGAAGAGAAGTCAGAGAGGTGGAGGAGGCCAGAAGGACAGCGACATCACACGCTACCTGCATCAGGAAGCTCCGTCCAGGGAGTCGGTAGCAATCAAGATGGCGCAGGAAGGGAAAGGAGGGAGCCTCCCGCAGCGTGCGGCGGGGAGACAGAGGTCAGCCGAGAGGCAGCAGCGTCGGCAGCTGGAGATGAGGAGCTGCCCGAGAGACACTGACACGGTGGCAGAGGCGGCGGTGCCTGCGGAGGTAGGACTGAGCGTTGCTTCACACTGTCATCCCCCAGCCATTACAGAGGAGGGAGGGAACCACGTGCCTGATACACAGGCGGCGGCATTGCTAACAGCGGAGGTGAGGGAGGGAGACCTCCTGCGGTGCCGTCCCTCATTCACTGCAGACAAGAGCGAGGAGGGGGGAAGCCCAGTGTCATGGCTGATGGAGCGTGATGCTACAGGAGAAGGGATCTCCTCTCCACAACAAAGCCCCATCATAAATATAATAAATATAAATAAAAATGGGGGCAGTGATTTGCAGCAATCAGAAACCTCACCAACTTCAGTGAAGAATGTTACACCTTTTTCAGCTGCACACATTATAAGGGCTGAAGTGCACCAATTGCCCCCCTCGAGCAGCCTGCTGAATGGACCCCTCCCCTCTGCAGATGCCATACCTATAGAGCAGGATCCCCATACTGAGAGCGACGGAGTGGGGTGGTCACCAGTTTGTAGCCCTTCATTGCCGCCAAGCCACACACCACCACTGGCCTGGTACTCAAGCCCTGGGGGAGATTCACGGGATGGAGCGGGCCCAAGAGAGGGATATTGGGGCATCCCAGATCCAGAGAAGAGATCTTCGGCCAACCCGGGGGGTCAGCCTCAACCCAGCCGCCACCTAACCCAAGCAATGTGGAGCATTCCTACTGAGCTGGATCCCAGCCTCAGGCTCCTCCTCCAGTTTCTCCCCACGAAAGCGGATCTAAAGGAAGATCTGGAGGCAGTCGCACTTAGGATTGAGCGAGCGGTTCGGAAAGAGTTAGAAGATCTTCAACAGCAAACATCAGCTTTGGATACCAGGGTGGCCTCTTTAGAGAGCTCCAGCACAAATCATGAAAACAGAATAGTGGAGCTGGAACGGGCAAGCCGCAGCCAGAAACAACAACTCACAGATGTCATACTTCAAGCCGATGACCTGGAAAACCGGAACAGGCGCAATAACCTGAAGCTGCGGGGTATCCCAGAGTCAATACCCTCAAGTCGGTTACGGTCGGCTGCCTGTGATATCTTTAATGCGGTACTGGGAAGCCCAAAAGACTCAGAGATAATCATAGACCGGATCCATAGGGTGACCAGTCGGCCAGCAGGGGAAGCTGATGCGCCGCGGGATGTCTTATGTCGCATTCACTTCTACACAGTCAAGGAGGACATTTTGCGCAAAGCCTGGGAGCAGCGGCAGGTGGAGTGGGATGGGCGCAGGATCCAAATCCTCCCAGATTTCTCCCGACACACGCTGCGCATGCGGAGAGTGATGCGCCCACTCCTGGACAGGCTCCGGGAGCTTAACGCTTCTTACAAATGGGGACACCCGTTCCACCTTATTGTCCGCAAGGATAACAGCACATTTATCCTACGACGCAGAGAGGACCTCCCTGACCTGTTTAGATTCCTGGACGCCGATCCCGTTGCAGTTCCGGACTGGTTGGACTTTGGAGCAGATCTGCCCCCGCGGAGAGACCGTTGGGACAGAAGAAACCATCGTGGAGGTCGTGGTGGAGCGGGGATCGTACGCCCAGGCCCGCGGAGATAGGGAACCAGGCCAACGGTTGGCAAAATAGTTCCCTGACGAAATAGTCAAGCACTTGTTGTAAATGTATCCTTTTGAGAAATGGCTGCTGCTCACTGAGTTGTGACTATTCAAAACCTGTGAAAGGATGTGATTATTCTGCATTTTTCTATATGTTTTTTCTCTGCCTTCGGGTTTTAAACGTTTAATTAGTTCTCAGAAGATATATTGTTCGCTAGAGGCTTCGTGCAAACTTGGCTTCTCATTAAATGTTCTTAAGTTGCCTCCTCTCTAAACTGATGACCGGAGGACTAAATACTTCCCATGCATTGGTCTCGCAGGGTTAGTAGATTGGAGACGGGGTTGTTAGGCCCCGCCCAAAATGCGAGGTCGCTTTACCCCCCTAATAGTTTTCTGCTCTCTCTCACCGAGCTTTCGCCTGGTGGGACTAAGCAGAAAAAGGAGCAGTAGTTCCGCTACTAGAACCCGCCCTCTTTTCTCCTAGAGGGTTTTTTTTTTTTCTCTTTCTTGGTTCTCTTTCTCCTTTTCCTTTCTTCCTTCCCTAATCTTACCCCTACTCCTTGATACCCGGGGGTTGAGACGCTTGGGGGCGCTGAACTGGTTTCTTATTTATTCGCCCGCTCACTGTTTGGCCCCCCGGATCCGGGACTGCCCTCCCGCTCCTCATATCCCTTATCTTCCACTCGGGGCTTGCTTGGGAGGGGGGAGGGTCTGGCGGGATGGCTGGCTTGAAGATATGCTCCCTAAACTCCAAAGGTTTAAATATACCTGAAAAAAGAGCTAAGATTTTATATGGCCTGCACAAAGAAAGGGTAGACATAATACTTTTTCAGGAGACCCACTTTCGTAGCGGGAGAATTCCAGAAATCAAAAATAAATACTTTACAAGATGGTATCACTCCCCAAACCCGGACGCCAAATCCAAGGGGGTATCGATTGCTATTCACAAAAATGCCCAGTTGGAGACGCTGGTGGCAAAAGTTGACCCCCGGGGGAGATACATCTTTCTGAAATTCTCAACAGGCGGGGAGACCTATACTATAGCCAATATATATTTGCCCAATCAAGACCAAACGGGGGTGGGAGTGCGTTTCCTCCGCCTACTGGAGAAATTTACAGAGGGGGTTTTAATCCTGGGTGGGGACTTTAACATGGCATTGGACCCAAGGCTAGATACCTCTCAGGGCAGGTCAGCGATTCCACAAGCTAAACTGGCGACCTTTAAAAAAGCGCTGAGTGACCTTCAGGTGGTCGATGTCTGGAGAATCCTAAATCAAGGGGCGAGAGACTATACGTTTTTCTCGCACACTCACGCCTCCTACAGCAGGCTGGACTACATCTTCGTCAGTCATTACGCTCTGGCTAGAGACCTGGGTGCCTCAATTGGCCCTATCATTTGGTCAGACCATTCTCCAGTATATCTCGACCTGCCGGTCGCGGGCGGGGCCAGAAAACAGTTCAACTGGAGACTTAACGACAACTTACTTAAGGAATCTATGTGTATGGCAGAGGTGGATGGCGCTATAACACACTTTGTCGCAGACCACGTAAATGATGACACCTCCCTGCCGGTGCAGTGGGAAGCGATGAAGTGTGTTCTTAGAGGGATATTTTTGAAACATGGCTCTAGGTTGAAAAGAGAGAGGGCGCAGCAGATTCAATCTACTCTGGACCGTATCCGAGTACTCGAGCAATCACATAAGAATACCCGCTCCAAAGAGGAGTTGATAGAACTGGTTGCGGCTAGAGAGACGCTTAAAAGGTTATACGACCAGTGCTATTTAAAATATCGAGATAGGTGTAGAGCTAAGTTTTATGAATTCTCAGACAAATGCGGGAGATTACTGGCCAGGTCTCTACACCCTAGACAGGACCTAACATATATACCAGTCATTAGAGATAAGGAGGGGAGGGAGGTACACAAACCCAATCATATTGTGGAGGAATTCCAGAAATACTACACAGGACTATACAACATAAAAGGTAGAGGTGACACTTTCCCCCCTGAGGAATTGGATTCCCGCATACGGGAATACGTTGAGGAAACGGCAGTTCCCCCTCTGCCGGAGGAGACAAGGGATTTGTTGGAGATGCCCTTTGAGGAAACGGAGATAGGGAAGGCCATTAAAGGAACTCCAGTGGGGAAAAGCCCAGGCCCAGATGGGTTCACACCAAGGTTTTATAAAGCCCTAGGGGGACGACTTGTTCCCTTCCTGACGAAGGTTTTTAATAATGTCTCTGACTCCTGTCCCTTTCCAAGACAGGCCCTGGAAGCGCATATCTCTGTCATACCAAAGCCCAACAAAGATAAGACCCTGACTGGCAACTACAGGCCGATCTCACTAATAAATGTTGACATTAAACTTTTTGCTAAAGTAATAGCCAACAGATTGCAAGGGTCCCTGGCAGAGATCATTGATAAAGACCAGGTGGGCTTTGTAGTAGGGAGAGAAGCTAGAGATAACACGTTGAAAACAATCACCCTTATGCAATACGCGCAAACCCAGAAAATCCCTTCATGCTTGCTTTCTGTAGATGCTGAGAAGGCCTTCGATAGGGTCCATTGGAGATTCCTACGGGCAGCTCTGGCCCAAATAGGGATAGGCCCCGAGATGTTGGGGAAGATAATGTCACTATATAGTGAGCCAACGGCCAGAGTTAGAGTGAATGGGCTCCTCTCGTCCCCATTTAAGATCGGCAATGGCACGCGACAAGGTTGTCCGCTCTCGCCTGTTGTATGTAATAGTCATGGAACACCTTGCACAAGCCCTGAGAGCGAACCCCACAATCAGGGGAGTCCACTGTGGGGGGAGGGAGCATAAACTCTCGCTGTTTGCAGACGACCTCTTGCTGTATATCACATCTCCCCATATTTCCCTGCCCGCTATTCTTAAAGAATTTGAAAGATTTGGTTGCCTCAGTAACTTTAAAGTCAACCTTTCCAAAACGGAAGCCCTCAATGTCTCCTTGTCCAGTGACACCATGGGACTCCTACAAACAAATTTCCCATTTAAGTGGCAGAAAGAATCCATTACTTATCTGGGTATACAACTGCCTACTAACTTGGACAGTCTATATAGGCTAAATTACGCCCCCCTCCTCTCTAAGACTATGGAAAACCTTAAGGCATACAACAAGGTGCAATATTCATGGCTGGGTCGGATAAATATATTGAAGATGGACATCCTACCCCGCTTTCTCTACGTATTTCAGGCTGTACCGATTGTGCCAGAGCAGGGCTTCTTCAGGGTTTTGAAAAAGGCCTGGACTAAGTTTGTCTGGAATGACAAGAAGCCGAGAATCAGATACACGTTTCTGATAAAGCCTAAAAGAGAAGGGGGATTAGGATTGCCAGACCTTAGAGGTTACCATACGGCGGCACTTCTAGTTAGATTAGTCGACTGGTTCCATCACGGGGCGGATGCTGTGGGTGAGTGTGGAGGGCGGGGCCTCTCCTCTCAGCCTTACCGCACTCCCCTGGTTGGAATCCTCCCTGAGGCCTAAGACTTATAAACTTCCTCTTTTGACTCGCTCTTTGTTATCTACATGGGACTCAATACTCAAGAAAATGGAAATATCACATAGACTGGGACCGCTTACCCCCTTGTTTGATAATCCTGCTTTCCCCCCGGGAGTGGGATCAAGTAGATT
The DNA here is from genome assembly GCA_027917425.1 of Gastrophryne carolinensis. NCBI lineage: Eukaryota > Metazoa > Chordata > Amphibia > Anura > Microhylidae > Gastrophryne > Gastrophryne carolinensis. The sequence goes on from CM051236.1 coordinate 122,051,414, forward strand.
TCTGATATGGGAGAAATCGCAAGGAGTTAGGCTTGGTGACATCGTGCAGAACAATCGACCCCCATGCCTCCAGGATCTCCGGGTTCAGGGACGGGGTGAGAGGGTATCCTGGCTTTTACATAGACAGCTGGTGGCTTTCGTCTCCTCTCACCCCCCAGGGTCCTCGTTCTCTCAGCCTCTAACTACATTTGAGAGTATCCTGAGAGCTGATGAGGGGCCATTGCATACCCTGTCACTCTTATACGGGGTGCTCCGGGCGAAAAGGGACCCTTCAGAGGACCTTGGGTTTGTCAGAAGATGGGAGCAGGATTTGGGCTGGGAACTAGACGCCGAAGATTGGGAAAAATCTTTTACCTTGACTCATAAGCTCTCCCTTGCGTGTAAGGCCCAGGAAAAAAATTACAAAATTCTGTCCCGGTGGTATAGGTGCCCGGCTGACTTGGCAAGGTTTGGGGGAGTCGACACAGGCACGTGCTGGCGATGTGGGCAAACGGAGGGCACTATGATTCACATTTGGTGGAGCTGCCCCTTGATAAATTCTGGGACCAAGTATTCTCGGTTTATAAATTCTTGACTCTGGAGGATGTTCCTAAGGAACCGCAAATAGTTCTGTTGTCAGTGGTGCCTGGTTTGATCTCAGCTGCAAAAAAGGGAATCCTCAGACATCTTCTGACTGCGGCTAGGTCAGTGATACCCCGACATTGGCGCTCCCAATGCACTCCAGACATATTGGAGTGGGTCCGGGAGGTGGAGGGAATACGGAGAATGGAGGAGCTGGTGCTGGAGGGTGACGAGAGCGGAAGGGAGAAGCTGAACATTACTTGGACGATCTGGATTATGGCGCAAGGCACACCAGAATTTAGGGCTCTGCTATCTTCTCTGTAGTTTTCTTTGGGACTTGCGGCATGGAATGGAACAGAGACGGGATGGAGAGTGAAGCCTCAGAGAGCTGGCCTAGGACCGCCAGGCCTTAACCTATACCCTTTTCCCCGTTCTCGGGGGTTTCCCCCTTCGGGACCCCCCCTTTTTTTTTTTTTTTTCTCACCACTGCCTCCTGAACCGGTCAGGGAACGCCATTCTCCCCCCCCCCCCCACCCTTTCTTCCCTTTCTCTCTTCCCCTCCCCCCCTATTTTGTCCTTTCTTCCTCCTGCCTTTTCTTTCTTAACCCCCTATTAAAAACAAAAGTAAAGGAAAGAATACAGGGCCCTTGTAAGGTTTACGATATTGTTTTCGCGAGATTAGGTCGCTCCCTACCTGACGAAGCTAGGCTTCGGGCCAACTAGGATCACCTTCTTAGGGGACCTTTCCTGGTGGTTTCTGACTAGACCTGAACTGAAGGAGTCAAATAATGGAGGTATTATACAGCTTATGGCTTACCAAGGTTCTGGTAGTTGACTATACTCGCAGTATTACGTGGTCGACATCAAGGGGTGGGCCCTGTGAATTGTTGTTGCCTATTTTCATCTTGTTTTCTCTTGCCTATTTGACCTAAGATGTAAACCATGATTGTTATCTGATGTAACAGTATGCTCTGTATTTTGACTTCTTTCCAATAAAGATATATTAAACAAAAAATTTGATTCTGAACGAATCCGAATTTCCCCGCGATTTGATCGAACAAAGTTTTCCTTTCAACTCCATTCATTTCAATGACAGGCATTCTAAGATGGTGGGCTGCACATGTCTAGACATGTACCCTGGGGCAAGGTATGATGGGACACTCACATGCAGCCTATCAGCAGCCAGGAAGCCCGGTGGCGTCACAGCACTATATAAAGCGGCGGCCATCTTGCTTGTGCGCATTTCAGCGTTCTATTGCGGCCACAGCACAGCTCCTTACAGACAGGGACAGAGTAAGAGATAGGTAGGGAGAGAAGACCCACAGGAACCCACAGAGTTCCAGGGAGAGCCAGGGAAAGATAGGGAAAGATAGTTAAAAATCGGAGGCAGGGACAGCAGAGCAAGTGACAGGGAAAGAAAGCTTTTTTTATTTTCATTTCAATTCATTTGCCAGATCAGCTTTAAATTCCTGGCCACTGTGCATACCATGTTGTCAGTGGCACATTTAACATTTATTATATCTCGATTAGTTTAATTTTTTTTGTCTGCTGTACAAACCCCAGCCCACATGGGCATTCCATTTCAGCAGGTGACCCTATCTTTTAAACCAAATCCCACACCTGCACCGAGCACCCCATCTGTTATACAAAATAAGCGTATTTCAGCCTGAGCTGTACTAAGTTATTTAATTTTGCATTGCTTTCTGTCTGCTGACATTAAACCTGTGCCTGGGGTATCCCAAATTTGCCCCTAGCACCACGTCTGTTATACTAAATAAGCATGCTTCAGCCTGAGCTGTACTAAGTTCTTTAATTTTGCATTGCTTTCTGTCTGCTGACATTAAACCTGTGCCTTGGGTATCCCAAAATTGCACCTAGCAGCCCATCTGTTATACAAAATAAGCGTGCTTCAGCCTGAGCTGTACTAAGTTATTTAATTTTGCATTGCTTTCTGTCTGCTGACATTAAACCTGTGACTGGGGTATCCCAAATTTGCACCTAGCAACCCTTTCTGTTATACTAAATAAGCGTGTTTCAGCCTGAGCTGTACTAAGTTATTTAATTTTGCATTGCTTTCTGTCTGCTGACATTAAACCTGTGCCTTGGGTATCCCAAAATTGCACCTAGCACCCCATCTGTTATACAAAATAAGCGTGCTTCAGCCTGAGCTGTACTAAGTTATTTAATTTTGCATTGCTTTCTGTCTGCTGACATTACACCTGGGGTATCCCAAATTTGCACCTAGCACCCCGTCTGTTATACTAAATAAGCGTGTTTCAGCCTGAGCTGTACTAAGTTATTTAATTTTGCATTGCTTTCTGTCTGCTGACATTAAACCTGTGCCTTGGGTTTCCCAAAATTGCACCTAGCACCCCATCTGTTATACAAAATAAGCGTGCTTCAGCCTGAGCTGTACTAAGTTATTTAATTTTGCATTGCTTTCTGTCTGCTGACATTAAACCTGTGCCTGGGGTATCCCAAATTTGCACTTAGCACCCCGTCTGTTATACTAAATAAGCGTGTTTCAGCCTGAGCTGTACTAAGTTCTTTCATTTTGCATTGCTTTCTGTCTGCTGACATTACACCTGGGCCTGGGGTATCCCAAATTTGCACCTAGCACCCCGTCTGTTATACTAAATAAGCGTGTTTCAGCCTGAGCTGTACTAAGTTCTTTAATTTTGCATTGCTTTCTGTCTGCTGACATTAAACCTGTGCCTTGGGTATCCCAAAATTGCACCTAGCACCCCATCTGTTATACAAAATAAGCGTGCTTCAGCCTGAGCTGTACTAAGTTATTTAATTCTGCATTGCTTTCTGTCTGCTGACATTAAACCTGTGCCTGGGGTATCCCAAATTTGCACCTAGCCCCCCATCTTTTATGCAAAATAAGCATGCTTCAGCCTGAGCTGTACTAAGTTATTTAATTTTGCATTGCTTTCTGTCTGCTGACATTAAACATGTGCCTGGGTATCCCCAATTTGCACCTAGCACCCCGTCTGTTATACTAAATAAGCGTGTTTCAGCCTGAGCTGTACTAAGTTCTTTAATTTTGCATTGCTTTCTGTCTGCTGACATTACACCTGGGCCTTGGGTATCCCAAATTTGCACCTAGCACCCCGTCTGTTATACTAAATAAGCGTGTTTCAGCATGAGCTGTACTAAGTTCTTTAATGTTGTATTGCTTTCTGTCTGCTGACATTAAACCTGTGCCTGGGGTATCCCAAAATTGCACCTAACACCCCATCTGTTATACAAAATAAGCGTGCTTCAGCCTGAGCTGTACTAAGTTATTTAATTTTGCATTGCTTTCTGTCTGCTGACATTAAACCTGTGCCTGGGGTATCCCAAATTTGCACCTAGCACCCCGTCTGTTATACTAAATAAGCGTGTTTCAGCCTGAGCTGTACTAAGTTCTTTAATTTTGCATTGCTTTCTGTCTGCTGACATTAAACCTGTGCCTTGGGTATCCCAAAATTGCACCTAGCACCCCATCTGTTATACAAAAAAAGCGTGCTTCAGCCTGAGCTGTACTAAGTTATTTAATTTTGCATTGCTTTCTGTCTGCTGACATTAAACCTGTGAACTTGGGTATCCCAAAATTGCACCTAGCACCCCATCTGTTATACAAAATAAGCGTGTTTCAGCCTGAGCTGTACTAAGTTATTTCATTTTGCATTGCTTTCTGTCTGCTGACATTAAACCTGTGCCTTGTGTATCCCAAAATTGCACCTAGCACCCCATCTGGTATACAAAATAAGCGTGCTTCAGCCTGAGCTGTACTAAGTTCTTTAATTTTGCATTGCTTTCTGTCTGCTGACAGTAAACCTGTGCCTGGGGTATCCCAAACTTGCACCTACCACCCCATATGTTATACAAAATAAGCAAATACATAAAAATGTCAGGCAGACAAGTGCCAGGAAGTTCAAAGAGGAGTGGCAGAGGCCAAGATTCTGCAGGCAGAGGTCACAGCAGACTAGGGGCGAGTGGCAGCAGGAGTCACGGTGAGAGACCTGATCTGCCAGTATCTGCTAGCGGTCGTGTCTCCACCAGTAACGCATCTGCCGTGGTAGATTGGTTAACGCGCTCATCAACATCATCACAAGTTACATCTGAGACCCCCAGCCTAGGGTCGGTAGGTTCCTCTGACACAACCCTGAGTTGGCATGCCCCGAGAGCAGTCCCTGTCCTTCCATTGCCTCTGTCCTACGCCATTCCCTCCCCCAGCGACGTATCCTATGCTTTGGGTTCAGCTCCACTCTTTAGTGAGGAGGACGATCAGCAGCTACTGCCCAGCCATGAAATGGAGGTGGCTTCTTTAGCTCGGCAGACAAATAGTGATGTGGACAGTGTCGTGGGTGTTGCGAGCTTTCCAGCTCCTGCGCCAGACATTGAGGAAACCGAGAACATCAGTGACGTACAGCCACAACTCGGTGATGATGATGATGAAGCCGATCGCACTTGGGAGCTGGGTGATGAAGGGGCTTCATCGTCATCATCAAGAGAAGAGGGGCGCAGGCTGCCCCGGAGTCAGCAGCTCAGGCAGCAAGGTGTTAGCAGCATGGTTGGCAGTCAGCATTGGGGGCACAATTGTAAAGCCTGGAGCCAAACGGGGCCGGGGCCGGGGTAGAACACCTGCTGTGCGGCAGGCTACCTTATCGGGAGGTAGTGGAGCAGGGGTTGCTGGAGTTGGCGACAGCAGCAGTGAATCAGTAAGGCCTGTTGGTGGGAAAAGTAGCTACTCAGCAGTGTATCAGTTTTTCCTGAAGCATCTGCAGGAGGGTAACATGGCCACATGCAAGATATGTAGGCAGAAGGTGAAGCGTGGCCAGGGCCCAAATGTTGGCACCACGGCCCTGCGTCAACATATGATGCATCACCATAAAGCGGCCTGGGAGAACCGAGGCTCCGAAGAGGTGGTCCAACCTGCTTCCTCACCAAGTGGCACGCCGCTCCCAATTTCTGCCAGCCAAGGCTCCAGCACCTCAGCCGAAGGCAGCTGTGCGTCATACCCATCCTCTGTCGCTCCTGCTCCTCCTCCAAGTCATGCATCCCGCCAGCAATCCATCAGCGAAGCCATGTCCAAGAGACAGCAGTATGCGCCCACTCATCCCACGGAGAAGAAGCTGAATGTGCTCCTGTCCAAGTTGCTGGTGCTGCAGTCGCTCCCTTTTCAGGTGGTGGACTCTGCACCTTTCAGAGAACTGATGGCTTGTGCCGAGCCGACGTGGAGAGTCCCAAGCCGTCATTTCTTTGGCAAGAAGGCAGTACCAGCGCTGCACACTTTTGTTGAACAGAAGGTGGGCCAGTCCTTGAGCCTGGCGGTGTGTAGCAAAGTGCATGGCAGCGCCGACGTCTGGAGTTGTAACTACGGTCAGGGACAGTACATGTCGTTTATGGCCCACTGGGTGAATGTGGTCCCTTTGCAGCAGCAGCAGTAACTTGGACAGGTCACGCCGCTTCGGCCTCCGTGCTCCCTGCCCGTTGGGCCTGTGACAACGTGCGACTCGGCCTCCTCATCCTCCGCCATCTCCTCACCCTCCACTGTAGGCTCTAGTCTTGGTGCCCCTCCAGTCTGCCATGTGTGCAGGGCATGGAGGTGTCAGGCAGTGCTTCACATTGTTTGTCTTGGCGAACGGAGTCACACAGGGGAGGAACTGCTTACATTTATTCATCAGGAAATCCAAACATGGCTTAACCAAAACTTAAAATGGGAATCATGGTTACCGACAATGGGAAGAACATTTTGTCTGCGCTGCGCCAAGGAAGGCTGACCCATGCCCCCCTGCATGGCTCACGTCTTCAATCTGGTTGTCAAGCGGTTTCTGAAGTGTTCCCCCCATATGCAAGACATCCTAACAACTTCAAGGAAACTTTGCATGCACTTCAGCCACTCATACACCACCAAACACACCTTTCTTGAGCTACAGTGTCAGAACGGTATCCCCCAACATAGTCTGATTTGCGATGCTTCCACCCGTTGGAATTCCACCCTTCACATGTTGGACCGATTATATGAACAGAGAAAAGCCATCACGGATTTCCTGATGATCCAAGCGGATAGGGGGACTCCCCTGTGTAACTTCAATGTCAACCAGTGGCAGCTCATACGTGACACCTGCCGTTTGCTCAGGCCCTTTGAGGAAGCCACTTTATTTGTCAGTCGACAGGATTACGGGATGAACAACATGATTCCACTGCTTCATGTACTACAGCACATGTTGGAAACCATGGCTGGTCAGGGCACTGGAGACATGGCGTCTACATCTTACGGCCACATGAACCCCGCTGGAGCTGAACTGGAGGAGGAGGAGGAGGAAGAGGAGGAGGGGCCCAGTGAAGCACAGTTTAGGCTTGGCGAAATGGCTGGTTTATCTAGTCAGTGGACAGGAGAGGAGGAGCAGGAGCAGCCAGAGGAGCTAGAGGGTTTTGAGGAAGGCGAGACAGAGGACCCGGACACACCGTGACAGTATGCAGTGGAGATGGAGACAGGTAGTCCCTCCGAGTCACTTGCGCAAATGGCAGGAAGCATGCTCACGTGCTTGCGTAGTGACCCCAGAATTGTTTCCATTTGTCGACGGGATGACTTCTGGCTGTCCACCTTATTGGACCCTCGCTTTCGGCACAAAATGGGGGCATTTTTTAAACCCGCCGAGAGGGAGGACAAACTGAACTACTACAAAGACATTTTGCGTAGTCAGTTGGCCGATGCCTATATGAGCCATGGTCCATACTCTCGCAGGTCTGACTCGGGGGGACCTCTGTGCTCACCTTCCACTGCCATGCCTGATGGGGAGGTTGGCAGGAGCAGCAGCTCCATCAGCAGCAGCCTCAGTCTTCAGTCGCTAATGAGCAGCTTTCTACACCCGCATAGTGAGGCTACTCATGAGCAGCAGGAAGACCTGGAGCAGGACCTCAACCAGCAGGTCATGTCATACCTTGACATGACCATGCCAACACACCTTGAGGATCCGCTGGACTTCTGGGCAGCCAAACTTGGCTTGTGGCCGCCACTAGCAGAGTTTGCCCTGGAAAAGCTGTCCTGCCCGGCAAGTAGCGTGCCATCTGAGCGGGTGTTTAGTGCGGCGGGGGCCATAGTTACGGCGAGGAGAACTCGTCTGTCAACTAAAAATGTGGAGAGACTCACCTACTGCTGATGCCAAATTCAGGGTGTGCCTTCCAGCCAATTTCTGGGTTCCTCCTGCTGCTGCTGCCAACCCCAGGGTGTCCCTTCCAGTCAATTTTTGGGCTCCTGCTGATACCAACTTCAGGGTGTGGCTTCCAGCCAATTTCTGGGTACCTCCGGCTGCTGCTGCCAACTCCAGGGCGTGCCTTCCAGTCAATTTTTGGGCTCCTGCTGATGCCAACTTCAGGGTGTGGCTTCCAGCCAATTTATGGGTTCCTGCTGCTGCTGCTGCCAACTTCAGGGTGTGCCTTCCAGCCAATTTTTGGCCTACTGCTGATGCCAACTTCAGGGTGTGCCTTCCAGACAATTTCTGGGTTCCTCCTGCTGCTGCTGCCAACTCCAGGGTGTGCCTTCCAGTCAATTTTTGGGCTCCTGCTGATGCCAACTTCAGGGTGTGCCTTCCAGCCAATTTTTGGCATACTGCTGATGCCAACTTCAAGGTGTGCCTTCCAGCCAATTCTTGGGCTCCTGCTGATGCCAACTTCAGGGTGTGCCTTCCAGTCAATGTTTGTGCTCCTGCTGCTTGCAACTACAGGGTGTGATTCATCCAATTTTTGGGCTCCTGCAGCCAACTCTAGTGTCTCTTTCAACAAATGTTTGGGCTGCTGCTGCTGCTTGCAACTCCAGGGTGTGATTCATCCAATTTTTGGGCTCCTGCAGCCAACTCCAGTGTCTCTTGAAAGCAATGTTTGGGCTGCTGCTGCTTCTTGCAACGCCAGGGTGTGATTCATCCAATTTATGGGCTCCTGCAGCCAACTCCAGTGTCTCTTTCAAACAATGTTTGGGCTGCTGCTGCTGCTTGCAACTCCAGGGTGTGATTCATCCAATTTTTGGGCTCCTGCAGCCAACTCCAGTGTCTCTTTCAAACCATGTTTGGGCTGCTGCTACTGCTTGATTCATCCAATTTTTGGGCTCCTGCAGCCAACTCCAGTGTCTCTTCAAAGCAATGTTTGGGCTGCTGCTGCTGCTTGCAACTCCAGGGTGTCATTCATCCAATTTTTGGGCTCCTGCAGCCAACTCCAGTGTCTCTTTCAAGCAATGTTTGGGCTGCTGCTGCTGCTTGCAACTCCAGGGTGTGATTCACCCAATTTTTGGGCTCCTGCAGCCAACTCCAGTGTCTCTTTAAAGCAATGTTTGGGCTGCTGCTGCTTCTTGCAACGCCAGGGTGTCATTCATCCAATTTTTGGGCTCCTGCAGCCAACTCCAGTGTCTCTTTCAAACAATGTTTGGGCTGCTGCTGCTGCTTGCAACTCCAGGGTGTGATTCATCCAATTTTTGGGCTCCTGCAGCTAACTCCAGTGTCTCTTTCAAACAATGTTTGGGCTGCTGCTGCTGCTTGATTCATCCAATTTTTGGGCTACTGCAGCCAACTCCAGTGTCTCTTTAAAGCAGTGTTTGGGCTGCTGCTGCTGCTGCTTGCCACTCCAGGGTGTGATTCATCCAATTTTTGGGCTCCTGCAGCCAACTCCAGTGTCTCTTGAAAGTGATGTTTGGGCTGCTGCTGCTTCTTGCAACGCCAGGGTGTGATTCATCCAATTTTTGGGCTCCTGCTGCCAACTCCAGTGTCTCTTTCAAGCTATGTGTGGGCCGCTGCTGCTGCTTGCAACTCCAGGGTGTGATTCATCCAATTTTTGGGCTCCTGCAGCCAACTCTAGTGTCTCTTTCAAATAATGTTTGGGCTGCTGCTGCTGCATGAGTCATCCAATTTTTGGGCTCCTGCAGCCAACTCCAGTGTCTTTTTAAAGAAATGTTTGGGCTGCTGCTGCTGCTTGCAACTCCAGGGTGTGATTCATCCAATTTTTGGGCTCCTGCAGCCAACTCCAGTGTCTCTTTAAAGTAATGTTTGGGCTCCTGCTGCTGCTGTTTGCAACTCCAGGGTGTGATTCATCCAATTTTTGGGCTCCTGCAGCCAACTCCAGTGTCTCTTTCAAGCAATGTTTGAGCTGCTGCTGCTGCTTGCAACTCCAGGGTGTGATTCATCCAATTTTTGGGCTCCTGCAGCCAACTCCAGTGTCTCTTTCAAGCAATGTTTGGGCTCCTGCTGCTGCTGCTTGCAACTCCAGGGTGTGATTCATCCAATTTTGGCCTCCTGCAGCCAACTCCAGTGTCTCTTTCACGCAATGTTTGGGCTCCTGCTGCTGCTGCTTACAACTCCAGGGTGTGATTCATCCAATTTTTGGGCTCCTACAGCCAACTCCAGTGTCTCTTTAAAGTAATGTTTGGGCTCCTGCTGCTGCTGCTTGAAACTCCAGGGTGTGATTCATCCAATTTTCGGGCTCCTGCAGCCAACTCCAGTGTCTCTTTAAAGTAATGTTTGGGCTCCTGCTGCTGCTGCTTGCAACTCCAGGGTGTGATTCATCCAATTTTTGGGCTCCTGCAGCCAACTCCAGTGTCTCTTTAAAGTAATGTTTGGGCTCCTGCTCCTGCTGCTGCTGCTGCTGCTTGCAACTCCAGGGTGTGATTCAGCTAATTTTTGGCCTCCTGCATCTGCCAGCTCCAGGGTGTGTTTTTCAGGCACTATAGGGGCCCCTCATAGTGATGGCACTTCAACTCTCTACTGTATTATTTACAGTATTATTTCACTAACCCAGCACGCATCCTATGCGTGTTACAGCAAGGCAGAATGGTTTACAACTCTATTGAGGCTCTAGGAGGCTCAGAAATAGCCGTTTTTAATAGCAATTCGTCGCGAATACATTCGGACCGAAACAAATTTTGTCGGAAAATTCGGCGAATCGGCCGAATCGAATTTTTCAAAAGTTCGCTCATCTCTAATGAAGAGCTTTAAAGTGGAAGCATTTTCCTTTTATTTTAGTACAACGGCCTCGATTCAATAAAGGTAGAAAAAAATTCTCATGGTAGTAAAAAATTCAATTCATGAGAAAAAAGCCTGAGAATGTCAGTGTTGCTGAATCACCAGCTAAGAAAACAATGAAAGTCAATGGCATTTTTTTACTGCTAAGAAAAGTAGAGAACTGTTTGTTCCTTTCTACACTGTAGTAAAAGCTGTCATTGTCTTTTTATCTAGTGATTCAGTAACAGTGACATTCTCAGGCTTTTTTCTCATGAATTGAATTCTCAAGATTAAAAGTAAGAACATCAATCGTTCGGGGGATAGATGTGAGGAGGTGGCTCCGGCTTTCCCCTATCTTCCCCTCTCACTGTCTTAATGCAGTGGTACCAACACCCATACCCGAAAGCAGGATAACGGGTGTTAGTACACTTCCATAATCAAATGTAACAGTTACTGATACATTTGTATCCTTGGCTTTATATGCAGATGTTATACTATAAAAAGGGGAAATTCTTCCATTCTAAAATAACATTATTCTGTTTAAGGGTCCTCTAGCTTCACATAAAGAAGATTTCAAGAGTTTAAGAGGATTTATTATTTCACTGTAAAATACATCACTCTGTTAAAGGAGGCCTCTAACATTAATTGTGATGTTTACTATAGTTATCTTTTTCTACATTTTTGGCTAATAATGCCTCTGCCATTATCTACAGACAGATTACCGATGTTAACATTTTTGCTAGAAAAAAACAGTGCTAGTCGAATTGGACCTGAGTTTTGCTAATATCTTATTTTGCCAAACCGAATCTTATAAATTCTGGTTGAATTTACCTCTGACCCAAAGCCTAAGCCCAACCCTTCTAAGCAGTTTACCTGGCCAGGTACAGATAACATACTTGGAATTGTTCTTGACACTATAGGGGACCCCTAACTGTGATAACCCTAACAGTTAAAAGAATTAAAAAAATAAAAGTCATCATCTTCGCATTTTCCTTTTCCTTTGTCCCCCTTTGTTCTTATGACACTATGGGGACCCCTAACTGATAACCCTAACAGTTAAAAAACAAAAACAAAAAAAAAATAAAAGACATCATCTTCGCATTTTCCTTTTCCTGTGTCCCGCTTTGTTCTTATGATGCCGGGTACCGGCTATTGCAACTGCCCCTTTGGCACCTGGTGTGTGTGTGTGTGTGTGTTTGTGTGTGGGGGGAGGGAGTATTAAACAGTCCTGGTGCAGTGCTTGGAAATCTTGAAAAAGTCTAATGACACTGCAGCATTGCATTTGCATGTTAACGGGGGGGGGGGGGGACTTTTGTTTTTAATAAAAGCATTTGGCAAACCTAAAAATAATACAAACTGGTTGCCTTCTTTGTCTACTATTCATTCTACTGAATCCACTCATTTTTTTCAAATAAAAATCTAGATCCTGGTCTGGACTACTGCCAGAAGATCTGCCCCTGACCCTAAACCCAATTTGGTAAATAAAAACACTCATATGCCTGCAGTTGTTGCCATGATCAGTGTTGTGTATCAGTGTATCCTCCTCTATTTATGACTGACCACATTGGGTTGCTGTGCAGTGATTGTGTAGGGCTCACCAGTTTGGTTTTACTGCAACCCATCCAATATCAGGATTCCCTGCTGTGTGAAACCTTCCAGGTTGCTCCTATTCCCTGACCTTTCGCCAGTCCAACGGTGCATGCACAGGCTCTCGTCCAATGAGAGACTCCAGCAGTGCCTACGTAATTTGCCTGGCGGATCTTATTGTGTTGAATGGGGCTAGCTGGGGCGTCCCGTCCCAGCCATTCAGATACGTCAATGAGAGCCGTTTTCCAAAAGAGCAAATGACTCTCACTGAGGTAAGTTGGGGGGTTTCACACAGTGGGGCATCCCCAGTCAGGATGCCCCCAGGAAACAGAACAAAACCTGGGAAAGCAACACAAACAATCAAGTTCCATGAATACGGCATTCCAAACCGCAACACATTTTGGATCGTAGGGATCCTTTGCCATATCACCAATGTGAGTGCTGGACTTGCAGATGGGTAAGCTCTCATGGGTGTTACATGGTAAGTCAGACGTAGCCCAAGTCATACATGGGGAGGATCGGACGCAGTACTAGGTGCAATGTCAAGGAGTTAAAGGTCATGAGTTCAGAGGTCACAGGATACAGGCAAGGTGAGGTCAAAGAGCAATCCAGATTATACAAGAAAGAATGATGGGCTTCCCTGTGTTTCAACACATACACATGAGAATTCCCTTTATTTTTATGTAGTGCAGCCCTATTAAAAAAAGTATCAAAGCATACACAAACATATACACATAAACACATATGCACACATAATCATACACACAATTACCATGTTTTCTGCCTGCAATGATATGGATCACCCAGTGCCAACCCTTCCCTATGAAATTTATTGCCCTAGGACAGTGATGGCAAACATTTTAGGGCCTGAGTACCCAAACTGCAACCCAAAGCTTTATTTAGGTGCCAACCCGATGGCTTTGGTGCCGGGAAGGACATGAAAAAAAAAACAAAATTTGTGTACTGGAAAGATGATGGGTGCCCACAGAGAGGGCTCTGAGTGCCATAGGTTCTGCCATGGGTTCCCCACCACTAGGAGAACAGAAACACAACCTAATAATATTTATTTAGCTGTTAACCCTGTTTAACATCTAGATAAAAAATGGCCTACAACTATTACCAACACCATCTGCAGTCTTTTGGACAATTAGTTGTCCCCATCATTTCCATCCTTTGAGTCACAAATACCTAAGGTCTCACTTATAACTGCATCCCTCTACTTGCCAATAGTCTCCTACCCAGGTATTAATGTTACCCTTCTATGCCTGGTGACTGGTGGGGTGGCAGGGAGCAGGCTCTTATATGCTCAGTTTGTTACCCTTGAGTGTCTATCTGGGTGGAAATGGGGTGCTACATAAGGGTGCTTGGTTAATCACAGTTCTGTAGGAGACAAATAGATTTGCATAGATGAAATACATTCATGGATATTATTAATGATGACCCCAGGTGGTACATCACTTCAATACAATACACAGCTTGAATCTTTAATACAGTCTGACTGTCCTGTTGCCATTCACAGCGAGGGCTCCGACATCTGGTCTTACTCCCACTAGAGGTTGGTCAGGCCTTAAGCTCCCTTCTGACCTTTGAAGGCACTGGGATTCCCTTGCTTGGTACACTGAGATTTTCAGAGGTCATGCTGCCAATTTCTTCAACGCATAGCCAAGGAGGTCTGTGCTGCAGGTTAAATGGAGCGATGTTCAGGGGCACACCTCCTCCATAGACTTTAATAGGATTCAGATTCAGACAAAAATGCACCAGAATAGAATAGAAGCAGATTCGGTTCATCACATGTAAGAAAATACAGTGGGCAGGTTACGGGGATGGGGGGATAAGAGAAGTAACAGTAGGCAGGGGGTAGAATGGGGTGTTAGAAGCAGCAGTACAAGGACAGGAGAGATGGAGTTCTAACACAGGCGGATAAGGTGGGCTGTGTGCTGGGGCTACACCCAGCCAGCCCCAAAGCAGTGCAGCCAATTGAAAATTCTCCAGGTTTTTAATTAATAAGCTATATAGGAAGCTCAGGAAAATTCTAGATTTAATTAGCTCAGTCTGCTCATGTTTACATTCCAAAAACAAGATGCAGAATTCTTCGATTAGGAAGTTGATCTATTATAATCAGACGTTAAGCCTTTTAAGGCTGCATTTACTCTAAAGTAGTCAATGTGATGCTAAGCAATTAATTTGACTTTTACATGAGAAGCAGAAAAGAAAAGAAGTCCATGGGAGAATAATATCCAGTGTCAGCTGTCGTATTTATGCTGTGGAGGGCCTAATCTAAAGGTGGAAGCAGGTCACTCCAAATGTAACCTGCTATTTATATATTTATTATTTTTTAATTACCTGACTGTGTGCATGACTTCTATGTGATGCTAGCAATATCATATGTGATTTCCCCTTGTGTTTCCAAGTGATAAATCCATAAGGGCGCTAGCTAGAACATTAAATCTAATTCTTGAATTCTCTGTATGGATGAACTAGCAATTACATTTGTACCCAAAATCCAATTGCACAACCTTAATATGTACAGTCTGAAGGAAATGTTGTAAAGGGCTTAAACCTAATGGTGTGAATTAGGGCCGGATTATGAAAAGTGAGCAAGGGGCACAACCCCCGGGGCGTCCACAATTTGCTGTGTTAAGTGGGCCTCCACCAACCTGGTCCAGGAGGCTTTTCAGTCTTTGGTCTGACGAGCCAGGGGGGCCATCAACAAAGCTATCGGCGGCACACCTGGACAAGCCTTTTTTTGTTTTTGCAAAGCCATCACAAGGCAAGACGGAGAGTCTAGAGCAGCTGTCAGCAATGCCACAGTGATGGGTGGGTGCAGAGCTGCTAATTAGTGGCTGCTCGCTGCAAATAAGCCACCAAGCACATCCGCTGGCAGCTCAATGCGGGAACTGTTTCCTGCTGAACCAGCTGGGCGATTATACTACCCCCCCCCCCACCCAGAATGGCAAAGCATGAGTTCCTGGGCAACACGCATCTGCACAAGGGACTCGATCTGATGTTCCGGTGGGTGGGTGCCACACAACCACCAATGAGTTACTTGGCTGGACTATTATTTTAAAGAAAAAAAAATACTGTATCTGGGGCCTCCACCAGATTTTGTTCCCAGGGGCCTCCACCACAATGAATCCGGATGCTTGAAACTCACTTCCATTGGAGTTTGTGGGTCAAGTGACTTTGATGTATGCTTTGGATAAACAAATCCTAACTTTACGAACAGTAAAAATTGGATTCTTTCTGTTTCTAAACTTATATTATAGTGGAACTTCAGTAAACAGGATTGGCCCAAAGCCCCTAATAAAAAAAACAAACTTACCTGCACCCTTTCTAAGATGCCGGCAGGGTCTGTTTTTAAAGATGAAAGTGTCAGCCGCAAGTTCTTTTTAGGGACAGAACCCTTTTATTTTGTTTTTTGCTCCAAAATAAAAAGTTGGCCAAAATCACAAAAAATAAGGTCAAAACAACAAAAAACCCAAATTATATTTACATTAATAATGATTAATATGCAAACCAAACAGGGAAGGGAGGGTTAAAGATGACATCTGGGACAAAACATTGGGCAACGAAACGTTAACTGGAATCAGAATATCCCCCACAAAAAAAAAAAATCACCCCACTAAAAATAGCACAGGTTCTCCAAAGAATACAATCCAAAATGGCGAATAGAACTTTTCAGAAAAGACAGAAGCTGGAGATATCATATCAGTGCTATGGAGAAATAGTAAAGGGAAGGGGAGAAACATGGGGGACCATCAGGAGCAGTTAAACTGGACCTTCACCATGATTTATTGAAAAGCTCAAACCCTTAGAAAATGATTCCCCAGCATCTAAAATTAATATATTTTAAGTTTTTAGTCACTTATTATTCTTTCCCCCACTGGGCTGCAACTCTGTTCAGGACTTTAGGATACGGGCGCCACCATCTTGACTCATAAGCATCACACATACTGAGGAGAAGAGAGTGGGATAAAGTACAGGGGGGCTGGTTATAGCTGGCAGGGGAGCGGAGTCCCCGAGCACTCGCACCTGACACCCACCGATCACTACCAGCTTTTGACCGTTCTCCCGCTGCTGGAAGCCTTTTATACAGGAGGAATGAGATAATGTCATCTTACTTCTCCTATTAAAGGTGCTCTGCACACTTCAATAGTCTATCAGTGTCTACTGACTGGGTTGCACATGCCGAAGAGCGACAGGTTCAGCTAAGCTTTGCTACAGCCATGGGATCAATATAGACGTCAGTATACATGGAAACCAGGCAGTTTTCCTCCACCGGATATCCCATATCCATATATCCCTAGGGAAATCTCTTAAAGAGGGCAAATTTAAACAGAAAGCTTTAGAGCTGGGGCAGGGGTATCATGTCTCCAACTGCTGCATTGCATCCAACCTAATTTGGTTTAATATAGTTTCCACACAAAAAATGATTAAAAACTATCTATACATTTTTTTATTTTACTTTAGACAAGATCACCTAGTTTTGTCCTTGAATCAACTGCTAGATTTGTATGCCAATAGGCAACATAAAAAGAATATATGATAAAAGTAGCACCCCAACAAAAATAACAGAAAAAACAGTGACAGATCTTACAATTTTGACCTTAAAGCATCTGAAATCCTTCTGCTATGTTGCAAAGTGTCCTCACTGTAAACCTGTTAAATGCTGATAAAACAGTGGGGGGCTTTGTGAAACATCTTTGAAAATCTATCGCCATATATATTTTCTTTAATACTGATTAATGCAAACAATATTCCACATTCCCCAAGCAGTCATAAGATTTGCATATTTAAAGTCCGCTTGTTCCAATGATAAACATATTATGGCAATGACACAGACACACCAACTCCCCTCCTTCCTCCATAGCACATGCAGCAGCCCACAAACAGTAGTTCCATCTTTTCAGTTTTGCTGATATTGACCACTCAGGTCACAATCTACTCCTCTCTATTTTATAATAAGCAGAACATTTTTTTTCTACCTGGAAATTTAATAAAAGTGTCTTAACCAAACAGGGATGTATATTGTCTTATGATTAGATCAAGAATAGAGAAGATAGAGAGTTCTGCAGTACTCTGTACAATAAATGTTAAAAGGAAAAACAAATCCATGCCAAAGTAGATTTATATAAACTTTTTTATTTTTATTTTGGGTTTCCGGTCAGGATGGTGCACTTAATTTCCCCCCTAATCGTCAAGGAAGTGCTGATTTGGAACTGAGAGAAGGAAAGCATGTCTTGTTGATGACTATTTCTCCATCTAAAAACTCAGTAATCATCATTCTATCCCCTGAGGATAGGACAAATATCATCTTGGTCACTAATGGTTTCTATTGGACTATCCTACTGCTCCATCTTGGTTACACTAACCCCATTTTCAAGTGAGTCAGCTCCCTTGGCAAGACATAGGCTACCGCAGAATGGTGTAGGTACTATGGGAGGCAAATTAAATCCCCAACTCAGAAAGTGAAAAACTTTTTTTAGGATTCCATACATTTCACGTTATTTAATATTTAATCTGATGACCACTAGAAATGTCTGGTGCAACCTAGCCTAGTATAGCGGCTCAAGCTTCAGCAGAACTCCCTCACTTACCCTTTTTATGTTATTGTACTGAAAGGTTAAGAGGCTTATTCAATATTATTGGTGTGGGCGCCACTTGAGCGGCTCGCCCAAGATGCTCAGCAGCGCCCGCACCACAGTGTCGGCTTCAGGCCAGCGGCGCTGTTTGCTGTAGTGCTCCCGGCCAGGCAGTGATCGCAGCGCACAGCTTATATAAGCCTATGCGCTAGTGACACCTAGCACCAGCCGAGAGCGTTGCAAGCTGACAAAATTTAAGAAAAAAATACCATGCTCTCCAAAGAGGTGCTCAAAAAAAGGGAATTCAGGTACACAAGCGCCTGTTGGATTCCCAATGTTTTTTTTCTTAAATTAAAAATGGGAATTGCATTAGGGACATTAGACAAACATGACATAGCTTTCTCATGTTCCAAATCACAAGTTTGCAGCACACAAAATTCTAAAAATGCATATAAAAATAATACAAACCAGGGATCCTGTAGCATATGCACCAGTAAAAAAAAAAATCTAATAAAATGCTTAAATAATTTTAACCATTCCAGCCCATTGAAATTTAAGGGATAAGGCCACGCAGTGCCTCATCCTATCTGGTACATACTTGACTTGATACATACACCTTTTTGACTGGCACTCACCAGGCACTAGGCTTTAGCCTCTCTTAAATAACCCCCATAATCTCATGTGTTAGTTTAACCCTTTAAGTGCCAGCCTACCTGGAGCATTCTTCATTCTCTGTTGCCAGACCCTTTTGCACTATTTTGCGCTCCACATGTTCAGCTGTGATTTTTGGAGGAATTTCCCAGGGAATTATATAATCTTCTTTTCAGCAGAATCTGGGCTTTAACATGAAATGTCTTTTTTGTCATTTTTTAGGTGTATTCTCAATATTTTGGAGTGAAATATGTGCAAAAAAAAAAAAAAAATCTATTTTTTTACAATTTGTAGTGTTTTTTGTAATAAAAAAAGTAATTTTGTCAGTAAAATCTTATTGCGTGTGAAATCCTAATTTCTCCCGGTTACAGCGGTACCACATATGTATTGGTGGACACCCTTTCCTGCCCAGGAGACTCCCCCAAACTGAAACAGCGCTTTAGGAGATTTTCAGATAAAATACAAATATGCTAAGTGCTAGGCGCACCTTGCAGTTTTTCAAGAAAACCAACCCTTTACATTTGAAATTCCCCCCACAAACTATATATTCCCTGGAAGTATACACCTCAGGCTTTCTAGGTGTACCAGGCTTGTTTACATGGGTGAAGTTTTCTGGAAGTAATTCCTCAATGAATTCTTTGGTAGCACAGAGTTTCACTAAAAAAGAATAAAAAAGCAGAATCAAACTCATATTTTCTTAAAAAAAAATATGCAAACGAGAAAAAACAAGCCCAATCTGAAAAAGCAACATCCCCCGAACAGAACAATACTCAACATACATTGCTACTGTGAAGGAAAGAGTTGTCAAACACCCCAAAGCTTGTTGTAGTGGGCTCATCATTTTAGAAGTAATCCCTTGAAGAATTCTTAGGTTGCAAGAGGTTTCCCTCAAAAAAATTGTAAAAAAAACAGAAAAAAAAACACATTTTCTTAAAAAATCAATAGGCAAACAAGAAAAAAGAAGCTAAATCTGAAAGTGCAAGATCCCCCGAGCAGAACAATATCCCACATGCATAGGTACTATTAACCCTTCTAATTGCCCGTCTACTTGAAATTTTTTAACCCTCTGTTGACAGGTAATTTTTCACCATTCTGCGACATGTTTAACCGTGATTTTTGGAGGAATTTCCAGGAAAATTATAGATATATTTTTTGCAGCAGAGTTTAGGCTTTAACATGAAATGTCTTGTTTGTAATTTTTCTACTGTTTTTTTAAATATTTTTGCGTAAAAAGAACAAAAAAATATTAAAAATAATTTTTTAGAAAATTGTCTCCTTTATTTTAAATAAAACATTTACTTTATTAGAGAAAAACATATTACATGTGAAAGCACCATTTCTTCCGATTACAGCGTTACCACATATGTATTAGTAGCCCCCCCATTCTTGCCCAGGAGACCCCCTAAACTGAAAATAGCACTTTATAACATTTACAAATAAAATACTACTACAATCCACACTATAAACATAAGGGGTTAATTAAAAAAAAAAATGACAAAGGGTCCCCCCTCCTGGGGGGGGGGACCCATTTTTTGGGGAATTTTAAGGGTTAAAAACCCTTAAAACTCCCCCAAAAATTGATATGGGTCCCCCTTACCCATCATAACCAGCCCTGGACCAGCTATGGGGGCTTGTAGAACAGGGTGCAAGGGGGCCAGCTTTGGTGGCCCCCCCACCCTGCAGGCTACAAGCCCACATAGCCATGGCCCAGGCTCTTCTGCCCCCCCCGGGCTTTGGGGAGGCAGGTAATTGGGGTGCCAGGGGTTAAGGCAAGTGACCCGCTAGCCGCAGGTGACTTGCCAGCTCCCCAGCCTTGTGAGCTGGTATAGGGATCTCATGGATCCCTTACCAGTTCACAAGGGGTTAAGTGTAAAAAAAAAAAAAACACAGAAACAAGCAAAAAAAATATTTTATTTATTTTTTTAATACTTTTTAATACTTACCTCCCATCCATCCCTGTGTCCCACGCTGATCAGTCTGGCTTCTTCTGCTGCAGCTGGAAGCCCTTTTTAGCTGCTGGGCGACAGAACATAAGGGCTTAATTAAAAAAAAAAAATGACATAGGGTCCCCCCTCCCAGGAATTTTAAGGGTTAAACCCCTTAAAAATAAAAAAAAATGAAATGGGGTCCCCCTTACCCAGCATTACCAGCTCGGGACCAGCTATGGGGGCTTGTAGGAACAGAGTGGGGGGCAGATTTTGTGGCCCCCCCACCCTGCAGCCTACAAGCCCACATAGCCTATGTGGGCACGGGCTCTTCTGCCCCCTCCGGGCTTTGGGGAGGCAGGTAATGGGAGTGCCGGGGTTAATGGCAAGTCACCTGCAGCTACCGCAGGTGACTTGCCAACCCCCAGCCTTGTGAACTGGTATACGGGTTCTCATGGACCCCTTACCAGTTCACAAGGGATTAAATGTAAAAATAAACACACAGAGACATAAGAAAAAAAATTACATTTATTTATTTTTTTTTACTTTACTCACCTCCGATCCTGTGTCCCCCGGCGATCTGCGATGACAGTCTGCTCGGGTGTTTGGAAGAGAGAGCCGGGGGTGGCGATCTCAGCCCTCTCCTCCTCCCCGCCTCTCTCCTCCAGGCACCCGAGCAGACTAATTCTCTGTCTCAGGTGCTGGACTTAAGAAGCCGACTGCACTAGCAGTCGCGTTTCAGGAAGTGGGGGGAGAGGGCGATTTCTGCCCTCTCCTTGCCACAGAAGAAGCTGGGGGGGGGGTGATCGGAGGCCCCCCCCCCCCAGTGAAGAGGAGACCTGTCGAGAGGCAGCGCGACCGCAGGTAAGCAAATGTCATTTTTATTATTTTTTTTTTCTTTACAGTTAGCAGCTGCTGCTGCCGAAGCGGTGGGGGGGGGGCCTATTCTGGGGGCTCTCCTGGAGCCATATGAACCCCCATGGGGGATCGGATGGCACCAAATTAAAGAGGAGACCGGGCCGGATCCATAGGGGTTGGGTGAGTATTTTTTTACATTATTTTTTTAAATTACAGCGGGGAAAGTCAAGCACGTAACACCTACTGGCTTGGCACTTAAGGCCCATATAAGCCAGCCCGTAGGTGTTACGTGCTTGGCACTTAAAAGGTTAAAAGGGACCAATTTAATTTAGATTGCCTTTAAGTACATGGGCTTTATGGTGGATACACAGTATTAAATGGCGTAAATTGCCCTTTGAAACACAAATGAAAAAGGTAACTTGAAATTGATTTGCCCAGTAGGAGATGGCGGCCCACCAGGAATATGTTGCCTGTAGAAGTATGTACAATGAAGGTAACAGGTTGAGCTGGCTTAATTTTTTTCTTGATATTTTATAAGGCCTAATCCAATGCTTGATTTCTCGAATGCCCAATAAATAGACCATATCAGGGCTATAAAAATCACTACAGGCCCAGGAAAGCCTTTTATTTATTTTTTTTAAATGTTTTCTATCAAATCAGTGTCTTATGAATGATTTATTAACCCCAGCTTGACCCAGAGCCAAGGTAGGACTGACAGGATAAGCCACAAAGGACTATCAGCAGTCACATGGGTCAGTTGTAGACACGATTTATCAAACACCAGACCAAAAAGGCAATCTATTTGCTTCGACAGAATTTCATTTACATGTTCTACTCTGCACACTTATGCTGGAGGAAACACTGGCTAGCCACTCTTAAAGATAAATGGCCTGTCTTTCATTTCTTCAATACTTTTTAATCTCGACACACATGGGAGCTTTAGACCACGGGAACAAGTGAGGCAATTTCAGTGAAAAAAAGCCTGTAAAATCATACAACAGCAACCCATTTACCCTGCACCGATGAGCTAAATCAATTGAAAAAAATTTGAATTTTATTTGATTTTTGCACTTGCTGAGCATTACACACTTACTAGAAGAAAGCTCAATGTACCTGTTCAATGCGTGAATGTAATTATTAAGCGTTCTACTAGCTCAGCCATGCTCAACATGTTTCACCATTTGTATCTGCCATATTGCTACAAGACTTTCACACCTGAATTTCAGAATGCCACTTTGACACTTCATAGGAATATATATATATATATATATATATATATATATATATATATATATTCAGTATCTGACAAAATTGATTACACTGAAGATACTGTAAAATGTACACACAGCCTGTATGACAGTGTCAATTTGCTGACTCAACACAAAGTGCCTGATTTATCAAGCACTTCTGCCAGACAGTGCCACATCAGTGCAAATTAGAGTAGTGAAAATTGTCATTTCTTTTTTTATTTTATTTTCACACTTGTGCATTAGTGGTGCAGCAGCATGCTGAGAATTTTAGAAACCATATTTTGCACTACTCTAATTTGCACTGAAATGGCATTGTCTGGCAGAAATGCTTGATAAATCAAGCCCATAGTAATTAATGTCTTAACCCCCGACAACAAAAGTGAGTACATCTCTAAGTAAAAAAGGCTAAATTGTGCACAAAGTGTCAATGTTTTGTGTGGCCACCATAATTTTTCAGCACTGCCTTAACTCTCTTGCCCATGGAGTTCACTAGAACTTCACTGGTTGTCAATGGAATCCTCTTCCACATCTGCATGACAACAACAACATCACAGACCTGGTGAATTTAGGAGACCTTATTCCCCTCCAATTTCCATTTAAGGATGCCCCACAGATACTCAGTAGAGTTTAGGTGGGGAGACATGCTTGGCCAGTCCAGCACCTTTACCCTTTGTTTCTTTAGCAAGGTAGTGGTCAGCTTGGAGTTTTGTTTGGGTTCGTTATCATATTGGAATGCGGCCCTGCAGCCCAGTGTCCTAAAGGCTTGTATGCCAGATACATGCTGGCATTCATGGTTCCCTCAATGAACTGTAGCTTCCTGGCACTCATGTAGCCCCAAACCATGATGCTGCCACCTCCATGCTTGACTGTAGGAAAGACATACTTTGTACTCCTCACCGGGTTGTTGCCACACATGCTTGACACAATCTAAACCAAATATTTATCACGGTCTCATCAGATCACAGGACATTGTTTCAGTAATCCATGTCCTTATTCTGCTTGTCTTCAGCAAACTACTTGGGGGATTTCTTGTGCATCTTTTTTAGAAGAGTCTTTCTTCTGGTATGCAGACCAATTCTGCAAACACAACCTCTGAAAATGACAGACGTGCAGTCAACTTTTTTGGTTGACCATGGTGAGGCCTGTTTTGAGATGAACCTACCTTGGTAAATCGCTGTATGGTCTTGGACACCAAGGGTGTTGGCAATCTTCTTACAGCCTAGGCAATCTTATCAATTCTTATTTTCAGATTCTCAGAGAGTTATTTGCCATTAGGTACCATGTTGAACTTCCAATGACCAGCATAAGAGAGTGTGACAGCGATAACACCAAAATTAAAACACACCTGCCCCCCCCCCCTTTAGACCTTGTAACACTAACCAGTCCAATGAAACTAGGGAGGGAAAATAGCTAATTGAGTACAATTTGGCCAAGTTCACTTAGGGGTCTACTCACTTTTGTTGCCAGGGGTTAAGACATTAAAGAGAAACTCTCCAAGTGCCAAGCTTTTGCAGGGTATGCAGAAATGACAAGATTTTTTTTTAGCATACCCTATAGGAGGCTGTTGCTTCCAAACATTCAAGAAATTATGCTTACCTCATTTTTTTTTGGAAAAAATTAGGACAAACATTTGTTATTGTTCTTCTTGTGTGACCTCACTCAGATGTAAGTTTCAGTTCACACCCAAAGTTAAACATGCTTCACAAAATAAATAGCATGAACCCCATTTCTGATAGCAGTGGCTGAGCCCTTGCTCTGTCTATGGAGATGGTACATGTCATCCCAGCACAGGATTACCCTCCAGATCTTCAGTGCTCAAAGTATTACAGCTGAGGCCACAACGACTGATGAAAGGCTGGAAATAACAGAGAGCAGGAAATTTTCCAGGTCAGGCCTTGTAAATCACAGGTGATCAGTATGAGGAAGTGAAGCACCAATAGAATACACAAGGCAGAATGATAAGTCATACACAGAAAGTCAGTTCTCCAAGTGACACAACAGAACGGGAACCCGGAGGAGTAATCAAGTCAAGGCAAAAAGGCACATGCAGCAGAATATAAGAGTGAATCCAGCCAGCAACAGGTAAACACACATATTACAATGCACCCTAGCAGCAGAATACTGCCTGGGAAACGGATTAGCTTCATGTGACTACTGACCAAGCAGGTACAGAGTCAGCAGAGAAAGGCTTGGACAGGTCCACTAGGGAATAGGTCAATCCACTAGTGAGCCCCTTAAAATAGACAAACCACTTGCATGGTTGGTCTTGTAGTCATATGGTTAAGTAACCCTGGGACATACCAATTTTTAAGTGCCCCGCTGTGTGAGCCCGCCACATAGGCCAGCATTTTAGCGGAGGGCAGCGCCTGGTGAACGCCTGGCACTGTAGGCAAAAACACATTTATGAAAGCAAATCTGATGAGCGACTGTAACAGCGCCATGTAGCATCCAATGTATTATTACAGTCGGCTCAGCGTATAGCACCGGCACTCTAGCTCTTCGTCTCCCATACATTTCAATGACCGTTCATTTGTTTGTGTTTAAACAGCGTGTTTGTTTTTTTTTTTTTTTTTTTGCTCAGATCATTGTGTGACCTCCCCTGGCTGCAAACAAACATTTTTAGAAACTTTTTTGACTTTTTATATTTTTATGCTGAATTGTCATTATAGGTCTGGCACTAAAGTGTTATTATCCCAGTGTTAAAACAATGTCATTCCATGTGCTTTGTTACATGTGTATATGTGTTCAAAAACAGACTTTAATCACACAGCGTCTGGTGATCTATGCTATCCCTTCTTGAATAACCCCATAGTCTCTCTGTAAATGCTCGAGATTAAACAGGTATTATTTGCATCTGAGTGTAGAGTGGGCCCCAAAATCACTTCAATTGGTGGGGCCAAGACAGCCCAGTCTAATACTGTCCACAACAGCACAATACATGGTAAATGGTGTAAAAATGGCAACTATAATGAGACATTATAGCTTTAGAATCTCTAGTATTTGTAGACTGTGATTTACACAAATCCTCCACCTGATGTCACTGTTGTGTCTGCAACTGTATGAGAAGCAAGTTAATAAATTAGACACAGCAGAATGTAAAATAATATTTGCTTGCTATAAAATATTAAGAGGATACAAAGGATGATTTAGACAGAATTATTGTTAGAAAAATAAACTCCCTTTTTCACTTTACATGAACCATGAAGATTACATAGATTCATCGAGTTATCAGGATAACTGACGTGTAAATATGCTCCGAGACAGCCAACAGAAAAGTGAATGGTTAAATATGCAATGCACATACAAATGTTTTCCTTCGCTTACATCTGTTCAAGACATTTCTGCTTTTATTCTGCTGAATAATGAACAACATTTTTACATGATAGGAATTATAATCCCAGGAATTCCATATGGTCCTATTTTTTAAGATATAACCCTAACACAAAGCTTTAGTGAGTTATGCATAGCTAGCCTATATTCTCCCATCGTAAAAAGCTTACTCTACCTTGCTGCTGCTGTTGGTTGTTAGATTTGGCATCTTTCCTGAACTGCTACACCAAACTGCCATTATTATAGATCTGAACTAGGATGTCAAAGTTTTATAACTGATGCCCTTTTTACATGAAGTAGTTATGTACAAGAGTTAAAAATGTGTATGTCAGGAATCCTGTGTTGCTCATCTGATTTGGAATGCACCTGTGAGATTTTTAAAATGATAAAAAAATTGTTTTAATTTTCTACTTTCAAGCAGATTAAAACGAGTAATCGTTGCACACATACACCCTGGAAGGGAGAGAGGAGGATGGAGGTGGGGGTCTTCTTGAGCCCTGAGATGTCATGTGAGTGCTAATGGGGGTGTGGGTGTTGACAGGTTCTCTATATTACTTTAGCAGGAGTACTAATGCCACTCGGGACAATCTCTTAATGTGGACCAACCACATGAACGCATGGCCCTGGAGTATAAAAAACTGCAGGGCTGGTTGAACAAGCAACCTTGTGACATCCTGATTCAGGATCCCCCACAATGTGAGCCACCTGATCACCCAGAATTGCAATCACCTTTTCCAGGAGCAGGTGTATCCCTAACCTCCCTGCAGCAGGGGCACACTCCCACATGTGTTGCATACAACAGAAGTCCGGGAATGCGACCGCTCCTTAATGCTGGGCTCTCGGTCTAAATGGGACCATATGCCATGTATAATAAATGTTCAAAATGAATTGGTTCAGTCAGGTCTACTAAAAGAGCCTGACATATGTGGAGCATGGTTTGGCTGTGTGAGCCATGTGACAAAACAATTACAAAGTATGTCATGGACAGAACCAGAACAAATTTCAGTGAGAGACCAAATTAGAATAAGTACAGTTGGTAGAGCAGTTAAGGAAGAACTTCATCTAGAGCAGAAGACCTGTAATGGTGCCTGAGGGGACTGTGAGAGCTCCTTGTTTGTGTTGTAAGAGAGCTATTTGGAGTTTGTACAGAAGGAATGGCAGCTAAAATTGTTTTGTATCATAATAATGTATGCCAATAAAGGGTATGCTTGTTTTTAGAAGACCTGGGCCCTTATTCATCAAGCGATAGCGCCAGGTAGTGTCCGACGAGCGCCAGGTAGCGGCAGCTAACGGCGACTACCGACTCCAGTACGCCCGGCGGCGGTCACAATGACGCATTTATCAAGCAAAATGAGGCTAGCGCCGGCTAGCGCGGCGGCTGGCGCGGCATTCATCATGAAGCCGACTGCAACGAACAGCGCCGCTGCTAATCCCATCACAGCGACAGGTATGAGCTGGCGCTACCTGCCGCTCTCCCATACATTTCAATGGGAGACGCTGCAATGATTGTTTTTAGTGGTTTTTGTGTTCTTTTCTTTGGCACAAAATTCAACACATGTTTATAGTGATATGTTTTATTAATCTGGCTGGTTATTTATATGTTTTTGAAGTTTTTATTATTTTTGACAATGTAATGTTGTGAGTGACATGGGAATTGCATCTCCTCCAACCAAACTCATTGGCATCAAAATCGCTTGTTTTCACCACAAACGGGGCTTGTAAAGCTATTTTGTAGCCTGTCAGGTTGGGCGGTCACGTTCGCTCTTCGAAATTGTCAGCGCCCAAGCTATTCGGCAGCCCTGTCCTTGATGAATCTGTGTTGGTCAGAGTTTGTGCAGTCGCTGTTTTAATTCGCTATGTGGCGGCGCGAGCGTCGCTGTGCCTCGCTGCGCTGCGTTGTGCGGCGCTGTGCTGTTCATACATGTGCCCTTCTGCCATTTGCAAGGAATTCACGTCCCGCGACCCCAGTCGTTGTTAATGAATACACTGTAGTTGTGAGCGTGCCTGGCCACATATTGCAGGATTAACATTCAGTCGTACCAGCTCATAACAACCCGTTATGCATTCTCATGTGTGCCACATTATCATGTAGTTGTCTAGTTTGATTTTGTGATGACTTTAGGAAGGAATAAGATTTGTATATTTAAGCACAACGGGGTTTGCTTTATAAGGACCTATGCATTACAGTATGTAGAACCCCCTGCTAAATCAAGCTAATAATTCGTGGCGCCTTGGGCCCTAGCTTGTTTTCAAGCGTCATTTTAATTTTTTTCCGCCACTTAGCTTGCACATAGCTGATATTAGCTTGTCCCTGTTGCGCGCATCTTTGTTTTTGAATTTTTAATCACAGTTGCTTGCGTCATATCCGGTTCCGGTATCCTCCTTTGCGTTTCAAAGCCACCTAAAGCTAAAAATGTCTCGCGCTTATGCCAATAGCTTGTTTTCAAGCGTCATTTAAGTTTTTCCGCCACTTAGCTTGCACATAGCTGATATTAGCTTGTCCCTGTTGCGCGCATGTTTGTTTTTGAATTTTTAATCACAGTTGCTTGCGTCATATCCGGTTCCGGTATCCTCCTTTGCGCTTCAACGCCACCTAAAGCTAAAAATGTCTAGCGCTTATGCCAATAGCTTGTTTTCAAGCGTCATTTTCGTTTTTCCGCCACTTAGCTTGCACATAGCTGATAATAGCTTGTTCCTGGTGCGCGGAGCGTTTTTTTTTTTTTTTTATTTTTCCCATGTCGCTTTGGTCATTTCCGGTTCCTGTTTCCTCCTTAGCGTTTCCACAATGCTGCCCAGACGCCGAGTGATGCGCCTCCCCAGCTCCTCCTCCGACTCCGACCCCAGCACCCCTCCCCCACCTCCCCCACCTACCTCACCTCCCCCACCTAGCACCCCTCCCACCCCTTCCCCTCCTGGGCAGGCCAAGAAAAGGCGCAACCGGGTGGATAGCCGCGTTAATGGCCAGGTGGTCAAAGTGAGTATTTGGTTTGTGTATTTTTTGCCTTAAAGTTGCAGAACACACAGGGGGGATTGGCCCTGAAATTTCTTATTTTTCTGGCCAAATTGGATCACTCCCCGTGGGGCATCCCCATTCTGGATGTCCTGCGGGGATGCCCCCCCTGGAGGGCCCTAAAAATTACCTCAGCCCCGTCCCATCTGTGCATGCGTGAGCTGCGGATGCCTCTTGCGCTTACCTCTAGCAGGGTGTACCCCTGCGCAAGACATTTTTTAATTTTGTGTGCAGGCGCACTCCCTGTTAGAGTCAAACGCCACATGCGTACTTTGCCGTGCAGACCCAGCTGAGCTGGTATGCACGTCCAAACGGCCTTGTATGCGCATACCACAGCGGCGCAGAGCGCTGTGCTCGGCTGGCGCAGTCACGTGGGAGCGTCCTCAGTGGTGTATTTGTGGCCTTCCAAGGGGGTTTCAGACAGCGGACCACCCACAATTGGTGTGGCCCACCAAAGTGCACACAAACCCAGAATAGTGATAATCCTGGGTGTGGGTCCACTTTGCTCTGGTCTCTGTATAACTGTTTATGCCATTGTTCTGATGTCATGTATTGATTTGTGTTTTTTTTTCATTTTTCATAGGACTTCTGCATGGCCCAGTACGACTATGCCCGTGGGGGAAAAAAACAAAAAAACAAATTGCCATGGAGGTGAAGGCCACAGTGTCCCGGCGCTTCCACACCGAGCTCTCGATCAGAGCGATTCAACAAAAGTGGTCGGACTTTAAGAGCCGGGACCCTGAAGGCGTGTACCGCCTATATGATGCCTACGCATCAGGTAAGTTAAAGCTTATGCTCTGTTTATACTTTTGGCAGAATCATCTGCTAAGCTGTGTCCATTTGTGCTCTTTATATTAATTATTTTCTTTCACCCCCTCAACACAGATAAGCGTCCTCCCCTGGGGAAACGTGGGAAGGGATTCCTCCCCCGAACCAGGCAGGCGGACTCGGGGGAGTCATCGGGGGAGGGTCCCTCCCACGGGTCCTATTTAGAGGACCCAGGGGAGGAAGGGGATGACGCCCCAGAGGAGTGTGCTGCTGGGGGGCTGGCAGGATCAAGCCTCAGCTCCTCACACTCTGAGTCTGAGGAGTCTCACCAGGCAAGGGGCCACTCTCAAGTGGGGAGTCCAAGTGGGGTGGGAGAAATGGACTCGCCCACACTCCCTGAAGGAGCAGGGAGTGAGAGGGAGGAGGGTGGCCCTTTGCCTGGTGGATCTTCCGACCAGAGTGTGAGGAGCCGAGGCTCCCCGCCTCCTCCTCAGAGCCCTCCCTGGGCTTCAAGTGGCGGTTCATCCCCTGGTGAGTGTCCTTTTTTTAATTGTTAGTCTGTGACAGGTTTCATCTTGCAATTTGTACTTAGCCCTTGCCATTCCTCTCTAATTTGTAGGGCATCATATAGGCGGCACCTCCATGGCCTTTTGGAGAAGCATTCTCCACGGGCATAGTCGTGGTAAGTGTTTGTTGTTATCCATCACATTCCCTATGTTATGACATTCATTAAAGTGGACCCACAAACATTGATAGTGCTTGGATTCTCGAAGGTTCCCTGAAAAATCACATCCCTCACCCAGGGCACCCCCCCCCCAAAAAAACCCCACAGACTCCTTACCTCTTTGGGGGTTGCAAAAGCCACCGTCCAGGCCTCCTGTGTGCCACTCTAGATGTGTGTGCGCCTGCGCTCTGTTTCCTAATGGGCTGCGCGTGCGCACACACTGGAGGAGTGATGTGTGGAAGGCAGCGGCGGCGGAGTACGTTGTCTCACCCAAATTGTGGTGCTCTGCCAAAGCGGACCACAACCCAGAATTGCTGCAATCCTGTGTATTGGCCCACTTTTAACAGACACATGTTTCCTGGTCCATTGTCACAGCTGGTTTGATAATGTACCTTAACCTCACAAACCCCACTACAGTGCTAGCCAACTGGCAACCACCCCTATGTTTCTGCCCACACCATGATGGTTGTTCTCATTTCTTTTCTTGGGTTAAGTTGTTCCCGCTAAAACATGTGGCACACTAGTAACATTAGCCAATCAACTGCTAATGAGTCCTTTACATAGCACTGTCTATGTTATTTGCACATTATCTTTAGGGATACATGTTGCAACCATAACTAATTGACATTAACTCATGGACCAGGAAATATGCTAATTTTGGACAACCTGTATGTAACCATGCAAGCCTTTGATTTTTCAGACTCAATAACCAGATGGATGTCAAATAGTCAGGTGTCATTGGCCCACTAATTGTGTTTTTGTCTTTTGCTTTCTGTTGACAGATGTTGCTACGCAGACGGAGCCAGAAAACCTCCTCCCCACCCCAGCTCCAGGGACGGCCAGCAGCATGGGCCCCCGCCACAGCTGCGATGGTGAGTACATCCCACTTCATATGCCTAAAGACTTGTGAAACCTATGTCTTCTAGTCACATCTGAAGACATTTAAAATGTACCTATGTGTTAATTTCACACACATCTAGATTCCATGTGTTTGTACAATAATCCAACATGCCTGTCTGCATGCTTGATTGTTGCCTCACATTCTTCATTTGGCCACATAGAGACTATTTTTGCCTTAGACACAACCAAATGGGCCATATTAGGTCTGGACCTCTAACATTATAGGGCAAACTCGTGTACTCGTTAGGACTTAGGCCCTGATGTTTGGCTGTGACTAAACACAAAAATGGACACACTGGGACTTATACCTTCTTTGCTTCCCAAGAGTTAAAGTGGAACAACAACCAGGAATTTGACTTTCCTGGGTCTTGGTCCACTATGGTGGGGCACCCCTGATCGTCACCGCTGTGTGACAACCCCCTGAACTCACTTTTACTCCAGCAAACGTACAAGCCGCGGCAAAGTGGCTCCTCCTCCGCCTCCCGCGCGTCCCTTTTTACGCGCGCGTGCCTGCGCCGGCCATTCACAGACAGCCGGCGCAGGCACGCACACGTCTAGAGGGGCGCCAGGGAGGGCCCGGCGGCCGTGCCCCAACGAAACTGAGGTAGGGATTTTGGGGTGTTGGGGGGGTTTCACCCCGAGGGACATCCCGATCTCGGATGTCCCGCGGGGAGGGAGGTGATCGGGCCGGGAATCTGATAGATTCCAGGGCCGATCACCGGTGGGTGTTGGTACACTTTAAGAGTAAATGTATGCTTGGGATGTGTGGTTCACATTCCTGCCAGTCAATAGTACTCATATCATGTTAACCAATAAGCGCACAGTGGTCAACAATGTTAATGTGAGTGTCACCTAATTGGACACACTGACATTACATTGCTACATCTGTGTCTGTTGAGGTCACATTCAATTTATTAATAAATTGTTGTTTCTACATCTCTACAGCTTGTGAAAACCAGCATCGCAGACTGTGGCGGGAGATCAGGCTCCTGAAGCTGATGCTGCTGGCCAAGAAGAGGCGCCGGCGGCGTCGTTAGGGTGGGGGGAAGGCTGGCCTGTTTACGCCCTTTGTTGGGCAATGTTGGCCCTGTTGGCCCTGTTTTTAAATAACATTTTTTGATGAACATCATTACAGTGTGGTGCCTTGCAAAGCATAGTTTAACTGTCTCAAAACCCATTTGTGTGTCAATTTAGCCATATCTTTGGAGCCATTTCATGTGTTAACCATAGTAAGCTATGGTCTCAAATGTGTGGCCTAAATTTACAAATACATTGACATATCTAGATCAAGATACTCATCCCTGACTGTGTTATTAGCTAGTTCTTAGGAAAAACACAATTTAGAGGTGGGTTAAGCAAATATATTTACACAAACCAAAACAAACAAAATTAATATTCTTGGCTGGGTGGCCGGGGAGGTTGGGAGTCATTGCTAGGGGCGGTGTTGGGGGACAACAGTGCAGTAAAAAATATAGACTGCTGTTGTATGAGCTGTTGTATCAACAACAACGTTTGGTCCTGCCGCTGGATCGCTTGTTGCTGCTGGTGTATGGAATCTTCAATTGCATTGGCCAGCCGACCAAGTTGCTGGTTTTGATGCAGGTTCTGCATCAATAGGTCGATCTGGCGCTGCTGGGCCTCATGTTGTTGCTGACACATCAGCACCTGCTGTTCCAACGCCGCAATGCGCTCATTAGTTCCATCACGCGGCTGTTGGCGACTGTAGTCCTCCAGCATCCGGACCCCTAGCTCATAAAAATCAGCACTGGTTGGTGCCACACCTCCTCTTGCTGTGGTTTGAGCCTAACAAAATAGAAAACAACATTTTAGTCAAACCGAACCAATGCAGGTATGCCCCTCAAAATAATTAGCCCAAACAGTCACTATACAACTTACCCTTGTCTGAGCCTCGGAAGCTTGGCCACATGGGACTTGGGAAGAGGTCCCAGCTTGGGGTTCTGGTTCCGCCTCCTGCAAAAACAACAAAGAAAGGAAATGTGACATGTTGCTTCATCCACTACCCACGAACATGCCAATGTGGTTATAGGTCGTCTACATCAGCCATGTTACCTGCGTGTCCTCCGGCACAGGTAGGCTCGAGGTATCGCTGCCAGAGAGTGGCAATTCCACATCCGAGATGTCCGGCAAGTTGGCATATGCTAAACAGGAAAGTCAGGTTAGTAGGTCATTGGACCAAACTCAAATGGAACCTGGCTAGGCTATTGAGGCCATACCTCAACAAAGTGCAAAATGACACACTAGACCAAAGGTATCTGTTAAACTCAGATTGTTAACATGTATGTTAGAGGACTAAGAGGCAATAATTTTGGCAAATAAGATCAGACACATTGCTTAAATTACACATACCCGCAATCTCCCAGATGTCTGGAGTGGGGCCCTCACTCGAGCTTGGACCTTTAAAATACATGTGGACACACAAGTTGCCAGAAGCAAGTGCAACAAAAGTAGAGCCAAAATACAGACTAGAGCAAGGCAAAACAACTTACCCTCATCTCTGGCAGCCTGAACTTGAGGGGCCCTTTCTGGACAGCCGCTTCCGATATTCGGGTCAACTAAAAAACACAAGTAATGGCTCTAAATATTCCTCAAACTACTACGGTGAATGTTTGTCCAAAAATATGTCCTCCAAAATACATTGCTATCACTCCAAGAACTATTAGACTGACCCTGGGGAGGGAAGAAGCACTCCCAAGAGGCATCTTCAAGTTGACAAAGCAAACATGTAGATTATTAGACTAACCAAATTGAACCAGTGTAACAGAAACAGCATAAAGGATACATGGGGTATTGCTATACACACCAACAGGGTCCTGTTGACCTGCAACATCGGAAGTGGGGTCCAAAGATGAACCAGTCACTTGGCCTACCAAGAAAAAAGAGGAATGAGACACATGCACTTGGGTTAAAGTGGATAAAGCAAGGTGGACACATGCACTTACCGACATCCAAAGAGTAGCTTGGATCCGGAGGAGATGCTGGGGCCAATGGCGTGGGAGCTAGGCAAAAATCAAGCAAACATTGAGCCATTGTTAATGTGCATGGAAAAATACAACATGCATTAAGGTGTGTGTGAGCAGCTCATTCACTAATATTCACTAATCAAGGCCAGTGTGGCTTCCACATTTATATGCAGATATATGGCCACACATCTCTGGCTTCAAACATATCTACACATGTTAGGGCCTTGTTAGTTAGTTGCTGTGAGTGTTACAGTGGGCGTGAAATTAGGCCGCAGGCCCATATTATTAATACTCCACAGTGCAACACTCGATTGTTGGAGCTGCTCCCACACCCATTTGTTCCCCAAACAACCAGCACCAAAATTAGTGGTAAATACCTTCAATGGCAGACTGGGTTAGCCTTGAGGTTGCTGGAAGGGCAGGAGTTTGGGTGTCCTGAGGCACATCCCGGACAGCAGCATGTGCACCTATGCAGAAAGCAACAGACAGGAAAGTAAAAAATGTATGAGCTCTAATGTACTACTTCACAGGTCCTACTGTTAGTTGGTCAGAAAGACAAAAAAATCACATACATTAACAGTAGCTTTTCTAAAAAGGCAGAAAATATGTACCTTCAGTCCAACCTGTGGTGTCATCCCCAGGATCCACACCCTGCAGCCGAGCCAGTGGAATTTTGGCCTTCAGCATCTCCTCATACGGCCTGTAGGTACTCTTTGGAGCCTGGATGGTCCCACTGTCCACATCAAGATCGTGATTCATCTTTTTCATAAGGGCCCCTCTCAAAGTGTAGAAGCGTTTCCTGCAGGATGGGCCACTACGTGGGTGTTGAGCAGTGCTACTAAGCTCCACACCAATGGCATCCCACAGTTTGCTTCTTTCTTGTTTGCCTATGGACTTGCTTTGGGAGCCAAAGAGTAGCTCCCATTTAGCAAGGGTAAGGCGCACAAGATGATTATTCTCAGCCAAATTAAATTCAGGCTCCCTCTTGGCACCTGGGCGCTTAGCCTGGGGTGCTGCCCCACCTTCAGGCTGGGCCCTTTTCCGTAAGGGAGGTCTGCGCACAGCACCCACCAAACTCCTACTTGGGCCTGCTGTGGCCGGCAGATGTCCTGAATTTGGCTCCATCCGGTAGCTGCACACACACACAAATACACACCCAACAAGCACGCATGCAGACTACAGAATGGCATCGCAATCTGTTTGGGTTGGGCAGGTTTTATGTGCTCTAACAGCCAATCACAAACCAGGCCACTTAATTGATTCACACATACAGCCCAGTTCCTTCTAGCCACACCTCCACTGCACTGACTGAAGCATGTGTGTTAGCCAATTAACTCATTACAGACCTCATTAACCAAACAACACACACCCAAATACAACAATGGACTGATGTATCTGAACCCCTTGTGACATGTGGCTAGCCTAACGGCTATTTAAATAAACAGCAGCTTACCTTTCATTGGCCCACCACTGAATTTTCGCCCATGTCCGTTAATTCACGCAAGTTTCGGCTCACGTACGCTAGTAGCGCTACTAGCGTGCGCGTGCGCACTCCGTTTTACGCACACCTGGGTCGGCTAATTGGCGCCCGGAAATAGCAGAGCAACGCAAAAGGCGGCAAAGCGGACCTGTCCTTTTTGAAAGAGAAGTATAAATGGAAGGAATTTTCAAGCTGCTGGTATTCTTACACTGTGGCAAAGGCTGTGGTGTGGTGCGGTGCTCGCTTGCTTCCCTTAGCTCATTTGAGCCTCTGTCTGGGTTCTGTCCTCACTCTCTGTGGCTTGTTGGGTGATTTCTGACATCAGTGCTGTTTCTTTAGGAGCTTGTTTTTGGTGGCATATGCAAATATTGTGTAGCATACAGCAAGTGAGGCTTGATTTTGGGGCCTTTTGTGGGCTGTGCAGCAACTCCCCTCTTGGTTGTGCCTAACTTAGAAAGCTGTTTTTCAGCAGGCTGGTGGTTTGGACCACTATAGTTCTGGTTTTGTGGTGAGC
Organism: Gastrophryne carolinensis; assembly: GCA_027917425.1. Taxonomy (NCBI): domain Eukaryota; kingdom Metazoa; phylum Chordata; class Amphibia; order Anura; family Microhylidae; genus Gastrophryne; species Gastrophryne carolinensis. The sequence continues at coordinate 122,087,512 of CM051236.1, forward strand.
TGCATTGTAGCGGGTGTGTGTGGAGTGTGATTGTTTGTGTGTGTGGTGTGTTTGTGGTTTTTGTTTTGTATTTTTTGATTTTGTATATATCTTGAGTGTGTGTGATGGATAAGAGGGTGATGTATGGTGTCTGGCTGGATGGATGTATGTGTATGCTGAAAGAGCAGGAGGAAAGGGAGCGGGGTGTTGTGAGGCTTAGGGCACCCCGCTCCTTTGCAATCCGCCTTTCAGTATGGGACTTAAGTGACGAGCAGATCAGGAGCCACTTCCGTCTGTATCGTGCTGCACTACAGTCCCTATATGATCAGATTAAGCACAAAATCGAGCCATCCACCAAACGCACTCAATCCATTCCAGGCATAGAACGCCTGTGTGCCACTCTTAATATTTTGGCACAAGGGACCTTCCAGGCAACCTCCGCCCTCCTCAGCGGGATAAGCCAGGCTACTATGAGCCGCATATTAATCCAGGTAGTTCTGGCCATTTGTGATTTAATCCCAATTTACATCAAGTTTCCTGAGTATGAGGAAGAGGTTGCCAAAATAAAACATGCTTTCTATCTGATGGGAGGGATCCCGAATGTGCTAGGGTGCGTTGATGGTACACATATCCCTTTCCGCCCTCCCCGTGCACAGGAGCTGTATTACAGAAACCGAAAGCATTTCCATTCTATGAATATCATGGTTGTCTGTGACCCAGACATGAGGCTGCGGGCGGTGAGATCGGGGTTCCCCGGCTCATGCCACGATTCTTACGTCTTGCAGCGGACAGTCCTGTGCCGGAAGTTTGAGAACAACGAAATGCCAGCTGGCTGGCTACTGGGTAAAAAATTAACCATGTCAATGTATTTTGAAAATAATATGTGGCCTAGTAAGCCAAATTCTTAAAAAAAAACAAAAAAAAAACATGTACTAGTACTAATTGCTGTCTCTCTCCTTGTGTTTTTTCTACAGCGGATAAGGGATATGGGCAGAGAACGTGGGTCATGACTCCGGTCAGGAGCCCACGGACCTCTGCCCATGAACGCTACAATGCAGCACATCGCAAGACCAGAAGCATTGTGGAAAGAACCATCGGCCTGCTGAAAGCACGCTTTCTCTGTTTGGCACGGCCAGGAGGAGAGATGCTCTACAGCCCACAGAAGGTCTCCAAGATCATCCTTGCCTGCTGTGTGCTACACAACATTTGCATTTGTCACCGAATTCAAGCCCCCGAGGAGACAGCACTGGTGCCAGAAATCCCCAACCTGCCCGCAGAAAGAAGTGAGGACACCCAGACTGGCGATGAGCTAAGGGAAAGGATGATCACTTCTTTTTTTGCGGTAAGCTAACTACCCTTCACTCTAATGCAAGTACTGCACTACTGGGTAAATGTATTTGACCTCCCATCAAAATGAGAAAAAAAACACTCTAAGGGGGGTGTAAGATGACCCAAACCATTCTAAGGGGGGTGTAAGATGACCCAAACCACTCTAAGGGGGGTGTAAGATGACCCAAACCACTCTAAGGGGGGGTTTAAGATGACCCAAACCATTGTAAGGGGGGTGTAAGATGACCCAAACCACTCTAAGGGGGGTGTAAGATGACCCAAACCATTCTAAGGGGGGTGTAAGATGGCCCAAACCACTCTAAGGGGGGGTGTAAGATAACCCAAACCATTGTAAGGGGGGTGTAAGATGACCCAAACCACTCTAAGGGGGGTGTAAGATGACCCAAACCATTGTAAGGGGGGTGTAAGATGACCCAAACCACTCTAAGGGGGGTGTAAGATGACCCAAACCATTGTAAGGGGGGTGTAAGATGACCCAAACCATTGTAAGGGGGGTGTAAGATGACCCAAACCACTCTAAGGGGGGTGTAAGATGACCCAAACCACTCTAAGGGGGGGAGTAAGATGACCCAAACCACTCTAAGGGGGGTGTAAGATAACCCAAACCATTGTAAGGGGGGTGTAAGATGACCCAAACCACTCTAAGAGGGGTGTAAGATGACCCAAACCATTGTAAGGGGGGTGTAAGATGACCCAAACCACTCTAAGGGGGGTGTAAGATGACCCAAACCATTGTAAGGGGGGTGTAAGATGACCCAAACCATTGTAAGGGGGGTGTAAGATGACCCAAACCACTCTAAGGGGGGTGTAAGATGACCCAAACCATTGTAAGGGGGGTGTAAGATGACCCAAACCACTCTAAGGGGGGTGTAAGATGACCCAAACCACTCTAAGGGGGGTGTAAGATGACCCAAACCACTCTAAGGGGGGTGTAAAATGACCCAAACCACTCTAAGGGGGGTGTAAGATGACCCAAACCACTCTAAGGGGGGTGTAAGATGACCCAAACCACTCTAAGGGGGGGTGTAAGATGACCCAAACCACTCTAAGGGGGGGTGTAAGATGACCCAAACCACTCTAAGGGGGGTGTAAGATGACCCAAACCACTCTAAGGGGGGTGTAAGATGACCCAAACCACTCTAGGGGGGGTGTAAGATGACCCAAACCATTGTAAGGGGGGTGTAAGATGACCCAAACCACTCTAAGGGGGGTGTAAGATGACCCAAACCATTGTAAGGGGGGTGTAAGATGACCAAAACCACTCTAAGGGGGGTGTAAGATGACCCAAACCACTCTAAGGGGGGTGTAAGATGACCCAAACCACTCTAAGGGGGGTGTAAAATGACCCAAACCACTCTAAGGGGGGTGTAAGATGACCCAAACCACTCTAAGGGGGGGTGTAAGATGACCCAAACCACTCTAAGGGGGGGTGTAAGATGACCCAAACCACTCTAAGGGGGGTGTAAGATGACCCAAACCACTCTAAGGGGGGTGTAAGATGACCCAAACCACTCTAAGGGGGGGTGTAAGATGACCCAAACCATTGTAAGGGGGGTGTAAGATGACCCAAACCACTCTAAGGGGGGTGTAAGATGACCCAAACCACTCTAAGGGGGGGTGTAAGATGACCCAAACCATTGTAAGGGGGGTGTAAGATGACCCAAACCACTCTAAGGGGGGTGTAAGATGACCCAAACCACTCTAAGGGGGTGTAAGATGACCCAAACCACTCTAAGGGGGGTGTAAGATGACCCAAACCACTCTAAGGGGGGGTGTAAGATGACCCAAACCATTGTAAGGGGGGTGTAAGATGACCCAAACCACTCTAAGGGGGGTGTAAGATGACCCAAACCATTGTAAGGGGGGTGTAAGATGACCCAAACCATTGTAAGGGGGGTGTAAGATGACCCAAACCACTCTAAGGGGGGTGTAAGATGACCCAAACCATTGTAAGGGGGGTGTAAGATGACCCAAACCACTCTAAGGGGGGTGTAAGATGACCCAAACCACTCTAAGGGGGGTGTAAGATGACCCAAACCACTCTAAGGGGGGTGTAAGATGACCCAAACCACTCTAAGGGGGGTGTAAGATGACCCAAACCACTCTAAGGGGGGTGTAAGACGCCAATGTTGGTTATCAAGTAATGCATTTTTTTTTTCAACGAAAAAACAACTTTAAAGATATATACTAACTGCACTTTTTTTAATTTTTCAGGCACCCCGAGATGCACCCTGATCAATACTTTCCTTTTCACAAACTTTACTGCACTTTCCTTTGATTTATAATTTCTGTTGGACTTTTCATTTTCAATTTCATTTCTGTTTTCATTTTATTTAATTTTTAGTGTAAAAATAAAAAATATATATATATATACATGTGGCTATGTGTTTAATTCTGTTGTAAGTTTCCTTTTCATTCTAATTCCTATTTTAATTTTCCTTTTCTTTCTCATTTCTGTTTTTATTTTCCTTTTCTTTCTCATTTCTGTTTTTATTTTCCTTTTCTTTCTCATTTCTGTTTTTATTTTCCTTTTCTTTCTCATTTCTGTTTTTATTTTCCTTTTCTTTCTCATTTCTGTTTTTATTTTCCTTTTTTTTCTCATTTCTGTTTTTATTTTCCTTTTCTTTCTCATTTCTGTTTTTATTCTCCTTTTCTTTCTCATTTCTGTTTTTATTTTCCTTTTCTTTCTCATTTCTGTTTTTATTTTCCTTTTCTTTCTCATTTCTGTTTTTATTTTCCTTTTCTTTCTCATTTCTGTTTTTATTTTCCTTTTCTTTCTCATTTCTGTTTTTATTTTCCTTTTCTTTCTCATTTCTGTTTTTATTTTCCTTTTCTTTCTCATTTCTGTTTTTATTTTCCTTTTCTTTCTCATTTCTGTTTTTATTTTCCTTTTCTTTCTCATTGGTGGTTTAATTGTATTTCCTTTTTCTTTAAAAAAAAAAAAAAAATACATGTGGCTATGTGTTTAATTATGTTTTATTTTGCATTTACATTCTAATATCTGTTTTAATTTAATTTCCTTTTCAACACAAAATAAAAACTAAAAAAAGTAAAGAAACATGTTGCAATGTGTTTTATTCTGAAGGTACTTGATTCCCAGCCCACAGCAAAGCAAAGCGCAGGCGCTGTGTTGAATAGCGTGGTCAAACTGACTGACAGCGCCTACAAAGCTGAGCTCCAACATCATATTCAGCAATGTAGGCGTTGTTCCCAACAACGCCAGGTAGCGACTGAGGAGGCCTGCTATAGCGAATCGCTACCGCCCGCGGCTGACGCTAGCGGCGCTCATAGCGCCATACTTCAGTCGCTCATCTGTCGCTACCTGGCGCTATTGATGAATCGGCCTCCCAGTGTCTTGTGCTTTCGTTTTGCAACATACTGTAAGTAAGGGGCAGGGTCGGACTAGCCATAGGGAGACCCGGGACAATACACACTGGGTCGAACTGCTTTGGGGCCATTGGGCTGTTGCTTTTAACACCCACATTCAGTTCCTGTGCTGTTAGTCTCCCTATCAGCAACCCCCTTTACCCAGCCCCACTGTCCCCTCAAGCCAAGGAACCCCTCAATGCTATATCTCTGGCATCATTGTGGGGGGTCCTTAGCAAGGATGTTCTGGGCTGGCCAGGGGCTGGTAAAATCCAGGACTGATTTTTGGTCCCAGTCCACCACTGCCAAGTATCTACAAAGTCTTAAAAATAGTGAGCACAACCACCACTTTGGTTATATTTATATATATATAGATTTCTGTGACTTCAGAAGTGCTCGCTATAACTGCTATAACATACAGTAAAGTAAAACAGGCTCACTGAATGTTAATGATAAAGACTCTGTAAGGCAACCGTAGGCAAGCAAACCCATGCTTCTGAAAAATAATAACACGGCAAAAATGTATATGATTATCTCTCCGATAGGCAGAAGATGCAAACAAGAGTGGGAAAAAATTAATTTTATTTTCCAAGATTAGTTCGCATCCACCTGTCACGCAGGTCCCTCCAACGTGTTCCATCTCAAAGTAATAAAAATGTATTCCCTCAAGGCCTTTAATAATATTCTTTCTATTTTAGCTGCATATCAAGAATTGCAGCATATTTTGACAGAGCTAGTTAATCCCTAATTTAGCATGTGGAGTAAAGCATCTCATTTTCTGAAGATAGACAAAGGCTCTTATTAGTTAGAAAACTATACGTGACCACAAAGAATAAGAAAGAACTACTCAAAACAATGTTAGTATTTTACTGTACTATTATGTTCACTTAAATTATGCTTATGTACAAAACCTTTGAGTCGTTTACATCTAATATTAAACAAATCTTGAAGTGTTAGGCAAAGTTTTTCACACGATCATATCTAAGGGCAGACTGGGGCTTAAAAATCTACCTAAAACTTTGCTGACCAGACTACAACCAGCCCATGAGCTCCTTAGCCCTGCCATCAAGGAACTTTTCCGCTAATCACGTTTATCAGCTAGTGCTATAGCTTGCAGAAACAGATCATGGGCATAATGGATATAATGGATATGTAAGTGATGGAACTGAAGCTTTACTATTGTAGGGGCAGATACTGTGGGTGGAGGTGTCTTCATGGGGGGGTTACAATGGGACCAGATGTAGGGCTGTTTTGGAGGGGTGATGGTAAACACCCCATTCAGGACAGGCTATGAAGAAGTTGAGCCTTCACTGAGTGGAAGAGTGGTTTGAACATTTGGTGTGCCAGTGCCTCCACCCAGAATAGGGCCCTTGCAACTAATAGGGAACACCATTCTGGAAAATAGATCACATTGTCTAAGCAAAACAATACATTTGGAGCAGAAGAACTACTGCTCACAGCAACCGTTTACCTTAGTCATTCAATTACACAGTCAAGTATAATGGTACTAGGAACTTTATGTAATAAAGGTTAACTTGCAAGTATGAATGGGCCATACACAGTATAACAACACAATGAAAGTCCCAGCTGGGGCTTTAGTAAGTTTGTGCACATATACCTGGGTATATATATATATTCAATAGCTAAATACCTTTAGGAGAAAGTTGACACAGGATGCAAGTTGCAGTGGCCCCTGATGTTGACTTCGGAAGATGATTCACTCTTGACACGCAGTAGGTGATGAGGAGATATGCAGCAGCAGTTGAAGATTCTCCACAAGACACACACAGGTTAACAGGCAGAAGGCAATAAAGAAGTTCGGGGGCAGCAACAGAAGGTCCCCCACATGGCACCAGCAGCTGGACACACAGTTGAATAGTGTAGCAGTCTGAAAAGTGATTTAGGCACCACTTTGAGGCTATATATGCAAATTGCAGCAGCACAACTCCTGGCAGAAAACCATGTGCTTAGGTCCCCCCTGCATACACTCAGTCTCTCTTATATATAGTCTTTGATACCCCCAGTCAGGGTCTGCAAATCCCAACTTGCAGGGGCAGTAAGTATGTAATCAGCAGCTAGAGAGACAAAGAGTGATCTGCAACAAGCCCTCTCACTCTATGATCTTCAGATGCAACTGTTCCATTTGCAACTCTGTGGAAACTGAGCACCTCACTGCACAGGTATCAGGAGCATGGTTGGGGGGCAAGTGGAAGCACCAATTGGAGAGAAGTGTTGGAGGAAGAAGCAGTATGAAGACTCTGCGTGTGGTAGTCTGCATGCTGCAGGCAACACCCAGTCCAAGTGGCCATAAATAGTGCATCCCACTGGAAACTCACCATATTTCCATCTGCTTTGGTTTTGTATGCAGTGGGTTAAGATTAAAACCAATATTTTGTTCTAACCCCCAGGTTAGATGCAGTCTTACCTGTCTGACCAAGTGGCCATAAATAGTTCAGCCCACTGAAAATTCTTTCTGTGCTCCTTATGAACGTTCTATCTTTGGTCATTTGATTTTCACTGTATTTCTCTCTGCTTTGGGTTTGTAGGAAGTTGGGATTAAAACCATTATTTTTTATGTAACCCCAAGGTTAGATGCAGTCTTACCTGTCTGTAATGATGACTAAAGGTTCACCCAAGTCAAGTACCTTTTAACCATACATTTGAATTGTCTTCAGGGGCATAACTATAGGGGGTGCAAGGGGTGTGACCTCACTGGGACCCAGGAGGTCAGGAGACCCATCATTGTTGCTCCTCCACCTTATTTATTATATTTGCTCACTTGGCATTATTTAAAGAAAGGAAGAACCATTCATTTCAGGCTTTAGTTGCTTTTAGTTGCATCCAACAGAGTTAAAAGACAGAAAAGGTTTACTTTATGAGCCTTAAATGGGTCCTGTTACATTTAGTTTCGCTACCGAGTTAGAAAATTGCTTCCCTTATTATGAAAAGTGGCGTAAGCGATTTGACAGGCCTTAACCTTATGCAGATGTTTTGGAATATCATAAAGATTATTCATTCTTGAAAGACATGGGGTGGCCATCTTGCCACACAACTGATGTGCTTACACATGAGAATTAGGGGGGTGCTGTGCCAGCAGCAATTCCTTATCATAAATAAGGAGAAGCTAGCACGTCATTATTCACACAAACACTGAATAAACTGCTAATGTATCAAAACAAATCTGTGTGAGGGAAGCTGATACTATGTATCTTTATAGCGGTGGTGGTGGCAAAATTACTCAGTCAGGTGATAAAATGTATACAACGTATTTTATTCAATGCTGAGGCAATACAGCTGAAAGCTGAAACTATTTCTGGCTAGAAATATGAGATGATTGCACAGATCTATGAGGCAATTTTGACTGAGGGACTCAGACTGCAGAGTCTGCCTGCTATTCCAAACATCTGCATGGTGTTAAACCGTCTCAATATGCTTATGCCACAGAATACCATAGAGGGGATTTTGGGGAGCAGTTTACTAAGCTTTGATTTTTTTGACTGGAGGTCCACTTTAACCAGCCCTCTAAAGGATACCTTAATGATAAGTGATCTATGGTGAATATTAGTTTGATACCCATCATTGGGGAAGTCGTTTTAGCTCTAAAACATAACTGAGGGCACAGATGCATTCAAATATACCTCTGACATTTTGTATGTTTTTATTGTTGCTTGGACTATAAATTAGAGCAAAGTGTTAATGGATTATTTTGGGAAAAACAAAAAAAAAAATGGTTATACTTACCCGGCCACCACCTGTCTCTCAGTCAATTAAATTTACACACCTCTGTCCAGCTGTCAGGTTAGCTGCTGACAACATGCCCCCTAGCTGGTTTTAGTTGGTGCTTCTACTTCCAGTCATAAATATTTCATGTGAACCAGTATGTAGCGTACAGCATTAGGGTTTGAAGCCAGGAAAATTGTTTTTAATTTACATTTGTTATCTTTAAAAATATGCTTTTACTTTGCAATATACCTACCCAAATTCTCTTGAACTTCATGTGGGAGACACTGGTTTACTAACAATTATAAATGAGAGGAGCTGAAATTTTGAACATGCTTTTGATGGGGACCCTGAGTAGATTAATGCTGGACCGGAGTTAATATAACTTCGTCTAAGAGGCTGATTCATCATTAGCGGGAAGTAGCGACAGATGAGCGTCTGTAGCAGGCATTTTCAGAGCGCTTGCTAGTAGTCACTGTGCTCAGCCGTGGGCCGCTACTTTATAGCGACTCAGTCGTTGTTCAGTAATGTTGAATACATTATGAGGAGTCGCTATTTGACCAGTACAGCGCGGTATGGGAGCGCATGTTAGCGACTGCTCATAGCGACCGACTCACACCATATTCAGGAAAAAAACAGCCTCACATATCTCTGGCGCTGAAAAATACTTGTTTGAAGCCCAGAGCGCAGGAGGCGGTGTGTTTAAAGTCTGTTTTCAAGCATCTATCAACTAGTAACAAAGCGAAAACATATGGAATTACATTGTAGCAACATTGTAACATGAACACTTTAATGCCAGACCTGTAATGTCATTTCTGAAGAAATATTTAAAAAATGTAAAAAATGTGAAAAAGCAGCTTTTTCAGTGCCAGAAGAGGTCACAGAATTATTTGTGATTTTTGGGGAAAAAAAAAACTCAGTTTAAAGAGAAGAAAAGGTTCGTCCATTGAAATGTATGGCAGAGCGACAGGTAGCGAGAGGTCATACCTGGCACTGTGCAAGGCTGAACGCTGGCGCTGTTCGCAGAGGCTTTGAAAATGATGAATCAGACGCTACATGCCGCTATCCCAGTCGCTAAACAGATTCTGCTTGATAAATGTGGAATTGCGTGCCGTGTCCGGCGTTGACCAGTCGCTATCTGTCGCTACCTCTCATTAACCAGGTGCTACCTGATGCTATCCTTTCTTAAATAACCCCAAGCAGAAAGTAAGGCTAGATTTCCTCAATAAGGTCAGAAACATGAAAAATATCCTATAAACCTGCCCTGCTCTGAAATTTAAAAAAATACGGCTATAGGTGAGCTAGATTGTATCATGATTTGGAACCTGGCTGTGGGCCACAATGAATAGGTTTAGATTTTTTTTTATTTTGAAATAGCAGTCTCCACAAACTTCACTCATTTGTCCTTCCACCACCCCCTACATCCATATGTAACAATTCCCACAGGCTAGCAATGCTGATTGGCTTACCTCTCTGGATAGATGGGTCCTGTTTTAAAAGCCCTCCTCCATCAGTCCCAAATCTTACCAATGTTTCCAACAATTATTATAGAAACAACTATTTTACCAAATTATTGTTCCAAAGATTTCATCCAGGGGTGGTGGTGTACAATCAATGTGTTCCTCACTGCCACCACTATCAACTTGCCAATGCGCCCTCCTGTATCGCTCTGCCTGTATTTGGCTATCAATACTGAACTCCTATTTAACTACCCTTACATATCAGTCCCATTTACCCCTTTACCTTTACCCACAGCAGGTCAGGTGCCACATCAGATGGCTCTGAGGGCCACATTTGGACCGCAGGTTGAGCTTATGTAGAGTAACTCAATGCAATTTGGTTAACACCTAATTTTGTCTAGCAACTTTTCTAATATTTAACTTATTTTATTTAATCTTTCCCTCAAACAGATAACTACATCAGAATTATACACAGCCTTATCAAGCAGCTTTTGCATCAATAAAGTTAAGACAAATTATGCAGTATCCGAGCAGTGGATGCCTGCGGGAGACGGGATATCGTTAAGGTAGCTCCAGCTTTGCTGAACATGTAGTCACTGTGGCTGCATTGGGAATTATTTGCATCAATTCAAATGACCCTGCTAAATGCTTATAGAATGATATGTCTAATAGCTAGGGTAAACCAAAGTAATTAGTAGAGGTAACTTAGTTGGCAGAACTACTAATATATTACTTAGGTCTAACTACCTATTTGTTCTGCTTCAACAGTGCTGAGAATCGTAATAAGAACTATCATTGCGCACAGAAAATAGAACCAGTCCAAGATACATTAAACATGCTTTATGGAAAAAGGACGCAATACGCTTTTCTGCTATTTTAATAGCTTTTGGTTAGACACATTCATTGTGTTTTCTGGCAAACATTTTTTTCAAAGCAGGCCTCCTGTCTAACGCAGCGTCCTTGAAACGTATCACTTAAAGGGAAAGCAGTGTTTGATTGGGATTTTTGAGTATATTATTGTGTGTGAAAAAGATGTCTTCGAAGTGCTGAACTTATCCTGCATTCTTTTTTCTTATTTTAGCAAATGTATGTTTTATGTAAGCAGTTTTCTCTACCTGCAATCGGTTGCTATTAGCAGCAAGTTTGGACACTGATCTACAAAATGAAAGAATTGAGCCCAGTACTCACAGACGTTGGTTGCTGCTGGGAATGTGTAAGTGTTAGTGGTCTCACTCACCTCTGCAGCAGCAATAGCAGCAGAGTTGTACATGGCTTAGTTCTCTCTTCTTCCAGACCTTGGTGTACAGACTTGGTTAATGAGAGCTAATAGGAACAGACTGCAGGTAGTCAAAATTGCTTCCATAAAAACACATTTGCTAACATAAGGAACATTTTTTTTAAATGCTAGAAAAACACTTTTCCTAATTCTCCTGTTCAGGGCAGTGCAAGAGGGGACTAGAGGATCCGCTTACCTAAATGCTGCTCCCGTACCACCAATGGAAGTTGGCTGTACACAGGTCACACATACCCACCAATCAGAATGAGGAAGCACACTTCCTGGCTTCACAAACTTGGACTGTGAGAGATTTATTGGTGGCTGGCAAGCAGTGGTAAGGTGAGCGGGTCCTCTAGTCCCATTTTGGATGAACAGCTCTCTAGTCTCAAAGGGACTCTAAACCCAGCTCAATAATTAGCCAGCAAGCAACTCGCCTTAGAGGTAGTAAAAGCAGAAGCAAGCCTCCAAAGTTTGCAATCTTTTGCAGAAGCAGGGCTCCAAAATTTGCAATTTTCCAGTCCTACAATGCATGCGTGGCCGCTCGTGCAATCAGCACACTCGGATCTGCTCGTCATCCAGGAGCTCATCTTATATGAGAGGATCTGAGCACACTCATGGCCGCATCCCCCGCTATCCCTCTAACAGGGAGCGTGCCCACGCTGGCCATTCACAAATGGCTGGGTGTAGGCACACGCTCTGCTAGAGGGATAGCGCGTGTGCTGCCGCTGCTCTTGCATGCACCGTTGGACCGGGAAGGAAGGTGAGTTTATGGGTGACCTTGGGGTTTCACAGAGTGGGGAATCCCGGGGGAGGGAATCAATATCTATAAGATTCCCAGGCCGATCTCAGTTTGTTTTGGTCCACTTTAAGTATGGTTAAATATGTTTAAGACTCATGAAGCTGAACCATGACACGCCCTTCCAAGCTTAGCCATGACCCAAGAAAATAAGCAAAGAGATCACTTCCACCTAGAATACATACAATCAGAGCTTTTCAGGTGCTTTGGGATGGTGTATTATTTACTGTCCCCAAGGGTGATAAGGCGGGAGAATTTAGCATTTGCCTGGACAGGGACTTAAATTATATGAAAGTCAATAGCCTGGGCTCTGATGGGTGCAAATGGGTTTGAAAGAAACAAGGGCTAATTGAGTTAGAAAATTGGTCAAATGCTGTGGGTCAACTGTCAGACAGTCTCCAGCTCATGTGAGGCATTGGTTGGTCTGGGCACGCAGATGACTTGAGCTGGACATAGTATCACACATACTGCCAAACCCACAAAGCAACCAGCAACAGTAGTATTTTAGGCGAGTAAATGTGCTTTTTTGCCATCATTTCGCTGTAGTATATGAGAAATTTCCCAGTGATATATGGTTTTTATGACCTATGCAGTGGACAAAATTCTTACCACGCTTGTTGCCTCTGCCTTATACTGAACTTCTCTCTTTTCTTCACAATCCATATTCAGTCACTAGCCACCTCCTGTTGCCTGTAACTCAAAAATATTGGCCACATCCATCATACCTGAAACCACTAAAACTCTTGCACAAGCCTAGGACTTATCACACTCATCTTACCATCTTACCACTCCTCAGAGCACTGCACAATGCTAAGTATGTACTATTTATGACCGGATCTCCTGTTTCCACCTCCTTTCCATTAGATTGTAAGCCTCCTCTCCTGACGTACTCCCTCATCTATATGTTTAGTTACACTATTACATCTGATTCATAATACCATGTGTATTATATACATTGTTGTCATTGTCTGTTTTATAATTATTTTACATGTCTCACTCCTGTAAATCTTATTTTGTACAGTGACACGGACTATGATGGAGCTTTATAAATAAACAATAATAAGAAGAAGAAGATCTCCCCCCCAAAAAAAGAAACAGCATTATCTAGCTCATAAGTAGCCACTTATTGGCCAAGAAAATTGCCAAATTGCATAATGTGAGTACCATGAAAGTTGAAACAATACAAAATAAAGTCCACCGACCTATTCCAAAACCAAAAGATGGGCGCCCAGGTAAAGTTTTGGAGTCAACAAGTTGGCTCATCACAAGGTCTATCAGTTCTGGCTTGACAAACAAGGTGGAGGTGACCATTATGCTTGAAGAAGAAGCTATAACTTTAATAAGTACAAAATGTGGACAGTAGAAGATTGGAAATGGATGTTTGTGTGCGATTATATAAAATTTAAAAGACTGGGCTATTATGGGTGCAAATGGGTCTGGGAGAAACAAAGAAAAAGGGGGTTAATGGAGTGAGAAATTAAAGGAACTGTCAAGTTCGGTGGAGGAAGCCTGATGATATGAGCTTGTTTCACAGGCAAAGACTTGACCAGAATTGATTGTAGTCTTAATGCTGAGCTATATTTCGAGTACTGTGGGTATAAAACGGACGACATTGATTTCCAGCAGGAAAACAATTCAAAGCATACTCAAAGATTGACGAGGCACTGATTTGACCCCCACAGATCTCAACCCAGAGTGAAAACAGCGTGTGTCATGTTACAGATGGGCCATGCCCTCAAGACAGGGACATTTGTTTTCCAGAGCTGTATATAATTGTGTAAAAATATTTCAGCTAATTTCCAAGTAAATTCAGTAAACTAAAGATGAAACAAAAATATTTCATTTCTTCCTATAAATAGCAATAAAGAAGTCTTTACACTGTAAAAAAAAAAAAACTTAAACGTGATGCGCCCCGGTCCAAAGGCGAATGCACGGGCTCTCATCCTATCAGAGCTGTTTTCTAATTCGGCAGTTCTGATAGGACGAGAGCCTGCACATGCACTGTTAATATGGGGGATTTCACACAGCAGGGCATCCTAATTTGTGATGCCACCGGGGCACAGAACAAAACCCAGGATAGCCAAAATCATGACTTTTGTTCTACTTAAACGTGGGCCAAAACTGTATATCTGGGGTGGGGTGTAGAGGGTGGGAATTATTTTAAAGCAAAACAAAACTGCATATCTGGGGGAGTTGTATCAAAGTTAAAATTTTAATGTGAAAAAGAAAAACTCCATTTTGCACTTTATTTGATATGCTGGTATTTTATAATTTAATACGATTCACACGCCATGGAGGGGGGGGGGGCTGGGGGGGGACTCCATAGTTTGCCTCAGGCGGCAGAAAGGCTAGGTACACCCCTGGCTGCAGCCTGAAGCACGTTGTAGGAGGAAAGCTGGTATTCCCTCCCCTGTCCTATCTTCGCAATGGAAAAGGGGCTGGGGAGACATATCCAGGAGACTATAGAGTCTCTTTAACAGTTGAATGCCTCACTTATCATTGAGCTTGTGGAAATTCTCCACTAGCTCCAGTAATTGCATGTATTATACATTGTATGGTTGGTTTTGCCATTGTTTAGCCATTAATGACATTCAAGGAGGTGATCCCGGATGTCCATCTGTAAAGAATTTGCCTAACATTCCACAGACCTACTATAAATTATTGTAATAATATGCAGATACACATTTTAGTAAGCTATAAAAAAAAGAAAAAAAAAAGAAGATCTCAGTTGCATATATTTTGAAAAAGAAGCTCAAAGCCCGGAGCATAATTCTGAGAAATGTCAATGAAATTATTTCTGTTTTTGTTTTCATCTTTGTGTTTTGTGTGTTTGGGTGTCTGTGCCTGTGGATTATGACTCTGAATCCAGCCCTGTGGTGCCTGCTTTGAATGCATCCCATGTGGCTTCTCGGTCTGTCCTTGTCACCAGCAATTAAGATCAGGGCAGGCCCAAGATGGAGCGAAGGGTCTGCTGAGGCACGGGATCCTGGCTGATGGCTTATAAAACTTGGCAGCTCTTGGTCACCAAAGCAAATGAATATTAAAAGCTATAAATGCTGGGACAACTTGAGACTCAAGAAAGAACTTAAACCAAGTGGGGATATAAGGGAATGATTTAAATTATCCAAAGGACATCACCAAGGATAAAGATGGAGTAAATCTGAGAGTCATGCGGAACAAATCCAAAGTTTTCCCATAATTAGCATACACTATATTTAAAGTCCTTCTAGAGTTTAATAAAACTCTATGGCCGGTGCGGGCACACTCCCTGTTAGAGGGCAGTGGGGGATGCGGCCGTCAGCGCACTCGGATCTGCTCAAATTAGACGAGCTCCTGGGCTTACATTATAAGATGCCTTTGAACCTAAAACTTTAGATTTGTTTCCCAATTGTCCCATGAAAGCAAAGAAGGAAAAGGAGGATAACACATGACCATGGGACAGTCTTGTTATGTCCTGTCCTCAGAGGGGTATTGTGCTAGAAGCCCTGTCCAGCCAATTAAAATAGACTATAGATGTTATCAGAGAAGATGAGCCATGAGGGTCATGCCAAAGACCCAGGGTCACATTGTCGTTCACATAAATCACAGATTAAATCACAGAGTACAAGCCGTATAGTATATATGACATCATGCTTTCACATTCCTATACATCAGCATATGTATATGTGATAAGAGCATGGCAGCTGTTCTGCTACTGTGTTAGCTGAAATAAGCTATATATACATGTGGCGGCTGATTCTTTACTAGCGCCACGTATCGCCATGTGAGTGTCTGTATAGTAGACGCTGTAAGCGGGTGTCGGGTGTTGTAACCTAGCGTAGTGGCCGCTGTAGTATCCTGGCCAGCACTGATGATGAATTTGATGTTTGGTGGGCGCCGTAGAAGCGCTGTCCCTGATTCATTGGAGTGCCAATGAAGAACTCTAGGTGGTGTCCTAAGGTCGAAGCGCCCAAGACTACACCACATCTAAAAAGAGGACAACGCTGCAGCGAGCGATAGGTAGCACCAGCTCAGTGCGTCCGGCACTCGGCGCTCCACACCATATTAAAGAAAAAACTACACACACACAGCGTCGGAGCTCTAAAGTTGGCCGTTCTAGCATACAGCGCCAGCTGCTGTGTGGTTAAAGTCTGTTTTTAAACACATATCCACCAGTAACAAAGCGAAAACACATGGAATGAAATTGTTTAAACACTGTGACAATGACACTTTAGTTCCAGACCTGTAAATACAATTCTGCATAAAAATATAAAAAAAAATGTATCAGTGTTTGTTTGCAGCCAGGAGAGGTCACACAATGATTTGAGCAAAAAAATTTACAATTTAATTGCCCAACACGCTATTGAAACATATTGAAATAAAACACCATTAAAATGTATGGCAGAGCGACACTGAGCGACAGGTAATATATGGCGCTGTTGAACTTAGAGCGCTGGCGCTATACGCTGAGCCGCCTCTAGTAATACATGTGACGCTACATGGCGCTGTTAGAGGCTCTCACCAGATTCGCTTTCTTAAATGTGGTTTCACATACAGCGCCCAGCGCTCACCCGAAACTACGTGCCGCTAAGTAGCATTACCTGGAACTAGCGTTTCTTAAATAACCCCCTTAGCTTCAAGGATAACCTTACAATTTAAGGCTTAGATGAAAACTCTGATTTATAATACTATAAATACTATAAATGAATATAAATACTATAAATGAATATACATTGGATTGATCAAGATATCATCATTACAAAACCTGTATTTCCTTATAAGAACACTTGCTCAAACTCGAGTGCACACTGTGGACATTATTTTGTTTGCCTGAAAATAAGGTCTGCACCCAGAAATGCACCATGTTTTTGCAGGTTCACAAATCGCATATGCTGAGATTTTAGCAATACTTGGGCGTAAAATGACCAATGTACTGCCCACTTTGCTGTCTACACCTATTTTGTCACATATGTGACAAAAGCAGACTTCAGACCAAATTTTGTGCACTGTTATGTAAATTCTGCCTCCTGCTGTTTATATGACTATAGTCATTTGGGCATTTTGCAATGCTATACTCCCCCTCCCCCCCAAAGAGTCTATGGGACAATTGGTATTGTTAAAGTCTTACCATATGCAATGTGTGATTTTTACACTTGTGGAAATATGAAAAGTAAGTTTAAACCTGCAAAAGCATGGTGAAGACCTTATTTCAGGCAACAAAATTGCATGTTCACAGTTTGCACCCGAGTAGCAAATCAGAGTTTGCACTGAAGCTTGATTTTCAGAATATTATTATCATATTCTAAAAAAATAATCCTTGTTTGGCACTAGCCGAATAAGGTTTTTTTTTCAAGAATATTATACTTCTCTCTTCTTGTAGATCTTTGTGTATAGAATGTGTTTATGGCTGCTAATAGCAATAAACTGCAGTTAGGGCAAAACGCTTCCAAATAAAACACATTTACTAGTATAAAAAAAAATAGATAAGATAAGCTTAACAACTTAAGGACATGTGTTGCACACAATAATATACACTTTCAAAATGCAATTT
Organism: Gastrophryne carolinensis; assembly: GCA_027917425.1. Lineage (NCBI taxonomy): Eukaryota > Metazoa > Chordata > Amphibia > Anura > Microhylidae > Gastrophryne > Gastrophryne carolinensis. The sequence continues at coordinate 122,104,989 of CM051236.1, forward strand.
AATATCAGTAAGAACTTGAAATTAGATTAAAAGTCTGCATGGTAGCTGAAGCTGGGACCTTGAATGACAGGTCAGTCACCCATTTGGTAGAGCAGTTTGGCAGCACTTCTCCTCGGATTGAGTGGCTGGATAGTCAGTCCTCTGCTGCCATGCAGAGCCCTAATCCCGCCTCCCCCTCCGGCATCAGGGGAGGATTGCTGAGATCAGGTGAGTTGTTTTATTATTTTGATGCCTGAATCAGGCTTAGCATAGGGCAGGAATTGTAAACATGGATGTTCTATTTAAATACTTAAGCTCAAGCCATTGTCCACTGCCATCCTTGTTCTATTTTTATTGCAATATTTTTATTACTTGGATGTTTTGGTGCTTGAACATTTTCATTATCCTTGAGCTGAAAAAGTTGAATAATCATAGTGGTAGTGATGTATTCCTGAGGTTTTTATTATTGATCACTGTATCTTATGTGGCTTCTGTTACGTATGTCATTTCTCAGCCCAAACCCGAGTCCCTTAATGCAATGCACATTTACCTAATTCTGTGTTTTAATACCACCGTTGCCTGGGGTGTGCACACTTCTGCGGTATTTTCCACAACCACACACTAACACAAGCGTACACATTTACAAGACACAAAAAGGAAAGACAAATCTGACTGGTAAATCGTGATCTTTATCCACTGGATGCCCCTTGTCAGTAATGTCATTCACTCACAGTCAGAGCACTGATTCACATTCTCTATTTAAAGTGGAACAAAACACAAGAATTTGACTGCGTTCTCCCAAGGCATCCTGATACCCCAGTGTGTGAAATCCCTCCAGAAGGCAGTTATTCACTCACCTCTCCCTCGTTCCAACTTCACATGCGTGGGCTCTCATCTAATGAGAGCTGCCAGCCCTAATCATGTCATTTGGCATATTACTCTCATTGACTAGAATAGGGAGCAATGGCTGCCGCATGCCCCGCATCCCTGGCAGTTTGCGCGCTCCCACCCCAGTCTATCTGAACTGGGGATGCATGACATGTGGCAGTGTGTGCTCCACATTGACAGCAATGCAAGCCAAATGACATAGGGGGTTATTTAAGAAAGGATAGCGTCAGGTAGCGCCTGGTTAATGAGAGGTAGCGACAGATAGCGACTGGTCAACGCCAGACACTGCACGCAATTACACATTTATCAAGCAGAATCTGTTTAGCGACTGGGATAGCGCCATGTAGCGTCTGATTCATCATTTTCAAAGCCTCTGCGCACAGCGCCAGCGTTCAGCCTTGCACAGCGCCAGGTATGACCTCTCGCTACCTGTCGCTCCCCCATACATTTCAATGGACGAACCTTTTCTTCACTTTAAACAGGTTTTTTTATTTTTATTTTTAACCAAAAATCACAAATAATTCTGTGACCTCTTCTGGTATTGAAAACGCTGTTTTTTCCAATTTTTTTACATTTTTTAAATATTTCTTCAGAAATTTCATTACAGGTCTGGCATTAAAGTGTTCATGTTACAATGTTGCTACAATGTAATTCCATATGTTTTTGCTTTGTTACTAGTTGATAGATGCTTGAAAACAGACTTTAAACACACCGCCTCCTGCGCTATGGGCTACAAACAAGTATTTTTCAGTGCCAGAGATTTGTGAGGCTGTTTTTTTGCTGAATATGGTGTGAGTCGGTCGCTATGAGCAGTCGCTAACATGCGCTCCCACACAGCGCTGTACTGGTCCAATAGCGACTCCTACAATACAATGTATTCAACATTACTGAACAGCGACTGAGTCGCTATAAAGTAGCGACCCACGGCTGAGCACTGCAACTACTAGCGGGTGCTCTGAAAATGCCTGCTACAGACGCTCATCTGTCGCTACCTGCTGCTAATGACGAATCAGCCTCATAGTCACAGCAGACTGCTCTCATTGGATTTAAACCGGCATTCGCGTCGTTGGAGCTGGGAAAGTTGGGTGTGTACGGGTGCCCCAGGGGGTTTGACTGTGTGACTATCCCAAGTGGCTGCACATTGTGTGTTGTTGATATTGTGCTACTACTTGTGTATGGCAAGTGGGTTAGCTTTTGGTCTGGCGATTGTAGCCAGTTTGGGTACAGGTGACCGAATAGTGGGGACAGGCTGCTGCTGTGGAAGCCTTTGGAGTCGCCGCTGCACTCAAACTTGTACTGTGCTGACCTATTACAACTTAATAGAAATGCAGCTAAATAAAAACTTCTGAAACTGTTATAATTTCAGAATGCGCTGAAAGTCACAATGTCTGATGTTAAACAATCAGCTTGGATTGGTGCACTAGGTATTGGCAGACTCGTGTCAGTGCCTATTGAACCCTTATGCTGATTAGAACAGAGACAACAAGCGCCACTCTGTACCACCAACTTTTAGACACTACACACTATATTTATTCAGTTTTGGCATGCTGACAATATTGGTGCTGTATATAACAGGGGCTGGTTGGTGTTTGATCATTACAAATCCAGAAAATCATTGCTGTTACCAAAGGGGACAAACTTTACAGTGCGTTTAGGCTGCGTTTTATTTGTGCTCCAAAGTACAAATTTGTAAAACAAGTATGCCATCAAAATGATTTTTTCAGGAGTGGAGTCTAAGTTCCGCATTTACATTATTGACAATTCACCAATTCAAATTCTGTACAAATAATTGTGTTTAATATTAAATATAAACAAAAAGCACTTCAGTACATAGCTGCCTATTGTTGCCTATGGGGCATAAACCTACAGTGCTATAAATTGGCTGACGCTTAATAAATAAGGCTCCCCACTTAATGAAAAAAATCTTTTCTTAAATCATCTTATGAAATTTGGAACCATAAGAACTATTTAGGCTTCATTTCTTAAAGGAGCACTAAAGGGAATATTTGCATACAAAATATTAAACAGCCACACAATAGCTTCAATGTGTGTATAAATAATGTGGCAATAGTAAAGAAAAAAAATGCAGCTGCTCTGGCTCCCTATTGCCGAACTCTGCCTTTCCCCCGGGCAAGAAACAAAACTCAGCATAGTGAAAATCCTTGGTTTTGATCTGCTTAAAACACACAAAGCTGAAAAGAAGAATACATGGAAAACACGAAAAAAGGGAAAATGGTGTTGTAATAATAAGAAAGAGAAAACACAAAAGCTACTGCTGACAGCAGCAGAGGTAACATGAAAGAAAAACTGTAAAAATAATAAATCTGGAGAGCTACTAAAATAGGATAAAACAAGAAAAAAACAATGGGAAAAAATGTAAATAAAAAAAGCAAGGATTAGAACCATAGACTCTACTTTAGAATCCACCACTTTACCAACTAAGCTATCTAGTTTGCTCAAGCCAAGTCACACTTTTAATACAATAACTGGAGCCATGCTGCCACCCTATAAATATCGCTCTCTCTCTCTCTCCTTCTCTCTTTCTCTCCTCCTCTCACCCCCTTCCCTCCAGCTACTACGCTGCAAACCTCTCAATGCAGCAGCCATTCCCCCCGCAGATGACATGGTATCTTCCTGAGTGATGGGACCTGTCACCCACACTATTTTTAAGTGGCTACCTCTCTGCAACAAGGACAAGGATTTTTTTTTTTTTCGCACAAATTTCCTTATCAGTCCTAAAGTCATGACAAGTATGACTGAAATATGTGTTTAGCTCCTAAATTTGCGATAGAATTCAAAATGTTCACCTGTGCAATGTAGCGACTCTTTAAATCCATGTTTAGCGCTAATCTAATTTTTTCAGTCATATTTTTTGCATTATATTTTCACAAGCCCAATGTTAAGGATTTTAAATGTTAATATCTGAAATATAACACTTTTGTGTATTTATCAACTCCTGTATCATTACATTCTGTCTCCTTTGAATCACTCCTTTGAACTGATGAAATAAAGCGTATAATAGGTTTATTTTCATAACATTGTTTCTTCTATCAAGGCATGTCATATGAGCCATATGGATAGAAAATATAATTAAAGAGATATTTTGCATCTTAATACTAAGGAAAATGCATTGGATAATAGAGCATAGTGTAATCATTAGTGTTTCCTTTGTTGTTAAATGTTTTAATTGTCCCTTTAGGATTTGCAGCAGCCGACTCTTGACAGGCTAACAGTGCAGTCATCAACATCCTAATGCTACAAGACAACCCTATTAACTTTTATTCAGCACTGTCTCCCGAGACTCCAGCGCATGTATTCCACTGAGACGCAGCCAGGGATTGTATGCCATGTGAAATTGTACAAAGGAGCCAGGATATAATGTTGTGATACATGCTTGCGCCTATAATATACATCACATGGTTCTTTGGAGTGATATATTTCCTGATGAAAAGCTTTTTTTGGGTCTGTATAAAACATGCTGCTCATATTTACACAAAAATTCTAATAACTTTATCTGCAGAATATTTGCCACTCTAAAGATACGTGGAGGCTGATTAATTACTAATGCCAGGTATCGGCAGATGAGCGTCTGTATAGCAGCGCTTAGAGTGACTGCTAGTAGACGCTGTAAGCTGGTATCAGGCGCTGTAACAGAGCGCCTCAGTCTCTGTAGTAACCTGGCCCGCATTGATGAATGTGATGTATGTTGGGCGCTCTAACATCAGTACAGCGATAAAGGGAGCGAAAGGTAGCGACAGCTCAGTGCGACCGACTCTCGGCGCTTCACACCATACTTAAGGACACACACACAGCGTTGGTGCTCTAAATCTGGTCGCTACATCATAGAGCGCCAGACGCTGTGTGATTAAAGTTTTTAAACACATATCCACCTGTAACAGAGCGAAAACACATGGAATTACATTGTTTTAACACTGTGACATTAACACTTTAGTGCCAGACCTGTAATGACAATTCTGCATAAACATATAAAAAGTCAAAAAAGTTTCTGAAAATGTTTGTTTGCAGCCAGGAGAGGTCACACAATGATTTGAGCAAAGAAAAAATGTCAAACACAAGCAAATGAACGGCCATTGAAATATATGGGAGAGCGACACTGAGCAAAAGGTAATACCTGGAAGCTAGAGCCCTGACACTACATGCTGAGCCGTCTGCAATAATACATCCGATGCTACATGGCGCTGTTAGAGTCACTCACCAGATTTGCTTTCATAAATGTGGTTTTGGCTGCAGTGCCCAGCATTTACCAGACGCTGCCTGCCGCTACAAGGCACTACCTGGTGCTATCCCTTCATGAATAACCCCCAGAGCTGTAGAATGGGGGGGGGAGGTCAGGAGAATTCAACACCCTGTTTTGGGCAGGCTAGCAGCAATCAGCTGCTTGGGAGGTAGGGCAAGTATAATTTCAAATTACACACAGGCTTTGGGTTTTTTTCTTTGCACTTCTGTACTTGGTGGGTTAGTATTTATGAATTCTCATTACATGAACTGTATTGCCAAATCACTCAATATTAAAAATCTATTTATACATGCTGGTTAATGACAGTAAGAAAATACTTAAACACCCCAACTAAAAAAAAATGCAGCCAACCTCTCCTGGGAGGAACAAAATGCAGGTGTAAACCTTTTTTGAGTGTTCTATTTCACGTTTACAGGGGTAATCTGCTCCACTACAATTCATGTCTCCTGAGCTAGTCTGCGGGTTGCAGAAACTATAGTCAGGCTAAATATCATCCCAAAGATTCCATGATGGGTGACAGCATCTCCACATAATAGAATAATTTCAATAGCAATACACTGTTATTTCACCACAGAAAAGCTATTGGAGTTGAGCGAATATCCCCTGTAATAGCAATATGGTATGTTCAAACCCCAGATTCTTCTGTCCTTCCTTAAACAAGTAACTGGCTTGGGTGGAAATGTTTTGATGCAGGGCGTGTATTATTGGCCATTTTTTTGTGATAGTGCTTCTTTATTACATCCAAGATAATGTAAACTTAACAAAATTAATATAACATATTGTTTATTTCTGTGTTGAGAAAATGTGTCCTCATTTCTGATCTGTGATGACCATATGCTAAGTCGTTTCTAGTGATGCCCTGCCCGACAAGGGAGGTGGGGCCTTTATACTCAGCCATCATGTTTTCCACAGATGGGTTAGGGCCACTGTTCATAGTAAGAGCCATATGCCAAGCCCCTGAGCTTATGGGGAGGGGGCACTTCCTGCTGCTGGGTAAGAAGAACAGCATGGCTCATACGACAACAGCAACACCATAGAATGAGTGAGGGGCGGATTATTTTTCCTGTATGCACTAGAGCTATTTCTCCTTTTGTGAATTAAAATAATAGTTATTAGTTATTATTGAAACGCATGTTTTAGTGTAAAACATGTCATAAATTGCTAACTGGACCTCAAAGATCAAATGTTTATGCTGACCTGGCTGGCAAAGTGAAAAACTACAAGGAACATAGGGATTTTAGCGCTTCTGTGAGTATCAAGAAAGAACCATTTTGGAAAAAAAAATCCATCTTGAAAAGAAAAAAAATGCTGTTAGCATTTTGCCAGATATTCCAATAGAATCTAACATCAATACAAGGCACCAGACTTGCTAAGTATTCATTATTCCAGTTGCATTAACTTATCAGTACAGGAATACCTTATTCTATTTAGGGAAGCATGCTCCATCCTCATGACTTGTGTTGTGATGTATGGAGATTCACCAAGCCAAATAACACATTCAAAAATAATGCAGTGCTCATGCATCTCAACTGATAAAATGTAGCCTTTAATGATACTCATACAAATGTATAGATCCGGATAAAGAAATATCAAATAACCAACAATGACATTGGCATCATGATGTATTTCCAGTTAACTTCTGTTCTGCTTCTTATATAGTACAGTACATCCGCAGCAACAGTTATAAATCTCCCAGCATCAGTTTTATCACTGTCAGTGCTGTTGCTCTGTAGATGCGTGGCTATCACTGTGACTGACAAAGGGGGTGGTCATTAGTGTTGGGGAAACCCATTATGCAAATCTCGGGTTTGAAACAAACTTTGCAAGCTCAAGCTCCCAAACCCGAACATGGACTTCAGCCAGGAGTCTGTGTTCAAGTTTGGAGCTCAGCAGCAACACAAAAAGCTGGTTGATGGCTTGCTTCACCTAAAGTGTGCAGCAGCAGGAAGCTGCTGTTCAACTTACCTGAGCCCTGTGATCCCAATCCCGTTGGTGGTCAGCTTTCTGCTGTCAAATAGGCAATGTCTGGGCTTCAGAAAGATGGTTGCCAATGAGTGAGGACATTTACAGCAGCTTATGATGTAAAGTTTCCTCACTCATTGGGGTGATCATTTTTGTGAAGCCCAGGGTGTGGACATTTTGACAGCAGAACGCCAACTCAACCGACGGATCACAGAACACAGGTAAGTTATACAGCTGTTTCATGTTGCTGCACTATGCAACCCTATCTGCCCCTCCTCCCAATCCTCACCCACTCGCCAGTATTTTTAAATAAATTACGTCAGTGGGCAGGTGAGGCATGGAAGGGGATGAGGGCCCCTCGTCATTCTAGGGTTTGGTCCCCATTGATTTCAATGGGGACCAGGTTCGGGTTGGGGCCAAGTTCGGTACCTGAAATTAACTTTTGTTCAAAGTTCAGGCGAGCTTGCCGAACCCAAACTTGTACCAGTTTGCTTAACACTAGTAGTCATTTTGTTTGTGTTTTTACAGGAAAACTTTAACCTAGATAAACCAGAATCTATTGTCTCCAAGAATAGACATATATATATAATGTAAATGCATACAAGGGCATCTTTGTGGCTAGTACAAAGGGTAAGGGAGGAGAAAAAAAGAACAGGAAAGGTTGAAGTGCATTAGTAGGGCTGAGTTTAAGTGTATGGAATATAAAGTGTTCAGAGTTTTCGCTTTTATTGTCAAGGAACAACACAGTGGATGTTATTAGTTTGTATTAGTATCTCCTCAAATAACTACCGTATTTTTCATCCCTATAAGACACACTTATTTTTCCCAAAAAGTAGAGGGGGAAATGTCCATGCGTCTTATCGGGCGAAGGTGGGCAAAAAAATAAATAAAAAGCAAAAAGTTAACTCACCTTTCCGCCGTTTGCACTGTCCCTGCCACCTCTCCACTGTGCAAGCAGACAGAGACACCCGGACTGCGGTGGGCGTGGCCGATGCTCGAGTGTGTTTGTGTGAAGACATTTACGTTTGCCGTTAGATTCTGAATTCCTTTTTCTATAAATAATCGTCCAGATGAAAATCGTTACGACCTTACGCCTGCGCACTACAAAATTAACTCATTAATGTGCTTGTCTACATATTTAGTTCACTCACTTCTGCTACAATGCTTAGCTAAATCACATAGCAGTCTGTATATTCTTCCATTTCCCGCACCTAAAGCTTACCTAAATCACTTTGCCATCTCATTCTTCTTCCATTGGCGCACCTAAAGCTTACCTAAATCACTTAGCGGTCAGTATATTCTTCCATTTCCCCCACCTAATGCTTACCTAAATCACTTTGCGGCCTCATTCTTCTTCCATTTCCCGCACCTAATGCTTACCTAAATCACTTCGCGGTCTCATTCTTCTTCCATTGGTGCACCTAAAGCTTACCTAAATCACTTCGCGGTCAGTGTATTCTTCCATTTCCCACACCTAATGCTTACCTAAATCACTTTGCGGTCTCATTCTTCTTCCATTTCCCGCACCTAATGCTTACCTTAATCACTTCATGGTCTCATTCTTCTTCCATTTACCGCACCTAATGCTTACCTAAATCACTTCACAGTCTGGCGATTCTTCATATCTAAATTTTGGGTTTTGCATTCGTTTTGTGGTAACCAACCCTTAATGAATGTATATTGAAAAGGAAATGACACATAAATAAGTTTTTGTTTTTTTTTGGTTTTACTATTAAGTGGTATTTTTCGAGTGCCTACAAAGCAATGGCAGGCCCCAGAAAATTAATCTGTGGTCCCCAATGAATCACGCAGCTCCTGCATCTCACCCACCAACTGAAGCACCGTGGCACTGAGTTGTGCCAATCTGGCACCTGCGGTGCCTGTAAAAAAAAGAGAAAAAAAATTATTAGTCGGCAAATACATACAAGGAAGAGGCCATATGTCATTATGCTAAGGAATTAATAAAAGGAAGAGGCCATTTGTGATTATGCTAAGGAATTAATAAAAGGAAGAGGCCATATGTCATTATGCTAAGGAAGAGGCCATATGTCATTATGCTAAGGAATTAATAAAGGGAAGAGGCCATATGTCATTATGCTAAGGAATTAATAAAAGGAAGAGGCCATATGTCATTATGCTAAGGAATTAATAAAAAGGAAGAGGCCATATGTCATATGCTAAGGAATTAATAAAAGGAAGAGGCCATATGTCATTATGCTAATGGCATTGACAATGGATTTAGGTAGATTGGTGATTATGTCATTTCCCACATACTCCAAATATTTACAACTTACTTCGTTGGTGGGCGACCTCTGCTTTGGGGACCACCCTCCGCTCTGGGACCTGCCACTGCTGGGAAGTTGAGGCTTTAGAGACATGTAAAATAGGGTCACTTCTAATGTCTGATTCAACAGTAAGCAAATGACACTTAGAATGTATGTGTGACATCACCCACCTTCTCCATGTGCCTCCTGGGCCTGATCTGCTGCAGACTCTTCCACAGATCCTTCACCCGCTACATATTCATCTAGAAAAAGAGATTAAGGGGATCAGCTTTGCTTTTAATAGCATGTATGTGTGTGGGGTTACATTAAAAGTCACATACCAGAGGCTAATGGCTCCGTCGCTTGGGCCGACTCCCTGCCCACGCAGTGACGCCCCTCCTCTGTCGAAAGGTCCAGGGGCTGGTCTGAGGCCGCTACCTGGAGATCCACCACCTTCACTTTCTGCTGCAGATTCATGCAGCACTGGTCAGCATGTGCACCTCCGGGTGCGTCGGATTCTGTACTCCATTTCCAACACTAGAAAAGAAAAGCATTTATAAATAAAGGCCTACCTTCTGTATTAGTTACACCTAGCATGCAATTTCTATGTACTTACTTGGGAAATGGAGACCAAAAAATCGCCGCACCCGGGGCATGTGTAGTAGTTTCAGGTCCGACCAGTGCTGCATGATCTGTGTATGGGTGAAGGTGGTGTCCGTCTCCTGTTTGATCCGGGCAACGATCTCCAGGGCCACGTTCCTCTTCTCAAACGCATTGTGCAGGTAGTCGTACCTGCGCTGAAGCATGGTCTAAAAAACACAAAAAAAAAATAGTTGTTAGATCCAACTGCATACAAATATCTGTCACAATTAGATCAGTTGACTAAATGACATTCCCAAACACATTTCGAGCCTGAAACTATCCTTCTAGATGCAAGTGACTTGGTTCGCACATGTGCGCACTAACTTCTGTTTGGCACGGAGTTTAAATACGTTTGTTTCTTCTGTTTCTTCCTGCGCTTCCTTAAGGCCTAGGCATGCATTTAGGTGGCAAATCTACGTCCTTACAATACACTTACGAGCATAATCAGCTCTTGTTGTTGGCGGGTGAAGATCGTGGGCGCCATCTTGTTTCTTGTCCGCAGCAGATAAGTAATGCCCCAGCGGCTCCCAGGTTCCACACGGCTGGACAAACGGCCATACGCACGCGTGTGGGAAACGCGCAGCCAAAGTGGCCAACACAAGGCGACAGTGGCCACAAAGCCCAGAACATCAAAACCACCAACCAAAAGCAAGGAAGGAGTATCAAAGAAGAAGGCACCCACATCCAAGGAGCCAGGTACGAGGATGTCCAAGGCCACAAAGAAGCAGAGGGTGAGAACCCCGAGCCCAACAAGAACGCCCTCTCCTCCTTCCCGCCCTACCACATCCCATCATAAACGTGGCACCAGTTCCAAGGCCACAAAGAGCCAGCGGGCCCGAAGCCCCAGCCCAACAAGCACAGCCTCTCCTGCTCCCCGCGCAAGCACATCACATGCCAAATGGAGCACCAGTGCCAAGCCCACAAAGAGCCAGCGGGCCCGAAGCCCCAGCCCAACAAGCACAGCCTCTCCTGCTCCCCGCGCAAGCACATCACATGAGAAACGGAGCACCACTTCAAAGGGCCCAAAGAGGCAGAGGGCCTGAAGCCCCACCCCCCCAAGCACACCCTCTCCTCCTCGACCACATTTGCCACTCGAACAGGTGGAAAACAGTGATACATATGCCACATCCACGTCTGGAAGTTCGGTGGCCACCCAGGCAAGGACCCCCAGTCCTATTGTGAGTCCAGTCGTTTTCCAGCCACGTGTCGGCCATTTCATCACCACAGAGCCAGCCCAGAATGTCCCCCGAATTGCCACCAAACACAGATGAGCCAGAAGACCAAGCATTAGGCTGAACATTGCGGCGAGGCCAGTTGAGTGGCCGGTTTGGGGAGGCGCAAACTCTAGCATTGGCAAGTGGCCTCACACTTCATTATGATGAGCTATATGGGCGACATTCAAAATCAACCAGCAAAATGAGAAAGACCCAAATCTTGGAGGAGCTCACCAGACAGGTCAATGCAGCGGGGGACGAGAGGAAAGATGCAGATACAGCGTAAAATATCTGACCTGAAGTATGCAGCACGGAAGAAACAGAATAAACGGTGCAATCACAGGTGCATATTTGAGTTGTGCATTTTGCTGCTTGTTGTATTGACCACAATGACCAAAATGTGTTAACCTCTATTTTTCAGCTTACAAACTGGCGGAGGCTTCCCCACCAAATTACAATATACCCGAGCTGAGGAGATGGTCCTGGCATTAATACACCCCGTCGCATTAGAGGGCCTCTCTGGCAGACATGACACGAACATCCATAACATTCCTGCTGGTTAGTAATGTTTGTTTGAATGTGAACTATTGTAAACGTTTGAAATGAGGCTCACAGGCAGATATGAACACATGCCCCTAGGGAGTGGCTATGAGGGGAGGTTACTTTTTTAGGCGGGTGTTTAATGTCTGAGAAATGGCCTTATTAATGGGCACTCTTCCAGGGTGCAGTAGTTAATGGTCCTTAAAAAGATTTGCTGGCCAAACACGATCTTTGACAGTATTTATGCTCACTATTCAACTCTTTATCTTACCAAAGCACTGCATGTGATGTGAATATAGTCAATAATAGACAACACTTACCTTATCTTTCTACCACTTGGGTTGTAGCTGTGCTTTGGTCAGACAAACTTGAGCTGGGGTCAGGGAAAGGTCTACATAGTAAGACTGCACAGCAGCATACTCTGAAGCCAAATGCTATTTGCAAGCTGACTGTGGGCCCCTAATGCTCCATTTTGGATTTGTAAAGCCTCCTAACATGCAGTACATGTATGTATTTAAGGTGACCAATCTGTATGTACAGGGAGAGGCATGCATATAAGAGATCCTCACTTTCCTTGTGAAAGTCAACTTAGACCGTTGGGGGAGTTGGCATTCCTGCTTGGCCACGTGTTTTCTAAAACATATGTACTAATCCAGCTCATCAATGGATGTTTGTGTGTTTGCGTGCCTTTTACTTTTAAACCCAGCCCAGCATCCAGCCTCTGGAAGTGTGGAAGCCTCCTCCAGTTTGAGCACACCGTCTACTTTCTTGCTGCCTAGGACCCAGGAACAGATATATCGGGTAAGTGGACTTGGATGAAACTGCTGATGCATGTGAATTCACATGACTAATTTGTATTATAAAGATATTTAGGGCCCAAACTGAAACAGTTTTTTCACATGTCCCAACATACTCACACACTGATGGATGAAATCCAGGAGATGGAGGAGGATGCAAGTCTGATGGAACCTTCTGAAATGACCCCCCTGGAACCTAATCTGCCACTGCCCCAGCATCCTACTGCACCAAATCCTCTGCAGCAGAGTGAAGCTGGATGCATGCTGCCAGCCCATCGTGGGCAGCAGGCTGAGACTGATTCTACAGTCCCCAGTGGTAGCTCTGCTGCAGAGGTTTTGCCGAGCACATCTGGGACTGTTGCTCGCCCTAGAGGTCCAGCATCTGCAGGCACTCAAACCCAGGGAATTGGAAGACGTAGTCAACAACGTCGACCAGTTTCCCAGGGGAGGCGCGTGCCGATCCTGGAGTCATCATGGCACCATGACAGCCGTTACTTTTGGCAGGTGACTCAATGAATCACAGAGCAGATTACTGCACGATTAGAGACTTTCAATAATACATTCACCAACATGCTGACTGAATTTAGAACGAGCAAGAGGCAGATGTGTGAACAAATGGCCAACTTAAGCAGCCAGATGTCTGAACAAATGGCCAACTTAAGCAGCCAGATGTCTGGAAAAAAATGGCCAACTTAACCACACAGATGGCAGGACAAATGGCCACCTTAAATACTAACTTCGCTGCCATGCTCGAGGAATTTAGAACAAGCAATAGACAGATGCTGGAGCAGTGGCAGATTATGAATGCCACACATGGCCAGGTGTTGGGACACCTCCAGGGCCCACCACAAGCTTATTATGGCCAACCTCCATATTAAGACCTGCTCCCACGCTGCAGGCTTGTGCCTAATCAAATGGTGGCTGGCTCATCCTGTTTGTTGCCAATATTGGTGGACATTCTTGGCTGGGAAACAACTACATTTGCCCATGGCAAAGATTGGACTGGAGTGGCATTAGGACTGGGGCTCATTGGCTGGGTGACCACCGAACTTACAGGCGTGGATGTGGCATAGGTATGGCTGCTTTCCACCAGTGCTGGTGGCAAATGTGGCCAAGCAGGAGATGGTGTGTATGTGGGCCTATGTATTCCTGCACCACTATTCCCCGGGAAATTGTTGCTCCCTATGGATCTTGATGTTGGTAGGCGGTGAAAATGGAGTCAGTTACTTTAGAACTCCTGGATGTGGCCAATTGCTAGGTGCCATGAGTCTGCCCCAATGTATAGTTATGTTCTACAATGTATGTACATTTTGAGTCTGCGAGTGGCCTTCAAATACAAATTGACATATTTGGCAAAAATAGATTGAATTTGACTTTACCTGTTCTTGGCTAAGTTGATGCATTAATGTTTGGGTTATTTTGATATTAATGAAGGTTTTTAAGAACAAACATGCGAAAATAAACTGCAATTTTTTAGTAATTAAGTCATTACTTTAAAAAAAAAAAAAGAAAAAGGCCTTCACAAAGGCAAATCATATAGAAAATAACAAAATAACATAAACAAACAAACAAACAAAACAAATTTTAAGCAAAATAGCTGGTAATCACATTTGTCCGCAATGCTTGGCCAGAGGCACTAGGTGTGCCAGTGTAATGCTCATCTGACTCCTGGCTGGGTGGAGAGGGGGGCAGATCCACATAGCGGGGGACACGCTGTATGATTGCAAAATTATGCAGCGCGCAGCATGCAAGGATTATGTTTATCACCTTTTTGGGGTCATATTGGAGTGCCCCCCGGTATGGTCCAAACAGTGGAATTGGGTTCTCAGGAGGCCAAAGGTCCTCTCTACTACGGCCCGGGTCTTCCTGTGTGCCCAATTGTATGCCTCCTGTGCCTCATTCTGCGGCCGAAGTACGGGCGTCAGGAGCCAGGGAAGAAGCAGATATCATGAATCCCCTGAAAGAATAAGAAAATACTTACATAAATTACACATTCGAAACAACAAAATTGTTTAAAGCGGCCTATAAGAGCCTATCTTATATGTTTCCCACACCCTCTACATACAGATTGGTCACATTAAAAATCATCCTACCTGCATCTACTGCATGTTATGAGTCTTTAAACATCCAAGATGGCAGCTCAGGGAATATCAGGCAGGCTGCAAACAGGAAGTGCCTTCTGACACGCTCTGCATCTGGGATTGCTGACCTTTTCCGGACCCCAGCTGTGCTCTGTGTGAGCAAAGCACAGCTATAACCAGCCCCCCTGTACTTTATCCCACTCTCTTCTCCTCAGTATGTGTGATGCTTATGAGTCAAGATGGCGGCGCCCGTATCCTAAAGTCCTGAACATAGTTGCAGCCCAGTGGGGGAAAGAATAATAAGTAAGTGACTAAGAACTTGAAATATATTAGGTGGAAATGCTGGGGAATCAGTTTTTAGTTTTGGCTTTTCTCTAAATCATGGTGAAGGTCCGGTTTAACATGTCATCAAGGGGAAAAAACAGCCATAGGTTAAGACATGGGTCATCAACTAGATTCATAGGCATACAGTGAAAAGGGAATGACGTAATTTGAGGAAACTTACCAAGGAGCCATCCACCTGATAATTCTCCAGACTCAAACCGACGGAATAAGCCAGAGCTCCACAAGATATACGCATCATGGGATGAGCCTGAATACCCAACGAGGACACTAAGGAACCACATGTTTGGGGCCACCACTGCTTGGACATTCAGTGAGTGGTTCCTGAAAAAAAACAATAAAAATTTTAGCAATCCAAGGTAAACTACTCAAACACTAAGGCCCTTATTTAACAAGGGATAGCGCCCGGTAGCGAATGGTGAGCGAACGGTAATGACGCTCACCGCCACGAGAACGCCGGCTCCCCTCCGCAATCACACATTTATCAAGCCGATCCTGCTTAGCGACTGACAGAGCGCCAGATAGCGAATCATTCATCATTATTCCAGCCTCACCCCACAGCGCCAGCGAGCGACCTTGAACAGCGACAGGTATGACCTCTCGCTACCTGGCGTTCTCCAATGCATTTCAATGGAGCAATCTTTAAATATTCATAATTAATTGCTATTAGTGTTTTTTTTTTTTTTTTTTTAAATGGCAAAAATTCTGTGACCACTTCTGCAATGTTAGATATTTTTTTTAAGGTAAAAAAAAAATAAAATAAAATTTGTGCAGAATTGATATTACAGGTCTGATATTAATGTATTCATATTACAAAATGTTTGTAAAAACATGTTTTTTATTTTTACCAAAAATATGGTTGTTTGGGGTTTAAAAAACTACTTTTAACCCATCGCCGCCAGCGCTCTGGGGTTTAAACAAGCATTTCACAGCGCGAGAATTTTTTGAGCGTGATTTGTTAATGAATATGCTGGGAGCCGTTCGCTATGGCCATTCGCTGTCATGCGCTCCCATACAGCGCGGAACCTGTCAAACAGCGACTCCTAACCCCGTATTCAACATTACCGCACACCGACTGAGTCGCTGTCAACAGCCGAACAACGGCCAAGCACAGCGAATACTAGCGTGCGCTGTGAAAATAACGCTACTGGTGCTCATCTGTCGCTATCTGGCGCTATTAATGAATCGGCCTCTAACTCCTAACACCCTCAAACAAACATGTTGTACAATCCAAATAACAGTAACTAAGTACATAAGTAGTTTTAATAACAAAGATTATATGTATGTTGGAAAAAATAAAGATTCACATTCTAATGACTAATTAAGGTCAGCATTAAATTTTTTTGATAAGGCCTACATTAAAAAAAATTGAAAATGATGAAGGTATACATTGTAAACTGGTTCACAGGGACACTTGAGAAGGGGGGATTAAGGTATACATTGTAAACTGGTTCACAGGGAAACTTGAGAAGGAGGGTTTAAGGTATACACTGTAAACTGGTTCACAGGGACACTTGAGAAGGAGGGATTAAGGTATACATTGTAAACTGTTTCACAGGGACACTTGAAAAGGAGGGATTAAGGTATACATTGTAAATTGGTTCACAGGGACACTTGAGAAGGAGGAATTAAGGTATACATTGTAAACTGGTTCACAGGGACACTTTACAAGGAGGGATTAAGGTATACAATGTAAACTGGTTCACAGGGACACTTGAGAAGGAGGGATTAAGGTATACATTGTAAACTGGTTCACAGGGACACTTTACAAGGAGGGATTAAGGTATACATTGTAAACTGTTTCACAGGGACACTTGAGAAGGAGGGATTAAGGTATACATTGTAAACTGGTTCACAGGGACACTTGAGAAGGAGGGATTAAGGTATGCATTGTAAACTGGTTCATAGGGACACTTGAGAAGGAGAGATTAAGGTATACATTGTAAACTGGTTCACAGGGACACATTACAAGGAGGGATTAAGGTATACATTGTTAACTGGTTCACAGGGACACTTTACAAGGAGGGATTAATAGATAGATACAAAACAGTTTGACTAAACTATATAACAAAATGACCTAATTAACTTACCTATAGATGTACTCGTCGGCTGCGGGAGGGACCAATGCAATGTGGGTGCAACCCATGACGTTGGGCATGTCGGTGATATTATAAAAACCCAACTTAAGCTCGTTTCAGGCTACCATGTCGTCCGGAAAGGAAATATTTTTTGGACTAATGGTAGCCATGCCATCCAAAAACTTGGATAGCGCGCGGCTCAGTGTAGGCTGGGACATCCCTACAGAGAGGGCACCCAGCCTCTGGAACGAGACGTTCGCCAAAAATTGCAGGCAGCCAAGCATCTTGGTCATACCTGAAATTGCTTTCCACTTGCTTGTCTTGCAGGCTAACCATGGCCGCAGCTCACTATACAACTTATGGAGGGAAGCGCGGTTAAGTCTGGTCAGCTCGAACAACTCAACATCATGCATGCGATCGATATGCATGCGTCGCCGCCGGTGCAATCTGGCCTCGGCCCTGCTGACACATGCAATGCCTTGGAGCAGAAGACGCTCATATTCCTCCACAAAGCTGCAAAACATGGTCAAGCAAGCCGAGTGCAAAATGGTCCTGTAAGTGGATCGCAAATGAAACCGTTTTATAGGGCGGTGGTCCCTCGGCAATCAGCTCTCTGAATCAGACGCAAGCCCATCCCAATAACGTAAGTTATCTGAACGAACGCCAAATATCAAATTTAGATGCAAAAATGATCAGAACTAACGCAAATGATCAGATTCGTCCATCGAAAGCGCATATACGCATAAGCGGGAACGAACATACGCATGGAAAAACGAATGTAAAAACAAAAAAAAAAAAGCCCAAACAGACACAAAAACATACACAGACACATACGAAAGTCCAGACGTATCTGTCTCTGAATCGAGCCTATGATTTGAGCCCAAAATTCTACAGTTTACTTGGCAAACACGCTATTTATACACAACCAAATGAAATACCATTGAAATGTATGGGAGAGCACTACTGAGTGACAGGTACTACTGTGACGCTACATGATGCTTTTACAGGCGCTCACCAGATTCACTTTCTTGAATGTGGTTTTCACATACAACGTCAAGCGTTCACCCGGCGCTGCGTGCTGCTACATGGCACTACCTGGCGTTATTGGTTCTTAAATAACCCCCAAAGTCTTGTTCAGGCATAGTGAGGCTTAGGTTGGCACACAGTGCACATAGGATAGCTATAAGTAAACACTATATAACACTGATCACATAAAATGTCATTTGTGGGTTTGAAGATTTCAATAGCATTGCTTGAGCTGAAAACATGTTGTGTGCTCACACTATTTCATCGGGCAGGCTGATTCATTACTAGCGCCAGCTATCGGCAGATGAGCGTCTGTACAGAGGCGCTAAGAGCGACTGCTAGTATACGCTGTAATCGGCTATCAGGCGCTGTAACAGAGCGTCTCATTCTCTGTAGTAATCTGGGCGGCATTGATGAATGAGATGAATGTGGGGCGTTCTAACACCAGTACAGCGTTGCAGACTCAGAGAGCGTCGGCGCTCTGGATCTGGTCACTATAGTATAGAGCGCCAGATGCTGGGTGATTAAAGTCTGTTTTTGAACCCATTTCCATCAGTAACAAAGCAAAAACCCCTGGAATGACATTGTTGTAACATTGTGACATTAATACTTTAATGCCAGACCTGTAATGATAATTCTGCATAAAACTATAAAAAAATCAAAAACGTTTTCAAAAATGACTCTTTCTAGGCCAGGAAAGGTGACACAATTATTTGAGAGAAAAAAAAATTAAAAACAAAAAAACATGTTTAACCCTTCTATTGCCAGCCACGAAACCCTGTGCAACCTAAGAATTCTTCAAGGGATTACTTCCCACTGAAAAAATGCCAGATATGCCTAGAAAGCTTAACATGTGTACTTTCAGGGAATATATGATTTGTTGGGTATTCCAAATGTAAAGGGTTGTTTTGGTACAAAAATTGCAAGGTGCGCACTTTGTCTGCAAAGCTGACATTGTGAGTAAATGTGCATGCTTTACTTTGGGGTGTTTGGCAACTCTACCCTTGACACTACCTATGCATGTTGGGTATTGTTCTGTTCGGGGGATGTTGCTTTTTCAGATTTAACTTGTTTTTTCTTGTTTGCTTATAGTTTGTTTAGGAAAATGGGGCTTTGATTCTGCTTTTCTATTCTTTTAGGGAAACCTTGTTCAACCAAAGAATTCATTGAGGGATTACGTCCAGAAAACTGTGCCCATGTCAACAAGCCTGGTACACCTAGAAAGCTTGAGGTGTCTACTTCCAGAGAATATATAGTTTGTTGGGGGTGTTTCAAATGTAAAGGGTTGTTTTTATTGAAAAACTGCAAGGTGCGCCTAGCGCTTAGCATAGTTGTATTTTTTCTGAAAATTTCCTAAAGCGCCGTTTCAGTTTGGGGGAGTCTCCTGGGCAGGAAAGGGTGTCTACCACCATCTACTACAAATTGTAAAAAATAGGCTTTTTTTACTTTTTGTGCACATTTCACCCAAAAATATTGAGAATACACCTAAAAAATTACAAACAAGACATGTTCATGTTAAAGCCCAGACTCTGCTGAAAAAAACAATATATCATTTCCCTAGGAAATCCCTTCAAAAATCACAGTTGAACATGTGGAGCGCAAAATAGTGCAAAATGGTCTGGCAACAAAGTGTGACAAAATCTCCAGATAGGCTGGCAGTTAAAGGGTTAAACAGAAGAAAAGGAATGTCCATTGAAATGTATGGGAGAGTGACAGGTAGCAACAGGTAATATCTGGGGCTCTGAAAGCTAGAGCGCCGGCGCTCTATGCTGAGCCACCTGTAATGATGAATCGTTTGCTACATGGCGCTGTTAGAGTCGCTCACCAGAATCTATGCAATACCACATTTATGCGACTCTAACAGCGCCATGTAGCGTCACATGTATTATTAGAGGTGGCTCAGTGTATAGCGCCGGCGCTCTAGCTTCCAGAGCGCCAGGTATTACCTTTCGCTCAGTGCCGCTCTCCCATACATTTCAATGGCCGTTCATTTGCTTGTGTTTAAACAGCATGCTTGACATTTTAAATATATTTTCTTTTGCTCAAATCATTGTGTGACCTCTCCTAGCTGCAAACAAACATTTTTAGAAACTTTTTTGACTTTTTATATTTTTATGCAGAATTTTTGTTACAGGTCTGGCACTAAAGTGTTAATGTCACAGCCTTAAAACAATGTAATTCCATATGTTTTTGGTTTGTTACAGGTGTATATGTGTTCAAAAACAGACTTTAATCACACAGCGTTTGGTGCTCTATGCTCTAGCTACCAGATTTAGAGTGTCAACGCTCTGTGTGTGTCCTTTTTTGATAAGTATGGTGTGAAGTGCTGAGAGTTGGTCGCACTGCTACCTCTCGCACCCTGCAGCGCTGTACTGGTGTTAGAGTGCCCAACATACATCACATTCATCAATCATTCATCAAATAGTGATAAGGAGGGTTACTTATATACAACATGAGAAAAAAAAACACCAGGCTTGTTCTTTTCCTGTAAGAAAGAGAAATAGGGAAAACTACTTTTCAATGGTAACATTTGACTTTTACGGGGGAGAACTGCTTACCTCTAACTGCCTGTTTGGAAACAGTGGCATTGACCGTTCTAATTCAAACAACAAAAACAAAAGCAATAAGGGGAAAGCAAGTTTTGGGCCTTTCCCTGGGGGCACCCCGATCGGTGCATTCCCCAGCTGCGATAGTGGTAAACAAAAGGATGTGACTACATTGATGGGTATTTTTTCACGATATTCTGATGATCAGTGGCATATGCTGTTTTAGATGGCCTTAACCCATGCAGATGTTGGAATATATTCACAGATGCTGTTCCCCTAGACTGCATGGGAGGTCTCTGACAGCAAACAGACACACTGCAGATGAGCTGGGAGCTTCAGCACACCCAGCCATAGAGAGAATTTATTTGTTTCCACATAGAATGTTAAAAGGAAATACAATCTTTTTCTAGCTCGATTGATGACAATATCAAGTTCCCAGGCTGGCTGCAGTAGGTCTGTGTGGTTCTGTCCCCCCAAACAAGGCAGGCTGTTGATGTGGAGGCTGTAGCAAAGCTTGGAGATTTGCTTTAAGCAGCTCACACCAAGCTGAGAGATATATATGCCTCAGAAAAGTGGGATAGCATATCTGTCATGCTGACATGATATACACACACTTAATCAACAGGTGTTAAAGCAGAGTATGTAGCTATGTTACTCTATGGTTCAGCAGCAAAACAGCCTTGAAACAGTTGATACAATGTTTCTAAGAGCTTTCTGAATAATTACATCTGCTAGTTTTATACTACTGGCTAGTGATTTGGGATTATTACACATAAATCCAAGGCAATGTTTACTGTAGGACTGTGTTTTGCAGAAGCATAGCTGCCATGTGTGTAGCAAGATGACAGCTCCCATTAAGTTCCAGAGTGCAACATCTGTATGCTATTCCATAAGATCTGTATGGGTTAAGGCTTCTCAAATAGCTTATATCAGGAGAGCAAATTACTAAGCTTTGATTTTAGTGAGAGACCGTTCAGTGGTACTGGGACATTAGTAAGGTAAGAGGATTGTCTATACAACCTTTGCACCGTCCAGCCATGGAGTCTTAGGAAAAGTCCATAGAAGTGGACTTTTCATTTAATTGCTTGTTGCATAGTATCGCAGAATACTAGTCACCACTTGGGTTATATAAGCTATATTTTTTTTTCCACTCCGCTAACTCATTTACATAAGGTCATGATGCCAAAGAATTACTGGAGCTAAAGAATGCTTTTTTTCCTGCTTCTCAAGCCTACATGTGGTGATTTTTTTCCACATACCCCATAGGGTGTTGTTGTTTCAAAATAGAAAAAAGTCCTTAATTCACTGTAAAAATGATGTACTTCACCTGTAAAAATGTCTCCTGTACATACATTCCACAACCGAAAGCACGCCCAAACTTACACTTGCTTCATCAAATAACTAGTATGACCCTCACAATGTAACTTTAACTTGAGTTACTATGCTGTCTATTAAATTCTTGAGCTGCTACATGAAGGTTGCTGTAGTCATCTCAGACCCACTAATCTTTCTGTACTAATTTGTTTAAGCTGCAAGGTCTATAGTGCCCCCCCACTCCCTGTCATGGCGCATTACAGGTTCTCCACATTGTTTATTGCTCGGCAGAGAGGAAGTTAAATCTTTCAATTAGCTGACCACGCAAGGCCAGAACAGGGGGTTCTGTTCTAACAAAAACCATCAGACCTTGAAGCTTAGGGTGCAGAAGTTAAACATAAAACCATAAAGCTGCCAAACCACTGTAAGTCACATGTGGCTGCAGAATTTAAACAAAATGATGCAGAGCCTCCTCTGAACTGCCCTTAAAACCCTCCGATTGTCCGGGTCTCCCGTTTGAATCGTGGCTCAAATGTGATGCAGAGCCTCGGTCGGAATGGCTCCCTAACTGATCCGTCAATTTCACTTTACTCGGAAAGCTTTTTTTGCTCTCTCGGGTGCCTTCAATTTGATCAGGGCTCCCGTTCACGTTCACACGGGCGGGCCGTTTTTCCCTGATTTTTCCTTGCATTTTGAACGTACCTGCTTGGTTTCCGTCGTATTTGACCTTCCATTTTGGTGGTTTGAGCAAGTATACTTACATCTCCATGGCTCTTCAGTTGCCAATCTGGCTACACGCAAGCGCACATCCCTCAAACTCCATTGGAATATACATATGGCAACCACTGCCAATTTGACACATATTTTTTGGGGAACAATAAATTTGGGTTCTTCCTTTTTCCTTGCCATTAATGCATACCTTAATCTCCTTTGTGTTCCTTTTTCCTTGCCATTAATGCATACCTTAATTCTTTCTGATTGTTTTGGATTTATTGTACTATATCTAAACTTTTTGTGTCATGGAAATGTGTGATGATGTTGTGTGATTGTACATTTGCAGGAAAAACAACTTTCTTTTTTTTGTTTTTTTTTTTATTTTATTCCAGCGTTTGAAATTTTTACACAAAGTTTTTACACAAAGTTTTTTACAAATAATTGAATCTAAATGTTTTAACAAATAAACTATTTTCATTTTAAGCCAAATTAAAATTCTTTAGGCCTCGGTGTCTTGTGCCTGTGATTTTCTTGTATCTGTGAATGAAAAACAACATTAGTTTAGCATTGTTTATTTGGTTTGGTTGTGCGTGTTTTTTTTGGGGCCCTTTTTAAACCGGACCTTCTGCGTTTTTTACTGAAAAGGCCAAACTCTTAACCAAAGATTCCGCAGCATCTCAAAATAATAGATAGTAATTTTTTAGTCAATCAATAATTATTCTTTCCACCACTGGGCTGCAACTCAGTTCAGGAATTTACTATACGGCCGCCGCCATCTTGTCTCAGAAGCATCACACTTACTGAGGAGAGGAGAGTGGGATAAGGTACAGGGGGTGGGTTATAGCTGTGCTTTGCTCACACAGAGCAGAGACCTCTTGAAAAGGTCAGCAATCCCAGAATGCAGAGCAGCACAGTTAGAAGGCACTTCCTGTTTGCAGGCTGCCTGATAAGATGGCGGCTTCCATAATCCGCCATCTTGGATGTTGAAAGCCTCATAACATGCACTAGGTGCAGGTAGGATGATTTTGAAGGTGGGCAAACTTTATGTACAGGGTGTGGGAAACATATAACATAGACTTATTCTGAGTGAAGGTCCGCTTTAAGGGCTTTTTAGACAAAGTCTTTGGTTTTTTTTTTTGGTTTTTACATTTTGTGGCCAATGGAATTGTTGGTTCATTTACTTTGGTCCCCAAAAACGCCACTTACCATGTTTTAGGCGCATATTGCGTCAGGGGCGGAGGCTCCATTCTTGCTCCCTTGGTTGCTGCTGTGAATCTGTTTGCATGACAAAGACACTGATATTAGAGACTGTTGTTGTCTCATGTACACAAAAAGCATTAACAAGTTTGCTGGCCTAACTAAAGTCACTTTTTGAACCTCTTGCTGCCTCAAATTGCCCTAGTTCTTCTATCTGCATGTAGCCTAGTTTTGAGTTGCGTACATGTGTTAAACTAAGGTGGGCTTGTATGTAACGTGAAAAACGAAGTTGTTTCAGACTATTCTGGTGTTTTTTTTTTTTTTTTATTACAAGGAATGTGTGCGCGCACATAAACGCACGCGCGCATACTCACATCCATGATGATGTCGTCCTGCTCCGAGGTAAAGATTGCGGGCGCGCACCCGCTGTTGAGCACGGCCACACGGAAAACATATTTAAAGCACAAGGCACTCAGCTCTGTGTTGGATACCATATCAATATGGGCAGACCTAAAGGGAGCAAAAAGAGCCAACCAAGGGCCGAGGCACATAGCAGCCGCACACATGCCTCATCCTCCACAAGACAGAAGAGCAGGCACCAGACACATGCCGAACATGCCCCCACTAAAACGGTGGATACTCCACACAAACAGGCACATTCCAAAAAACGCAGGACCAAGGGTACATTAACCCATTCACCACCACCTGCAAAAAAAACACGCACACACAAGGGTACCCCATCTAGTCAGACCATGCAGCATCCTCCACCTCCACATACCAAGCATACCCACAAATCCAAACACATAAGCAAGGGTAAGCGCATTGCAAAAACCACCACCCCACCCAGGTCACCCACCCCTCCACCTCCACCCTCTGGTTCCCCCAATTCCAGTACCTCAGATTCCACATGCAGCTCCACATCTGATAGCTCAACAGGAACCCAGACATTAAGCCAGAGAAGCACACACACAACATCCCCCTCCCCCATAAGCCAAAGAAGCACACACGACTCCCCAGATACCCAACCATCAATTTCCTCAGAGGCAGGGGAGACCACACACCCATGTGGCAGACAACTACGGCGTGGCTCACTAACTGCCCGATTTTGTGATGCTCAAAGCATGGCGGTGGCAAATGCAGTTTGCGAACATTATGATGCCCTATTTGGCCGCACCTCCAAAACAACCACAAAGCAGGCTAAGATGGAAATCTGGACTAATATTTGCAGGCAGGTCAATAGTGTGGGATCAGTCCGGAGAGATATTCAGCAAATAAAAAGGAAATTTGGGGACCTGAAATACTACAGCAAAAAAAAAATGGACATGCGCCGTCAGCAGAGGTAATGGACAATTTTTAGTCACATTGTTAAAAGGATGTAACACTTATTAGGTGTAATTTAATCTTCCCCAGCCAACAGACAGGGGGTGGAGCAGAAGTAAAGGAAAAAGTAAAATGCATTTTTTTCAACATTGTTTAAAGGATGTAACACTTATTAGGTGTGATTTAATCTTCCCCAGCCAACAGACAGGGGGTGGCTTACCCACTAAAATTATCCTTACGCCCGCCGAGGAACATGTATATACATTCATACACCCGGCCAGCATCCAGGGACTGGCAGAGGCACAAGACACAGACCGGAATGTAAGGTCCCAAGGTGAGTCTGATTTTGCCATGACCTAGTACAAAAAGTTCAAGAAGGCAGTGTTATGCTACACAACACACTGTACTTGGCCATTTACCTAATCTTCCTATCTACATACTAAGGACCAAGTCAACAGGACACACCAGGCCCCCAAACCCCTGCGTTAGCACCGAGGCCAAGGGCACACCAGGCTTCTACACCACAAACCCAAATTGTGGATTGCGATGAGGTAAGTCAATGGGCCTTGATGTGTACTTTTAACATTGATATTTGCGAGCTTGTGTGGACAGAAATAAACTAAAAGGATGCTATATTTCTTAACAGACCACAGGAAGCCCACCCATCATCGACCATATACGAGATTTGGAGGAGGACACCCCACATATGTCACTAACCACTACTGCACCAGTGGCAGCAACGCAGGCAACCCCGACACAGCCACCACATCCACAACCACCTTCGGAACCAGAACCAACCTCCCGTCCCACTGCTCCTACCCAGTCTAGACGCCATATTTCCCAAAGAAGGCAACTTCAAATTTTGGAGGAAACATGGAGGCAGGAAAATATTGCCTTTGCTGCGACAACACAGCAATTCAATGAGACTGTGTGCACCCAACTCACAAACCTCAACGCCCAAGTAGAGGTATTAAACAGCAATATCTCTGCCCTAACCAGCCATATGGCTGAGATTAATCAAAGCCTGGCCCACATTGCAGCCAATTTGCAGGCACAACATCATTCCTCGTCACCATGCAACCCAACATACCACTAATTTGTGGGGAATACATTTTCTCTGCCCACGTGTAATTTTTCTTTTGGGACCAAAAAAACAAATGACAAAACTAAATTTGTTTGAAAATTAAATAAAAAAAAAAAAAATTACAAAAAAATGTGGTCTCTGAAAAAACACTAAACACTAGTTGTGCACGTATGGTTTGCGCTGTGCCACTTTGGGTGCAAGAAAAAGGAGGGGTGGGGAGGGCTGAAACTAAAGGTGGTGGAGTAGCCCACAAGCCATGATTAGGTTTAGGACCGTTGCAGGCGTCTATTGTAGTGCCCCCCCCAGTCACATCAAGACAACGGAACCTCATCTTCAAGAGAACAAAGCCTGGCTCCAACACAGAGCGAGTCCTCCTGGGGGCAGTATTGTAGCGCTCCTCTGCCTGTGAAGATCGGTGCAGGATGGGGGTCTTCATCCAGGGGACCAAAGGATAGGCAGAGTCTCCTGCCCTAAAACCAAAAAACAAAAAAAATTAAAAAAAGGTGTGCATTGCAACAATAGAAAAGAGGGACAAATAGGTGAGCGGGTAGGGTGGGAGGAAAGGACATTTGTAATGAGACTACATGCACATCCAACCTGTACTCTGATTTAAAAAGTCTGGGGAATACTACTTACATAAGAGGGCAAGAACATGACGCAATAGGGTACAATCACTTAACCCATTTAATTTGTAGATCAATAATTGGGCTCCAAATATACTACGCCAAAAGTTACCAAATAGTGTGTTACGGGAACAAACACAGTCAGAGAGGGTGGGCAACCAATACAAGTTTCAGACACATACCCAGTAGCCAGCCACCAAATAGATCGGCAGATTTGAATCGCTCATGTAGGCAGGAATTCCTAGGCAGGGAAAAACGACTCCCAAAAACCAAATCAGGGCCAGCCAGTGCCTGCACATTTATGCTATGTCCCATCTTCCAATTCCTGCACACAGGCAATAAAAAATAAATTAGGGAGACCCTGTAAAAAGGACCCCCCAAAAAAACCCCTAAAATATATCAAATACTCATACCATCGATGTCCAAAGGCGTGCGGTGCAGCCTGGTTTCTGCCATACTCAGCAGGACAAGACCGCGGAGCTGGCGCCGCTGATGTGCTCCAACTGCATATTATTGCCCGAGTGCAAATACGGCTGCTCTGACTTGCCGTAAGTGAAGGCTCGGCGGCCCCGTTTTATTAGGGTGATTTCAATCGGAAATCAAGGCTCTGCATCACTGAAAAAAACGGACCAATGAACGAGGCGTCCGTTTTGCCGGGAAACAGCCTCGTGCGAGCCGACAATCGGAAAGGCGGCTGAGCGCACACCTGAGCGCATAAACGCACACTAAAATCAACGTAGCACCCTTTCCTGACCCGATCCAAGCCCAAAACCAACGGGAAAACGCACGGGAGAACTGAACGGGGAGGCTCTGCATCGAGCCAAATGTCAGTGTAATACACAACTTATTTCTATAAATATACTCCATTTTTAGACAGATGCCCAGGGGTTCCACAACTACTCTGTATGTATAATGTTGGAAAGTTCTCCATATCATTTTCTGAGCCTGTAGTACAGTATGCCACAAAAAATATAACCAGGCCGAGCACCAGCTATGGAAATTTGTACACCAGGGTACTGTAATGCCCTGTGAATCTCCCACCTTCTGTGAGCTGGCAACCCCCAATCTCCACCGCCGCTTCTGCCTTTAGTCAAGCCCCCGTTTGCCGGGCCAAGGGATGCCAGCTCACGGTGAAGACAGGAGGAACACAAGGGTATACTAAGTCTAAGGTTGTTCACGGGAAAAAAGTTCAACCGGGCGTCTACTCACGGGGATGAGGCAGAAGAATAGTCAGAAACTAGCTGAAGGACAAGCCGGGTGGTCAGAGGTATCCAAAGGATAAAGATCAGGCAGACAAAAGGGTCAGTACAGGCAGCAAGATGGGATGGTCAAACAAAGCCGGGTCCATCTCGAGACTAGCACAGATAGCGTCACACCCTGAGCAATACTAGCTATAACAGGCAAAGGGGTCAAGGCTGGACTTTATTTAAAAGAATGAATGGCCAATAGGATTACAGGGATAATAGTGTAGTGATTGGTGCAACTGTAATACAAGATGTGATTGGAACTGATCCAAGGGGCTGGACTGCCCTGACCAGTCAGGCTGTCCAGCCCCTGAGACCCTCAGGTGTGTGCATCTGCTGCAAGCCGCACTGTCAAAGAGCAGGGCCCACGTGCGCCCGTACGACTGCAGGGGGAGTGAGAAAGGCAGGCAGGGCAGCTTGCCTCGTTCTCCAGCTTCCGGGAGTGACGAGCGCGCCCTGCTCCAGACAGCCGGGGAATGCCGTGCCGGCCGACGCTCATCGCAGGCGCCCCGAGGCAGGTAAGTTCCTTACAGGTACCTTGGTGGCCCTGACCCTGGAGGCTAAAATCCCACAAAGCCTTAGCAGACTGAAGGCCTTTCTGGCCCCCGGGCTTTGGGGAGGCAGGTAACTGAGCCCAGGGGTTGATGGCAAGTTTGGCTTGCTGCAGGTGACTTGCCGGCCCCCTGAGCCTTGTGAACTGGTGTAGGGGTCTCATGGATTCCTTAGTAGTTCACAAAGGGTTAAATGTAAAAAAAAAACACATACACATGTGCCTCAGAGTGAAATGTCATTTATTAAAAAATATATATTTTTTGCATTGCACATTGTACATTTTACTGGTAAGAGATTTTTCCAATCAGGTAAAGAAGTTCATTAAAGTTTATCTCTGAGCTCCCATGTGCCTTTGTGCTCTTGCATGTTGCCATTTTGTAAATGGCACTCCCATTTACTTTATGCTTCGCAGCAGGCAAAGACAAATGACGCAGCGAGACGCAGCGACAAGTGACCAATTGGTTTTGTAGAAATGTTCTAGCCAAGAAGGTATATACTATCTAGTTTACATGAAAACTGCTACCTACCTAGGCTAATATATGTTCTTGTATCATAGTGCTCATTTAATAGTCAGCCTACCTAGAGATTTTCAGGCTGATTCATGACTAGCGCCAGCTATTGGCAGCTGAGCATCTGTACAGAGGCG
This sequence comes from Gastrophryne carolinensis, assembly GCA_027917425.1. Classification (NCBI taxonomy): domain Eukaryota; kingdom Metazoa; phylum Chordata; class Amphibia; order Anura; family Microhylidae; genus Gastrophryne; species Gastrophryne carolinensis. The sequence continues at coordinate 122,134,300 of CM051236.1, forward strand.
TTTAGAGCGACCGCTAATAGATGCTGTGATCGGTTGTAGGTCGCTGTAATAGAGCGCCTCAGTTGCTGTAGTAACCTGGCTGGCATTGATGAATGAGATGTATGTTGGGCGTTCTAACACCAATACAGCATCGCAGGGAGCGAAAAGTAGCACCAGCTCATTGTGACCGACTCTCAGCGACTCACACCATATTCAACAAAAAAACAGACTCACACAGCGTCGGAGCTCTGGATCTGGTCGCTGTAACATAGAGCGGCAGACGCTGTGTGAGTCTGTTTTTTTGTTGAACACATATCCACCAGTAACAAAGCGAAAACACATGGAATTACATTGTTGTAACGTTGTGACATTAATACTTTAGTGGCAGACATGTAATGACAATTCTGCATAAAAATATAAAAAATCAAAAAAATTAAAAAAAATTACTTTTTCTAGGCTAGGAGAGGTGACACAATTATTTGAGAGAAAAAAATAAATAAATGAAACTTTAAACAGAAGAAATGGAACGTCCATTGAAATGTATGGGAGAATGACAGGTAGCGACAGGTAATACCTGGCGCTCTGGAAGCCAGAGCGTAGGCGCTATACGCTGAGGTGCCTGTAATGATGAATCGTATGCTACATGGCGCTGTTAGAGTCGCTCACCAGAATCGGTTTCATAAATGTGGTATTGCGTACAGCACCCAGCGTTCACCAGACGTTGCCTGCCGCTTACAAGGCACTACCTGCCGCTATCCCTTGATGAATACCCTTTGTCACCTGCTGTTGCCAAACCTTTTGTTATGTTTAACTGTGATTTTTTTTAAAGGAATGTACAGAAATTTCCTAGAAAAATTAAATATATATATATTTTTTTCTGTCAGGGTTTTAAAATGAAATGTCTTCTTTGCCATTGTTTGTGTATCCTCAATATTTTGGGTGTAATGTGCAAATAACAAACCACATTTTAAATCCCCCTCAAACTAAATATTATCTCAAAGTACACACCTTATGCTTTCTAGGAATTCCAGGCTTGTTGCCGTGGGTACAGTTTTCTGGACACAAACCCTTGAGGAATTCACTGGTATTTTCATAAAAAAATAGTAAAAAAACAGAATAAAAAATATCAATATGCAAACAAGAAAAAACAAGCTAAATCTAAAAACGCTTCCAGCTTTGAACACTGCCTGTAACCCCTTAGCTACTGAACACAAGACCGTGATCCTCTCTATTTGAATAAGTTGAATTACAGCAGAAGGGGTTAAATCTGTTGCCTCCTTCTTAGCCGATCAGATGATTAGCAAGCCAGAACGAGGAAGTTCTGTGATCCGTACTTTTAACATACAGTGTTAAGGTAACAGTGCTAAGGTAAACAATTTTTCTTTGTTTTAAACATATTGTTGCTAGGGAAAACTGCAAAAAAAATGGAAAAGAAAAAAAAACAACAATTAAGCTTAGCACATTGATTACATTATTTTGGTACGCAATAATGCAAACATTACTGTAAATCACCTTAAACTGGACCAAAACCCTTACAAGAAACAGGGCTCATATGCATCCCTCCCCAGGGCAATTCAGATTGCTGCACATAAAAATTATTTTCCCTTTTTGTAACTCCTGAGGTGGCTGATTTTCCCCCATCAGGGGGAAGGTTACATGTAATGTGCTTTTTTACTTGAGCGCACAAAGAAATTCTATAAAGCATTCACCTACCCCTGTGAAGGGGCATTTTCACAGGTGTAGTATATCATTTTTCCAAGAAAGGATATTTTTTCAAAGTTTGGGAACGCTTGGCACCCTAGGAGGTATATAGAACTATTGGCAAATTCGTTAACAAAGCCCATAAAGTTTTTCTGAAAAATATCCTTACCTAAAAAAATGATGTATATTGTCACGCTAGGGGGTAACTCCAGACCTCTTAATGAGCTTGCAACCCCCAATCTCCGCAGCCAGCTTCACCTATAGGAGCCCCCACTTGCCGGGATGCAAGTACGCCTACCCGGGATCGGTTGCCCCCAGGACTTATTGGCTCAAAGGATGCTAGCTTATATGGAGAGATCTGGAGAACCAATAACTGGAGCGTGAGTGACGGAAGTCCAGAGACAGGCAGTAGGTCGATAACAGGAAGGCAGAGATCGTAGCGGCACCAAGGATCAGGCAAGACGTAGTCGGGGTACAGGCTGAGGTCGGCAACAAGGGTTCAGGATCAAGAGGCATCAATACAGGCAGAGGTCGGCAACAAGGATTCAGGATCGAGAATGGTCAGTACAATCAAGTCGGCAACAGGCTAAACTTCACAGGAATAGAGTACACAGGGTTCTGAGCGCTATCACAGGCAATTCACAACTGAGAGGGAATTGCCTTTATAGGGACAGGTCTGAGGGAAGCAGTGTACTGATTGGAGCACGTAGGATTCCAAGGGTAATTGGCTGGCAACAAGGGAGGAGGTAAGGCCAAGATATCAATGGGGCTGATTGGCCTGCAGAGCAGAAGAGGGCGAAGCCCTCAATCCCCTAGGACTCATTAACCCTTTAATTGATCCACAGCGCCGCCGGAGGGCATAACAGACACGTGCTTACGGCCGCGCGCGAGCACGTCTACTGGAGGAGGAAGCGGGGGGCGCACAAGAATTACGCACTTTACATGAATCCAAGATCTTATTCACTTCATACTCGGGCTCATTATCAAGAAGAATTGGTGCAGGACCAGCAAGAGGAGCATTCTTCGCCGGTTTTAACAGTGAAACGTGAAAGGAATTAGGTATTTTCATAGTCGGCGGGAGTTGAACTTTAAAAGACACATTATTCAACTTCTTGATGATCGGAAAAGGACCAATACATTTTGGACCTAATTTGCTAGATGGCTGACGGAGCACAATATTTTTAGTGGAGACCCAAACTAGATCGCCTACTCGAAGAGTAGGTTCCTGTGATCTGCGGCGGTCGGCAAATTTCTTATACTTCAAACCAGTGGTCTTAAGAATCTCCTGAACGTGTGTCCAGATATTCTTCCATTCTTGAAGCCACTCCTCCAACGCCGGCAGATTGGAAGGTGACCCTGAAAGGGAAGAAGCTCTAGGATTTTTCCCTAAGTTACAATAAAAAGGAGATACCTTGGTACTCTCACTAGGCGCGTTATTGTAAGCAAATTCGGCGAAATCAATAAACTCCGCCCATTGTTCTTGGGCATCAGAAACATAACACCTTAAGTATTGTTCCAAAGTTTGATTAGTTCTTTCCGTCTGCCCATTAGTCTGGGGATGGTAGGCAGAAGAAAGAGAGATCTGTATTCCCAACCACGAACAGAAGTGTTTCCAAAAACGGGAAGTAAATTGAACACCCCGATCAGAGACTATATTGGACGGAATACCATGAATACGAAAAATATGCGAAGTAAACAGCCGCGAAAGCTCAGGTGCAGAAGGAAGTTTGGCCAAAGGAACGAAATGTGCCATCTTACTGAAACGATCTACGACCTCCCAAATTACAGTATTACCATGTGAGAGAGGCAAATCTATAATAAAATCCATAGAAATATGGGTCCATGGCTCAGCAGGAATTTCAAGAGGAACCAAACCGCCACTAGGAGCCTTGTGAACTCCTTTACTTCACAAATAGCACAAGCGTCGATAAAGGCAGTGATACCGCGTCTCATGGTAGGCCACCATACATGACGACGGGCAAGCATAAACGTCTTACGGTTACCCAAATGACCAGCAGTTTTGGCATCGTGAAATTTGCGAATTACATCCGAACGCAGGTGCGGCGGAACAAACTGGCACCCCAAGGGTACATCACTAGGAGATTCATCTTGAAACGGCGCCAAGGTATTGGAGAGATCAGGAAGTAACGCCCCGACCACACAACCTGTGGGTAAAATTGGTTCACCAGAATCACCCCGATCCTTACATTCACCGAACATGCGAGATAGAGCATCAGTTTTAGTATTTTTTACACCCGGCTTGAAAGTAATAATAAAATTAAAGCGCGAGAAGAATAATGCCCAACGTGCCTGACGAGAGTTCAGCCTCTTGGCAGAACCTATGTATTCGAGATTTTTATGATCGGTATACACAGTTATAGGATGTAATGAACCCTCCAACCAGTGTCGCCATTCATCAAATGCCAGTTTAATAGCTAATAGTTCCCTATTGCCAACATCATCATTTTGTTCCGCGGTACTGAATTTACGCGAAAAATAAGCGCATGGATGGAGACGCTCAGGGTTACCAGAATATTGTGACAAAACTGCACCCACTCCCAGCTCAGAAGCATCTACTTCTATAACGAAGGCTTTATGAATATCTGGATGAATTAACACAGGTGCCGAAGTAAAGGCCCGTTTCAAGGTTAGAAAGGCCTCACAGGCAGAGGGGGACCAGTTAGCAGTAAAAGCCCCCTTGCGGGTAAGGTTGGTAAGGGGTGCAACAACATGGGAAAACCCTTTTATGAAACGCCGATAAAAATTTGCAAAACCTAGAAAACGTTGCAATTCCTTTAAAGTTTTGGGTTGGACCCAATCCTGAACTGCTGAAACCTTCCCCGCGTCCATCTCCAAACCCTGGTTGGTAATAACATACCCTAGGAAGGGAACTGTAGTGACTTCAAACACATTCTTAGACAGTTTAGCAAATAAGTTGTTCTCTCTTAATTTTTGTAGCACCAACTTAACATGGTGTCTGTGCTCCGGTAAAGAATTAGAAAAAATGAGAATATCATCCAAGTAGATGACTACAAATCTACCGAGATATTCCCTGAATATATCATTAACAAAATCTTGGAAAACGGCTGGCGCATTACAAAGACCGAAGGGCATGACCAGGTACTCATAGTGCCCATCCTTCACATTAAATGCAGTTTTCCACTCGTCCCCCTGTCGGATGCGAATCAGATTGTAAGCCCCTCTCAAATCCAATTTGGAGAAAATTCGAGCTCCTGTGACATGATTGAACAGATCCCCAATCAAGGGTAAGGGGGTATCGATTTTTTACAGTGATCTTATTCAAGGCTCGATAATCTATGCACGGTCTCAAGCCACCATCTTTTTTCTCTACAAAAAAGAACCCGGCCCCAGCAGGCGAGGTAGAGGGACGGATAAATCCTTTCCTAAGATTTTCGGTAATATACTCCCTCATTGCTTGCTCCTCGGGCAGGGTAAGGTTATAGATCTTTCCCCTCGGGGGAATAGTGCCAGGCAGCAAGTCAATGGGGCAGTCATAGGACCGATGTGGAGGAAGAGTATCAGCAGAGCGTTCAGAGAATACATCGATCCAATCAGCGTATGGCTGAGGTAATTCCTGTGGTAAGACTTGAACGCTTCTGAGGCCTGTATTAAAACAGTGACCTTTACAGTGGTCACTCCACTTGACCAACTCCCCAGCCCGCCAATCTAACACCGGGTTATGGAGTTGCAACCAGGGGTATCCCAAAACCACCGGAGTTTCCGGACAATCAAAAATAAAGAATTCTAAGAATTCAGAGTGGGAAGAGCCGACAATTAGTCTGAGAGGTGGGGTCTTGGTATTTATAGGACCTCCCTGGATTGCCTTCCCATTGATAGCTAAAACGTGTAGGGATCTTTCAAGAGGAACTACAGGGATTCCTAAGGTGGAGATCATGCTCCTGTCCAAAAAGTTTCCAGCCGCACCACTGTCTATAAAGGCGGAAACTGTCTGCTTAGAGGACCCCCAAGACAAATCGATAGGTACAAGCATCTTATTCTGGCGAGAGTAACAAACTGACTCACCCAGATCAGTACTCTCTACCTGGTCTGGGTGCGGAAGTTTTCCGCCGGTTTCCCCTTGTTGGGACAGGACCCTGCAAAATGACCAGAATTCCCGCAATACAGGCATAACCCCTCGGATCGCCTACGCTGTTTCTCCTCTTGGGATAAGCGGGTTCTCCCTAATTGCATAGGTTCTTCCTGGGAAGATGATGAGGTATTTTCTCCACGGGGAACCAGGGATCTATGACTCTGGACTGGTCTGAAGGACGTGGGAACCCTGACTGTCTCCCTGGCCCTTTCTCTAAGACGTCGGTCTATTTTAATGGAGACCTGCATTAATTGATCTAGGTCCGCTGGCGGGGGAAAATTGACTAAGGCATCCTTGATGCTTTCCGACAGCCCCACCCTGAACTGACTACACAGAGTGGGGTTGTTCCACCTAGCTTCGATAGCCCAGCGGCGGAATTCAGCACTGTAATCTTCAGCCGAATTCCGTCCTTGTTTTAAGGCCCGAAGCCTATTCTCAGCAGTAGACTGTAAATCAGGATCCGCGTATAGAACGCCCATAGCATTGAAGAATGCAGTTACTGATTGTAAGGCAATATCATGACTCGGCAAACTAAAGGCCCAGGACTGCGGGTCTCCTTGAAGCAGAGAAATGACTAGGCCTATTCGTTGGGTCTCAGTGCCAGAGGAGATTGGTCTCAGCTTGAAATACAGTTCACAGGCATTCTTGAAATTGGAAAATTTTGCTCGCTCTCCAAAAAATTTTTCAGGCAGTGGAATCTTGGGTTCAGTGATATGAGGTGATACAGAGGTAGCCGGTACCTGACAAGACTCCTGAGTGGCCACCCTTTGAGCGAGTTGATTGATCGTTGTGGCCATAGCTTGCACCTGCTGTACCAGGTCATCCATCTTTTTTGGCCTGTGATAATGTCACGCTAGGGGATAACTCCAGATCTCTTAATGAGCTTGCAACCCCCAATCTCCGCAGCCAGCTTCACCTATAGGAGCCCCCGCTTGCCGGGACGCAAGTACGCCTACCCGGGATCGGTTGCCCCCAGGACTTATTGGCTCAAAGGATGCTAGCTTATATGGAGAGATCTGGAGAACCAATAACTGAAGCGTGAGTGACGGAAGTCCAGAGACAGGCAGTAGGTCGATAACAGGAAGGCAGAGATCGTAGCGGCACCAAGGATCAGGCAAGACGTAGTCGGGGTACAGGCTGAGGTCGGCAACAAGGGTTCAGGATCAAGAGGCGTCAATACAGGCAGAGGTCGGCAACAAGGATTCAGGATCGAGAATGGTCAGTACAATCAAGTCGGCAACAGGCTAAACTTCACAGGAATAGAGTACACAGGGTTCTGAGCGCTATCACAGGCAATTCACAACTGAGAGGGAATTGCCTTTATAGGGACAGGTCTGAGGGAAGCAGTGTACTGATTGGAGCACGTAGGGTTCCAAGGGTAATTGGCTGGCAACAAGGGAGGAGGTAAGGCCAAGATATCAATGGGGCTGATTGGCCTGCAGAGCAGAAGAGGGCAAAGCCCTCAATCCCCTAGGACTCATTAACCCTTTAATTGATCCTCCGGCGGGTGCACGCAGCAGGAGGGCATAACAGACACGTGCTTGCGGCCGCGCGGGAGCATGTCTACTGGAGGAGGAAGCGGGGGGCGTGGCTGAGCTGGGCGCCGCTCGAGCCGACGCTGCTCGAGCCGACGCCGCCGGCGCGGCCGCCGCACAGTGACAGCTGCAGCTGGCCGCCTGGAGACGTCGCTGGAACGGGGATCAGGTAAGCGGTTCCTGACATATATTACCTGTAGAAATGCCGAACACAGGGGTAGGTGATTTTTTGGGGGAAAAATGTGAACAAAAATGTTCTACAGATTTTTTTGTGTTCAAGTTAAAAGTCTTATTCAGATGTAAACTTAGCACGCCCAACTGATAAAAGGCTCTCAGATTCATTTTGATAATCTTCAATAGTGATAAAAGTTTGCAATAGTTTTTCTTTGGGAATTTGATTGAAAGGTTTACAAATTAAGTAAAAAGGAGTTAAAGAGGAACTAAAGCCAAACCACCACAGTGCAGTTTAGCACCACATTTAGCTGTCCACAAAGTGTGCAGTGATTCAGAATGTGTATCCCTCTACTTGCATCTGGACTATAGACTTTTGTGCCGGCACAATTAATTAGTAGTAACCTAGTCCCTGTACACCGAATATTAGGGAGCTTCCCAGTAATTTACTGGAGGTATTAGGGGAGGCGCAGTGTTTTTAATCTGTTTTGTTTTATGTTGTCTGAGGTCTGAGGGAAGCAGTGTACTGATTGGAGCACGTAGGGTTCCAAATGTAATTGGCTGGCAACAAGGGAGGAGGTAAGGCCAAGATATCAATGGGGCTGATTGGCCTGCAGAGCAGAAGAGGGCGAAGCCCTCAATCCCCTAGGACTCATTAACCCTTTAATTGATCCTCCGGCGGGTGCACGCAGCAGGAGGGCATAACAGACACGTGCTTGCGGCCGCACGGGAGCATGTCTACTGGAGGAGGAAGCGGGGGGCGTGGCTGAGCTGGGCGCCGCTCGAGCCGCCGCTGCTCGAGCCGACGCCGCCGGCGCGGCCGCCGCACAGTGACAGCTGCAGCTGGCCGCCTGGAGACGTCGCTGGAACGGGGATCAGGTAAGCGGTTCCTGACATATATTACCTGTAGAAATGCCGAACACAGGGGTAGGTGATTTTTTGGGGGAAAAATGTGAACAAAAATGTTCTACAGATTTTTTTGTGTTCAAGTTAAAAGTCTTATTCAGATGTAAACTTAGCACGCCCAACTGATAAAAGGCTCTCAGATTCATTTTGATAATCTTCAATAGTGATAAAAGTTTGCAATAGTTTTTCTTTGGGAATTTGATTGAAAGGTTTACAAATTAAGTAAAAAGGAGTTAAAGAGGAACTAAAGCCAAACCACCACAGTGCAGTTTAGCACCACATTTAGCTGTCCACAAAGTGTGCAGTGATTCAGAATGTGTATCCCTCTACTTGCATCTGGACTATAGACTTTTGTGCCGGCACAATTAATTAGTAGTAACCTAGTCCCTGTACACCGAATATTAGGGAGCTTCCCAGTAATTTACTGGAGGTATTAGGGGAGGCGCAGTGTTTTTAATCTGTTTTGTTTTATGTTGTTGTCGTCGGATTACTCCAAATAAAATTATGTATCTTTTGGTATTTATATTATTGTCGTTGTGATTTCCCGGTGCTCCTGCCACTGTACCCTGTAGATTTGTTTGGCTATGCATCTGAACTATGCTTACACACAGATATAGCAAAAGTTAACTTGATACTTTTAATTTGTTACAATAAATAGGAGGGAGGCATCCCGATCCCGATTGCTGATGCACCCGGGAATACACCACTAGCACCACAAGATCTGTTTACCTATCCAGCACAACCAGGTCCTTGGGCAGGTTGGCAGCAGTATTTTTACAGGGGAACCAATCAGGATGCCCTCCCGAACTTAGACCAACACCCTTTTGATGTAAAATGGGTGTTGGTCACCTCATCAAAAAAGTCAATGAGAAAGATTGAAGGTTTCAAGATACAGTTCTGTACTATCTATTTATTTAAAAAGTAGCACCCACCTCCCTATTCTATAAGACTCTGTCCAGTGGGGATCCCGAATGGGGATTCCCTGCTGTGTGCATCCCCCAGGGATCGCCCAACACACTCAATTCACCGCCAATACCGTGCTGTATGCTTGGGCTGTGTCCGCATCCTCCCTATATGTTTAACCCAGACAGGCATTTCTCAAGTTAGTTGAGCAATCCATGCATGCACAGAGGATACAGACAGCGGGCATCCAAATCAGGATGCCCCAGACATGAGGAACAAAACACTGAATAGTTTAGTTTTGTTCCCCTTTAATGTGTCCATTTTACGTGCCAAGTTATGCCTTTAACCACATACTATCTGCACATGCCAGATCCATGCCTGTCCCCAAAACTAATATTGGGGGTCATGCTAATTATTGGGTGATGCCAGTGTAACTTACGCACTGCGGTGTGGATTGCAACCTGCATCACAATGAGCTTTTTAGCGTTTATACACATAAAAGTGCAATAAAATGTTTTTTCAACCTTTTTTTTCTCCAAATAATACCTTTACCTGTGATGTGGGCATTTTATAGGTAAGGTTAAAAAAAAGGGAAAAAGGGTATAAAAACATTATTGCAATTTTTTGTGTGCTAATGCTAAAAAGCTCACCGAGATGAAGGTTGCAATCCACACCGCAATGCACTCTGGCTTCACCAAATAATTAGCATGATCCCCATGATGTAAGTGAGCAAACTGATGACCTTACAGCCTCCCAGAAAAACTGCCAGTGCTGAGGCTTGGGAATAAGAGTCTTTCTATTAATTGTAAAATAATGTATACTACAATACTTTTAAGTTATGTTGCTTGAAGTTCTTCTTCTAATAAACTGTCTTAAGAGAACACAAGTACATCCAGAAATGTTGCATTGGACAAGTGCATGGTATGTATATAAAGAAAAGGTAAATAGTTCAAGACATTAAAAAGCATTATATTCTCAGTCTCACTTCCTACTGGCTTATAAGTGTTGAATCGCTGGTGTTCTTGTTTTAATGGTCTGAATAAAATGAGAAAAAAAACAATAGTGGAGTTGGAAAAATAAATATTTATCCATTTTCAATCTCTTTCTTTTATAGTTTAATGTCAACACCTAAAAGAATTATTTATTGAAGTGTGCAGCTGTGAAGCAGAAGAAAAGCCTCAGAAAAGTCCCATTGTTCCCAGTAAACTTTTGATAAATCAGGTTCTATTCCTGGACTCTGCGGAGCTATCCACGCTGCCAGGTGACAGATCAGAATTGATAGATCGCACACTTCCACTCTATTTACACATATCAGACCATTCTGTTTTTTTGACAAATATCCTGAAAATATCTGATATTATTTGTAGGCTTTGCATTGGTGAACAGTTTCTAGCCCAAGCGAATCAGTGATTGCACAAAGTACAGTACCAACGGTGACTACAGGGGATTCTGTTCTCAATGCTAAGCATTGACTGTCAGCTGAACTTAACTCGAACAGCTTGAACAATGGAGCCTTGGCCAATGCTTAAATAGTAGAGAAGAGCGAACCAGTTCTTACAAATTGGAATCTGCTCAGAATCTTAGGGAAAGTTTGATTCGCCAAAAATCTGATTTTACTTTGGGATTTCTCTGAAAGAAAAAAATAACTGTCACTTACCTGCACGCCATCTGCCCTGTCGCTCTGATAAGCAGGGAGTGGCGGGGGGGGGGGACACCCGCTGATAGGGAGGAGGTGATTTATTTTTCTTTGAGCGATGCGTTAAAAATTTGATTCAGGCAAACACAAATGTCTTGGAGAATTTCGATGTATCATTCAAATTGAATTTTGAACAAGTTCGCTCATCTCTACTAAATAGCATAGAGAGGCAGAGGCTACTTGCCTTCCTCCCTCCTCTTTTTCTTGCCCTTCTTCTTTTCTTTTTCCTTCTTTCTTTCTTCCTTTTTTCCTCCACTCAGTTTTTTTTCCACCTTTCCCACCTATCTTCCATCATTGTTCATTTTCTTGCTTCCTTCTTTCCTTTTTTCCTTCATTTGTTCCTTATTTCTTTCCTGCTTGCTTTCTTTTCTTCCTTTCCATTTTCTTTTTTTTCTTACCTTGCTTCCCTCATTCCTTCTGTTTCTCTTCAAATTCATTGGTGCAGTATGTGAAAACCATATATATGAAAGTCAATCGGGTGATCGCCTCTAATAGCATCGTGTAACGTAGAATGTATTACTAGTGGTGGCGGGGAGGCCGATTCATTAATAGCGCCAGGTAGCGACAGATAAGGGCCTGAAGTATGGCGCTATGAGCGCCGCGAGCGTACGCCGCGGTCGGCTGCGATTCGCTATAGCAGGCATCCTCAGTCGCTACTTGGCGCTACTTGGCGTTGTTGGGAACAATGCCTACATTGGTGAATATGATGTTTCAGATGAGCTTTGTAGGCGCTGTCATTTTGACACACGCTATTCAACACCGCGCCTGCGCGTTTGTTTGCTGTTAGATTGAAATCAATGTTAGGACCTTCAGTAGTAAACACATTGCAACATGTTTCTTTGTTGTTTTTTTTTTAATTTTTTTATTTTTTTGGGTGCAAGAAAATAAAACAAATAAAGGTGGTTTTTCATCATGGTGCCTAAAAAAAGAAGAAAAAGTGTAGTTAGTATTTATAACTAGGGATGAGCGAATCGATCCGGACGAACCCGGATTTGATCCGAATTTCAGGAAAAATTCGATTCGGATCGAATCCGAATTTCCCCGCGATTCGATCGCTCGAAGTTTTCCTTTAACATCCATTCATTTACATTTACAGGCATTCTAAGATGGCGGACGGGACATGTCTGGACATCTATCCCGCGCCAGTGCAAGCTGGGGCAGTCACATGCAGCCTATCAGCAGCCAGCAAGCCCGGTGACGTCACAGCGCTATTTAAGTCGGCCATCTTGCTTTTCCTTCCTCATTTCTCTATTGCATTCGTGAGAGACAGAACGTTGTAGTGAGGGAGAGAGGCAGTTAGACAGGCAGGGACAGACAGGGACAGGCTGGAGACAGGCAGGAGACAGACAGGAGACAGACAGAAAGTCAGCGAAAAACAGGGAAAGGTAGGAAAAATCGGAGGCTGTCACAGGGAGATTTTTTTTTTTTTCATCCAGCCTGAGTGTTACTAGCTGGCTGACTGGCTTTGTTAGCGTTTTCAGGCTGCTTATACTAACTAACTGTGCATATATACTGAACTGATCTTAAGTCTGCTGTGAGGCATCCCATTCTGTGACTACACCAGCCTCTGTTTAAGACCATATAACCATTTGCACTTATTCTAATTGAAATTAGGCCTGATAAAGACACTTTTGCTGTGCATAGCACTACTTGTCCCAGGTTCACTGCTGGGTTTTTAGGGCATCCCATTCTGTGACTACAGCAGCCTCTGTTTAACACCATATAACCATTTGCACTTATTCTAATTGAAATTAGGCCTGATAAAGACACTTTTGCTGTGCATAGCACTACTGGACCCTGCCAGGTGTACTTACTGCTGGTTTTTAGGGCATCCCATTCTGTGACTACAGCAGCCTCTGTTTAAGACCATATAACCATTTGCACTTATTATAATTGAAATTAGGCCTGATAAAGACACTTTTGCTGTGCATAGCACTACTTGTCCCAGGTTCACTGCTGGGTTTTTAGGGCATCCCATTCTGTGACTACAGCAGCCTCTGTTTAACACCATATAACCATTTGCACTTATTCTAATTGAAATTAGGCCTGATAAAGACACTTTTGCTGTGCATAGCACTACTTGTCCCAGGTTCACTGCTGGGTTTTTAGGGCATCCCATTCTGTGACTACAGCAGCCTCTGTTTAAGACCATATAACCATTTGCACTTATTATAATTGAAATTAGGCCTGATAAAGACACTTTTGCTGTGCATAGCACTACTTGTCCCAGGTTCACTGCTGGGTTTTTAGGGCATCCCATTCTGTGACTACAGCAGCCTCTGTTTAACACCATATAACCATTTGCACTTATTATAATTGAAATTAGGCCTGATAAAGACACTTTTGCTGTTCATAGCACTACTGGACCCTGCCAGGTGTACTTACTGCTGGTTTTTAGGGCATCCCATTCTGTGACTACAGCAGCCTCTGTTTAAGACCATATAACCATTTGCACTTATTATAATTGAAATTAGGCCTGATAAAGACACTTTTGCTGTTCATAGCACTACTTGTCCCAGGTTCACTGCTGGGTTTTTAGGGCATCCCATTCTGTGACTACAGCAGCCTCTGTTTAACACCATATAACCATTTGCACTTATTATAATTGAAATTAGGCCTGATAAAGACACTTTTGCTGTGCATAGCACTACTTGTCCCAGGTTCACTGCTGGGTTTTTAGGGCATCCCATTCTGTGACTACAGCAGCCTCTGTTTAACACCATATAACCATTTGCACTTATTATAATTGAAATTAGGCCTGATAAAGACACTTTTGCTGTTCATAGCACTACTGGACCCTGCCAGGTGTACTTACTGCTGGTTTTTAGGGCATCCCATTCTGTGACTACAGCAGCCTCTGTTTAAGACCATATAACCATTTGCACTTATTATAATTGAAATTAGGCCTGATAAAGACACTTTTGCTGTGCATAGCACTACTTGTCCCAGGTTCACTGCTGGGTTTTTAGGGCATCCCATTCTGTGACTACAGCAGCCTCTGTTTAACACCATATAACCATTTGCACTTATTATAATTGAAATTAGGCCTGATAAAGACACTTTTGCTGTGCATAGCACTACTTGTCCCAGGTTCACTGCTGGGTTTTTAGGGCATCCCATTCTGTGACTACAGCAGCCTCTGTTTAAGACCATATAACCATTTGCACTTATTATAATTGAAATTAGGCCTGATAAAGACACTTTTGCTGTGCATAGCACTACTTGTCCCAGGTTCACTGCTGGGTTTTTAGGACATCCCATTCTGTGACTACAGCAGCCTCTGTTTAAGACCATATAACCATTTGCACTTAATATAATTGAAATTAGGCCTGATAAAGACACTTTTGCTGTGCATAGCACTACTTGTCCCAGGTTCACTGCTGGGTTTTTAGGGCATCCCATTCTGTGACTACAGCAGCCTCTGTTTAACACCATATAACCATTTGCACTTATTCTAATTGAAATTAGGCCTGATAAAGACAATTTTGCTGTGCATAGCACTACTTGTCCCAGGTTCACTGCTGGGTTTTTAGGGCATCCCATTCTGTGACTACAGCAGCCTCTGTTTAACACCATATAACCATTTGCACTTATTATAATTGAAATTAGGCCTGATAAAGACACTTTTGCTGTTCATAGCACTACTGGACCCTGCCAGGTGTACTTACTGCTGGTTTTTAGGGCATCCCATTCTGTGACTACAGCAGCCTCTGTTTAAGACCATATAACCATTTGCACTTATTATAATTGAAATTAGGCCTGATAAAGACACTTTTGCTGTGCATAGCACTACTTGTCCCAGGTTCACTGCTGGGTTTTTAGGGCATCCCATTCTGTGACTACAGCAGCCTCTGTTTAACACCATATAACCATTTGCACTTATTCTAATTGAAATTAGGCCTGATAAAGACACTTTTGCTGTGCATAGCACTACTTGTCCTAGGTTCACTGCTGGGTTTTTAGGGCATCCCATTCTGTGACTACAGCAGCCTCTGTTTAAGACCATATAACCATTTGCACTTATTATAATTGAAATTAGGCCTGATAAAGACACTTTTGCTGTGCATAGCACTACTTGTCCCAGGTTCACTGCTGGGTTTTTAGGGCATCCCATTCTGTGACTACAGCAGCCTCTGTTTAACACCATATAACCATTTGCACTTATTCTAATTGAAATTAGGCCTGATAAAGACACTTTTGCTGTGCATAGCACTACTTGTCCCAGGTTCACTGCTGGGTTTTTAGGGCATCCCATTCTGTGACTACAGCAGCCTCTGTTTAACACCATATAACCATTTGCACTTATTATAATTTAAATTAGGCCTGATAAAGACACTTTTGCTGTTCATAGCACTACTGGACCCTGCCAGGTGTACTTACTGCTGGTTTTTAGGGCATCCCATTCTGTGACTACAGCAGCCTCTGTTTAAGACCATATAACCATTTGCACTTATTATAATTGAAATTAGGCCTGATAAAGACACTTTTGCTGTTCATAGCACTACTTGTCCCAGGTTCACTGCTGGGTTTTTAGGGCATCCCATTCTGTGACTACAGCAGCCTCTGTTTAACACCATATAACCATTTGCACTTATTCTAATTGAAATTAGGCCTGATAAAGACACTTTTGCTGTGCATAGCACTACTTGTCCCAGGTTCACTGCTGGGTTTTTAGGGCATCCCATTCTGTGACTACAGCAGCCTCTGTTTAACACCATATAACCATTTGCACTTATTATAATTGAATTAGGCCTGATAAAAACACTTTTGCTGTGCATAGCACTACTTGTCCCAGGTTCACTGCTGGGTTTTTAGGGCATCCCATTCTGTGACTACAGCAGCCTCTGTTTAACACCATATAACCATTTGCACTTATTCTAATTGAAATTAGGCCTGATAAAGACACTTTTGCTGTGCATAGCACTACTTGTCCCAGGTTCACTGCTGGGTTTTTAGGGCATCCCATTCTGTGACTACAGCAGCCTCTGTTTAACACCATATAACCATTTGCACTTATTATAATTGAAATTAGGCCTGATAAAGACACTTTTGCTGTTCATAGCACTACTGGACCCTGCCAGGTGTACTTACTGCTGGTTTTTAGGGCATCCCATTCTGTGACTACAGCAGCCTCTGTATAAGACCATATAACCATTTGCACTTATTCTAATTGAAATTAGGCCTGATAAAGACACTTTTGCTGTTCATAGCACTACTTGTCCCAGGTTCACTGCTGGGTTTTTAGGGCATCCCATTCTGTGACTACAGCAGCCTCTATTTAAGACCATATAACCATTTGCACTTATTATAATTGAAATTAGGCCTGATAAAGACACTTTTGCTGTGCATAGTCTTACTGCTGCCTGCCAGGTGCACTGCTGGTTTTTGGGGCATCCCATTCTGTAACATAGCATACCCCTCTTTATTTACACTAAGCAGCTCTCTTATTTACACTAGGCAGGCCTGTTGGAGGCTGAGTGTTACTGCTCACTTTTGGTGTGCATTATATTCTGTTTCATATAGACCCACCGCTGCCTGGGGGTTCTTAAAATATCACCTACTACCACACCAGTTAGACTATGTCGGGCAGACAAGTGCCTGGAAGTGAAAAGAGGAGTGGCAGAGGCCAAGATTCCTCAGGCAGAGCTCGCAGCAGACTGGGGGCCAGTAGCAGCAGGAGTCACGCTGAGAGACCTAATCTGCCAGTATCTGCTAGCGGTCGGGTCTCCACCAGTAACGCATCTGCCGTGGTTGAATGGTTGACGCACTCATCAACAACATCATCACAACTTACGTCTGAGACCCCCAGTCTAGGGTCGGTAGGTTCCTCTGACACAACCCTGAGTTGGCATGCCCCGAGAGCAGTCCCTGTCCTCCCATTGCCTCTGTCCTACGCTGTTCCCTCCCCCAGCGACGTATCCTATGCTTTGGGTTCAGCTCCTCTCTTTAGTGAGGAGGACGATCAGATAGAGGACAGTCAGCAGCTACTGCCCAGCCAAGAAATGGAGGTGGCTTCTTTAGCTAGGCAGACAAGTAGTGAAGTGGACAGTGTCGTGGGTGCTGCGAGCGTTCCAGCTCCTGCGCCAGACACTGTTGACGAATCCACGAACATCAGTGACGTACAGCCACAACTCGGCGATAATGATGATGACGATGAAGCCGATCGCACTTGGGAGCCGGGTGATGAAGGGGCTTCATCGTCATCATCAGGAGAAGAGGGGCGCAGGTTGCCCCGGAGTCAGCAGCTCAGGCAGCAAGGTGGCAGCAGCATGGCTGGCAGGCAGCATGGGGGCACAATTGTAAAGCCTGGAGCCAAACGGGGCCGGGGCCGGGGTAGAGCACCTGCTGCGCGGCAGGCTACCTTATCGGGAGGTAGTGGGGCAGGGGTTCCTGGAGTTGGCAACAGCAGCAGCGAATCAGTGAGGCCTGTTGGTGGAAAAAGTAGCTACTCGGCAGTGTGGCAGTTTTTCCTGAAGCATCCGCAGGAGGGTAACATGGCCACATGCAAGATATGTAGGCAGAAGGTGAAGCGTGGCCAGGGTCCAAATGTTGGCACCACGGCCCTGCGTCAACATATGCAGTGTCACCATAAAGCGGCCTGGGAGAACCTAGGCTCCGGAGAGGTGGGCCAGACTGCTTCCTCACCGAGTGGCACGCCGCTCCCAATTTCTGCCAGCCAAGGCTCCAGCACCTCAGCCGAAGGCAGCTGTGCGTCATACCCATCCTCTGTCGCTCCTGCTCCTCCTCCTCCTCCAAGTCATGCATCCCGCCAGCAATCCATCAGCGAAGCCATGTCCAAGAGACAGCAGTATGCGCCCACTCATCCTACGGCGCAGAAGCTGAATGTGCTCCTGTCCAAATTGCTGGTGCTGCAGTCGCTCCCTTTTCAGGTGGTGGAATCTGCACCTTTCAGAGAACTGATGGCTTGTGCCGAGCCGAGGTGGAGAGTCCCAAGCCGTCATTTCTTTGCCAAGAAGGCAGTACCAGCGCTGCACACTTTTGTTGAACAGAAGGTGGGCCAGTCCTTGAGCCTGTCGGTGTGTAGCAAAGTGCATGGCAGCGCCGACATCTGGAGCTGTAACTACGGTCAGGGACAGTACATGTCGTTTACGGCCCACTGGGTGAATGTGGTCCCTTTGCAGCAGCAGCAGCAACTTGGACAGGTCACGCCGCTTCGGCCTCCGCGCTCCCTGCCCGTTGGGCCTGTGACACCGTGCGACTCGGCCTCCTCATCCTCCGCCATCTCCTCACCCTCCACTGTAGGCTCAAGTCTCAGTGCCCCTCCAGTCTACCATGTGTGCAGGGCACAGAGGTGTCACGCAGTGCTTCACATGGTTTGTCTTGGCGAACGGAGTCACACAGGGGAGGAACTGCTTAAATGTATTCATCAGGAAATCCAAACATGGCTTACTCCGAGAAAACTTAAAATGGGAATCATGGTTACCGACAATGGGAAGAACATTTTGTCTGCGCTGCGCCAAGGAAGCCTGACCCATGCCCCCTGCATGGCTCACGTCTTCAATCTGGTTGTCAAGCGGTTTCTGAAGTGTTCCCCCCATCTGCAAGACATCCTAACAACTTCAAGGAAACTTTGCATGCACTTCAGCCACTCCTACACCGCCAAACACACCCTTCTTGAGCTACAGCGTCAGAATGGTATCCCCCAACATAGTCTGATTTGCGATGTTTCCACCCGTTGGAATTCCACCCTTCACATGTTGGACCGATTATATGAACAGAGAAAAGCCATCACGGATTTCCTGATGATCCAAGCAGATAGGGGGACTCCCCTGTGTAACTTCAATGTCAACCAGTGGCAGCTCATACGTGACACCTGCCGTTTGCTCAGGCCCTTTGAGGAAGCCACTTTATTTGTCAGTCGGCAAGATTACGGGATGAACGACGTGATTCCACTGCTTCATGTACTACAGCACATGTTGGAAACCATGGCTGGTCAGGGCACTGGAGACATGGCGTTTACATCTTACGGCCACATGAACCCCGTTGGAGCTGAACTGGAGGAGGAGGAGGAAGAGGAGGAGGAGGAGTTGCCCAGCGAAACACAGTTTAGGCTTGGCGAAATGGCTGGTTTATCTAGTCAGCGGACAGGAGAGGAGGAGCAGGAGCAGCCAGAGGAGCTAGAGGTTTTTGAGGAAGGCGAGACAGAGGACCCGGGCACACCGTGGCAGTATGCAGTGGAGATGGAGACAGGTAGTCCATCCGAGTCACTTGCGCAAATGGCACGAAGCATGCTCACGTGCTTGCGTAGTGACCCCAGAATTGTTTCCATCTGTCGGCGGGATGACTTCTGGCTGTCCACCTTATTGGACCCTCGCTTCCGGCACAAAATGGGGGCATTTTTTAAACCCACCGAGAGGGAGGACAAACTCAACTACTACAAAGACATTCTACGTAGGCAGTTGGCCGATGCCTATCTGCGCCATGGTCCATACTCTCGCAGGTCTGACTCGAGGGGACCTCTGCGCTCACCTTCCACTGCCATGGCCGCTGGGGGGGTTGGCAGGAGCAGCAGCAGCAGCTCCATCAGCAGCAGCAGCCTCAGTCTTCAGTCGCTAATGAGTAGCTTTCTACACCCGCATAGTGAGGCTACTCATGAGCAGCAGGAAGACCTGGAGCAGGACCTCAACCAGCAGGTCATGTCATACTTTGACATGACCATGCCAACACACCTTGAGGATCCGCTGGACTTCTGGGCAGCCAAACTTGATTTGTGGCCGCAACTAGCAGAGTTTGCCCTGGAAAAGCTGTCCTGCCCGGCAAGTAGCGTGCCATCTGAGCGGGTGTTTAGTGCGGCGGGGGCCATAGTTACGGCGAGGAGAACTCGTCTGTCAACTAAAAATGTGGAGAGACTCACCTTTGTCAAAATGAATCGGGGATGGATCAGCCAGGATTTCCACCCACCAATGCCTGATGCATGCGACTAGATTCAGCATGGTGCCACGTTTTACACTTTCCAAATGGTGCAAAACATATTTATGTCTTTAGGCCAATTTTTGGGCTCCTGCTGCTGCTGCTGCCAACTCCAGGGTGTGAATCATCCAATTCTTGGGCTCCTGAAGCCAACCCCAGTGTCTCTTTAAAGTAATATTTGGGCTCCTGCTGCTGCTGCTGCTGCCAACTCCAGGGTGTGATTCATCCAATTTTTGGGCTCCTGAAGCCAACCCCAGTGTCTCTTTAAAGTAATGTTTGGGCTCCTGCTGCTGCTGCCAACTCCAGGGTGTGAATCATCCAATTTTTGGGCTCCTGAAGCCAACCCCAGTGTCTCTTTAAAGTAATATTTGGGCTCCTGCTGCTGCTGCTGCCAACTCCAGGGTGTGATTCATCCAATTTTTGGGCTCCTGAAGCCAACTCCAGTGTCTCTTTAAAGTAATATTTGGGCTCCTGCTGCTGCTGTTGTCAACTCCTGCCAACTCCAGGGTGTGATTCATCCAAATTTTGGGCTCCTGAAGCCAACCCCAGGGTCTCTTTGAAGTAATGTTTGGGCTCCTGCTGCTGCCAACTTCTGCCAACTCCAGGGTGTGATTCATCCAATTTTTGGGCTCCTGAAGCCAACTCCAGTGTATATTTGGGCTCCTGCTGCTGCCAACTCCAGGGTGTGATTCATCCAATTTTTGGGCTCCTGAAGCCAACCCCAGTGTCTCTTTAAAGTAATGTTTGGGCTCCTGCTGCTGCTGCTGCCAACTTCTGCCAACTCCAGGGTGTGATTCATCCAATTTTTGGGCTCCTGAAGCCAACCCCAGTGTCTCTTTAAAGTAATGTTTGGGCTCCTGCTGCTGCTGCTGCCAACTTCTGCCAACTCCAGGGTGTGATTCATCCAATTTTTGGGCTCCTGAAGCCAACCCCAGTGTCTCTTTAAAGTAATGTTTGGGCTCCTGCTGCTGCTGCTGCCAACTTCTGCCAACTCCAGGGTGTGATTCATCCAATTTTTGGGCTCCTGAAGCCAACCCCAGTGTCTCTTTAAAGTAATGTTTGGGCTCCTGCTGCTGCTGCTGCCAACTTCTGCCAACTCCAGGGTGTGATTCATCCAATTTTTGGGCTCCTGAAGCCAACCCCAGTGTCTCTTTAAAGTAATATTTGGGCTCCTGCTGCTGCCAACTCCAGGGCGTGATTCATCCAATTTTTGGCCTCCTGAAGCCAACCCCAGTGTCTCTTTAAAGTAATATTTGGGCTCCTGCTGCTGCTGCTGCCAACTCCAGGGTGTGATTCATCCAATTTTTGGGCTCCTGAAGCCAACTCCAGTGTATATTTGGGCTCCTGCTGCTGCTGCCAACTCCAGGGTGTGAATCATCCAATTTTTGGGCTCCTGAAGCCAACCCCAGAGTCTCTTTAAAGTAATATTTGGGCTCCTGCTGCTGCTGCTGCTGCCAACTCCAGGGTGTGATTCATCCAATTTTTGGGCTCCTGAAGCCAACTCCAGTGTCTCTATAAAGTAATCTTTGGGCTCCTGCTGCTGCTGCTGCTGCCAACTCCAGGGTGTGATTCATCCAATTTTTGGGCTCCTGAAGCCAACTCCAGTGTCTCTTTAAAGTAATGTTTGGGCTCCTGCTGCTGCCAACTTCTGCCAACTCCAGGGTGTGATTCATCCAATGTTTGGGCTCCTGAAGCCAACCCCAGTGTCTCTTTAAAGTAATGTTTGGGCTCCTGCTGCTGCTGCTGCCAACTTCTGCCAACTCCAGGGTGTGATTCATCCAATTTTTGGGCTCCTGAAGCCAACCCCAGTGTCTCTTTAAAGTAATGTTTGGGCTCCTGCTGCTGCTGCTGCCAACTTCTGCCAACTCCAGGGTGTGATTCATCCAATTTTTGGGCTCCTGAAGCCACACCCAGTGTCTCTTTAAAGTAATGTTTGGGCTCCTGCTGCTGCTGCTGCCAACTTCTGCCAACTCCAGGGTGTGATTCATCCAATTTTTGGGCTCCTGAAGCAAACCCCAGTGTCTCTTTAAAGTAATATTTGGGCTCCTGCTGCTGCCAACTCCAGGGCGTGATTCATCCAATTTTTGGCCTCCTGAAGCCAACCCCAGTGTCTCTTTAAAGTAATATTTGGGCTCCTGCTGCTGCTGCTGCCAACTCCAGGGTGTGATTCATCCAATTTTTGGGCTCCTGAAGCCAACTCCAGTGTATATTTGGGCTCCTGCTGCTGCTGCTGCCAACTCCAGGGTGTGAATCATCCAATTTTTGGGCTCCTGAAGCAAACCCCAGAGTCTCTTTAAAGTAATATTTGGGCTCCTGCTGCTGCTGCCAACTCCAGGGTGTGATTCATCCAATTTTTGGGCTCCTGAAGCCAACTCCAGTGTCTCTATAAAGTAATCTTTGGGCTCCTGCTGCTGCTGCCAACTCCAGGGTGTGATTCATCCAATTTTTGGGCTCCTGAAGCCAACTCCAGTGTCTCTTTAAAGTAATATTTGGGCTCCTGCTGCTGCTTGCAACTCCAGGGTGTGATTCATCCAATTTTTGGGCTCCTGAAGCCAACCCCAGTGTCTCTTTAAAGTAATATTTGGGCTCCTGCTGCTGCTGCTGCCAACTCCAGGGTGTGATTCATCCAATTTTTGGGCTCCTGAAGCCAACTCCAGTGTCTCTTTAAAGTAATGTTTGGGCTCCTGCTGCTGCTGCTGCCAACTTCTGCCAACTCCAGGGTGTGATTCATCCAATTTTTGGGCTCCTGAAGCCAACCCCAGTGTCTCTTTAAAGTAATGTTTGGGCTCCTGCTGCTGCTGCTGCCAACTTCTGCCAACTCCAGGGTGTGATTCATCCAATTTTTGGGCTCCTGAAGCCAACCCCAGTGTCTCTTTAAAGTAATGTTTGGGCTCCTGCTGCTGCTGCTGCCAACTTCTGCCAACTCCAGGGTGTGATTCATCCAATTTTTGGGCTCCTGAAGCCACACCCAGTGTCTCTTTAAAGTAATGTTTGGGCTCCTGCTGCTGCTGCTGCCAACTTCTGCCAACTCCAGGGTGTGATTCATCCAATTTTTCGGCTCCTGAAGCAAACCCCAGTGTCTCTTTAAAGTAATATTTGGGCTCCTGCTGCTGCCAACTCCAGGGCGTGATTCATCCAATTTTTGGCCTCCTGAAGCCAACCCCAGTGTCTCTTTAAAGTAATATTTGGGCTCCTGCTGCTGCTGCTGCCAACTCCAGGGTGTGATTCATCCAATTTTTGGGCTCCTGAAGCCAACTCCAGTGTATATTTGGGCTCCTGCTGCTGCTGCTGCCAACTCCAGGGTGTGAATCATCCAATTTTTGGGCTCCTGAAGCAAACCCCAGAGTCTCTTTAAAGTAATATTTGGGCTCCTGCTGCTGCTGCTGCCAACTCCAGGGTGTGATTCATCCAATTTTTGGGCTCCTGAAGCCAACTCCAGTGTCTCTATAAAGTAATCTTTGGGCTCCTGCTGCTGCTGCTGCTGCCAACTCCAGGGTGTGATTCATCCAATTTTTGGGCTCCTGAAGCCAACTCCAGTGTCTCTTTAAAGTAATATTTGGGCTCCTGCTGCTGCTTGCAACTCCAGGGTGTGATTCATCCAATTTTTGGGCTCCTGAAGCCAACCCCAGTGTCTCTTTAAAGTAATGTTTGGGCTCCTGCTGCTGCCAACTCCAGGGCATGATTCATCCAATTTTTGGCCTCCTGAAGCCAACCCCAGTGTCTCTTTAAAGTAATATTTGGGCTCCTGCTGCTGCTGCTGCCAACTCCAGGGTGTGATTCATCCAATTTTTGGGCTCCTGAAGCCAACTCCAGTGTATATTTGGGCTCCTGCTGCTGCTGCTGCCAACTCCAGGGTGTGAATCATCCAATTTTTGGGCTCCTGAAGCCAACCCCAGAGTCTCTTTAAAGTAATATTTGGGCTCCTGCTGCTGCTGCTGCCAACTCCAGGGTGTGATTCATCCAATTTTTGGGCTCCTGAAGCCAACTCCAGTGTCTCTATAAAGTAATCTTTGGGCTCCTGCTGCTGCTGCTGCTGCTGCTGCCAACTCCAGGGTGTGATTCATCCAATTTTTGGGCTCCTGAAGCCAACTCCAGTGTCTCTTTAAAGTAATATTTGGGCTCCTGCTGCTGCTTGCAACTCCAGGGTGTGATTCATCCAATTTTTGGGCTCCTGAAGCCAACCCCAGTGTCTCTTTAAAGTAATGTTTGAGCTCCTGCTGCTGCTGCCAACTCCAGGGTGTGATTCATCCAATTTTTGGGCTCCTGCTGCTGCCAACTCCAGTGTCTCTTTAAAGCAATGTTTGGGCTCCTGCCCCTCATAGTGATGCCACTTCAACTCTCTGCAATTGTGCCGCTCTGCGATTCTATTAGCGATGCCTCTGATCTGCATGTGATATTTATTCAAAGTATTATTTAACTAACCCAGCACGCATCCTGTGCGTGTTACAGCAAGGCAGAATGGTTTACAACCCTATTGAGGCTCTAGGAGGCTCAGAAATAGCCGTTTTTAATAGCGATTCATCGCGAATTTATTCGGGTCGAAACGATTTTTGTCTTAAAATTCGGCGAATCAGTCGAATCGAATTTTTCAAAAGTTCGCTCATCTCTATTTATAACTAATTTTGTTTTTTTGCATTTATTTACAATTTTAATTTTTGGTTTGGGACAGTTTTGGACAACTTGCACAACACCCCTAATTGTTATGTTGGTCAACCCCCCCCCCCTTTATAGTGGTTTGGGTCATCTTACACACCCCTTATAGTGATTTGGGTCATCTTACACACCCCTTATAGTGGTTTGGTTCATCTTACACACCCCTTATAGTGGTTTGGGTCATCTTACACACCCCTTATAGTGGTTTGGGTCATCTTACACACCCCTTATAGTGGTTTTGGTCAACTTCCGCCCCCCCCTTATAGTGGTTTGGGTCATCTTACACACCCCTTATAGTGGTTTGGGTCATCTTACACACCCCTTATAGTGGTTTGGTTCATCTTACACACCCCTTATAGTGGTTTGGGTCATCTTACACACCCCTTATAGTGGTTTGGGTCATCTTACACACCCCTTATAGTGGTTTGGTTCATCTTACACACCCCTTATAGTGGTTTGGGTCATCTTACACACCCCTTATAGTGGTTTGGGTCATCTTACACACCCCTTATAGTGGTTTGGGTCAACTCCCCCCCCCCTTATAGTGGTTTGGGTCATCTTACACACCCCTTATAGTGGTTTGGTTCATCTTACACACCCCTTATAGTGGTTTGGGTCATCTTACACACCCCTTATAGTGGTTTGGGTCAACTTCCCCCCCCCTATAGTGGTTTGGGTCATCTTACACACCCCTTATAGTGGTTTGGTTCATCTTACACCCCCCCTTATAGTGGTTTGGGTCATCTTACACACCCCTTATAGTGTTTTTTGAAAAATTATGATTGGAGCAAACAAATAGTTCCCCTGTAGTGCAGTACTTGGATTATAGTGAAGGGTAGTTAGCTTACCGCAAAAAACGAAGTGATCATGCTTTCCCTTAGCTCAAAGCCAGTCTGGGTGTCCTCACTTGTTTCTGCGGGCAAGTTGGGGATTTCGGGCACCAGTGCTGTTTCTTCAGGGGGTTGGATTCTGTGGCATATGCAAAGATTGTGTAACACACAGCATCCGAGGATAATCTTGGAGACCTTTTGTGGACTGTACAACATCTCTCCTCCTGGGCGTGCCAAACACAGAAAGCGCGCTTTCAGCAGTCCAATGGTTCGTTCCACAATGCTTCTGGTTTTGCGATGTGCTGCATCGTTGTTGGGCAGAGGTCTGTGGGTTTCTGACTGGAGTCATGACCCACGTTCTCTGCCCGTATCCCTTGTCCGCTGTGGAAAAAACACAATAAGATAGACAGCAATTAGTACTAGTACATGTTATTTGTCGCAATTTTTTAAATTTAGCTTACTAGGCCACATATTATAAGCCAAATACGTTGACATGGTTAGTTATTTACCCAGTAGCCAGCCAGCTGGCATTTCGTTGTTCTCGAACTTCCGGCACAGGACTGACTGCTGGAGCACGTAAGAGTCGTGGCATGAGCCGGGGAAGCCAGATCTCACGGCCCGCAGCTTCATGTCATGGTCACAGACCACCATGACATTCATGGAGTGGAACTGCTTTCTGTTCCGATAATGCAGCTCCTGTGCACGGGGAGGGCGGAAAGGGATATGTGTACCATCCACGCACCCTAGCACATTCGGAATCCCTCCCATGCGATAGAATGCATGTTTTATTTGGGCAACCTCATCCTCATCCTCAGGAAACTTGATGTAAACAGGGATCAGGTCACAAACAGCCAGTACTACCTGTATAAATATGCGGCTCATTGTAGCCTGGCTGATCGCGCTGAGGAGGGCAGAGGTTGCCTGGAAGTTCCCTCGTGCCACAATATTAAGTGTGGCACATAGGCGTACTATGCCTGGAATGGATTGGGTGCGTTTGGTGGATGGCTCGATTTTGGTCTTAATCTGATCATATAGGGACTGTAGTGCTGCACGATTCAGACAGAAGCGGCTTCTGATCTGCTCGTCACTTAAATCCCACACTGAAAGACGGATGCCAAAGGATCGGGGTGCCCTAAGCCTCACAGCACCCTCCTCCCTGGCCTCCTGTTCTTCCAGCATTCTCACACATCCCTGCACCCATAACCCATACATCACCCTCTTATACATCTCACACTCACTGAACAGATATACAAAAAAAACCACAAACACACCACACACACAAGCAAGCACACTCCTCACACACTCACTACAATGCAGCTCACCACAAAACCAGAAGTATAGTGGTCTGAACCACAAGACTGCTGAAAGTGTGCTTTCTAAGTTAGGCACAACCAAGAGGGGAGTTGCTGCACAGCCCACAAAAGGCCCCAAAATCAAGCCTCACTTGCTGTATGCTACACAATATTTGCATATGCCAACAAAATCAATCTCCTAAAGAAACAGCACTGATGTCAGAAATCACCCAACAAGCCACAGAGAGTGAGGACCAAACCCAGCAAGACACTAAAATGAGCTAAGGGACAAAGGGACCAAACCACCACACCACAGCCTTTGCCACAGTGCAACAATACCAGAAGGTTGTCAAATCCAGCCATTTATACTTAACTTGGGAAAAGGACAGGTCCGCTTTGCCGCCTTTTGCGTTGCTCTGCTATTTCCTGTCTGCAATTAGCTGACCCAGGTGTGCTAGAAACGGATTGCGCATGCGTACGCTAAAACATACCAGCGTACGTGAGCAGATACTTGCGTGTTTTAGCGGACATGCCTGACCATTCTGTGGTGGACCAATGAAAGGTAAGCTGCTCTTAAATTTAAATAGCCGTTTGTAGAGCCACATTTCACAAGTGTTTAATCTACCTGAGTACATTGTTGTCTTTGGTTGTGTGTTGTTTGGTTAATGAGCTCTGTAATTAGTTAATTGGCTGCCACACATGTTTCACTCAGTGCAGTGGAGCTGTTGCTACAAGCACCTGCCCAGTATGTGTGAATCAATTAAGTGGACCTGTTTGTGATTGGTTGTTAGAGCACATAAAACCTGCACACCCCCAAAAGAGGTTGATGCCATTCTGTAGTCTGTATGCGTGCTTGTGTGTTGTATAGTGGTGTGTGTGTGCAGCTACAGGATGGAGCCAAATTCTGGACATCTGCTGGCCCAAGTAGGAGTGTGTTGGGTGCTGTGCGCAGACCTCCCTTAAGGAAAAGGGCCCAGGCCCAAGGTGAGCCTGCACCCAAGGCCAGCCGCCCATTTGCCAAGAGGGAGACAGATTTTAATTTGGCGGATAACAATACTCTTGTGCGTCTTACCCTGGCCAAATGGGAGCTAATATTTGGCTCCCAAAGCCAGTCTATAGGCAAGCAAGAAAGGAGCAAATTGTGGGATGCCATTGGGGAGGAGCTTACTAGCAGTGCTCAATACCCACGTAGTGGCCCATCCTGCAAGAAACGCTTCTACACTTTGAGAAGGGCCCTTATGCAAAAGATGAAGCATGATCTTGAGGTCGAGAGTGGGACCATCCAGGGTCCAAAGAGTACCTACAGGCCATATGAGGAGATGCTGAAGGCCAAAATTCCACTCATTCGGCTGCAGGGTGTTGATGCTGGGGATGACACCACAGGTTGGACTGAAGGTACATATTTTGTGCATATTTTTGACTGGTAATGTTAATGTATGTGATTTGCTTTGTCTCTTTCTGGGCAACTAACAGTAGCACATGTGAAGTAGTACATTATACCTCATAAATGTTTTCCTTTCCTGTCTGTTGCTTTCTGCATAGGTGCACATGGTGATGTCCTGGATTTGGCTGAGGAGGACACCCCAACTCCTGCACGTCAACCAACCTCTAGGCTAACCCAGTCTGCCATTGAAGGTATTTATCACTAATTTATGGGCTGGATTTTTTTTGGACAAAATGGGTGTGGGAGCACCTCAAACAATAGCTTGTATCACTTTTGAGGATTACTGATATGGTCCTGGTGACTAATTTCACGCCCACTTTAACCCTCTCAGCAACTAACTAACAAGGCCCTAACATGTGTAGCTATGTGGGAAGCCAGAGATGTGTAGGCATATATCTGCATATACATGTGGAAGCCACACTGGCCTGGATTATTGAATATTAGTGATTGAGCTGCTCACACACACCTAAATTCATGGTTTATTTTGTGTCGCACATTACCAATGGCTACATTTTTTCTTTGCTTTTGCCTAGCTGCACTGCCATTGCCAACAGCATCTCCTCCAGAGCCAAGCTACTCTTTGGATGCCGGTAAGTGCATGTGTCAACCTTGCTTTTTCCACTTTAACACTTTAGCATGTCTTTGATTCCTGTTTTTTCTTTGTAGGCCAAGTCACTGCTTCATCTTTGGACACCACTTCCTATGTAGCAGGTCAACAGGACCCTGTTGGTGTGTATTGCCCAAAACACTGTATCCTTTATGCTGTTTAGGTTACACTGGTTCTATTTGGTTAGTCTAATAATCTACATGTTTGGTAGGTCAACTTGAAGATGGCTATTTTTAGTGGATTTGCCATCCCCAGGCTCATTAGTAAACTGTTTAGAGTGTTTGCAATGCATTTTTTTGGTCTATTAAAAGACAAACATTCACCAGAGTAGTGTGAATATTTAGAGACATTCATTGTGTATTTTAGTTGGCCGGAATATAGGAAGTGGCTGTCCGGAAAGGGCCCTTCACAGTGAGGCTGCTAGAGATGAGGGTAAGCTGGTTTTGCTTGATTATCTAGTAAGGATGTTTGCAAACCTTTTTTTGGAATTTATTAGTCCAACTTGTGTTTAAACATGTATTTTCAAGGGCAAAGCTCGAGTGAGGGCCTAACTCAGGACATCTGTGAGATGGCGGGTATGTGTATTCTGAGCAATGTGTCTGTTAGTGTTTGGTCCAATTATTGCCTAATCTTCCTCTTACATACAGGTGAGAAATCTGAGTTTACAAGATTCCTTTTGGCTATTGTGTAATCTGCCACTTTGTCGAGGTATGGCCTCGATAGACTATCCATATTAAATTTGAGTTTTGTCCACTGACCTACTAACATGACTTTCCTGTTTAGCATATGCCAGCTTGCCCCATCTCGCAGATGTGGATTTCCCCCTTTCTGGCAGCCAGACCCCGGAACTACTTCGGGCGGACGACACTGAGGTAACATGGCTTATTTTGGTGAACAATAACCACATTGACATGTTAGTGGGTAGTCCAGGAACCACCATGTAACATGTTATTTCTTTGGTGTTTTGGCATGAGGCCATACCTGAAACCCAAGCTGTGCCGTCTGCCCAAGTGCCATGTGGCCAAGCTACAGAGGCTCAATCAAGGGTAAGTTTGATTGTTACACTTTGGGTAAATGATTGGAAGGGGCATACCTGCATTGTTTCAGCTTCACTACAATCTTTTCTTTTGGTTTTTTAGGCCGAACACACAAGAAGAGGAGGTCTGGCACCCACAAGTGCAGATTTCTACGAGCTAGGGGTCCGGATGCTGGAGGACTACAGTCGCCAACAGCCGCGTGATGGAACTAATGAGCGCATTGCGGCGTTGGAAAATCAGGTGCTGGTGTATCGGCAACAAATTGAGGACCTGCAGCGCCAGCTCCATGACGTGCAAAATCAGCTGCAATCCCAAAACAACAGGGTACAAGAACGAATGGCACATGCCATGGAGCAAGCTGTACAGCGCCAGGACCAAACTTTGTTGTTGATCCATCAGCTGATAGAACAGCAGTCTATTTTTTTTACTGCACTGTTGTCCCCCAACACCACCCCTAGCAATGAATCCCAACCTCCCAGGCCAGCAAGCCAAGAATTTTGATTTATTTTTTATTTTGGTTAATTTTGTGATAATAAATGTGAGTACCCCACCTCCAAATCGTGTTTTTTCATTGACATAGCTAACAACACAGTCAGGGATGAGTCTCTAGATCTAGAGATGTACATGTAGCCAGAAATGTATGACACACATTGGTGACCATATCTTACTATGGTTTACACATTAAATGGCTACAAAGGTGCAACAACATTTACAAACTAATGGGTTGCTAGACACTTAAACTATGCTTGACAAGGCACAACACACTGTAATTAGAAAAATACAAAATATTTATTAGGCCTCAAGGCGGCCAACAGGGCCAACATTCCGCCGCACAGCGGCAAAAGCCATCCCCCCAACCCTAATGACGCCTCTTCAAGGCCAGCAGCATAAGGCGAAGATGCCGGATAGACTGCCACAGTCTGCGATGTTGGTTTTCACAAGCTGTAGAGAGTATAAAAAAACCATATTAAAAACATAGAATGTGAGCTCAACATACACAGATGTAGCAATGTAATGTAATTGCCTCAAATTAGCTGACCCACACATTCACATTGTGGGCCACTGTGCCCTTATGTGTTACCATTATATGAGTACTAGTGGCTGCCTTAAATGTGGCTACAACATCCCAAGCATACATTTACTCTGAAGTCTTGGGAAAAAATTAAGGTCTAAGTCCCAGTGTGTACATTTCTTTGGTTAGTTACAGCAAAACATCAGGGCCCAAGTCCTAACGATTAAACTGCTTGGCCCAAGCATATTAGAGGTCACCACCTTAGCAGGCCAATTTGGTTTTGAACAAACCACAATTTTACACTATGTGGCAAAAACAAGAATGTGAGCCAACAATCAAGCATGCAGACATGCATTTAGGATTGTCGGACAAACACATGTAACCTAGATGTGTGCTTAGAAAAGACATAGGTACATTGTAAATGTCTCCAGAATTTACAATAAGACATAGGGGTCCCAAGTCTTTAGGCATATGAAGTGGGATGTACTCACCATCGCAGCTGTGGCTGGGGCCCATGCTGCTGGCCGTCCCGGGAGCTGGGGTGGGGAGGATGGTGACCGGCTCTGTCTGCGTGGCAACATCTGTCAGGAGAAAGCAAAAGAGAAACCAAAATTTAGTTGGCCAATGACACATGACGATTTGACATCCATCTGTTTAGGGAGTCTGCCAAAACAAATGCTTGCATGGTTACACACATGCTGTCCGACATTAGCATATTTACTGGTCCATGAGTTAATGTAAATTATTTATGTGTGCAACATGGACACATCAAGATAATGTGCCAATAACCTTTACAGTGCAATAGTAGGGCCTAATTTTCAGTTGAGTGTAGAATCTTACTAGTGTGCAACATGTGTTAGCCGGAACAGCTTACAAAAATAACACATTTGCTAGCCCCCATCATGGTGTGGGCTGAAACATAGGGGTGGTTGGCAGTTGGATTGCACTGTAGTGGGGTTTGTGATGTTAATGTAAATTAGAAAAACCATCTTGTACTATGGACCAGGAAACATGTGTATGTTTAAAGTGGACCAACACCCAGGATCTATACTATCCTGGGTTTTGGTCCACTTTGGCGGGGCACCCCGATCGGAGAGAGAGCCCGTCCGCCGCAGCCTCCCGCGTGTCACTCTTACAGGGCGCGCGCCCGCGCAGGCCATTCACAGACGGACAGCGCGGGCGCGTGCACATCTAGTGGTGCACGCGGGAGGCGGCGGCGGTGGCTTCCGCCGCCCCCAATGAGGTAAGGAGTTTGTGGGCTTTGGGGGGGGCCCGCGGTGAGGGAGGTGATTGGCCAGGGAAGCTTATAGATCCCCGGGCCAATCACCAATGGGTGTTGGTCCACTTTAAGGAATGTCATAACATATGGAATGTGAGGGATAACAACAAACACTTACCATGACTATGCCCGTGGAGAAGGCCTTGCAGAAAGCTCCTGGAGGTGCCGGCTATATGATGCGCTGCAAATTATAGAGGAATGGCAAGGGCTAAGTACAAATGGCCATATGGAACCTGTCACAGACTAACACTGACTAAATCGGCACTCACCAGGGGATGAGCTGCCACTTGAAGCCCAGGGAGGGCTCTGAGGAGGAGGCGTGGAGCCTCGGCTCCTCACACTCTGATCTGAAGATCCCCCACCCAAAGGGCCACCCTCCTCCCTCTCACTCCCTGCTCCTTCAGGGAGTGTGGGAGAGTCTACATCTTCCACCCCACTTGGACTCGCCACTTGAGAGTGGCCCCTTGGCTGGAGAGACTCCTCAGAGTCAGAGTGTGAGGAGCTGAGGCTAGATCCTGCCAGCCCCCCAGCAGCACACTCCTCTGGGGCGTCATCCCCTTCCTCCCCTGGGTCCTCTAAATAGGAAATCCGAGAGGGACCCTCCCCCGATGACTCCCCCGAGTCCGCCTGTCTCGTGCGGGGGAGGAATCCCTTCCCACGTTTCCCCAGGGGAGGACGCTTATCTGTGTGGAGGTTGTGAATAAAAAAAATTACAATTACAACCCAAAATGTACACAGCTTAGAATATTATTTCCCAAAAAGTATAAACATAGCATCAACTTCCACTTACCTGAAGCGTACACATCATATAGCCGGTACACAGAGTCAGAGGAGGAGCTGGGGAGGCGCATGATCTGTCTCCTGGGCAGCATGTTGGAAACGCAAAGGAGGAAACCGGAAGTGGATATGACGAAAGCTAACCAAAAAAAAAAAAAAAAACGCTCCGTGCACTAGGAAGAAGCGAATATCCTCTACTTGCAAGCAAAGTTGCGCTAATAGTAGATTTACGCATTACAACAAGCTATTGGCCAAGACGCAATTAATTATTAGCTTGATTTAGCTGGGTGTTCAATATGCTGTAATGCATAGGTCAGAGCAAAAACAGATCTGGTTGCTTACAAATTAAAATCGGATTCGTAAATAAAATAAGAACACAATATAACTATACAACAACATGATAATGTGGGACACAGGAGAATGCATAACGGGTTGTTATGAGCTTGTACGCCTGAAAAAATCCTGCTGAATGTGGACACATGCACGCTCTGAACTACAGTGTATTCATTAAGAATGACTGGGGTCGCTGCAAGTGAATTCAGGAAAAAATGCAGAAATGCACATGTATGAACAGCACAGCGACGCTAGCGCCAGCACATAGCGAATCACAACAGCGACTGCACAAACACTGACCACCACAGATTCAACAAGGACAGGGCTGCAGAATAGCATGGGCGCTGAAAATTGCAATGAGCGAACGTGAGCGCCAACCACGACTGACTAAAAAATAGCTTTACAAGCCATGGGTGTTGTGAAAGCAAGCTAATTTGAGGCTAATGTGTTTTGTGGGAGGAGATGCATTTTATATTTGACTCACAACATTCCAGTAGAAAAATTACATCTTTCACCAAAAAATAAACACAAACAACACAGATTCATCAGACATATCCTAAACAACATGTGTTTCATTTTTGGCAACAAACAAAACCACAAAACCCACTAAAAAAACATTGCAGTGTCTGCCATAGAAATGTATGGGAGAGCGGCAGATAGCGAAAGGTCTGACCTGGCGCTGTGATGGGATTAGCAGTGGCGCTGTTCGCTGAAGTCCGCTACATGATGAATCCAGCGCTAGCCGACGCTTTCACCGGCGCTAGCCGCATTTAGCGTGATAAATGCGTGATTGTGTTCGCAGCATGGCGTTCTGGAGTTGGTAGCTGCTGATAGCTAACGATACCTGGCGCTATTGAGGCACTGTCTCACGCTATCACTTGATGAATAAGGCCCTCAGTGTTCAGCAGCGTCACGTAGCACCTGTCGCTCAGTATCGCTCTCCTATACATTTTAATGGTGTTTTTTTTGGTTGTGTATAAATAGCTTTTTCCTAAAGTAATGTTTTTGGTTCATATGATTGTGTGACCTCTCCTGCCCAGCAACCAAACACTTTTATTGTGTTTTTTTTTATGCAGAATTGTATGTGCAGATCTGCCATTGCAGTATCATTGTCACAGTGTTAAAACAATGTAATTCCATATGTTTTCACTGCTGCTGGTGTTTATGTGTTGATAAACAGACTTTTTTCATATAGCTTGACCCTACAGCATCCAGTTTTAGAGCGCCGGTTTTGTGTTTTATTTTCTTAAATATGTGCTTCAATGCCGAGTGCCGGACGCACTTGACTGGCGCTACCTATCACTTGCTGCAGCATTGTCCTGATGTAGCGTAGTCTTAGGCGCTTTGACCTCGGGACACCACCTAGCTCTCGAATGACTCTGCAGTAAATCAGGGGGAGCACTTCTACAGCGCCCTGCACACATCACATTTATCAGGACAGGATAGTACCGCGTGACTTGTCCAGCCCCCACTTGCAGCGGCCGCTCTAAGTGTCGCTACATAGCGACACGCTCAAATGACAATAAATGGCGCTAGTCTTAAATTTGCCTCCCCATATATTTAAAGCGACCAAAACCCACATTTTTAA
The DNA here is from genome assembly GCA_027917425.1 of Gastrophryne carolinensis. Classification (NCBI taxonomy): domain Eukaryota; kingdom Metazoa; phylum Chordata; class Amphibia; order Anura; family Microhylidae; genus Gastrophryne; species Gastrophryne carolinensis. The sequence continues at coordinate 122,169,085 of CM051236.1, forward strand.
CTTGCATCCCCTGAATTGCTCCCCCATGAAGAGTACCTTTTGCTAATTTTCACTGCTCCCTCTTCACTCTAATTCCAGATAATGGTGTCTGTTTTAGCTGTAGCTCCTCTATTCACTGCCACTGTTGTGTGTGGCAATGGTGTAATTGCCACACCTAATCAATGACTGCTCACCTGCCAGGCTGCAGAAAAATAAAGTGTTCCAGGACGATTCCAAAAGACGAAATATCAATTTCTAGTTCTACACCCTAAGAAGAGAATATCGGCAGGGGCTTTGGCCATATGTATTTCACATGTTCTTTGGGTTTTGGTCCACTTTAAAAAGCCAGTGTCATTATTTGTAATAACGATTTTAGGTTTAAATCCATCTTTGTTTTTATTTAAAAAAATGGATACTACTTCCTGCAGACTATCTTCATTCCACTGACTCAGCTCTTAGCTTACAGAGTGGCAATTTATCACATGACATCTAAGTCCAGCTCTAGAGTATATGGGCTCTACCTATAGGCAAATTTAATTTGCTAATCTAAATAAAGAAACAATGGAGTTTTTGTATCATTGTTCATTATCAGTATCAGTCTATTTTTCAAGAAAAAATTAGATTACTCTAAGGGGATGATGACAGATTGATCTGGGATTTGTTTCCGTTTTTCAAAGTTCATTTTGAACTAAGCCCCAAGAACATAATATTGAAAGAATATTGAAAGAGCAAATACATTACTAACCATGTATATTTTTTGGTAATTTGTGTTTGTGGATGGGAGTTTCACTCTAAATATATAACCACATAAACCTTTAGTGAACACATTGAGAGGTATCCCATAGGGTATTATTCATAAATTAAAAAAAAACTCCACATCCTTGAAAAACTCAGCACCTCACATATAGAAATGCCACATTGCAAAACCCAACTGTGCTCAACAAATTCCTAAAAAAAGCAAGGAAAAGGAGAAAATTGATTGGGTTGATTCACAGTCAGTTGTAAGAAGTGCACTGTTGGTGAAAAATTAAATATTAGAAGAAATAGAATGCCTAGGAAAGGTTCCTATGTAGAAAATAAAGTGAAATTCACGTATTACTTAAGGAAAATAGATTGCACTTTTTAACCTGGTGCTAAATTGAAGAGGTAATTTATTGCAGTGTGTAAATTGTGCACTATGCTATTTTGGATGGTAAAAAGTGCAGTTCAATTAAATTTTCTGCCTAGGGGTCAATTCAGCAACTAAAAATAGCACTTTTATTTTATTTTTCAGCTAAATTGCACTTTTTTCTCTAAAGTGTACGTTTTGCCCCTGGAGATAAATCAGCCTCGCTGTGAGTTGGAAGTTTCCCTACACTCAGCTTCTCTAAATCGGATTCCCCACAGTTTACATAATTTATAAACTTTGAAAACTAAAGCACCCTATGGGCAATGCAAAAACAAATGATCAGTTTGCAAATTTACAGGCAAAAAAGGCAGAGATATCTATATCTATCTATCTATCTTATAAACTATGACCAGGAACTCTGGACTTGCTTCGTGATATGGCAATAAATGTTAATTACGGTAACTTTAGAGTCCAATAATGAAAATACCCACAGTAACCACTGCATCCACCAGTCCTTGCTCCAGTGTTGTTTCCATGAGCCATGCGGGTAATAGGGCTCAGCAGACTGACATACCCTATGGGCCACCTGCGACTATGGGGTTCATTTAAGAAACGCTAAGACCACGTAATGCCTGATGAGTGTCAGAAGAGATGCTCATCTAGACCCCGCATGAAAAACTGTTAAATTACCCTCTAAATAGACAAGCAGTGCAGTTGCAACTCACACAAGGCACCACAGGAAAGAGTGAATTTGCTGGCCACCAGCATTTTGACAGGAAGACTTCTCATATGGGGATGTCCAGGGGTCGGGGCTATGTGGTCTTGATGGACTTTTCTGACTGATGTTCTGATTTAGGTAAATAAATACATAATTGAAGAAGTAAGTAAAGTAAGTTTAAAACATAAAAAAAATTTAAATACATGTCAATGTATTCTCAGACTCCAGTAGGTCCACTCATGCAACACAAGCAATACCAGCAAAATAACGTTATAATTTTGTTTTGATAGATTTCTCAAAGTGTCTCTTTTTTGACTATTCAGTTGGAAATCTCATTTTGGTTATATGAATACATCCACGACTAGTGTTTTCTATGCATTGCCATTCTTGTGACCACCCCTCTTATTCATACCAGTTGTGCAGTTCATCTCTTGTTCCTTAACTGTAAAGCAGACTGACATCCAAAAAAGCATAAAACCTCAAACATAAATGTTGAAAGTCAGACATGAAAGTTTACCATGCACTCATTATGGCTGCTAATTTCAGCCTCTTTCAGCCCGGTCCTAAACAATCAGATAACTGTGCTGCTGACAGACAGCCATTAGACTTATCCTGGAAAACAGAATTGGCAGATGAGAACACTGATTCTCTTTTTATTAGGATCTGGTAATGTGACCAGCCTGCAATGGTCCAAAAGCAAAGCAACAGTTAGGCCCTTATATAACAAGGGATAGCGCCAGGTAGCGAATGGTGAGAGAACGGAAATGACGGTCACCGCCACGAGAACGCCGGCTCCCCTCCGCAATCACATTTATCAAGCCGATCCTGCTTAGCGACTGACAGAGCACCAGATAGCGAATCATTCATCATTATTCCAGCCTCACCCCACAGCGCCAGGGAGCGACCTTGAACAACGACAGGTATGACCTCTCGCTACCTGGCGCTCTCCAATGCATTTCAATGGAGCAATTTTTAAATATTCTTAATTAATTGCTATTATTTTTTTTTTATTATTTTTTTTTTTTTAAATGTCAAAAATTCTGTGACCACTTCTGCAATGTTAGATATTTTTTTTAAGGTAAAAAAAAAAAAAAAAAAAAAAAAAATTGTGCAGAATTGATATTACAGGTCTGATATTAATGTATTCATATTACAAAATGTTTTGAAAAACTTGTTTTTTTTTTCCTCCAAAAATATGGTTGTTTGGGGGTTAAAAAACTACTTTTAACCCATCGCCGCCAGCGCTCCGGGGTTTAAACAAGCATTTCACAGCGCGAGAATTTTTTGAGCATGATTTGTTATTAAATATGCTGGGAGCCGTTCGCTATGGCCATTCGCTGTCATGCACTCCCATACAGCGTAGAACCTGTCAAACAGCGACTCCTAACCCCGTATTCAACATTACCGCACACCGACTGAGTCGCTGTCAACAGCCGAACAACGGCCAAGCACAGCGAATACTAGTGTGCGCTGTGAAAATACCGCTACTGTCGCTCATCTGTCGCTACCTGGCGCAATTAATGAATCGCCTCTAAGTTCTCTGGAAATGCTTACTCGTGGCTTTCAGGGGGCAATGAGAATACGGTTGATTCAGAGACACATTCGCATGCACTTTCACATGTGTCTGTGTATTTTTTTGAATGTTTGCCTTGTTTTTTGGTTTTTACGTAACTTTTTCCATGCGTATGTTTGTTCACGTTAACGCGTATATGCGCTTTCGATAGACGGATCTAAATCGGATAATTTGCGTTAGTTCTGATAAGTTACGGATCGAAATCGGATACCGTATTTTTCACACTATAAGACGCACCTGCCCATAAGACGCAGGATTTGGGGGAAGAAAATAAGAAAAAAAATATTTTAAAACAAAAACGCACCATTACAGACAGTGTGGCCTTCCCCTATCGCATTCCCATAGGCCGTGTGGGATGCCCCCCTCCCATTCCCCATATACCCATTGGCTGTGTGGCATCCCCCTCTCCCCCCATTAGAATAGGCTGTGTGGCATCCCCCTCTCCCCCCATTAGTATAGGCTGTGTGGCATCCCTCTTCCCCCATAGGCTGTGTGGCATCCACCTCTCCCCCCATTCCCATTGGCTGTGTGGCATCCCTCCTCCCCCCATTAGTATAGGCAGTGTGGCATCCCTCTCTCCCCATTCCCATAGGCAGTGTGGCATCTCCCTCCCCCCATTAGCATAGGCTGTGTTGCATCCCCCTCCCCCCATTAGTATAGGCTGTGTGGCATCCCCCTCCCCCCATTAGTATAGGCTGTGTGGCATCCCTCTCTCCCCATTCCCATAGGCTGTGTGGCATCCCCCTCTCCCCATTCCCATAGGCTGTGTGGCATCCCCCTCCCCCCATTAGTATAGGCTGTGTGGCATCCCTCTCTCCCCATTCCCATAGGCTGTGTGGCATCCCCCTCCCCCCATTAGTATAGGCTGTGTGGCATCCCTCTCTCCCCATTCCCATAGGCTGTGTGGCATCCCGCTCTCCCCATTCCCATAGGCTGTGTGGCATCCCCCTCCCCCCATTATAATAGGCTGTGTGGCATCCCTCTCTCCCCATTCCCATAGGCTGTGTGGCATCCCCCTCCCCCCATTAGTATAGGCTGTGTGGCATCCCTCTCTCCCCACTCCCATAGGCTGTGTGGCATCCCCCCTCCCCCCATTAGTATAGGCAGTGTGGCATCCCTCTCTCCCCATTCCCATAGGCAGTGTGGCATCCCCCTCCCCCCATTAGAATAGGCTGTGTGGCATCCCCCTCCCCCCATTAGTATAGGCTGTGTGGCATCCCTCTCTCCCCATTCCCATAGGCTGTGTGGCATCCCCCTCTCCATATTCCCATAGGCTGTGTGGCATCCCCCACCCCCCATTAGTATAGGCTGTGTGGCATCCCTCTCTCCCCATTCCCATAGGCTGTGTGGCATCCCCCTCCCCCCATTAGTAGAGGCTGTGTGGCATCCCTCTCTCCCCATTCCCATAGGCTGTGTGGCATCCCTCTCTCCCCATTCCCATAGGCTGTGTGGCATCCCCCTCCCCCCATTAGAATAGGCTGTGTGGCATCCCTCTCTCCCCATTCCCATAGGCTGTGTGGCATCCCCCTTCCCCCATTAGTATAGGCTGTGTGGCATCCCTCTCTCCCCATTCCCTTAGGCTGTGTGGCACCCCCCTCTCCCCATTCCCATAGGCTGTGTGGCATCCCTCTCCCCCCATTCCCATAGGCTGTGTGGCATCCCCCTCTCCCCATTCCCATAGGCTGTGTGGCATCCCTCTCCCCCCATTCCCATAGGCTGTGTGGCATCCCTCTCCCCCCATTCCCATAGGCTGTGTGGCATCCCCCTTTCCCCATTCCCATAGGCTGTGTGGCATCCCTCTCCCCCCATTCCCATAGGCTGTGTGGCATCCCTCTCCCCCCATTCCCATAGGCTATGTGGCATCCTCCTCTCCCCATTCCCATAGGCTGCGTGGCATCCCTCTCCCCCCATTCCCATAGGCTGTGTGGCATCCCCCTCCCCCTCCCCCCATTAGAATAGGCTGTGTGGCATCCCTCTCTCCCCATTCCCATAGGCTGTGTGGCATCCCCCTCCCCCCATTAGTATAGGCTGTGTGGCATCCCTCTCTCCCCATTCCCATAGGCTGTGTGGCATCCCCCCTCCCCCCATTAGTATAGGCAGTGTGGCATCCCTCTCTCCCCATTCCCATAGGCAGTGTGGCATCTCCCTCCCCCCATTAGCATAGGCTGTGTGGCATCCCCCTCCCTCCATTAGTATAGGCTGTGTGGCATCCCCCTCCCCCCATTAGTATAGGCTGTGTGGCATCCCTCTCTCCCCATTCCCATAGGCTGTGTGGCATCCCCCTCTCCACATTCCCATAGGCTGTGTGGCATCCCCCACCCCGCATTAGTATAGGCTGTGTGGCATCCCTCTCTCCCCATTCCCATTGGCTGTGTGGCATCCCCCTCCCCCCATTAGTATAGGCTGTGTGGCATCCCTCTCTCCCCATTCCCATAGGCTGTGTGGCATCCCTCTCTCCCCATTCCCATAGGCTGTGTGGCATCCCCTCCCCCCATTATAATAGGCTGTGTGGCATCACTCTCTCCCCATTCCCATAGGCTGTGTGGCATCCCCCTTCCCCCCATTAGTATAGGCTGTGTGGCATCCCTCTCTCCCCATTCCCATTGGCTGTGTGGCATCCCCCTCCCCCCATTAGTATAGGCTGTGTGGCATCCCTCTCTCCCCATTCCCATAGGCTGTGTGGCATCCCCCTCTCCACATTCCCATAGGCTGTGTGGCATCCCCCTCCCCCCATTAGAATAGGCTGTGTGGCATCCCTCTCTCCCCATTCCCATAGGCTGTGTGGCATCCCCCTTCCCCCATTAGTATAGGCTGTGTGGCATCCCTCTCTCCCCATTCCCTTAGGCTGTGTGGCATCCCTCTCTCCCCATTCCCATAGGCTGTGTGGCATCCCCTCCCCCCATTATAATAGGCTGTGTGGCATCACTCTCTCCCCATTCCCATAGGCTGTGTGGCATCCCCCTTCCCCCCATTAGTATAGGCTGTGTGGCATCCCTCTCTCCCCATTCCCATTGGCTGTGTGGCATCCCCCTCCCCCCATTAGTATAGGCTGTGTGGCATCCCTCTCTCCCCATTCCCATAGGCTGTGTGGCATCCCTCTCTCCCCATTCCCATAGGCTGTGTGGCATCCCCCTCCCCCCATTAGAATAGGCTGTGTGGCATCCCTCTCTCCCCATTCCCATAGGCTGTGTGGCATCCCCCTTCCCCCATTAGTATAGGCTGTGTGGCATCCCTCTCTCCCCATTCCCTTAGGCTGTGTGGCATCCCTCTCCCCCCATTCCCATAGGCTGTGTGGCAGTCCCCTCTCCCCATTCCCATAGGCTGTGTGGCATACCTCTCCCCCCATTCCCATAGGCTGTGTGGCATCCCTCTCCCCCCATTCCCATAGGCTGTGTGGCATCCCCCTCTCCCCATTCCCATAGGCTGTGTGGCATCCCTCTCCCCCCATTCCCATAGGCTATGTGGCATCCTCCTCTCCCCATTCCCATAGGCCGCGTGGCATCCCTCTCCCACCATTCCCATAGGCTATGTGGCATCCCCCTCTCCCCATTCCCATAGGCTGTGTGGCATCCCTCTCCCCCCATTCCCATAGGCTGTATGGCATCCCCCTCTCCCCATTCCCATAGGCTGTGTGGCATCCCTCTCCCCCCATTCCCATAGGCTGTGTGGCATCCCCCTCTCCCCCCATTCCCATAGGCTGTGTGGCATCCCCCTCTCCCCCCATTCCCATAGGCTATGTGGCATCCCCCTCTGCCCATTCCCATAGGCTGTGTGGCATCCCTCTCCCCCCCATTCCCATAGGCTGTGTGGCATCCCCCTCTCCCCATTGCCATAGGCTGTGTGGCATCCCCCTCCCCCCATTCCCATAGGCAGTGTGGCATCCCCCTCCCCCCATTAGTATAGGCTGTGTGGCCCCTCTCCCCCCATTCCCATAGGCAGTGTGGCCCCTCTCCCCCCCCATTCCCACCCCCTCCCCCCATTAGTATAGGCAGGCGCCATGTAAAAAACAAAAAAAGTTAAACTCACCTGTCCACTGACACCGCTGCGCTGAGCGGCTGGCTCCGTGAATGGGGTGGGCGTGGCCTGCGCCGCAGCGTCGGCGCAGGCCACGCCCACCCCATTCACGAGCTGGCTCTGTCCCGGTCCCGCCGCTGCGATCGCTGTCTTTTCAGGCAGCGATGACAGCGGCGGGGGCAGAGACAGAGCCCCTGCCGCTCCTCCATTTGCTTCCTGTGCACATGCGAACACGAAGGTCCGGGCAGCGTGTGCCCACTGCCCGGACCTTCGTGCTCGCATGTTCTGAGCCCGGAAGAGGCAGCAGATGGAGGAGCGGCAGGGGCTCTTTCTCTGGCCCCGCCGCTGTCATCGCTGCCTGAAAAGACATCGATCGCAGCGGCGGGACCGCCGCTCCTCTGGCCTCCCGCAGTGTGGCAGACAACGCGGGAGCGCCGGGGACGGGTGAGTTTTTATTTATTTATTTTTTCTTTCTTTTTTTTTCTTTTTTTTTACATTCGCCCGATAAGGCGCACGGACATTTTTCCCCCACTTTTGGGGAAAAATAAGTGCGTCTTATAGGGCGAAAAATACGGTAATTTGCGTTAGTTCTGATAAGTTATGTTATTGGGATGGGCTTGCGTCTGATTCTGAGACCTGATTGCCGATGGACCTCCGCCCTGTAAAACGGTTTCATTTCCGCTCTACTTACGGGACCATTTTTGACTCGGAATTAGTGTTGATCATGTTTTGCGGCTATGTGGAGGAGTATGAGCGCCTTCAGCTCAATGGCATTACATGCATCAGCATGGCCGAGGCCAGATTGCACCGGAGACGCATGAATATCGATCGCATGAATGACGTTGAGCTGTTCGAGCTGACCCGACTCAATCGTGTTTCCCTCCATAAATTGTATAGCGAGCTGCGGCCATGGTTAGCCCGCACCACAAGGAAGGGGCAAGCAATTTCAGGTATGACCAAGATGCTTGGCTGCCTGCAATTTTTGGCGAACGGCTCGTTCCAGAGGCTGGGTGCCCTCTCCGTGGGGATGTCCCAGCCTACGCTGAGCCGCGCACTATCCAAGTTTCTGGATGGCATGGCTAGCCTTAGTCCCAAATATATTTCCTTTCCGGATGACATGGTAGCCTGGTTTTTTAACCCTTTAAGTGCCAGCCTTCCTAGAATTTTTGTCACCCTTTGTTGCCAGACCACGTTTCACTATTTTGCGCTACATATGTTCAACCTTGATTTTTGAAGGGATTTCCAGGGATTTTCCAGGAAAATGATACATTGTTTTTTTCAGCAGAGTCTGAACTTCAACATGCAATATCTTGTTTTGCCTTTTTTTAGTGTATTCTCAATACTTTTGGGTGAAATATGTGCAAAAAAAAAAAAACTATTTTTTTTGCAATTTGTAGTGTTTTTTGTAATAAAAAATGTAAGTTTGTCAATAAAATGTTATTGCGTGCGAAACCCCAATTTCTCCCGCTCACAGCGGTACCACATATGTATTGATAGACACCCTTTCCTGCCCAGGAGACTCCCCCAAACTGAAACAGCGCTTTAGGAGATTTTCAGATAAAATACAACTATGCTACGCACTAAGCGCACCTTGCAGTTTTTTACAGAAAAACAATCCTTTAAATTTGAAATACCCCCCACAAATGATATATTCTCTGGAAGTACACACCTCAAGCTTTCTAGGCGTACCAGGTTTGTTGACATGGGCGCAGTTTTCTGGAAGTAATCCCTCAATCAATTCTTTGGTTGCACAGAGTTTCCCTAAAAAAGAATAAAAAAGAAGAATCAAAGCCACATTTTCCTAAATAAAACTATATGCAAACAAGAAAAAAACAACATCCCCCGAACAGAACGATACCCAACATGCATAGGTACTGTCAAGGGAAGAGTTGCCAAACACCCCAAAGTAAAGCGTGCGCATAACGGAATTGTACTTGAAATTTTTTGCTCTGCTGACAAAGTGCGCACCTTGCAATTTTTCAACCAAAACAACCCTTTACATTTGGAATATCCCCCATAAACCATATATTCCCTGAAAGTACACATGTTAAGCTTTCTAAGCATACCCAGCTTGTTGTAGTGGGCTCATCTTTCTGGAAGTAATCCATTGAAGAATTCTTAGGTTGCACAGGGTTTCCCTAAGAAAAATTATAAAAAAGCAGAATAAAAACCATGTTTTCCTAAAATATCAATATGCAAACTCAAGAAAAATCAAGCTAAATCTGAAAGCGCAAGGTCCCCCGAGCAGAACAATACCCAACATGCATAGGTACTATTAACCCTTTTAATTGCCAGCCTACTCGAAGTTTTGTCACCCTCTGTTGACAGGTCATTTTCCCCATTTTGCGCCATTTTTAACCGTGATTTTTGCTGGAATTTCCAGAAAAATTATATACATATTTTTTGCAGCAGTGTTTAGGCTTTAATCTGAAATGTCTTGTTTGTAATTTTTCTACTTTTTTTTGAATATTTTTGCGTAAAAAAAATAAATAAATAAATAAAATAATGTTTTTTAGACAATTGTCTCCTTTATTTTAAATAAAAAATTTGTTTTATTAATGAAAACTATATTGCACGTGAGAGCCCCATTTCTCCCGATTACAACGGTACCACATATGTATCGGTAGCCCCCATATTCTTGCCCTGGAGACCCCCCCAAACTGAAAAGAGCACTTTATAACATTTACAAATAAAATACAACTACTATCCACACTATAAACATAAGGGGTTAATTAAAAAAAAAAAGACATATGGTCCCCCCTCCAGGGGGGGGACCCCATTTTTGGGGGGAATTTTAAGGGTTAGGCTAACCCTAACCCTTAAAAATCCCCCCAAAAATGACATAGGGTCCCCCCTCCGGGAGGGGGGGGGGACGACCCCATTTTTAAAAAAAATTTAAGGGTTAGGTTTAGGCTAACCCTAACCTTCAAATAAAATGGGGTTCCCCCCCCCACCTGGGAGGGGGGACCATATGTCTTTTTTTTAATTAACCCCTTATGTGTATAGTGTGGATAGTAGTTGTATTTTATTTGTAAATGTTATAAAGTGCTCTCCCCAAAAAATGACATAAGGTTAACATGGGGGAAAACCCTTTTTTTTTTTTAATTTTAAGGGTTAGGCTAACCCTAACCCTTAAAAATCCCCAAAAAATTGACATAGGGACAACCCCATTTTTTTGGAATTTTAGGGGTTAGGGTTAGGCTAACCCTAACCCTTAAAAATAAAAAAAAAATTGCGTAGGGTCCCCCCTACGCCATTTTTTTTTAATTTTAAGGGTTAGGCTAACCCTAACCCTTAAAAATAAAAATGACATAGGGTCCCGCTTACCCGTCATAACCAGCCCGGGCTGCTGCCAAAGTGGGGGAGGCGCTATTCCGCGGGCTCTCCTGGAGCCATCCGACCACCCATGGTGGATCGGATGGCACCAAATTAAAGAGGAGACCCCAACGAGGGGTCAGGTGAGTATTTTACTGTTATATTTTTTTTACTGTGGGGGTCTAAAGTCAGCTACGTCTCACGTAGCTGGCACTTAAGTGGAGTAGAGGCTGCTACGTGAGACTCACGTAGCTGGCACTAGAAGGGTTAAACTACTTATGTCCTTTGTTATTTATTTTTGGGATTGTAGAACTTTTTTTTTGGAGTTAGTGTTTCTGTTGATTACCTTGGCTTGGTGTAATTTTTTATTTTTTTTTATTCAGGAACCATAAGATGGGCCACTTGCTGAACACCCAAGCAGTGGTTGGCCCGAACATGCGATTCCTCAGTGTCCTTGCAGGGTATCCAGGCTTGTCCCATGATGCATAAATATTGAGGAGCTCCGGCTTATTTCGTCGGTTTGAGTCTGGAGAATTATCTGGTGGATGGCTCCTGGGTAAGTTTGCTCAAATTCCATCATTCCCTTTTCACTGTATGGCTATGAATATAGTTGATGACCCATGTCTTAACCTATGGCTGTTTTTATCCCTTGATGACATGTTAAACAATAATTTAGCTTAGAATGTGTAATTTATGTTAGTATTTTGTTATTCTTTCAGGGGATTCTGGATATCCACTCATGCCTTGGCTCCTGACGCCCGTTCTTCGCCCGGAGAATGCGGCCCAGGAGTCCTATAATCGGGCCCACCGGAAGACCCGGGCCGTAGTGGAGAGGGCCTTCTGAAGTCCTGATTCCGTTGTTTGGACCATACAGGGGGGGCACTGCAGTATGACCCCAACAAGGTTATCCAAATAATCTTAGCATGCTGCTTGCTGCATAATTTTGCCCTGATGCAGCGTGTCCCCTGTTACGTCGATATGGCCCCCTCTCCACCCAGGCAGGAGCCAGATGAGCTATATGATGGCACCCCGAGTGCCTCTGGGCAATCTCTCCGTGCCCATGTTATTGCTTCTTATTTTTCTTAAGATTTGTTTAGTTTTCTTTGTTTAATAATGTTGTAATACCTTAATTACAAAACATTTTACACCTGATTTGAGTGTAATGCAGTTTATTTTCTCATGTTTGTGATTACAAACCTTCATTAATGTAAAAACAACACAAACATGAATGCATCAAATTCAATACATTTTCAGGAAATATGTAAAATTTTAGGTGAAGGGCACTCACAGACTTCATGGACATACATTTTCAAACATAAGTATAAATTGGGCCAGACTCCTGGCCCCTAGCATTTGTCCACATCCAGGAGTTCTAAGGTACCTGACTCCAGGCCGAAGTTTACCCGCCCACCAACATCAACATCCATAGGGAGCACGACTTTCAAGGGGAATAGTCGGCCAGGAATACATAGGGCCACATACACACCCTCTCCTGCTTGTAATTTTTCCAGCCTATGACAGCCAGACCCCATGCCAGTCCAGTCCAATCTTTGCCAACAAACAGGATAAGCCAGCTGGCATTTCGTAAGGCTCAAGCCTGCTGTGTGGGACCTTGAGCGGCCGCTTCGCTGAGGCTTAAGCTCAGCCATTGGCTACTGGGGTATGTGAGCACTCTAATAAGCTATATTGGCGAATTCCAAAACAAACCAGCAAAGCCATAGAAGTAGATGGCGTGCTCAAAATGGAGGAGTCTTCCACACTTCCAGATGCAGGATGCTGTGCTGTGGTAAAAAGTAAAAGGCACGTAAACACACAAACATCCCTGGATGAGCCTGATGAGTACATATGCTTTACAACACACGTGGGCAAGCAGGAATTGCCACTCCCCAACGGTTAAAGTTGACCTTCACAATGATTCAGAGTCTATCTTATATGTATGACTCACCTTGTACCTATAGATTGGTCATCTTAAAGAATAAAAACATGTTAGGAGGCTTTACACATCCAAAATGGCGCCTTAGGGGCCAACAGTCAGCTCGCAAATAGCATTTGGCTTCTGAGTATGCTGCTGTGCAATTCTTGCAGTGTTGACCTTTCCCTGACCCCAGCTCAAGTTTGTCTGACCAAAGCACAGCTAGAACCCCAGTGGTAGAAAGACAAAGAAGTAAGTGTTGTCAATTATTGACTATATTCACATCACATGCAGTGCTTTGGTAAGATAAATTGTTTAATATTTTCCAGAAATAATGTAAAAGGTCGTGTATGGACTGAAAACCTTTCTAAGGACCATGAACTACTGCACCCTGGGAGAGTGTCCATCATTAAGCCCATTTCTCAGCCATTACAACAGCCACTCCCTAGGGGCCTGTGTTCAGATCTGCCTGTGAGCCTCATTTGCAAAGTTTACAATAGCTCACATTAAAACAATCATTACTAACCTGCAGAAATGTCCTGGGTGTCCGTGTCGTGTCTGCCAGAGAGGCCCTGTAATGCTACGGGGTGGATCAAAGCCAGGACCATTTTTTCAGCTCTGGTGTATTGTAATTTTGTGGGGAAGCCTCCGCCTTTTTGCAAGCTGAAAATAAGATTATCAAAATTATTTGGCATTGTGGTCACTACAACAAGCTGCAAAATGCAAACATCAAATATGTACCTGTGATTGCGCCATTTATTCTGCTTCTTCCTTACTGCATATTTGAGGTCAGATATTTTTCTCTGGATCTGCTCCACATCTTTCCTCTCGTCCTCCGCTACATTCACCTGTCTGGTGAGCTCTTCCCAGATTTGTTTTTATCGCACTTTGCTGGTTGCTTTGGAATTGCGCCCAAATAGCTAATCAAAATGCAGTGTTAGCCCACTTGCCAAGGCTAGGGTTTGTGCCTCCCCAAACCGGCCGCTCAAGTGGCCTCGCCACAAGGTTTGGCCAAATGGTTGTTCTTCTGGCTCTTCTCTTGTTGGTGGCAATTCAGGGGACATTCTTGGCTGGGTGTGTGGGGAAGAATAGGCCATCACGTCGCTGGAAAAAGAATGGACTGGGCTGGCATTAGGACTGGGGGTCATTGGCTGGGTGGCCACAGAACTTGCAGGATGAGGCATAGGTCTCGCTTGTTTCCACGTGTGCCGGTGGCAAATGTGAGCGAGTAGGAGAGGGTGTGCTTGGGGGGCTCGGGCTTCTCGCCCTCTGCTTCTTTTTCCCCTTGGAGCTTGTGCTACCTTTCTCTTTGGATGTGGTAGGGTGGGGAGCAGGAGAGGGTGTGCTTGGGGGGGCTCGGGCTTCTCACCTTCTGCTTCTTTTTACCCTTGGAACTTGTGCTCCCTTTCTCTTTGGATGTAGTAGGGCGGGGAGCAGAAGAGGGTTTTCTTGGGGGGCTTGGGCTTCTTGCCCTCTGCTTACTTTTCCCCTTGGACGTTGTGCTCCCTTGCACTTTGGATGTGGTTGCGCGGGGAGCCTTTTTCTTGGAGGAAGGTTCTAAACTTTTCCGGGTGCTGGAAGTTTTTGATGGGCCTGGAGTTGTGGACAATGTAGCCTTGTGGTGGCCACTTTTGCTCCGCGTTTCAGGCACCTTTGAAGTCGATTTGTGCAACCGAGTGCTGGGTCTGGAGGATGATTTGTCCTCATGCCGCTCCTGCCTTTTTGTCTTGGCCTCCTTGGCTGCTGGTTTCTTTCTGTTTTTTTTTTGGTGCCATGATGACTATCAGAAAGAGAATGAGCTGTATGTCCGTTACCCTTTAAATACTAATGAATGGATATGTAGCTTACGCGTTCGCGTACGCGTGCGTCAGGTCGTGCTTCCGGACGTGCAGATCACGGAACCGCTGGGGCACTACCTATCTGCTGTGGACGAGAAGAAAGACGGCGCCCACGATCTTCACCCGCCAACAACAGAAGCTTATTATGCTCGTAAGTGTATTGTAAGGACGTTGATTTGACATCTAAATGTATGCATAGGTCTTAAGGAAGCATGGGAAGAAACAGTTGTTTTTAAAAGGGATTTAAACTCCGTGCCAAACATAAGTTAGTGTGCACACTTGCATCTAGAAGGATAGGTTAAGGCTAGAAATGTGATGAGGAATGTCATTTAGTCAACTGATCTAATTGTGAATGTTATTTGTATGCTGTTTGATCTAACAACTATTTTGATTTTTGTGTTTTTTAGACTATAATGGAGTGCACGTACGACTACCTGCCCAACGCCTTTGAGAAGAGGAATCTAGCCCTGGAGATGGTGGCCAGGATTCACCAGGACACGGACACCACCTTCACTTACTTCTACCCCTCCACTCACTTCCTACCCCTCCTCTGTAGCTGTGTCAGACCAGCCCCTGGACCTATCAACAGAGGAGAGGCCTCACCGCATGGGCAGGCAGTCGTATAAAACGAAAAAAGGCATTACCCTCCGGTATGTAACTCTGAATGTAACCCCACACACATACATGCTATTTGATCAAAAGCTGATTCCCTCTTTTTATAGATCAATACTTAGTGGATGAAAAGATCTGGAGCTGAGAGTGCAGCAGATCAAGCCCAGGAGGAACATGGAGAAGATGGGTGATGTCACACACACACACATTCTAAGTGTCATTTGGTTATTGTTGAATCAGACATTAGAAGTGAGCCTATTTTAAATGTCTCTACAGCCTCACATTCCAAGCAGTGGCAGGCCCCAGAGCCTAGGGTGGTCCCCGAAGCTGAGGTCGCCCATCACCGAAGTAAGTTGTAATGTAAATATTTGGAGTATGGGGAAAATGACATCATCCCCAATCAACCTAAATCCATTGGCAATGTCATTAGCATAATGACATATGGCCTTTTCCTTTAATAATTTCCTTAGCATAATGGCATATGGCCTCTTCCTTTAATAAATTCCTTAGCATAATGACATATGGCCTCATGAGTTAGGTTAAAACATAATAATCATTCCATCCACAGATGTGAAACATGTATTTGCAGAACAATAATTCTCTTCTCTTTTTTTTTTATAGACACCGCACAGGCGAGATCAGCCCAACTCACTGTAACGTGTTTCGGCTGGTGAGCGATATACAGGAGCTCAGAGCTTCGATGGGGACCACAGATGAAGATGAATTATCTGGGGCCTGCCATGGGTTTGTATATAGTTTGTATATAGTTTTGTAAATCTTAAATTTTTTACTATTTTAAAATGTTTTTAAAAAACTTTTACATTTTTACTAAAAAAAAAAAAAAAAAAAAGTTGATAAATAAATACATAATTAAACAACCAAAGAAAAAAAGCCCAAACAATTTGGCAGTTAATAATAAAAAACAAAAATAAAATAAAACTTGTTTCTGTGTCATTTTATGTAAAAGAAAAATTCATTAAGGGTTGGTTACAGGAAAACGTAGGAAGAACTCATAAAAGATCGCAAAGTGAAGAAGAATAAAACCGCGATGGAATTAAGGTAAGCATTAAGGGCGCAAAGGGAAGAAGAATGAAACCATGATGGGATTGAGGTAAGCATTAGGTGCGCAAAGTGAAGAATATAGAAACCACGATGGAATTGAGGTAAGCATTAAGGGCGCAAAGTGAAGAATATAGAAACCACGATGGAACTGAGGTAAGCATTAAGGGCACAAAGGGAAGAATATAGAAACCACGATGGAAATGAGGTAAGCATTAAGGGCGCAAAGGGAAGAATATAGAAACCGCAATGGAATTGAGGTAAGCTTTAAGGGCGCAAAGGGAAGAAAATAGAAACCGCAATGGAATTGAGGTAAGCATTAAGGGCTCAAAGGGAAGAATATAGAAACCGCGATGGAATTGAGGTAAGCATTAAGGGTGCAAAGGGAAGAATATAGAAACCGCGATGGAATTGAGGTAAGCATTAAGGGCGCAAAGGGAAGAATATAGAAACCGCAATGGAATTGAGGTAAGCATTGTAGCAGAAGTGAGTGATAAAAAAATTGAGACAAGCACATGAATGAGTTAATTTTTTGTGCGCATGCGTAAGGTCGGAAAGATTTCCGCCTGGACGTTTATTTATAGAAAAAGGAATTCAGAATCTAACGGGAAAAGTAAATCATTCGTTAGAGGTGACGTTGGAAAAAGCAACGACGTTGTTTCCTAAGTAACGTAAACGAAAAATGAACCGACGAACACTTTACAAATTTTTTTTCCATTTCTTATTTTTTTTTGTATTTTGTGTTTTCAAAATATATATTTTTTAATTTTGGTATTTTTCTTTCTATATTTATTTTTTCAGTGCCCTTCCAGCCTACCATGTGTGCAGGACACGGCGGTTTCACGCTGTTCTTCACATGGTTTGCCTTGAGTCACACATGGGAGGAACTGCTAAAAATCATAAATCGATAAATGAAATCATGGCTTACTCCACGAAAACTGCAAATGGGAACCATGGTGACTGACAATGGGAAGAACATCTTGTCTGCGCTGCAACAAGGAAGCCTGAGCCATGCGCCCTGTATGGCACACGTGTTCAACCTAGTTGTCAAGCGTTTTCTGAAGTCTTCCTCCCATCTGCAAGACATCCTAACAACGGGAAGGAAACTTTGCATGCACTTCAGCCACTCCTACACTGCTAAGCACACCCTTCTTGAGCTACAGTGTCAAAACGCATATAGTCTTATTTGCAAAGTTTCCACCCATTGGAACTCCACCCTCCATATGTTGGATCGACTATACGAACAGAGAAAAGCCATCACTGATTTCTTGATGATCCAAGCGGATAGGGGGACCCCCTGTGTAACTTCAATGTAAACCAGTGACAGCTCATACGTTTCACTTGTCGTTTGCACAGGCCCTTTGAGGAAGCCAATTATTAGTCAGTCACCAGGACTACGGGATGAACGATGTGATTCCACTGCTTCATGTACTACAACACGTACTACAACACATGTTGGAAGCCATGGCTGGTCAGGGCACTGGAGACATGGCACCTACATTTCACAGCCACATGAGGGGGCTTAAGTGGAGTAGGAGGAGGAGGAGGGGCAAAGCGAAGAACAGTTTAGGTTTGACAAAATGGCCATTTTATCTAGTCATCTGACAGGAGAGGAGGAGCAGGAGCAGCCAGAGTAGCTAGAGGGTTGTGAGGAAGGCGAGACAGAGGACCCAGACACACCGTGGCAGTATGCAGTGGAGATGGAGACAGGTAGTCCCTCCGAGTCACTTGCACAAATGGCACGATGCATACTCACGTGCTTGCGTAGTGACGGCAGAATTGTCTCCATTTGTCAGCAGGATGACTTCTGGCTCCCACCTTATTGGACCCTCACTACCGGCACAAAATGGGGGCATTTTTTACACCCACTGAGAGGGAGGACAAACTGACCTACTACAGAGACATTCTGCGTAGTCAGTTGGCCAATGCCTATCTGCGCCATGGTCCATACTCTCGCAGGTCTGACTCGGGGGGACCTCTGCGCTCACCTTCCACTGCCATGGCTGCTGGGGGGGTGGCAGGAGCAGCAACAGCAGCTCCATCAGCAGCAGCCTGAGTCTTCAGTCACTAATGAGTAGCTTTCTTCACCAGCATAGTGAGGCTAATCGTGAGCATGAGCAGCAGAAAGACCTGGAGCAGGCCATGAACCAGCAGGTAGTGTCATACCTTGACATGACCATGCCAATGCACCTTGAGGACCCGCTGGACTTCTGGGCAGCCAAACCTGACTTGTGGCCGCAGCTGGCAGAGTTTGTCCATCTGAGCGGGTGTTTAGTGCGGCGGGGGTCATAGTCATGCCAAGGAAAACTCGTCTGTCCACGATAAATGTGAAGAGACTAGCCTTTGTGAAGATGAATCAGGCATGGATCAGCCAGCAATTGGGGATGCCCCCCTGGTTAAAGGCAATGGCTGCTGGCAATTTGACAATGTGACTTTCTTTACAAAATGCAACCAGTTAGCAGGCAGGTACTCTTGAAATATTTATGCTAGTATTTGGGATGCCCCCTCTTCAAATGCATAGGCTCGCTGCTTTTACAGTGAAAAAGTGACTTTCTTTACAAAATGCAACCAGTTAGTAGACAGGTACTCTTGAAATATGAATGCGAGTATTTGGGATGCCCCCTCTTCAAATACATAGGCTGGCTGCTTTTACAGTGGAAAAGTGACTTTCTTTGCAAAAGGCAACCAGTTAGTAGACAGGTACTCTTGAAATATTTATGCTAGTATTTGGAACTCCCCCTCTTCAAATATTCAAATACATAGGCTAGCTGCTTTTTCAGTGGAAAAGTGACTTTCTTTACAAAAAGCAACCAGTTAGCAGACAGGTACTCTTCAAATATTTATGCTAGTATTTGGGATGCCCCCTCTTCAAATACATAGGCTCGCTGCTTTTACAGTGGAAAAGTGACTTTCTTTACAAAATGCAACCAGTTAGTAGACAGGTACTCTTGAAATATGAATGCGAGTATTTGGGATGCTCCCTCTTCAAATACATAGGCTGGCTGCTTTTACAGTGGAAAAGTGACTTTCTTTACAAAAGGCAACCAGTTAGTAGACAGGTACTCTTGAAATATTTATGCTAGTATTTGGTACGCCCCCTCTTCAAATATTCAACTACAAAGGCTAGCTGCTTTTTCAGTGGAAAAGTGACTTTCTTTACAAAAAGCAACCAGTTAGCAGACAGGTACTCTTCAAATATTTATGCTAGTATTTGGGATGCCCCCTCTTCAAATACATAGGCTGGCTGCTTTTACAGTGGAAAGGTGACTTTCTTTACAAAATGCAACCAGTTAGAAGACAGGTACTCTTCAAATGTTTATGCTAGTGTTTGGGATGCCCCCTCTTCAAATACATAGGCTGGCTGCTTTTACGGTGGAAAAGTGACTTTCTTTACAAAATGCAACCAGTTAGTAGACAGGTACTCTTCAAATATTTGTGCTAGTATTTGGGACCCCCCCCCTCTTTAAATACATAGGTTGGCTGCTTTTACAGTGGAAAAGTGACTTTCCTTACAAAATGCAACCTGTTAGTAGACAGGTACTCTTGAAATATGTATGCTAGTATTTGGGATGCCCCCTCTTCAAATACATGGGCTGGCTGCTTTTACAGTGGAAAAGTGACTTTCTTTGCAAAAGGCAACCAGTTAGTAGACAGGTACTCTTGAAATATTTATGCTAGTATTTGGAACTCCCCCTCTTCAAATATTCAAATACATAGGCTAGCTGCTTTTTCAGTGGAAAAGTGACTTTCTTTACAAAAAGCAACCAGTTAGCAGACAGGTACTCTTCAAATATTTATGCTAGTATTTGGGATGCCCCCTCTTCAAATACATAGGCTCGCTGCTTTTACAGTGGAAAAGTGACTTTCTTTACAAAATGCAACCAGTTAGTAGACAGGTACTCTTGAAATATGAATGCGAGTATTTGGGATGCTCCCTCTTCAAATACATAGGCTGGCTGCTTTTACAGTGGAAAAGTGACTTTCTTTACAAAAGGCAACCAGTTAGTAGACAGGTACTCTTGAAATATTTATGCTAGTATTTGGTACGCCCCCTCTTCAAATATTCAACTACAAAGGCTAGCTGCTTTTTCAGTGGAAAAGTGACTTTCTTTACAAAAAGCAACCAGTTAGCAGACAGGTACTCTTCAAATATTTATGCTAGTATTTGGGATGCCCCCTCTTCAAATACATAGGCTGGCTGCTTTTACAGTGGAAAGGTGACTTTCTTTACAAAATGCAACCAGTTAGAAGACAGGTACTCTTCAAATGTTTATGCTAGTGTTTGGGATGCCCCCTCTTCAAATACATAGGCTGGCTGCTTTTACGGTGGAAAAGTGACTTTCTTTACAAAATGCAACCAGTTAGTAGACAGGTACTCTTGAAATATTTATGCTTGTATTTGGGATGCCCCCTCTTCAAATACATAGGCTGGCTGCTTTTGCAGTGGAAAACTGACTTTCTTTACAAAATGCAGCCAGTTAGTAGACATGCACTCTTGAAATATTTATGCTAGTATTTGGAATGCCCCCTCTTCAAATATTCCAATACATGGGCTAGCTGCTTTTACAGTGGAAAAGGGAATTTCTTTACAGAATGCAACCAGTTAGTAGACAGGTACTCTTGAAATATTTATGCTAGTATTTGGGATGCCCCCTCTTCAAATACATAGGCTAGCTGCTTTTATAGTGGAAAAGTGACTTTCTTTACAAAATGCAACCAGTTAGTAGACAGGTACTCTTGAAATATTTATGCTAGTATTTGGGATGCCCCCTCTTCAAATACATAGGCGGTCTGCTTTTACAGTGAAAAGGGGACTTTCTTTACAAAATGCAACCAGTTAGTAGACCAGTACTCTTGAAATATTTATGCTAGTATTTGGGATGCCCCCTCTTCAAATACAAAGGCTGGCTGCTTTTACAGTGGAAAAGTGACTTTCTTTACAAAATGCAACCAGTTAGCAAACAGGTACTCTTGAAATATTTATGCTAGTATTTGGGATGCCCCCTCTTCAAATACAAAGGCTGGCTG
The DNA here is from genome assembly GCA_027917425.1 of Gastrophryne carolinensis. Classification (NCBI taxonomy): domain Eukaryota; kingdom Metazoa; phylum Chordata; class Amphibia; order Anura; family Microhylidae; genus Gastrophryne; species Gastrophryne carolinensis. The sequence continues at coordinate 122,190,241 of CM051236.1, forward strand.
CTTTTACAGTGGAAAAGTGACTTTCTTTACAAAATGCAACCAGTTAGTAGACAGGTACTCTTGAAATATGTATGCTAGTATTTGAGATGCCCCCTCTTCAAATACATAGGCTGGCTGCTTTTACAGTGGAAAAGTGACTTTCTTTACAAAATGCAACCGGTTAGCAGACAGGTACTCTTGAAATATGTATGCTAGTATTTGGGATGCCCCCTTTTCAAATACATAGTCTAGCTGCTTTTACAGTGACAAAGTGAATTTCTTTACAAAATGCAACCAGTTGGTAGACAGGTACTCGTGAAATATTTATGCTAGTGTTTGGGATGCCCCTTCTTCAAATACAAAGGCTGGCTGCTTTTACAGTGGAAAAGTGACTTTCTTTACAAAATGCAACCAGTTAGTAGACAGGTACTCTTGAAATATTAATGCTAGCATGCTTTTTAAAGAATGATATTAGGAAAAGCTAAATAGACAGGTGTGTTATTGACACTAAATAGGCTTGAAAGCTAATGCAAACACGTTAAACTTTCCCTGTCTTCACTGTCACAGCCTCTCTCCTTCTCTATCTGTCCGTCGCCTCTTCTGTTCTTTGTTCTATCTATCTCTCCCTTGCTCTATCTATCTATCTATCTATCTATCTATCTTCTATCTATCTCTCCCTTGCTGTATCTATCTGTCTGTCTGTCTGTCTGTCTATCTTTCCCTTGCTCTCTCCCTGCCTGATCTGCTCTGGCCGCAATACAGTGTCAGAATGAGCTTCCGCAAAATGGGCTGGATAGCAGTAAATGGAGTTTTCAGGAAGCAATTCAAGCGATCGATATTCGGAATCGTTACGAATCGAATTTTTCCTGAAATTCGTAATGAATTCGGGTTCGTCAGATTCGATTCGCTCATCTCTAGCTCTCGTCCAATCAGTGCTTTATGCATTCTAATGCACGTCATAAAGCCATTGTTTTTAACTGAGCTTTGGCATAGGGAGCAAAGTTAAAAACAAAGGTTGGCATAGGGAGCATCCCTGGTTTCCCTGTGGAGTGCGTGCCCTCCTGCAACTGGTCAACCTAAATGGCTGGAAGGGGGAGCATGCAAAGCTGCAGGGATGCCATCGATGTGGCCACTGCCCATGATCATGATGAGGGACTGGTGGAAAGGTAAGGCGTTTGTGAATGATCTGGGGGGATTCACACAGTGGGGCAACCTGATATGGAATGCCTCAGGGGGCAGACACTGATTTGTCCACTTTAACAAACCTCTCAATGATATACAGTATTTATTCACGAATTATTATACTCAGAATGCACAGAATATTTTTAATTTTTTTATAGGTTGTAAAAAAATGAAAAGGGTAATTTGCTGAATAAGCAGAATGAACAGGTCACATTTACTAAAATCAAAAGCTTTTTCAATTAAAAACACCCAGGCCAGGTCAAGTTACATGTTAACACAAGAGGCTTTCTTTGATATTACCTTCACATTTAATGCTTCCATTGAACTTTCCTCACAGGATGTCAAAATAGTCTCCCAGGAGCTATTGTAATGTGAGCTGCCTCTTACCCTTATATATCTTTAGCTTGGGAATGCTCTAAAAGTTCTTAGTAGGGTTGAGTTCAGAGACGGATGGTGGTCACATCGAGTTTCTATCCATTTATGCCCATATTAGCCAATGAGGAATACTTTGTAGCATGAGATGGCGCATTATCATGCATGACCATTTTTTACCTATGGAAGGCACTGTTCTTCTTTTATTGCAATGGATGAAAATGGTCATTTGTACACCTTTAGGGAACCTAGAGTGGTCTACTAACTCTCTTCCCATAATTCCAGCCCCAAAACATGAGTTTGCCACCACCTTGCTGATGTAGCTTTGTTGGGACATGGTGGCCATCCACCAACTATTCACTACTCCATTCACCTGGACCATCCAGGGTTAACTGGCACTCAACAAATTTAAAATGAGTCTTCCTGTATTTCTGGGCCCTCTATAACCATTTCTGCTTGAGAGCACTGGTTAGGGTGGCCAAATAGTAAGTCTATGCACCACTGCAAGCCTCTGGAGGATTCTACACCTTGAGGTTTGTCGGACTCCAGAGGCACCATCAATTACCTTTGCTGCTTTATATTGGCATTTTAGCATCTACTGTCTTCCTCGTTACGCTTTTATCTGCACAAAGCCATCTGTGCTCTGAATCAGCCACAGGTCTCTTCAGTGGATTTTAGGGTGTAGGTCAGCTTTGACACATTGACACTTTGTTGTTATAAAACAGTTACAAAACTTGTGATGCTGCCTCTCTTCCTTGCAGTGCTCAATGTAACAAGCGAGACAGAGCTCCGACTCCTGCTGTTATTATTATTAAAATAATTATCATGATAAAAGCAGCCACACATCCCGTTCTTACTATTCCATATGTAAATTAGATTTTTATCTGATTTTCCTAAATATTTGCTGGAAAGGACAGTCAGTATAATTTTCAAGTCATCAAGCATTAAGTGTTTAAATCAAATTTTATTTAACGGGGACCAATCACCAGGCTTTTGACTATAAAGGTGACTGGTCCATGTTCCTGGGACATCCCTATTTGCCCACTCAACTCACCTTTCCATCATTCCCAAGGCGCATGTACGTGCTCTCATCAGTGCTGTCTTCCTCGTTATGCTTTTATCTGCACAAACCCATCTGTGCTCTAAATCAGCCACAAGTCTCTTCACAGTATGAGGATCATGCTTAGGTTCTTGAGAAATATATATGTTTTTTATACCTTGTCCAAGGCATTGCACTATGTGAACTGCATAGAGATCCCTTTTCTTTCCTATATTGCTTGAAACATGTTGCCTGCATAATCATGTGGAACATCCTTCTTAAAGGAGGTGTATCGCAAAATTGTGTATTTAAAATCCATATAAGCATATTGACTAATGAGAGGAGGGGTCACTTAAACACCCGAACTGAGAAAAACTGTGCAGTACTTCAGAATACCATCCATGCCTTTAAATGGAAAACATAAAATTACTCAGACACTCAAATGCATTTTGCATAATCATTTGAAACACAGTATATAGAATCAGCACACAGCTGATTGCCATGTGCTATGGTTCTCTCTGGCACTGCAGATGGGGAGAGGCCTCTGAAAATAGCACATATGTACCTTTTGGACGTCCTTTTAGATGGTTTACACGTCAATAGCTAAATGGCTCTGAGCGCACTGATTGGACGAGCGGCCATGCATGCGCTGTAGGACCAGGGTGAGGTGAGTTGATGTGGGAGATCTCGGGAGTTTCACATTTTCACATCTGGGGGGGAAGGACCAAAACCCAGGATAGTAAAAATCCTGGGTTTTGGTCCACTTTAAGATGGCAGCGTCCAGGACCCAGGCTCTGGGTTTTAGCCTACTATTTCAAATCTAACATTGGTCTCTCTCTAAAATGGTGTGCCCCTCAAATCTTACCCCCATGCAACAATCAACTTCCAGTCTTGTGATGTGGAGGGCCAAAAGCCCAAAGCACATGTCCACAAGCCAGAGTCAATATTAAAATCTGCATACTAAGTGGTTTCTGAGTGCTTAGGACAGCATAGAGATGAAAAGAGTTTATTGAAAATGAGTCTTGATTTTATAAAATTTGATTTTGAATAGATGAAATGTATTTACTTTTAAAACAATGTTTTCCTATATATTACAGTGCTCTACTGTGCAGAGAAAAGAACAATTATCTATAAAGATTAATCTCCCCACTAAGGTACATTCTGTTTGAGTTAAATATTATTTAAGTGCATTTTTGCTATATAAGGAATTCCATTAAAGAAAGAGCTTATATACGATGAGGAGTCAAATAGGATCCATTGTAAAGCGGCTCGCCACAAAGCAGACTATGGGGGATTAATACCCTGTGTAGAGATTTGACCTTCTTAGTTTGAATCCCTTATATGTTTATATATTTAAATGGGGCATGTCATTAAACCTTCTGCAGTCTATACAAGATGGAATAACATGAATAGCAGATAGTGGCATGCTGAACACAAAGGTCCATTTACTCAAAGGTTAAACAGGACTGTGCAGGACTTTTTCTGAGATTGGGTCCTAGAGTTTCTACGCATGCTGCTGTCACTGACACTGGGCATGCCCCCCTCATGGATGTACTCAAATCACTGTGAGAGATGGGGGGGTTGGGGCCACAACAAACTTTTCACCAATGTTGGTTGCTGCAGGGGAGACAAGTTGAGTATTATTTTTTATTATGTTTGGCAATACAGTCCCTTTAAAGGGCAACTACCTTTAAACAATGGGGATCGGAAATGTTATTATAGGATAGACTTTAGGACAAAAAAAAATAATGGACTAATATACTTTTGTTTAGAATAAATATTCCTTCCTTTGTTCTTTTTTTCCCTCTTGAAAGTCTGCATAAAGTGGTGGATTTCAGCAGAAAGTGACATAAACAGCCTTAAAAAGGAAGGGGACAATCTATATCTGCTCTCAAAGCTTTCAAGAAAAAAGTTCTTTCCTAGAACGGAAAGTATTTACACAGCGCAACACATCAACACAATGAATAACAGATTTACCCATCACTCCATGCAGTGGGCGAATCCATCTTAGGGTCATCCAAGGCATTTAGAAAGCTGAGTGAACAATGCCAAGATTAGCTTAAAATTTCCACAGCCAAACACCTTCCACCTGTGGACACGTGTTTCACAAGTGGAAGGCATTTGGCTGTGCAAATTTTACTCAAAATCTACTCAGAAGGCACTAGAAGCGTCCCCACTCATGGGAGCTGATGGCCATCTTGCCCTGGCTGGGGCTGATTTCAGATGCCGCCACCACCGCTGACCAGAAAGGATAGTTGGGCCAGGTAAGTTACGGCAGCACTTCCTGCTGCTGCATCCTTAGGTGAAGCAGGTTGATGGGCAGCTCAGCAGCCCAACAACCAGCTATTCCATGTTTGGACCAGATGCCAAACTCAAACACGGACTGCTTTGCGGTTCGGGTTCGCCTATCACTAAACAGAACCATATTCGAGCAACACTATGTAGGCTAATAACCATGCTCTTTAATCCAAAAGTGACACTGCTAATCTTATCAGATGCAAGACTCAGGGTGAACAAGATAATATATTTACAGGAAATTATGAGACACGATAATAATTTTGGACGGAGGCCACGACTCCCTGAGCTCTCTTGTAGCAGCAGGAGCAGCGTTTGGGCCTCTTGTGAATATAAATACAAGCTGTAAAGAGCAACAGATACAGGCACACCATCAATCTTCTTTTGTTTGGGCTTCAGTTCACCAAGTGTTAGAGTAATTAAAACTTAAACCATTAATCTTCCAAGTTCTCTCTGGAGTCCCCCTCTCAGCTTCAGCCCCCCTATTCAACTTAAGAGCTCAGAGTGCAGGTCATATTAGTAGTTAGCTGACTACAGGAGCCATAATCAGCAAGCACTTTCCAAGGGGATTATTAGATTTTTCACTATTTTTTATTTGTTACAATTTTTTTTATATCTGGCTTAGAAGCGTGATGCTGCATAATGCAACTTCTTTCATGAAAGCCTTAGTATGTAATTGAATTTTACTTTCTGTTTCCAAAGGCAGAATCTACTGCTGAAAAAATGCATTACTGTACAGTAATATATAGTTATTATTTAGGCCAAGCAAAAGTACTAATGGATGCAAAGGAATTTTAGCTTTATATTTCTACCAACTCACAGTACTAATTTACTACTCTTAGTTATCAGTCCCACAGAAAGAGCTATGTAATTTCTTGCACTTTGCTAAACATATTTGTAATACTGAACCCCATTATATTTTAATGCCTATGATGGGTTCTCATTTTATTCTTCTGTGTAAATCTTTAGATTATGATTTCAAATTCTTTTTTTTGTTTCAAAAATAAGAATAGTTGTTGGACCACTTTAAATAAGTGCATGGCATAATGGTAGTGTTACATTGTGGTGCAGGTGATCAATAGGCTTGGTGCAGGAGGGAGAAGCAGTAAAAGCCCAGGATTACCTGCTGGAAACGAAGAAACCTGAAAAGGAGGCAGCATCAGGGAGCCTGAGAAGGAGGCAGCTTCAGGGAGCCTGAAAAGGAGGCAGCTCCAGGGAGTCAGAAAAGGAGGCAGCTCCAGGGAGCCTGAGAAGGAGGCAGCATCAGGGAGCCTGAGAAAGAGGCAGCACCAGGGAGCCTGAGAAGGAGGCAGCACCAGGGAGCCTGAGAAGGAGGCAGCACCAGGGAGCATGAGAAGGAGGCAGCACCAGGGAGCATGAGAAGGAGGCAGCTTCAGGGAGCCTGAGAAGGAGGCAGCATCAGGGAGCCTGAGAAGGAGGCAGCACCAGGGAGCCTGAGAAGGAGGCAGCACCAGGGAGCCTGAGAAGGAGGCAGCACCAGGGAGCCTGAGAAGGAGGCAGCACCAGGGAGCATGAGAAGGAGGCAGCACCAGGGAGCATGAGAAGGAGGCAGCACCAGGGAGCATGAGAAGGAGGCAGCATCAGGGAGCCTGAGAAGGAGGCAGCCCCAGGGAACCCGAGAAGGAGGCAGCCCCAGGGAACCTGAGAAGGAGGCAGCATCAGGGAGCCTGAGAAGGAGGCAGCCCCAGGGAACCCGAGAAGGAGGCAGCCCCAGGGAACCCGAGAAGGAGGCAGCATCAGGGAGCCCGAGAAGCAGGCAGCATCAGGGAGCCTGAGAAGGAGGCAGCTCCAGGGAACCTGAGAAGGAGGCAGCCCCAGGGAACCTGAGAAGGAGGCAGCTTCAGGGAGCCTGAAAAAGGAGGCAGCATCAGGGAGCCTGAGAAGGAGGCAGCTCCAGGGAGCCTCAGAAGTGGCCAGCTTCAGGGGGCCTGAGAAGGAGGCAGCATCAGGGAGCCTAAGAAGGAGGCAGCATCAGCGAGCCTTTGAAGGAGGCAGCTTCAGGGAGCCTGAGAAGGAGGCAGCTTCAGGGAGCCTGAGCAGGAAGCAGCTCCAGTGAGCCTGAGAAGGAGGCATCTTCAGGGAACCTGAGAAGGAGGCAACATCAGGGAGCCTGAGAAGGAGGCAGCACCAGGGAGCCTGAGAAGGAGGCAGCTTCAGGGAGCCTGAGAAGGAGACAGCATCAGGGAGCCTGAGAAGGAAGCAGCTCCAGGGAGCCTTAGAAGGAGGCAGCTTCAGGGGGCCACACCACTGAAGGCGCTGAAGGCCCAAACTTCACTGTACCAGTGTACTTTACTGTAAGGGCCCATCAGTTATACGGGGACTGCTGTAGAGCTTGTGCTGCTTTGTCATTGAAGTATTTTGCTGCAGTTTGTCCTTAAAAAAGAGCTGGCACTAAGTCACTCCTTGAGTCTTCCTGTTGCATGTGAGAGTTTGACTGCACCTACATCCGCAAGTGTTACATAGGAGATAGGCTCCATAGTCATACCGGAACTTGCTACCTGCTAACCCACATACAGTACGCAAAATATGAATGTAAAACCAAGCCACCACTTCATCACCTCCCAGACAGTTGATTTCTCCAAAAGTGTAGTTGATTTATAATCCATCTATCCTAAGCAATGTCTTCAAGTTTTTTTCTGTAGTCTAAAGGATGCACAGTCTGCGATTTGTATCTGCATTCTGTAAAGGGAGGGATAAGCTCTCTGCCTGTCTGTTTATTTCAGCCCTTATCCTGACTATAGTTCCAGCATAATAACAGAACTCCTCTTTTTGCTGTAATTGAACTTTGTAGAAACATAGGAAGCAGAGACAAACTGAGAAGGAAGCATCTCTCCCACTACACACAGTAAATGATATGTCTCACAGTGAAATGGGGGGGGGGGGGATTCCAACTCTTGATCTAGAAATAATACCAGGTTCATGTATTTTGGCTTAAGGTTTTAATGAGTAACCACCTTAGTGACAAAGCTGGTAATGTTTAAAGAGGAAGTAAAGCCAAGTCACCATTTCTTCATCATTCACTTGTTTGACAACCAATGGGCAGCCTGACAACCAATGGGCAGCCAGTCATGTGATCACCTGCCAGGGGCAGACTGGCCATAGGGAGACCAGGGAGTCTCCTTCTCAACCCTCCTTTACCCACAAGTCAAGGAACCTGCACCCCCCACCCCCAATGCTATAGCCCCAGCTATAGGAGGAGTATATTGGGGTGGTCTCAGCAGGTATGTCTCGGGCTGGCCATGTGCTAGTAAAATCCCAGGCTGGTTTTTGGTGTCACTTCCACCTGCCACTATTCTGGTTTGATGTGCAAACCCTCTGGACATACCAGCAGAATAAGGAAGTGATAAACATTGTCTGACTTCTTAGTTTCTCTTTAATTTGTTTCTCCTGTAGATACCCACATGTACTTCTCTTTGTGTGTTTTGCGTATTTAATGCATCTTTTAAATATGTGAATTGTTATCAAGGCACATATCACCAGAAAGCAGGGAATGCATCCTGGAACAAAACATTTTATCAGCAATCCTTGTATTCCAAAAGCATCAGCAATCCTTAACATTCCACAGTACCTACAAATGTGGAATTCCCTCAGGGGGAAAAGCTGCTTCTCCTGTACTTTGCACATAAACAGTCAGCAGTAAGCTCAAGTAACACCTGTCAGGCCATTTGTCATGTGCCTTTGCAAGACTAAACCTCTGCTGTCACCAATTAAAGGGCCGGTGTCATCATTTCACTAGTAAAATTGTAACATTTACGTCTGTTTATAGAGATTTTTTTAACTATTTTAAATTGATGGATATCTTATGGGGGTCATGCTAATTATTTGGTAAAGCAAGTGTAACGGGGGGGGGGGGGGGTAGTGTGTGAATTGCAAAAAAAGAAACATCAGACCGCCTAGCCCGTCCCTCTCTGTAAACTAAGCAAATCAAACAAGCAAAGGGCTCATGATTTATCTGAGGTCCTTCCTCATGTGTTGACTCATCATATGTTCAGGTACTGGTCCCTTAGTGCCCACTCACTAATCTTTGAGGTCACTTTCCTCATGGAAACTCTAGGGATGCCTAAATGTCGCACTGATATTATAGGGGAGTCTGTCTCACTGAATCTCCAGACACCTTGTCAGTTGAGTTCAGCATATTAGGCACGATTCAGAGAGACAAAAAAAAACTTCAGTTTTAGTGCCGATCTGTTTTTTTTGTGAAATGTTTCCGTTCTCGTATGAGTGTACGAGCGATTCTATGCATGCATTGAAAACCTTCTGTAAAGTTTCCGTCCGTTCGTACGGCAGATTATAAATACGAGGATGTCATTTTCCATCGTGACTTTTCCGTTTCATTTTCACATGTTACAACGTAGGCTTTCGTTTTTGCCCTTTTCCCATTGTATCCTCCAACGAATCCTTTACGTTTCCTGTTCGATTCTGTTTCCCTTTTTCAATAAATATTCGTCCAGACGGAAATCCTTACGATCTAGTGCCTGCGCACTACAAACTTAACTCTTTAAAGTGCTCGCCTACATATTTGCCACCCTCACTTCTACTACAATGTTTAGCTAAATCACTTAGCACTATCCTCCATCTTCCCTTTTGGACCCTTAAAGCTCACCCAAACCACTTAGCACTATCCTCCATCTTCCCTTTTGGACCCTTAAAACTCACCCAAATCACTTCTCGGTCATGTGAATATTCATCTTTAAATATTTCTGGGCCCATTAGTTTTGTGTTAATGTATTTTGTAAATGAAATGACACTAACATTTTTTTTTTTTGGATTCCATCATAAAATATTAAATTTTTAAAAATTTAGAAAAATTCTAATTTTTACAATAAAAAACAAAATACATAGCAATGGCAGGCCACAGAACATTATTCTTCATCTGTGGTCCCCAACGAGTTGCCCAGCTCCTGCATCTCGGCCACCAACTGAAGGACCCTGACACTCAGTTGTGCCACTCTGGCACGTGTGGTCCCTGTTAAAAAACTTAAATTAAAATATTGGTATTACCTTGTTGGGGTCATACTGCAGTGCCTCCCCTGTATGGTCCAAACACCTAAATCTGGACTTCAAAAGCCAGAGGGCCCTCGCCACCACGGGCCGGGTTTTGCATAGTGCCCGTTTAGAGAACCCCTGGCCCGCATTCTGCAGGCAAAGAACGGGCACCAGGAGCAAGGGCAGGAGTGGATATCCAGAATCCCCTGAAAGAATTTAAAAATAATAACATAAAATACACATTCTAAGCTACAATATTGTTTAACATGTCATCAAGGGCTAAAAACAGCAATAGGTTAAGTCATGAGTCATCAACTATATTCATTGCCATACAGTGAAAACGGATTGATGGAATGTGAGCAAACTTACCCAGGAGCCATCCACCAGATAATTCTCCTGACTCAAACTGACGAAATTAGCCGGAGCTCTGCAATATATAAGCATCATGGGACGACCCTGGATGCCCTGCAAGAACACTGAGGAATCGCATAGCTGGACCAAACACTGCTTGTATGTTGTGTGAGTGGCACATCTTGCGGTTCCTGCAACCAAATATAAAATAATTACACAAAGCAAAGGTAACCGACTAAAACAATAACTCCTGCAACAAATTAAGATTCAAGTTCAACAATCCAAATATAATTCACAAAGGACATAAGTCTAAAAAAAATAGCAATTATATGGATGTGTGGGAAAATAAATGTTTACATGCTAAGGACTAATTAAGGTCAGCACTAAAATGCATCTATAAGGCATACATGAAATGTATTGATTCAGGTATGCATTGCTATACAATTTATGGCCTCGGCCATGCTGATACATGCAATGCTTTGGTGCTAAAGGCGGGCAGACTCCTCCACATAGCCGCAAAACTTGTTCAACAATAGCAATAGCCCTCAAAGGTCCCGTAAGTGGATCGGAAATGAAACGGATTTATAGGGTGGTGGTCCGTCGGAAATCAGCTCTCTGAATGAGACGGAAACCCATCCCAACAACGGAAGTTATCTGAACGAACGAAAAATTTCCGATTTTGTTTGGAAAATGATACGAACTAACGGAAATGTTCCGATTTGCTTCCGTTCATCGAAAGCGCATATACACATTTTCCCGAACGTTCGTACGAATGAAAAATGAACGAAAAGTCCGGACGAATGTGTCTTTGAATCGAGGCTATTGTCTGAAAGCCAGCAGTGGTCAGTCGCCAACATCCTTTACGGAGTGGAGATCCCCCAGTTGCGCTATGAGCATGTGACTTGGATGTTGCTTCTCCTACATACACAAATGTAGAATAGATATTTGTTTCTCAAAAGCCTGGCCACTGGTAATTGAGTCCCCCAGACTGCCAACAACTAGTAGCCTCCTGAGCCTCTCCAAGACTTAACCCGGACCAACAGCCTGGTACAGCTGAAAAAAAAGGTAGCGGCCATTTTGGAGCTTCCTCTCCCAAATGACATAACTGAAATGCACAGTAAGCCCAGTACGACTACCTATTTGCAGGTGGCTTGCAAGCCCATGAGTGGCCATCTTGTTTTTAAATGTATCACAGTAGGCATTAGAAAAAGGTAAATGAATTGTTATGTATAGCAATCTAAACTGCCCTGGATAGGGATGCATATGAGGCCTGTTTGTTGTGCTGGGCTGACTTAATTCATTTTTGACTGTTGGTCAGTTTTAACTCTCCTGGGGCTACTGCTAAGTGCAGATTCCACAAGCTCATTGCTAGCCAAAGTGATAATAATGAGTTCCTGACCTGACACAGTAATCTTGCATTGCTTGGTGAAATGTGTTGCCAGTTCACCTGTCACAGTGCTCATACAGTATGTTGGTTCTTCACACCTAATACTAATGACTGCCCACACATTGATGTGTTATCCCATCTGAGGATGGGAATCAAAATGAGACACAGGTGAGTACGGGGGCTCCGCAGACAATGGTTACTAAGAAGCAGCTATGTGTTGCCATGTTTTTTTTGTTATCCCGGGTATGGGATTGCTATAAGGTTTTTGGTGTTCTGCTTTATTGTTTTCCTCTTCTGGAATGTAAAATAAACATGTGGGTTAGGATTGTGCCCTTACTCCTGTAATTTACTTATCAGCATGCTGTTTCCAAGTTTCTTATATTCCTATGTGTTTTTGATCCTACAGTGGGAGTGGCTTTCCTGGCCTTGTGTGAAAACTACTGATTACAAGTCGGAGAATCCTTCCACTGTAATAGGTAAGCTTATCAGCAGTGTTGGCAAAAATCATGCAGCAGTAATACCCTCCCCAGGTGAGAACACTGCCAGTAATCCTTTAGCTAGTGGAACACAAGATTGTGATCTCCTAATCTGTAGAGTTTTAATTAGAGCAGATGTAGTTAAACCTGTCACTTCTTCCTTAGCTAATGAGATGATTAGCAAGCCAGAGTTCAGAAGTCCATGATCTGTTCACTAAACACACCACCTACAACACCAACAGATAAGCTCAGCAACGTAATAATATAATTTTGGCACACAATAATGGAAGCTTTAAAAAAGCCATCAAAAGTGGAATTACCCCTAAGGAAAAGGCTGCAGTGATTCCCTTCTTCCCTTCTTGCAATTCCCTCCTTTGCAGAACAGCTTTCTCTGATTCCACCCCTGATCATGCTTGCAGCAATTACATCTGCTTTGGACAGCACTGTACACCTTGAAAACTAGAAGTTCCTGAAATTGGAGATGTACATGGGAAAATATTTAGATGAGATGCTTGCTGCCTTATTATTGACATTGCATGGACCTCTAGTCACATAAGCAAAACTGTCTACGCTTACTAAACTAATTGTTAGGCACACTATGTTGCCAAATGGAAGGTCTTCTGATCATTGCAAAGCAGGCAAAATATGCACACCTACAGGCAGTGACAGATTGGGGACAAAAATTGTCCCAGGATGACCAACTCTATGGCACCACAGCCTTAGTACTGTATGTGGAAGGCTAAACCTATGCCCCCCCACAGTCTTGCTTCTGAGGCTATAGCATTAGGGCGGAATATGGCTTTGCTGGTTAGGAGGATGCAATGGTGCCAGGTATAGGGGTGCTAGGAGGGAAATGAAGGCATGAGTTAGATTGGTGTTAGAAGCAACAGCCTACTGGCCACAAAGCAGTGCGGCCCACCAGGAATTATCCTGGGTCTTCCTATGGCCAGTCCGTCCCTGCCTACACAGCATCAGAAAGAAATCCAATTTTGTAGTAACCAACACAGAAAAATATCCCATATTGTATATCAAAAAGTGGTATAATTTTTAATAGTAAATGCTCTTATGTTGCGTAAAAATGCTTACTCAGAAGCATGTTTCAAGTCAACCCAATAGCACACCCAAAGGGAACCTTGCTTCAGAAAACGGTTAGCACGAACCCCCATAGCTTAGTATCAACTGTTTAGTATCTGTCTAATTAATATTAAACATTTGTAAAGCAAATTTTACCAAATTATCCTCCTATTTCATATGGAACATTACCAAATAAAGGCAAAAGGTTCATACAGTTTTGTTTTGTGTATAAAATAAAATAAATATTAAAATCCTGTTTATGTGATCCCTTCATAAATCATCCTCTGAGCATATTTTTGAATTATGACTTTAGAAAAACTAGCCGTGTTGCTTCAGAAGGTTATATTTTTATTGAATGATAATTTATTTGGTAAAAGAAAACCCTCATACGTTACAATACAAATGTGCTGCCATCCAGACAGCAGGTGTTATAATAAGTTTTAGACCATACTTTATGGTTGCATATCAATGATCTAGAACTGCTGCCATTGTTACAGCATTGTACGTATTTCACATTTAAAAGCCTGACACTGCAACTCCACATTGCCAGGGATTAACTACTTTATGTCTCGTAAGGATCTATATCTCATATTAACTAAAGTCTGAATTCTAATCAAATGATTTCATAAAATGTGCATTCAGTAGCTTAGTAAAGGGTTAACACCAGCTGATTAGCTGCAGATGGCTGAGGTCTGCAGTAAATCATTACATGTCGTCCCTGCTCCTCCAGCTCATATAATCATAAAAACAGAGGGGAAAAGGCACAAAGAAATGCGTGAGACATCAAAATAGATATATTGCTACCTTAAGGCATTGCTCTCATTTCTTCTCGCTACCTCACTATCTCACACACTGTCTCCCTGTTATGATTTGTTTTTTTTTTTTTTTTTTAAACACTGTGACAATTGATTTCTGGCTTCCAGCTTTGGCTTAATTTTAAAGAAAACAAAAGAACGTTGAAAATGATATAAAGAGAGGTGATAATACCTTTTTTTTTCCAGTCTGTCTTTGAAGCTCTGGAAAGACTCTAATGGAACAGTACCGTCATCATCATATACTGCTGCCCAAATGCCACGCGGTGTTCAGCTGTATAAGAGAGAAATGTTGGCATGTAACATGTTCAATTTACCAAAAAATCTACACTTTGTAGATTGACTTCAGATCCTCTCAAAATAAATACAATCTGAAACAACAACCAGGACCCCAGAAAAGCAAAGCAGCATAAGTATTAAAACATGGTTAAGAGCCACTTTTCACTATTATTGTACCATTTGCACTAAAAAGAACACGGCAAATCCAATTAGATAGGTAGTAGGTAGGTAGAGATAATTTACAATCTGTTGGGAATAGAGGGATGATACAAATGGTAGAAGTGCTTGCAATTTATAAAGTGTAAAGGGGAGTAAAAAGCAGTCATTCAATTCATTAGGCACACTTTGAGGGGCATGCTAATTATTTGGTGAAGCCAGTGACCTCAGGTGTGCATTGTGGTGTGGATTGCAACCTGCATCCTGGTGAGCTTTTTAGCCATAACACACAAAAAAACGTGCAAAAGAAAATGTTTATCATATATTTTCCCCAAAAATGACCAGAAGCTGTGACACAGCATTTTTACATGTGAAGTACATCACACATCCAATAAAGGTATTTTTTTTTTAGGTTTGGAATTAACAGCACCCTATGGGTTATGCTAAAGAACTTGCCATTGTTTCTGCCAAGCCAACAGGGCGCTGTTGTTTCCAGGCGTTAAAAAAACATATTTATCTCAAAGCAAAAATCATATTCCTCACCTCTACAAATGGCTTATCACAGGTACAGGTGATTTTGGGGGAAAAAGTGGAACAAACATTTTCTTTTCTTTTTTAAAATTGAAAAGCTCAACACTGATAAGCACATCCGAAGCCACACTGGTCTCACCAAATAATTAGCATGACCCCAAAAGGGAAGGTGGTCTACTGTTGTAAAGGTCACTACAAATCAGGGAAAACATGCAAACCGACAGGTCAACAGAACAAAATAATAGTGTGGCATAATGTGTTGATGTGTGTGCAGAAGCAGATTCCACCACCAATCACCCCATTACAGACAGTGTGTAGAATCCTCCCACAGTCACCCCATTACAGTCAGTATGCAGAATCCCCCCCAATCACCCCATTACTGTGTGCAGAATGCTCTCCTATCCCCCCATTACAGACTGTGTGGAGGGAATCATCTTTTAGGTCTCTTCATTTGTAAGCTAGCAAGTGCAGGGCTCTCTTCCCTATTGTCTCCTGTGCTCACAACACGGGGAGGCCGATTCATTAATAGCGCCAGGTAGCGACAGATGAGCGCCAGTAGCGTGATTTTCTCAGCGCCAGCTAGTATTCGCTGTGCTTGGCCGGGGTTTGCTTGTTGACAGCGACTCAGTCGGTGTGCGGTAATGTTGAATACGGGCTGGGGGGTCGCTGTTTCACAGGTTCAGCGTTGTATGGGTGCGCCTGACAACGAATGGCCAGAGCGAACGGCTTGCTGCAGATTCATTAACAAAACACGCTCCGAATTTTTTCGCGCTGTGAATTCCTTGTTTAAACCCCAGAGCGCTGGCGGCGATGGGTGTAAAATAGTTTTTAACCCCCAAACAACCATATTTTTTGATTGTAAAATTATACAAGTTTTTATAAACATTTTGTAATATGAATACATTAATATCAGACCTGTAATATCAATTCTGCACAATTTTTTTTTTTTTCTTTTACCTTAAAAAAAAATCCTAACATTGCAGAAGTGGTCACAGAATTTTTGACATAAAAAAAAAAACATTAATAGGAAATAATTATGATTATTTAAAGATTGCTCCATTGAAATGCATTGGACATCGCCAGGGAGCGACAGGTCATACCTGGCGCTGTGATGGGATTAGCAGCGGCGCTGTTCGTTGCAGTCGGCTACATGATGAATCCCGCGCTAGCTGTCGCTCTCGCCGGCGCTAGCCTCATTTAGCGTGATAAATGCGTCATTGTGACCGCCGCCGGGCGTACTTGAGTCGGTAGCCGCCGTTAGCTGGCGGTACCTGGCGCTCGTCAGGCACTACCTGGCGCTAGCCCTTGATAAATAAGGGCCTTGGTTTAAACCTCATAGCATCTAGTTTGTATTGTTCCCTGTTCTATATGTTTTACCTTGTCTGTAACCATACCATGTAAGGGCTACGGAAAAGGATGACGCTATATAAATAAAAATTTAGAAATAATATTAATTTGTCCAGTCAGGCTTCATAATAGGAAAATTATTGGGTGGGCATATAGTCCCCGTAAGTGTAGCCAAAAACAGATTGTTCACGATTAATACAAGAAAAATGTATTTTAATAATGAATGCACTATTATCAGCTTGAACATACACAAAATACACGGTTACAATCAGAGGATTGCACTCAAGCACATTTATCTCCAGCAAAATGTATCAATGTTGCAGAATGTATCCACTGTCGGTGTGAACATGGTGTAGCCAGTATATAAATATACTCATGTAACAAATAGTCTGTGCAGATAATAAACAAGGAGACTGCCTGAAAGGTGTCTATGAAGTGCTAACATTATACACAACAACCACGTACAGTTGCAGCTTTCTTTAAAACTCCACTTGGTGCACTGGTGCGTTGTGCTATCTTGAAATCTTAAATGCTTTTCAATGGCTTCCCCTTGGCACAGTACCGTCCTGACTAGATGAATATCCACTTTAATGTCACCTGAATTTTTTCCTTTTGCACATACACTTTATTTGTGATTCTCAAAGTATGTTATGTATAATGTTGGCACTTTAGAGTAACATTTCAGGTAGTCTCCTTGCGTATTTATCTGCACAAACTATTTGTTATATGTGTAGATTTATATACTGTGTTCACACTGACAGTAAATACATTCGGGAACATTGATACATTTTGCTGGATATAAATGTGCTTGAGGGCAATCCCCTGATTGATTTTAACCTTGTATTTTGTGTATGTGCAAGCCAATGACAGTGTATTCATTATTAAAATAAATGTTTTGTATTAATCAATAGCAATCTGTTGTTGGCTGCACTTTGGAAAATAATTAAGTGAGCATATAGTCCCCGGGGTCCTCTCTGGGCGGCGCTCGGTCACTGAGCATGTCTCCCGGCGCTCGGTCACTTCTGTGTTGGTGCGTGCCGTGTCCTCATCTGCACAGGTGCGGGTGGCGGCGTGGTTTGTGTGTTCCTTGGCGTGGGCCCAGCAGGACATGTGAACAGGCAACATTTATCTATAGTGCGCATGCAGGCCCGCAATCTCAGCAATTGTCAGGTGTTTCTTGTCAGCTGTTTTGGGGGGAACCAATAGGATCTCTTAGAGGCCCTATTTAAAGGAGCTTCTGGCAGCAATATGGCACCAGATGATTCCTAGGCTTTTGTAATGTGCCACCCTTTGTCTGTGAGATCCTGAGTATCTTTGGATTACCTGTTTGCCAGTATTGCTTTATATAAATAAGATTGTTTAAAGCGAGTTCAGGAGCTTTTGCGAGTTCCAGTTGTATTTTAAGTGAGGTTGTATTATAAGTGAGGGGACTTTTTATTAAGGGACTTTATATTGGGACTTCAAGTGTTCCTATTGCCTATGTGCTAAAATAAGAAGGTAAAAGCCAAAGTTGCTGCATCTGTGAGTACTAAAATTGTTTTTACTGCTGTATTGTAACTAGGATAATGGCTAGCAATATTGGAGGTCTACTTCAGTGCACAGTTTGTCATATGTATACACTTCAGGAGCAGCAGTTCCCGGGTGAATACCTCTGTGGTAAATGTGAGCAAATTGCAAACCTGGAAGCTCGGGTTAGAGATCTGGAGGAACAAAATGCAAGACTGAGGAGGATTGACAATATGGAAAAGAGTTTTCTGCTCACTGAGCAGGTAGTAAATGGGGTAGATACAGAGGGTGGAGAAATGGGTCAGGAGGAGCAGATAAGTAGCTGGGTAAATGTAGATAGAGGGAGTAGAAGGGGTGCACAGAAAAGGAAGGCCATTCCTGTGTCTGCGCACCCTAGCAAAATTGCCAAGTTGGGTAAAGATGCAAGAGTGTCAGTCTCAGAAATGGCAGCCCTAGCAGATACTGTTCTGCCTAACAGCCAGGAGAACAGCCCAGCTAGTGAGCGGGTGGTTGGGACTGCAGGTAGGACTAGACAGTTAGTGGTCATAGGGGATTCTATTATCAGGCGGACTGATAGAATAATTTGTCACCAAGACCGCCTCAACCGAATGGTTTGCTGTCTCCCTGGTGCCAGGGTTCGGCATGTGGTGGAAAGGGTGGACAAATTACTGGGAGGGGCTGGGGATGACCCAGCGGTCGTGGTCCATGTGGGGACCAATGACAGAATTAATGGGAAATGGAGGATCCTTAAGAATACATTTAAGGAATTAGGCACCAAGTTGAAGGGAAGGACCTCCAAGGTTGTATTCTCTGGAATACTGCCAGTGCCATGCGCTACACATGAAAGACAGCGGGAGCTTAGAGAGTTAAACGCATGGCTCAAGTCCTGGTGCAGGGCAGAGGGATTTGGGTTCCTAGAGCACTGGGCTGACTTTTCATTGGGGTACAAACTGTATTCTAAAGATGATTTGCACCTGAATGGAAGGGGGGCTGCTGTGCTGGGTAAGAGGATACTAGAGGGGGTGGAGAGTTATTTAAACTAGTGATGAGGGGGGAGGGCAAGAGTGAAAATAAAAGTGAAGACAGGTTACTTAGGGGACAGCATATGATGGTGGGTGGAGAATTAGAAGGGGGGAGGACTGCTATGATGGATAAGGAGATCCATGAGTTGCAAACCAGCAGTAACAAATTAGACGGATGCATTACTGCAGGAACTAATACTATACCCCAATGTGTCAAACTAGATGGGAACATAAAGTGTATGTTCACAAATGCCAGAAGTCTGGCAAGTAAAGTGGGGGAGCTTGAGGCTCTGGTGCTGGCAGAGAATATTGATGTTGTTGGTGTGGCTGAGACATGGCTGGATTCCACACATGACTGGACTGTCAATCTACAAGGTTTTGCTCTTTTACGGAAAGACAAGGCAAAAAGGAAAGGGGGTGGCGTGTGTCTTTATGTAAAGCAAGAACTCAAAGCATATATTAATGAGGGGATACTAGCAGAAGATTGTGAGGATGTAGAATCCTTGTGGGTAGAAGTAGGGGGTAGGGATGAGCGAATCGATCCGGACGAACCCGGATTCGATCCGAATTTCAGGAAAAATTCGATTCGGATCGAATCCGAATTTCCCCGCGATTCGATCGCTCTAAGTTTTCCTTTAACATCCATTCATTTACATTACAGGCATTCTAAGATGGCGGACGGGACATGTCCAGACATGTAAGCTGGGGCAGTGTATGCTGGGACAGTCACATGCAGCCTATCAGCAGCCAGCAAGCCCGGTGACGTCACAGCGGTATTTAAGGCCGGCCATCTTGCTTTCCGGCCTCATTTCTCTATTGCATTCGTGAGAGACAGAACGCTGTGTAGCTGAGGGAGAGACAGTTAGACAGTTAGACAGGCAGGGACAGACAGGGACAGGCTGGAGACAGGCAGGAGACAGGCAGGAGACAGACAGGAGACAGACAGGAGACAGACAGAAAGTCAGCGGAAAACAGGGAAAGGAATGGAAAATCGGAGGCTGTCAGTTTTTTTTCTTTTTTTTCATCCAGCCTGACAGGCTTTGTTAGCGTTTTCAGGCTGCTTATACTAACTAACTGTGCATATATACTGAACTGATCTTAAGTCTGCTGTGAGGCATCCCATTCTGTGACTAAAGCAGCCTCTGTTTAAGACCATATAAGCATTTGCTCTTATTATATTTGAAATTAGCCTGATAAAGACACTTTTGCTGGGCATAGTACTACTGGATCTTTTTGGGGGGCATCCCATTCTGTGACTAAAGCAGCCTCTGTTTAAGACCATATAACCATTTGCTCTTATTATATTTGAAATTAGCCTGATAAAGACACTTTTGCTGGGCATAGCACTACTTGTCCCTGCCAGGGCATCCCATTCTGTGACTAAAGCAGCCTCTGTTTAAGACCATATAACCATTTGCTCTTATTATATTTGAAATTAGCCTGATAAAGACACTTTTGCTGGGCATAGTACTACTGGATCTTTTTTGGGGGCATCCCATTCTGTGACTAAAGCAGCCTCTGTTTAAGACCATATAAGCATTTGCTCTTATTATATTTGAAAATAGCCTGATAAAGACACTTTTGCTGGGCATAGCACTACTTGTCCCTGCCAGGGCATCCCATTCTGTGACTAAAGCAGCCTCTGTTTAAGACCATATAAGCATTTGCTCTTATTATATTTGAAATTAGGCCTGATAAAGACACTTTTGCTGGGCATAGCACTACTTGTCCCTGCCAGGGCATCCCATTCTGTGACTAAAGCAGCCTCTGTTTAAGACCATATAAGCATTTGCTCTTATTATATTTGAAATTAGGCCTGATAAAGACACTTTTGCTGGGCATAGCACTACTTGTCCCTGCCAGGGCATCCCATTCTGTGACTAAAGCAGCCTCTGTTTAAGACCATATAAGCATTTGCTCTTATTATATTTGAAATTAGCCTGATAAAGACACTTTTGCTGGGCATAGTACTACTGGATCTTTTTTGGGGGCATCCCATTCTGTGACTAAAGCAGCCTCTGTTTAAGACCATATAACCATTTGCTCTTATTATATTTGAAATTAGCCTGATAAAGACACTTTTGCTGGGCATAGCACTACTTGTCCCTGCCAGGGCATCCCATTCTGTGACTAAAGCAGCCTCTGTTTAAGACCATATAAGCATTTGCTCTTATTATATTTGAAATTAGCCTGATAAAGACACTTTTGCTGGGCATAGCACTACTTGTCCCTGCCAGGGCATCCCATTCTGTGACTAAAGCAGCCTCTGTTTAAGACCATATAAGCATTTGCTCTTATTATATTTGAAATTAGCCTGATAAAGACACTTTTGCTGGGCATAGTACTACTGGATCTTTTTTGGGGGCATCCCATTCTGTGACTAAAGCAGCCTCTGTTTAAGACCATATAAGCATTTGCTCTTATTATATTTGAAATTAGCCTGATAAAGACACTTTTGCTGGGCATAGCACTACTTGTCCCTGCCAGGGCATCCCATTCTGTGACTAAAGCAGCCTCTGTTTAAGACCATATAAGCATTTGCTCTTATTATATTTGAAATTAGCCTGATAAAGACACTTTTGCTGGGCATAGCACTACTTGTCCCTGCCAGGGCATCCCATTCTGTGACTAAAGCAGCCTCTGTTTAAGACCATATAAGCATTTGCTCTTATTATATTTGAAATTAGGCCTGATAAAGACACTTTTGCTGGGCATAGCACTACTTGTCCCTGCCAGGGCATCCCATTCTGTGACTAAAGCAGCCTCTGTTTAAGACCATATAACCATTTGCTCCTATTATATTTGAAATTAGCCTGATAAAGACACTTTTGCTGGGCATAGTACTACTGGATCTTTTTTGGGGGCATCCCATTCTGTGACTAAAGCAGCCTCTGTTTAAGACCATATAAGCATTTGCTCTTATTATATTTGAAATTAGCCTGATAAGGACACTTTTGCTGGGCATAGTACTACTGGATCTTTTTTGGGGGCATCCCATTCTGTGACTAAAGCAGCCTCTGTTTAAGACCATATAAGCATTTGCTCTTATTATATTTGAAATTAGCCTGATAAAGACACTTTTGCTGGGCATAGTACTACTGGATCTTTTTTGGGGGCATCCCATTCTGTGACTAAAGCAGCCTCTGTTTAAGACCATATAAGCATTTGCTCTTATTATATTTGAAATTAGCCTGATAAAGACACTTTTGCTGGGCATAGCACTACTTGTCCCTGCCAGGGCATCCCATTCTGTGACTAAAGCAGCCTCTGTTTAAGACCATATAAGCATTTGCTCTTATTATATTTGAAATTAGCCTGATAAAGACACTTTTGCTGGGCATAGTACTACTGGATCTTTTTTGGGGGCATCCCATTCTGTGACTAAAGCAGCCTCTGTTTAAGACCATATAAGCATTTGCTCTTATTATATTTGAAATTAGGCCTGATAAAGACACTTTTGCTGGGCATAGCACTACTTGTCCCTGCCAGGGCATCCCATTCTGTGACTAAAGCAGCCTCTGTTTAAGACCATATAACCATTTGCTCTTATTATATTTGAAATTAGCCTGATAAAGACACTTTTGCTG
This sequence comes from Gastrophryne carolinensis, assembly GCA_027917425.1. Classification (NCBI taxonomy): domain Eukaryota; kingdom Metazoa; phylum Chordata; class Amphibia; order Anura; family Microhylidae; genus Gastrophryne; species Gastrophryne carolinensis. Next base: position 122,212,643 of record CM051236.1, read on the forward strand.
GGCATAGTACTACTGGATCTTTTTTGGGGGCATCCCATTCTGTGACTAAAGCAGCCTCTGTTTAAGACCATATAAGCATTTGCTCTTATTATATTTGAAATTAGCCTGATAAAGACACTTTTGCTGGGCATAGTACTACTGGATCTTTTTTGGGGGCATCCCATTCTGTGACTAAAGCAGCCTCTGTTTAAGACCATATAACCATTTGCTCTTATTATATTTATATTATAAGACACTTTTGCTGGGCATAGGCTTACTGCTGCCTGCCAGGTGCACTTCTGTTGAGGCATCCCATTCTGTAACATAGCATACCCCTCTTTATTTACACTAAGCAGCTCTCTTATTTACACTAAGCAGGCCTGTTGGAGGCTGAGTGTTACTGCTCACTTTTGGTGTGCATTATATTCTGTTTCATATAGACCCACCGCTGCCCGGGGGATCTTAAAATATCACCTACTACCACGCCAGTTAGACTATGTCGGGCAGACAAGTTCCTGGAAGTGAAAAGAGGAGTGGCAGAGGCCAAGATTCCGCAGGCAGAGCTCGCATCAGACTGGGGGCCAGTAGCAGCAGGAGTCACGCTGAGAGACCTAATCTGCCAGTATCTGCTAGCGGTCGGGTCTCCACCAGTAACGCATCTGCCGTGGTAGATTGGTTGACGCGCTCATCAACAACATCATCACAACTTACGTCTGAGACCCCCAGTCTAGGGTCGGTAGGTTCCTCTGACACAACCCTGAGTTGGCATGCCCCGAGAGCAGTCCCTGTCCTCCCATTGCCTCTGTCCTACGCCGTTCCCTCCCCCTGCGACGTATCCTATGCTTTGGGTTCAGCTCCACTCTTTAGTGAGGAGGACGATCAGATACAGGAGGACAGTCAGCAGCTACTGCCCAGCCAAGAAATGGAGGTGGCTTCTTTAGCTAGGCAGACAAATAGTGATGTGGACAGTGTCGTGGGTGCTGCAAGCGTTCCAGCTCCTGCGCCAGACACTGTTGACGAATCCACGAACATCAGTGACGTACAGCCACAACTCGGTGATGATGATGATGATGACGATGAAGCCGATCGCACTTGGGAGCCGGGTGATGAAGGGGCTTCATCGTCATCATCAGGAGAAGAGGGGCGCAGGTTGCCCCGGAGTCAGCAGCTGAGGCAGCAAGGTGGTAGCAGTCAGCATGGGGGCACAATTCCAAAGGCTGGAGCCGGCCGGGGCCGGGGCCGGGGTAGATCACCTGCTGTGCGGCAGTCTACCTTATCGGGAGGTAGTGGAGCAGGGGTTCCTGGAGTTGGCAACAGCAGCAGTGAATCAGTGAGGCCAGGGGGTGGGAAAAGTAGCTACTCGGCAGTGTGGCAGTTTTTCCTGAGGCATCCGCAGGAGGGTAACATGGCCACATGCAAGATATGTAGGCAAAAGGTCTCTTTAATGTAATATTTGGGCTCCTGCTGCTGCTGTCAACTCCTGCCAACTCCAGGGTGTGATTCATCCAATTTTTGGGCTCCTGAAGCCAACTCCAGTGTATATTTGGGCTCCTGCTGCTGCTACTGTCAACTCCTGCCAACTCCAGGGTGTGATTCATCCAATTTTTGGGCTCCTGAGGCCAACCCCAGGGTCTCTTTAATGTAATATTTGGGCTCCTGCTGCTGCTGTCAACTCCTGCCAACTGCAGGGTGTGATTCATCCAATTTTTGGGCTCCTGAAGCCAACTCCAGTGTATATTTGGGCTCCTGCTGCTGCTACTGTCAACTCCTGCCAACTCCAGGGTGTGATCCATCCAATTTTTGGGCTCCTGAAGCCAACTCCAGTGTATATTTGGGCTCCTGCTGCTGCTGCTGCCAACTTCTGCCAACTCCAGGGTGTGATTCATCCAATTTTTGGGCTCCTGAAGCCAACTCCAGTGTATATTTGGGCTCCTGCTGCTGCTGCTGCCAACTCCAGGGTGTGATTCATCCAATTTTTGGGCTCCTGAGGCCAACCCCAGGGTCTCTTTAATGTAATATTTGGGCTCCTGCTGCTGCTACTGTCAACTCCTGCCAACTCCAGGGTGTGATTCATCCAATTTTTGGGCTCCTGAAGCCAACTCCAGTGTATATTTGGGCTCCTGCTGCTGCTGCTGCCAACTTCTGCCAACTCCAGGGTGTGATTCATCCAATTTTTGGGCTCCTGAAGCCAACTCCAGTGTATATTTGGGCTCCTGCTGCTGCTGCTGCCAACTCCAGGGTGTGATTCATCCAATTTTTGGGCTCCTGAGGCCAACCCCAGGGTCTCTTTAATGTAATATTTGGGCTCCTGCTGCTGCTACTGTCAACTCCTGCCAACTCCAGGGTGTGATTCATCCAATTTTTGGGCTCCTGAAGCCAACTCCAGTGTATATTTGGGCTCCTGCTGCTGCTGCTGCCAACTTCTGCCAACTCCAGGGTGTGATTCATCCAATTTTTGGGCTCCTGAGGCCAACTCCAGTGTATATTTGGGCTCCTGCTGCTGCTGCCAACTTCTGCCAACTCCAGGGTGTGATTCATCCAATTTTTGGGCTCCTGAAGCCAACTCCAGTGTATATTTGGGCTCCTGCTGCTGCCAACTCCAGGGTGTGATTCATCCAATTTTTGGGCTCCTGAGGCCAACCCCAGGGTCTCTTTAATGTAATATTTGGGCTCCTGCTGCTGCTGCTGCTGTCAACTCCTGCTAACTCCAGGGTGTGATTCATCCAATTTTTGGGCTCCTGAAGCCAACTCCAGTGTATATTTGGGCTCCTGCTGCTGCTACTGTCAACTCCTGCCAACTCCAGGGTGTGATTCATCCAATTTTTGGGCTCCTGAGGCCAACCCCAGGGTCTCTTTAATGTAATATTTGGGCTCCTGCTGCTGCTGTCAACTCCTGCCAACTGCAGGGTGTGATTCATCCAATTTTTGGGCTCCTGAAGCCAACTCCAGTGTATATTTGGGCTCCTGCTGCTGCTACTGTCAACTCCTGCCAACTCCAGGGTGTGATTCATCCAATTTTTGGGCTCCTGAGGCCAACTCCAGTGTATATTTGGGCTCCTGCTGCTGCTGCTGCCAACTCCAGGGTGTGATTCATCCAATTTTTGGGCTCCTGAGGCCAACCCCAGGGTCTCTTTAATGTAATATTTGGGCTCCTGCTGCTGCTACTGTCAACTCCTGCCAACTCCAGGGTGTGATTAATCCAATTTTTGGGCTCCTGAAGCCAACTCCAGTGTATATTTGGGCTCCTGCTGCTGCTGCTGCCAACTTCTGCCAACTCCAGGGTGTGATTCATCCAATTTTTGGGCTCCTGAGGCCAACCCCAGGGTCTCTTTAATGTAATATTTGGGCTCCTGCTGCTGCTGTCAACTCCTGCCAACTGCAGGGTGTGATTCATCCAATTTTTGGGCTCCTGAAGCCAACTCCAGTGTATATTTGGGCTCCTGCTGCTGCTACTGTCAACTCCTGCCAACTCCAGGGTGTGATTCATCCAATTTTTAGGCTCCTGAGGCCAACTCCAGTGTATATTTGGGCTCCTGCTGCTGCTGCTGCCAACTCCAGGGTGTGATTCATCCAATTATTGGGCTCCTGAGGCCAACCCCAGGGTCTCTTTAATGTAATATTTGGGCTCCTGCTGCTGCTGCTGCTGTCAACTCCTGCCAACTCCAGGGTGTGATTCATCCAATTTTTGGGCTCCTGCTGCTGCCAACTCCAGTGTCTCTTTAAAGCAATGTTTGGGCTCCTTCTGCCCCTCATAGTGATGCCACTTCAACTCTCTGCAATTGTGCCGCTCTGCGATTCTATTAGCGATGCCTCTGATCTGCATGTGATATTTCTTCAAAGTATTATTTAACTAACCCAGCACGCATCCTGTGCGTGTTACAGCAAGGCAGAATGGTTTACAACCCTATTGAGGCTCTAGGAGGCTCAGAAATAGCCGTTTTTAATAGCGATTCGTCGCGAATTTATTCGGGTCGAAGCGATTTTTGTCGGAAAATTCGGCGAATCAGTCGAATCGAATTTTTCAAAAGTTCGCTCATCTCTAGTAGGGGGCGATATAAACAATGCTAAAATACAGTTTGGTGTAATCTATAGGCCCCCAAATATAACTGAGGAAATAGAGGGTCAACTGCATAAACAGATAGAGCGGGCATCACAGGCTGGTACAGTGGTGGTGATGGGGGACTTCAACTATCCAGGAATCGACTGGAGACATGGTTCTGCTTCCACTACAAGGGGGAGAGCATTCCTCAGCTTGCTACAAGATAATTATATGAATCAGTTCGTGGAGGCACCAACTAGGGGTGGTGCTATTTTAGATCTTGTAATATCAAATAATGATGACCTGATGGGGGCAGTAACAGTCCGTGAAAATCTTGGTAACAGTGACCACAATATAATTGTATTTAACATAAACTGTATGAAAGATTTTCTTCCTGGGAAGGCAAAAACATTAAATTTTAGAAAGGCCAACTTCCCCAGGCTCAGAGCTGCACTCAAGGACATAGACTGGGAGCATCTGTTCAGGAATAAGGATACAGATGCCAAATGGGAGTGCTTTAAATCAATTGTGAGTAGCAACGTTGCAAAATGTATTCCTACGGGTAACAAATATAAGCGGCTAAAGTTAAACCCCTCATGGCTGACACCTGCGGTTAAAAGGGCAATAAAGAACAAAAAAAGGGCATTTAAACATTACAAGGCTGAACTCTCAGCTGTAACACTTGAACAGTATAAACTAGTAAATAAAGTGTGTAAGAAAGAAATAAGGTTGGCAAAAGCACAAAATGAACGAGATGTGGCCAAAGAAAGCAAAACAAACCCTAAACGATTTTTCAAATATATTAATTCGAAGAAAACTAAATCAGAACAGGTAGGTGCCCTAATTAATGATAATGGGGAAATGGTCACTGGGGATGAGGATAAGGCAGAGCTGTTAAATGGATTCTTTAGCTCTGTGTACACAAGAGAAGCGCAAGGAGCCAACACAGGAGATGCCACTGATAGTAATAGCCCAAGTATAATAATTAACAAGCTAAACGTGGATATCATCCAAGAAAAACTCAATAATTTAAATGTGAATAAGACTGGAGGGCCAGATGGACTTCACCCAAGAGTTCTCAAAGAACTCAGTTCCGTTATCTCGTCACCTCTGTTGTTGATCTTTAAAGACTCACTAGCAACTGGTATAGTGCCAAGGGACTGGCGCAGGGCAAATGTGGTGCCCATTTTTAAAAAGGGCTCTAGGTCTTCTCCGGGCAATTACAGACCTGTTAGCTTAACATCCATTGTGGGGAAATTGCTTGAGGGACTATTAAGGGACAACATACACGAATATGTAACTATCCATAATATTATAAGTGACAACCAACACGGTTTTACTAAGGACAGAAGCTGCCAAACTAACCTGATTGGCTTCTATGAGGAAGTGAGTAGAAGCCTGGACAGAAGGGCGGCTGTGGATATAGTTTTTCTGGATTTTGCAAAAGCATTTGACACTGTCCCCCATAGACGCTTATTGGGGAAATTGAGATCTTCAGGATAAGAAAACGCAGTTTGTAACTGGATTGAAAACTGGCTGAAGGATCGTGTGCAGAGAGTTGTGGTTAATGATACCTACTCTGAATGGTTACCAGTTGTAAGCGGTGTACCCCAGGGTTCAGTGCTGGGCCCACTATTATTCAACTTGTTTATAAACGACATAGAAGATGGAATTAAAAGCACCGTCTCTATTTTTGCAGATGACACAAAGATATGTAGCACAGTGCAGTCTATTGAAGATGTTCACAAGCTTCAGGCTGACTTGGACACATTGAGTGTCTGGGCATCCACTTGGCAAATGAAGTTCAATGTGGAAAAATGTCATGCACTTGGGGTCTAATAACCCGAAGGCAACATATGTCCTCGGGGGAGTAAAACTGGGAGAGTCACTTGTTGAGAAGGATCTGGGGGTACTAGTAGATCACAGACTAAATAACAGCATGCAATGCCAAGCAGCTGCTTCCAAGGCCACCAAGATACTATCATGCATTAAAAGAGGCATGGAATCACGGGATAGAGATGTAATTTTGCCTCTTTACAAGGCACTGGTGCGCCCTCACCTGGAGTATGCCGTCCAGTTCTGGGCACCCATTCATAGAAAGGACACCCTGACTCTGGAAAAGGTGCAAAGGAGAGCCACCAAACTAATAAAGGGAATGAAAGATCTTAGTTATGAGGAAAGATTACGAGAATTAAATCTGTTTAGTCTTGAGAGGAGGCGATTGCGGGGGGACATGATTAACTTGTATAAATATATAAATGGACCATACAAAAAATATGGGGGAACACTATTTCAAGAAAAATCCTCTCTAAGGACAAGGGGGCACTGCCTTCGATTGGAAAAAAAGAAATTTAGTCTCCGGAGGCGACAATCGTTTTTTACCATAAGAACTATAAATCTATGGAATAGCCTCCCACAGAAGCTTGTTACAGCATCAACCGCTGACAGCTTCAAAAAAGGATTAGATGCTTATTTTGAAGAAAATAACATTAACAGTTACTACTAGTGGTTATCAATAAAAAAAAAAAAATAAAGACAAAAAATTAAATAAATGGCTTCCCCTATGAAATAAAAAATAACTTCCCCCTACCCCAACACCCTTGGTTGAACTTGATGGACATCTTTTTTCAACCGTATTAACTATGTAACTATGTGTATGACCCTGCTTTGCCTTTTGGATTCCTGTTAACTTGATACTATTAACCCTTGAGTTGCTTCCACGTGTATGACCCCGCCTGCCCTCTTGGACTTTGCCTTGATTTATTCCTTAAACTGCTTCCACGTGTATAACCCAGCCTGCCTTTTGGGCTTTGCTTTGGACTAACCCTTGAGCTGCCTCCATGTGCATGACCCAGCTATTTTATCATCTGTCTCTATCTCTCACCCGGTAACCACTGCTCTTCACCTAGGCCCTTGTCTCCCCTGGGAACAACCTGAGACCATCCATGCAGCAAATCTATCCTCTCTTGCGGGGAGTGGGAAGACCGGGGTAGTGATCAGATTCCGATCCTGCAGGGTTGAGCTTTGTCTCACAGTGCCAGGCTCAGCAGTGGTAGTCCCGTCTCCCTGTCCACAGTGCTCGCTCCCTGGTCTCTGACACTGCAGCAGATTTATAATCCTGGTTAGGCTTACATATTCCGACCAAGAGAAGCTTTGTGGAGACTCAATGCCTACCTGAAAAAGGGGGTTTCCCCTAAATGACATGAGAGGTTTATGGAATGAGGCCAGTAGGCACTCTGTGTTAGCCTTATCCCACAGGCAGTGGCGGACTGGGGTTAAAAACTGGCCTGGGACTTTTTTGGGCCATGCCGGCCCTGCTGTACTGTGCCGGCCTGATATAGTAAGTTACATAACGTGCAAGCAGGCCCCTCTAGCTGGCCTAGCATTGGGGATCCTAACATACAAAAAAAATGGATTGCAGGGCACCTCCCACTGGCTGCTCCCCTCTGTCTGTGCATGCCCACGGCAGCTATTCAGATAGGCCTGAAGTGGGAGTGTGCATCAGCAAGAGTGATGCTACCCCAGCCAGTGCATGTGCTGTGGGATCACTGAAAAGATGTGGATGCCCCATAAGTGTGCAGCCACCTCCGGTTCCCCTGACAGGCTGAGCTCTGCAAGGTTAATGTCTCTAAAATCCAAGGTTTACTGGTGGTGGGTTACAGTGAATATTGTATTCCTGGTCCATTTGAACGCTAATCCAGCAATCCCACCACCGGTAATACCTGAATTTTAAGTGGGTCAAAATTCTAACTGGAGTTTTGGTCGACTTGCAATTATTGTTGCTCAACACTGCCGTAGGAACCTAAAAGTGGGTGAGTATGTGTGCCTTTTACTTACAAAACTCAGACAGAGAAGTCCAAAGCGACTGCTCACATGTGTTGCAGCCACACTGGGGTATCAAAAATAAGCTAAACTTAGTGCAAGTTTTGGAGATGAAAGCCCTCAAAGGGGCCCTAAATCCAAGGGCCAATGAGGGTTTCCCTGTTAACCCTATGGGCCAGTCTGAGCCTGGCCCAGATGAAGGGTTTAGTGACAGGGGCAGGCTGGGGATAAGTGCAGATGGAGGGAATAGTGAAAGGGGCAGGCTAGGTATAAGTGCGGATGGAGGGAATAGTGAAAGTGGTAGGCTGGGGATAAGTGCAGATGGAGTGAATAGTGAAAGGGGCGGGCTGGGGATAAGTGCGGATGGAGGGAGTAGTGAAAGGGGCAGGCTGGGGATAAGTGCGGATGGAGAGAATAGCGAAAGGGGTAGGCTGGGGATAAGTGCGGATGGAGGGAATAGTGAAAGGGGCAGGCTGGGGATACGTGCGGATGGAGAGAATAGTGAAAGTGGTAGGCTGGGGATAAGTGCGGATGGAGGGAGTAGTGAAAGGGGCAGGCTGGTTATAAGTGCGGATGGAGGGAATAGTGAAAGGGGCAGGCTGGTTATAAGTGCGGATGGAGGGAATAGTGAAAGGGGCAAGTTGGGGATAAAAGTGGATGGAGGGATGGGTGGGTGACAGGGCAGTTTATGAATGTACAAAGGGAAGATATAACATATTACAGCAAAAATCTTGAGGTTAACAACATATACAATGATTTACACTGTCTGCAGAGGAACTCACACAAGATAGGCCCAGATAGCCAAAAGGGCGTATAGCCCCAACCCCTTTATTTGGGCTCAGTGGCCCTAACCCAAAACTAGGGACGTTACCCCCCCAAATACTTTGGGCTCATTGGCCCTTAACTGAGCCTCCGGCGGGCGCGTTGTGTGCAGCGTCGCCGGAGGGCATACATATCACGTGCCCGCGCGCGCAAGCACGGGAGCCGGGGACGCGGAGGTGAGGGAGGAGGGTAGCCGTGCTCGGTGCCGCACGAGCAGCCGCCGCCGCTCGGCGTGGCCGCCGAACAGGGACTGCTGCGGCCGGCCACCCGGAGACAGCGCTGGAAAGGAACCCAGGTAAGTGAGTTATGACACCTTGCTCTTTTCACTTTTTTCTCTGTTTCCCCAACCCCCATTGCAAAGCCAGATAAGTATTGTTCTGACTACAGCTTGTACCCTTATTTATCTAGTAGCCAACCCGCTGACATTTTTTGAGTCTCAAATTTCCTGGCCATGGGCGATTGCTTCCACACATAGGCATTATGGCATGAGCCCGGGAACCCCAATCTCACTGCAAGTAGCCACTATTCTTGATCGCACACATCCATCACATGAATGGAAGCTTTTATGGTTGTGGAAATGCAGTCCCCATGCTCAAGAGGGGCGGAATTTGATATAGGTCCTATCAATGCACCCTAGCACATTGGGTATCCCTTCCATGCATTAAAACCCAAGTTTGATGCATTTCACCTCTTCCTCATTGCCTGGAAATTTGATGTAGGTGGGTATAAGGTTACATGTGACCACGAGAACCTCATTAAGGATGCAGCACATAGTGGACTGAGAGAAGAAGCTTAATCAAGCTGCAGTGGCTTGAAATGTATCCCTCACAAGTATGTTTAATGATGCACAAAGCCGCACTATGCCTGGTACGGCCTTGCTGTGCCCAGTGGCTGGGTCAATTCTATGGTGAATTTGGTGGTACAGTGACATAAAAGCGGCTTGATTGAACTGGAATCGGCTGTGGATTTGTTTGTCACTTAAATTCACCACAGCCAGTCTGGTGGTAAACACTTGCTTATCCCTATACCATGTATCCCTGTTATCGCATTGCTGTAGCTTCCTCCGCCTCTTTTTCCTCTTCTGCAGCAGCAACACAACAAACCACTCCCCAAATATGACTGTACAATCTTGGTCAGAGCAGCACTGCATTGCCACCTCACAAACCAACAAACACAACCACAATAACAAACATACACATGCACCAAGCACAGCAAAACAAAAACAGCACTCACACACACTATTACACACAGAATTGCAAGTCAATGCAGCTCACCAAACAAACTGATGCATTGGGGAAACCACCATTAGTCTGCTCAGCGCATGTTTCTTAAGTTTGGCCAGGCCAAGAGGGCAGATGCTAGCCACCCAGACAAGGCGTCAAATCCAATCCTGGCTTGCTGTGTGCTCCTCAATCTTAGCTTACTACACCAAATGTCAGAGCCAGATAAACACAATTGATGTCACAAAGTACAGACCTGCTAGCAGACAGTGCACCAAACAGAAGGACTGTCTTTGGCAGTTGCACACAAAACAGCTAATTTAGCATTGCCTTAAACAGCGTACACCTACTCCAAGGTCAACCACACAGATACACACAATGCCTAGGAAAATGCAATACGGAATAAATCCCAGGTGCTGAGGGTCCCAGCAAGCTGCCTACCGACCCGGAATTCAACCTGAAAGATAACATCACTCTGGTGCAGTTCACCCTGGCCAAATGGTCGTTCTGTTTGGTTCACAGAGTCACGATCTGAACAAAAATGGATGCGCCAAGATCTGGGAGGGGATTGCTGAGGTCCGCAATTGCATGGCTACACATTAGTGGACAACCGCAGCCACCAAGAAGCTCTATTACACACTGCACATGACTCTCATGAAGAAAATGGAGGCAGACCTACTAATCGAGCATGGGGAACTTGAATGTGTATCATGAATTTGAGCTGATGCTGAATCCCCATATCCCTGTATATCGGCTCCAGGGGATGGATGTGCAGGATGACACCACAGTATTAGCTGAAAGTAAGGGTGTCCTTTTGGTCCACTCAATTTCCTGTTTGGGTTAGCATGTGTGTGTTGCAGATGTGGATTCTGGTTTGTATGGGGATGAGCCCATGGATTCCCAACTTGGCACCACGCAACAGATGTCCGACCATGTGGAAGCCAGCCCCAGTCAGAATGGCAACTCACCAGCATACTTCTCTGCCTCTGGACAAACTCACACTGTCTGTAAATGCACCCCTGTGAATATCTTTCAAGTTTGTCTGCTGATGGGCTCTTTGGTCATACTGGTTAATGTTTTCAGACTTATTCATGTTATTTCTTTTGTTTTCCCCTGTGTACATAGGCCCCAATCACCAAGGAAATCCACCAGCAGCCTTCTCTGCCTCCCGCCAAGATGACACTGTCTGTAAGTGTACATTGTGAAGATCTTTCAAGATTGTCTGCTGATGGGCCCTTCGTTCATGCCGGTTAAAGTTCTCACACTCTTTCTGGTTCTTTCTTCTTGTTTCCTTAGTTATAGGCCTCACATTGGATATTCAGGAAATGGAGCATAGTCTGAAGGAGTTTGCTGGTATGTGAGTTACCTCACCAGTAGTTCCAATATGCCTTTTTACCTTTCTTTGATTCAGAACAGCCGACTAACTACATTCAGCCACTTGAATAGATGTGAATGGGTTTTCCAAAAGCTATGGGTTTTGATGTTAAAACCCCTGTTCTCATCCATTTTTCCTCCTCGCTTGATTCAGCAAACAATTTTTGTCTGCATATTTTTGGGGGTGAGAATTGGGTTGCCAGAAAAATTATGCAAAAAGTTTACTTGATTCAGGTAGAGTTTTTTGTGGGAAAAGTGGGTGAGGACCTTTTTTTCTGCTGCTCATGCACCCCCCAAAACGCAACCAGTCCAGATCCCAGGCACCAGACATAAGGGTTTGTAACCCAGGCCTCAGAGGGCTCCCCCCAGCCCTGCAAATGACAAGCCTTTATGTCCTGTGGTATGGGCTTCGGGCCCTTCCATACCAATGGGTACTGGGCTCTTACACACCCCGATGCCTCAAATGGGGTTGCAAGTATGGTGGGTTATGGGAATGTCACCTGCCGAGTCCGGCAGTTTCCATGCTGGCTCCCTAACCCAGTGAACTGGTATAGGGTTCTCGTGGACCCCTTACCTGTTCAATCCAAGTTCCCGCCAGTTTTCCTAGAGTGTCATTAATTTTATCAATAAAAACTAGTACAACTCACTGATGGTAATTGATTCAAATGTCATGCCAGTTGTAAAATCACGGATGGAAACTCAAATTCTCACCAATATTGATGAATGGGTCAGTTGAAGTTAGAGTTCGCTGAGTTCGTCTGAACTTGCTGACAGAGTTCGGGGTAGGGTCCTCGAACCCAAACCCCATTGAAATCAATGAGGACCTGAAATTTTGGACCCCAATATGGCTGTAAATCGGGGCTAGCAAGGGCTAGCAGGCTGAAAATCAAGAGAAACACCTGGGCAATTATGCTGCACAATATGGGCTAGGCAAAGTACTCAAAGTAATAACAGAAAACAAACAAAATAAAGAAATAATAATGAAAAAATAAGATATTTGTGTTTTTTTATGGGTGTTGGGTGCCTAATTTGGGGGGTTAGGGAAAATACTCCAAATAATCACAGAAAGCAACTACATTAATTAAATACATAAATACGGTACATGTAAAAAAAAAAATCCATGTTCCTGCTGCGGCTTTATTTTTTCATATTTTTAGTGATTTATTTGGCATTTTTCGTTAAATACTATTTTTATCTAATGAACAATAGCCTGACAATTTTTAATTGCATATTTTTAGTTTTAGGTGCTTTACTTAATGCAGCTTTTAAATGCACCCTATTAAACATTGAAACTGCCTGCAACTTTATTTTTTTTAGATTTTTTGTTAATGTTTTTGGCATTTGATACAATTTTTATCTAATGAAGAATAGATTACTTTATTTTTTAATTGAATTTTTTACGTTTTTAATGTTTTATTAAATTCCAGTTAAAAAAGTAATTGGAATTGAATCCCTTATGCCCTTTGGGATGGACTTGGGGCACTTCAAGAGGTGCATCAATGGGCACTGTGCTCTTCTGCACCCCTGATGCCCTAAATGAGGCTCCTGACCAAGGTGACGCCACACAAAAATTTTTATTGTTATTAATTTAACCTATACTCACCCATCCCATTCTTCCATCCTCTGTCCCCTGCCAGACGCTGCCTTCCTCTAGTCCAATGGGTCTTCTTTGTCCCGTGCAGTCTCCACTTCCTTCTTAGGAGCTCTGTGGGGCCCCGTACAGCATGTCGGTTCTGTGGCGCAGGGCGTCAAAAGCTGATGGCTGCGTCCACAATTTGGATAAAGGGGGAACATGTGTTCCCCCTTCTTTTATCCTCGCAAGCCAACGAATGACTGAAATGAGGGCCGGGCAAGACCTCATGGCCACGGCCTCCATGGAATCTCCCTGACATCATTGCTGACCTCACAGAAGGGGAGGAGCCTAGATGAGATTTTTTTCTGTGCCATCCCCTCTAGGCCCTTCCCCTTTTGTGATGTCATAATTGCATGACATTGTAATGTTAGATTACTTGTTAGCAATTGAGGGGGGGGGGGGGAACCTGTGCCATTATTGGTAAAACGTGTTGTACTTAGAATGAAGTCTCCAGAGACCCCATAGAGCAGGGGCGTAGCTGGGGGGGGCATGTTCCCCAGGTACAGCAGGTCAGGGGGGGGCGCCAAAGGGGGGCCTGAGCACAGGTGTGGGGCGCCATTTTGAAGCTTTGCCCCCAGGGCCGGAAAGCCTAGCTACATCTCTGCCATAGATGCACATTTCAATAGTGAGTGAGCTGATGTTAGCTCATTCGCCAGTATAAATTGTCCCTCCCTGCAGTGGGGATTGAGATGTCAGAAACCCACTGCGGAACAAAGGATCTCTGTTTTCTGTTCCACCGAATATACTTGGTGCTCCAGAAGAGGAGGACATTGCCCGGCCATGAAACAGGGATGGCAGAAAGCTTATTTTTTATCGTTTTATGAGCGAATATAGGGAACATTTGGCCTGAAGCTGATATTTATGAAGTTTGCTCATCTCTAGCTATGAGTCTATATGCAGGTTTCAATTCCTTATTATAGATTGTGTCCAATACCCTGGGAACAGGAAAATTTGATCCCTACCTTCTTACAATACACAACAGCAACCTTCATTTAATACTGACCAATTTGAGCAATTTCTTGTTTGCAGGTTTAGTTTCTTGGGCCTGCAAACTTCACTTTAGTGACTATCTGAGCTTTGTAGTGAGTGCTTTGCTTTAATTAGTGAGGTCCAGCAGGTTTGATCCAATGTGTTTGAGGACTGTTAGGCTACAAGCAAAATGTATACAAATTAAGTGGTTGGATGTAAGTGCCCATTCTATTTTCAACACCACTGCCCCAGACAAGTTTACAGTAGCTGCTTCAGAAGGAGAGAGCCATACCAGTAAAAGCCAGACAAAAGGCCTGGCTTATATACTTCTGTTCACTCTAACCTATATGTGAGTTTTTCAAATAAGAACAATCCCTTCATGGGTCTAAAGATTGTTGGATTTAAAGCAGGCCTTGCAGTGTATGGTGCCAAACTAAAATACTTTGTTGCTTGTTGGCATTACTGCCCAGCCTCCTACCCTCCTTTTACAGAAGATTGAAACCATGTCAACATTTTTAGGATGGGTAAGCACAAGAACCACCATATTACACTCTTGTTTCTATAACAATGAATAACTGTAGTGGACATTCTCTAATAGTTACATCTGGGTGTGTTATCAGTGTTTTTTTTTAAATATAGATGGCCCTGATTATTAATGACCCAGTTTTCTTGTTTAAGTAATTATATATATTTGACTTGCCATCGCATTTATATCTATAATAGGTTTACACAGAGGTGGGATTCAAATTTGTAACTACCGGTTAAGTTGTCAAGTGCCGCACACATTTATATTTTTAAAATAAATATTTGCATACAATCTAATAAAAAGCAACTTGTGTTATACTATTAAAAGGCATCTAAGCAATATTAAGAGATTTTAAGAGATTTGTATAACTTATTGTTTGCCAGTGCCTGGGTTCTGAGATCTGCTACAATTTTTACAACTGATTCTGCAGAATCAGGGAGAACCTGCTGAATACCACCCCTGGGTTTACGATCCCCAACATCCTGTAACCATTGTTTATTCACAGCTACTCCTACTCATACAATTTTAAAGGCAAACTTTTGTTTTCCAATACAATTGTTGACTGGTTTTGATGTCTGCAACACAGAGGTAGAAAAATATTTCAACGTTTCCCTCTGAGGGTTCTAGCTTTGACAGAACTGATGGCGCCAGTCCTATAAAGCCTACTGTAGCTGAAGTTGATTATAACATTTATAAAGAGCCAAGCTGAATAAATATGCTTTTCTGACATTTTTAAGACAAAGAAAACAAAGGCAGTGCTTTACATTTGTAGGAGTATTGCGCAATGTATTTATTTTTTTTGTATTCCATTGTGACAAACTGAAAAGACAGTTGGTATGCCGCCTGTGCTTTTCATTTAGATGATTCAGCGAGAGGTTCGTCAGGAACTGTCACACCTAGGCAAAGCATCCCCGAAACTCATCTCTACCTTCTTTCCTCTTTTTCTCTTTCCATCCCCCTCCACCTCTCACTCATGTCATCCCCCAGCTCCCAAAATAATAAGGAGATATAAATGCATCAAGTTGCCAACACTGTGCAGGTATAAACTGATTAAAACCAAGATGCACTGCTGAACAGACATGCCCTTGAAGTGAGAGATGGGAACTAAGCAGGGAGACGATACAAGAGGGGAGAAAGAAAACTAAACAATCTCAGAGGAAAATAACCAACAGACAAGGGGGGGGGGGGGGGAGAACATGGAAATAAGGCAAATCAATAAAGAAAGATAAAAATAACAATGCTTTGAAAGATTTTTTAATATCTGTTAATAATAATTTGTTTTGTAAAGATCTGCAAACTAAGCTTTTAGGTCACTGTGTTCAAACCTTAGTAGAAATATGAAGAGGTGTATCATTTTTGATAGCTATCATCAAAGGAAACCTATAGTGACCATTTACATTAACATACAGGAGCAAAGAATGTTGCAATGCTTAAAGGTGTAGTATTCAAATAATATTTGGAGAATTTGCAAATTTACATATAACACCTGTGAGGATCAGCTCTGGTAGACAGCAGGATGTTAGCAGTATAGAGGCTCAGAGGCAAAAAGTTCAAAGTAAAGTCCGTGATTATTCACACATAAAGTCCATAACATAAAATATCCTTTTTAGGTTACATCACCTTTTCAGGAAAAATGCCATAGTATTGCATCAGAAAGGCAACGGCCTTTCTTAGTTTTTGTCCAAGCTTGCATGCTTGTAGCCGAATCCACCTCGGGTCCACATGAAGTAGCCTGTATAAGAGCTCCCAGTCTGGCACACAGAGCCTCACTCCACAAATGAGCTCTAGACACAGCAAGTGCACAGCTGACTCCCCAGGCTATTTATGCGGCCCGCAAAACCCGGACCTGGGTAGGGGATGGAGTCCCACCCTGCTCTACTCCATCCCAGTAAAGCCGTCCCGGGTTAACCTTTCGGCTATACTAACATTCTAGCAGCAGACTGCCATTAGCAGCTGATGCTGGATAAAACTATACAGCTTTACTGCAGCAAGGCCAGGTACCTTGGTGCCACATACCTACCGTCAATGACGGCACCTTGCACCTTACCACACACCCTATATACAAAGAACTGGGGAATTTACATATAACACCCTATATACTAGGAACTGGGGAATTTAAATATAACATCCTATATGCAAAGACACACATATATATTATGCACAAAAATCTCAGTTTTTGATCATAAAGGATACAATTGAGATATGTCAGTGGCAAATTGAGGTAGGCCCAGAAAAGTTTCAACACCTAAAATAGAAAAATCAACTTAACCATTAGCCTTACTCTGTAAATCAAAAACAAGAGCAAGTATCTTGATTATTCTGTTTCTATTTTGCGTAGACAATTGGGAAATTCTTCCTTAAAGCTGCATACACAGCTTCACTGTTACAACGCCCACCTAAGTGAAAATACCTGCCTTATGTTTGTTCAGTATTCTAGACAATCTTTACCCCTAGTATACCAGTGTAGCTTTTTGGATTTACAGAGACTCCAGGACCGCCTCATATGACTTTTGATTCACCTCTCCCAAATTCCCACAGTGAAGAGGTGGCTCTCGTCCAATCAGCACTTCACGCTGTGCATACTAATGCCTGGCATAAAGTCCTGTTTTCAGCAGTGCGTAAGCATAGAGAGCACGAATGATTTCCAGTCTCCCTGCATGCGTCCATGTACTCTCACCTCTGAGATGAATGGCCTGGCGCAGAAGAGAGCTTAGCTACAGGGAGGCCAGGGATGTGGCCACGGCCTAAGAACGTGCTGTGGGAGTGCCGGAACTGTAAGCGATTGTGCTCCTGCATAGTGGGGCATCCTAAGTTGGGATGCCCCTGGGCACTGATTCGGCTGGTCCTGGAGTCGTTTAGACTACACTGCCATCATTTGAAGTGATAGGTCCCTTTTAAGTGTTAGAATTGTATCAAGAACTAGAAAAAGTCTCTTTTTTTTGCCTCAAATCATTGTGTGACCTCTCCTGACTGCAAACAAACACTTTTATAATTTTTTTTGTCTTTTTATATTTTTATGCAGAATTCTATTTACAGGTCTGGCACTAAAGTGTTATTGTCCAAATGGTAAAACAATGTCATTTAATGTGTTTTCGCTTTGTTACTGGTGTATATGTGTTCAAAAACAGACTTTAATCACACATCGTCTGGCACTCTATGCTACAGTGCCCAGCTTTAGAGTGCCGACGCTGTGTGTGTGTAGTTTTTGGTTAAGTATGGTGCTGTGCGCCAAGAGCTGGGTGCACTGAGCTAGCGCTACCAGTCGCTCACTGCAGTATTATACTGTTGTTAGAGCGCCCAACACACATCACATTTATCAATGCAGGCCAAGTTACTACAGCGACCACAACTCTAGCTTACAGTGCCCGATACCCGCTTACAGTGTCTACTAGCGGTTGCTCTAAGCACCGCTATACAGACGCTCATCTGGCAATATGTGGCGCTAGTACTGAATCAGCCTCCACATGTATGAAAAAGTGCCATGCACTCCAAGAGGCGCTCAAAAAAAGGGGATTTAGGCACACAGAGTTTGTTGGATTCCCAATGTTTTCTTTTTTTTTTTTTTTATTAAAAATGGGAATTGCATTAGGGACTTTAGACAAACATGGCAAAGCTTCCTCACGACCCAAATCACAAGTTTGCAGCACAAAAAAAAGTGCTAGAAATGCATATAAAAATAATTCCAACCAACCCAGGGATCCTGTGGCACATGCACCGGCCCCCGAAAAAAAAATCTACTAAAATGCTTAAATAATTGTAACTATCCCAGCCCATTAAAATCTATAGGATCAGGCCACACAGTGCAGGGTGCGCGTCTGGTCCTATCTGGCACTGTAGGAAACTCAGTGCTAGCACTCATCCCATCGCCGGTGCTGTTGATAGTTGGCAACCTACCTGGCATTATCACAGGCGCTGTGGATTTTTGATTTGATACGTACACCTTTTTGACTGGGACCTGACACTCATCTGGCACTACCTGGTACTACATGGCCTTAGCCTTTCTTAAATAACCCCCTTAATGTATCATATTTGTGCTCGGTTGGCATCCAATCCAATGTCAATCTAAATGAAATCCAGTCCAGTCTATATTAATTTATAGTATTGTATGCAAAGTTTCCATCTTAGGCTCTTATTCCGGGTGAAGGTCTGGTTTAAAGCTTATTTTATGCTTCCCCCATGCTGTACATATAGATTGCTCACATTAAAGGCCCAGAAAATGTAGTAGATGCAGGTAGAATAATTTTTAAACATCCAAGATGGCAGCCCATGGAGTCTCAGGCTGCCTGCAAACAGGAAGTGTCTTCTGACTGTGCTACCCTGCATTCTGGGTTGCTGACCTTTTCCTGTCATTGTGCTATAAGGTTTGTACTCTGTGATTGGTTAAAACATATGAATGTCCAAAATGTATGTTAGAAATGCCCCTTTGTTTTACTATAATAAAACTTGAGGATAGACGGACGGGGAGACGGACACTTCCTCAAGGAATACAGAAGCCACATGGTGTGTGTGATGTTTGGTCAGAGGGTGTCCCAAATCCAACAGCAATGACATAATCAAGGTGAAATGGCCAAATTTCCCAGACAGTAGTTAAAAAATGTCGGTTTGGTTAGCTTTAATCAAACGGTTTAATTACCTAATTAAATTGCTTAATTAAATGTATTATCATAATTATTGTATAATATAATTAAAAAAAACCTTATATATACAGTATTTTACCTAAAGTGGTAGTAGCTCTTACTTCATTAGGAAAATAGACACAGTGGAGCCAGACGTCAGTGAGCTTTGCATTTCTCTTCTCTTGCTGACAATATTTTTCTGTACACACAATTAGTTGCTTTTCACTCTGTCCTGGTCTCCAGAATTACATTTACAAAAATAACTATAAAAAATGGGAGGTGGTTGTTTCCATCAGATTTGTGCCTCTCGGGGGAGGCGATACAGATTTGTGTCAGTTCTGTTTGCTGACAGCAGATCACAGACAAGGGGGCAAATGTATATCTGCTATCCATGGCTGCCTTGTGCTGCCCTCCCTGGGGTACTTGTTTCTCATTACACCTCAATCAGCTCTGCATGTCATGGACACTTGCTTGCTGCTGGTTGTCTGATCTCTGCAATGTTAAATGGCCCCTATCTCCCCGATGTATACTCTCGCTGTCTGGTTCCCGACACATTCCTTAGAGTCACCAGACTTCTCTGCTCTCATTACTATCTGCAGTATGGCAGCACTCAGGTTTTCAGCACTCACTATATTGAATGTTGCTCTTATATATTATAGATAGCGACTGAAGATATATATTACATAGTTACATAGTTAATTAATTACAGTTAAATTACAAAAGTTAACACCATCTTTTATTTCTAAGGTACATTGTAATGTAGATGAAGAAGTCTGGGGCATATAGATATCCACTGCTCTCAACACTGTGAAACATGTCTTCTATCTGCACACATCCTTTCCAGTAGAAAGCATTCAGGGCGTAAACTTTGTGGGTGCAAAGTGGCTCCCCAACACCATAAAAGTGCCTTCCAGAGAAGGTAATTTGACTGTCTGATTCAGCAGCAATGGGGCTCTTTTATTATGTGCATGGGGGGGTCAACAGACCAGATGATCACTGGACTGAATAGGGGTAGGGAATAAAGTAAAGTAGTAGAGTTCAAAGAACTAAAGATGAGGGGACACAAAGAGACAACACAGAGGGCAGTGGCAGACAGAGAATAATAGAGAATGGGGACAGTGGGGCACAATGGAGGACAGGAGACATTGAGATATTTAGAAGATAACCACAGTCCATTTTTTTTAAAGAACTGAGATTTGGCATGGGTATGCACAGATGAAGGGGAGCATCCAGTGGCTAGGCTTTATCCAGCTTTTCTAAGTCATTCTGACCTATCAGCAGCCTAGAAAGCTGATTGGGGGAGCACATGTGCTTTTAAATCTCTGACAATATACAAAGAAATTACCGCGCTACACACAATAGTATAGAAATTAGTATACAAAGAATTTTTCTGGGCTCAACGTATAAACAAGAAGTCCTTCCTCTCAATGGTATACAGTTTAAACAGATAAAAATACAGAGCACCAAAATTTATCAAAAGATCATAATGTCCTTTGTTGAATGTTGTCACTTTAAAAATCACCCGTTGTGTGAAAAGACGGTATTCAGTGCCAGCCACCACAATTACTTATATAGCCTCTTACCAGATATAGGCATAGATTTCAGCCTTAAAATAATGCAGGTGTCCTTTATACTGCACGTCATCCAATAGAGGTAAAAAGTCTCCACTCTAGGTCCTCTTTGAACTAGATCAATACCAGCTCAAAGATCCCCAGATTAAAAACAGGTGATGCAAACATGAAAAGAGAAAATAAAACTATATCTAGTGCAACACCGTTTACTATAATCACGCGGTTTTATTTATCACTTATGCACTCACATTATAAAAAACAACATCAGGCTTATAAACAAACGGTGACACGTCTCACCACTCCTCGCCAGGCTCCACCGCTTTCAGAATATAATATCTCTGCCAAGGTATCTCTGCCAAGGTAAATTAACAAGGCGATCCAGGGGATTTTACACAGCGGGACATCCTAAATCAACAGATACTCTCCTATAGCCTTATGCAGGTTACCAACATTGCCAATATTGTTTCTGCTATCCAGAAGGCTCAGACCTGAGAGTCCATCCCCTTGCTCGCAACAGTCACGAGGACTAGCTGCGTCCACTCTATTCAGTACAATCGCCCTTGGTATTGCCATATATCTTTTGCACTTAGGATACATTTTGTTTAGATATTCTATAATAGTTATATATATATATATATATATATACATACATTGATCACATTCTCTCCTATTCTCTCCTTACAGCTGTGCTCCTCAACATCCTTTATTAATCTTGTTCTTTATTAATCTCGTCCTAGTTCTAGTTCCCTTTTTAAGAATAGGATTGTGGCATATTATTTGAATGTATTTAAATCAGTAATTTTAACACATAAACCTCTGATTTCTGTATTCTGTATTCTGAAGAAGCTTTTACCATATCAAGGCTTCTCTTAACTTCATCAAGCGGTCCAAAACCCTCACAACCCAAGCCTGAAGCCTAAAAGACCCCACGGCCGGCCACTTACCTACCCACAGGGCATCCCGATTTGGGGTGCTCCACTGCGTAAAACTCGGAGAATCAACAAAAAACTTTCATGGCCCACATCACCATTTTCCTTTAGCTGTGCTCTGTCACTCAGCCATTCATATAGTCTGGGCCGCTATAACAAAACTCATTACATTATTGAAATAACAATGTATACATCAAATAAGTATTTGTTAAAGATTCTACCCATGAGCTGTTCACCATTCTTTGGTATCAAAGGGGTTCACCATTCTTGTTGAATAGGAACATGATGAATCAGATCCAAACCTGATACTTTAGAGGTTGGTTTCAGAAGATTTTCTGCTGATGAGCATATGTCCAAACATGTACTGTACTGTAAGGTAGGGTCAAGCAGGGATGAGGTTTTCTGATAATGTTGCTGGTCAGCCAATGGAGACTGCAAATGTGACACTTTCATGATTTATATCTGGCAAAAAAATCCGGTAGCAGGGAGAAAGGCAGCGATTCCAGTGTGGACTTATACAGTGAAATCTTGTGTTTGATTAGATACATAGACAGGCATACAGGCAGGCAGAAATAGATAGAAATATGGTCTGATGGTGGACAGGTAGTCAGGTGGAAAATTAGGGTTGCATAGTGCAGATGGGGGAATTAGATCATTCCTATGGTGTACATCCAGCCTTACTTTTGCTTTACAACAAACGTGATTCTTTAAATATATAGGGTGCTGGTAAAGGTGAGTATCACTAAAATAGGAAGATATAACCCTCTCAAAGGAGTAGCCTGAGAGAGACGTTAGTTAGTTAGCTTGAGTTAAGTATTGTGTTCCCTATGGTAGATAAATAGGAGTACTTAGGTGTCATTGCTCCATCATATCACATTCAACATTATTGAATGTTACAGCTGCTCTTAAAAGCAGGAAGGTAAAATTAAATAGAGGGACAGCCAGGTGGTATTTGCAACATTAGATGCTCTGCCATTGGCTACAGAAAGATACAGTGTTGAAACTGAACAGGAAAGATATGTGATATAAAGAAGAATCTGGCCCTTATACAAGGTTCTAGAAGTTGTCCTTGAGGGTAAGATATGAAATGTAAGAGAGGAGTTGCAGGAAACCAGCAGGAGGAAAGAGACCACAGTACAGAGAGCAACCAGGAAATCTGATAAGGAAGGAAGACCCATGGCAACCCTGAAATTGACCTAGAGCATCCAATAGAGGGTTGTAAGGCAGCAATGACCAGTCCGGCAGCTAGAAGGTGGAGGCTTGAGACTGGGATATGGCTAATGTACTTGTGAGGATGTGGAACTGTAACTTGTGAACAGTCCTGCTGAAGTTATATGGAATCGGATTGTGTACCATCAGAAGAGTGCTAAATAAAGGCCAGTTGTTTAATTACAAAGAGTGTTGTTCCTGGAGACCAACAACGGATAAAGGGGAAGGGGACCTCACCCCACACTCTACACCAACCTGAGTCGACCTACCCTAGATCCAAGCACCCTCTGCCACAGACCAGGCCAGAGTGGGCTTATATTTTACATTGAGCTCGCAGCATGGATTTGTAATTAGAGGGGTCTGGCAAGTTCATCTAAACTTTAAATCAGGTTTAGGTCCCCGAAACCGGTCACCATTGAAAACAATGGGGGGGTTGCAGTGGCAAGGGATGGGCAGGGTTTGCAGAGTGTGCAGCAGAAGCACTGCTATATCTCACCTAAGCCCTGATCCTCTCCTATGAGCGGGGGCGGAGCGGCGGCAGCGGCTTTTCAAACTGGCAACAGCCGGGGCTACAGAAAGATGTCCGCCATGCCCTATAAGTGAGTACACTTCTAGTGCCAGCACTAGGAGTGTCCTCACTCATTTACTGCTTCTTCTGCCTATAGTAATCATCCTAATTCTTCTACTTCTGACACTCCACCCTTACCACATAAGTATTCAATAAAGTACACCATTGACAGGGCAAACCGATATCTTCCCTACCATCTACTTGTGTGCCTACTGAAATCTCATTCAGCCAAATTTCTGTAGTGTAGTAACTGCTGTGCCACTTAATAGATTGTCTTTAGTCAACTGATGGCACACACTCCCAGTGCTTACATTTAGGGACAGTAGATGCATTTCTTAGAGGCCGATTCATCAATAGCGCCAGGTAGCGACAGATGAGCGACTGAAGTATGGCGCTATGAGCGCCGCTAGCGTCAGCCGCGGGCGTTAGCGATTCGCTATAGCAGGCCTCCTCAGTCGCTACCTGGCGTTGTTGCGAACAACGCCTACATTGCTGAATATGATGTTGGCCCTCTGCTTTGTTGGCGCTGTCAGTCAGTGTGACCACGCTATTCTACACAGCGCCTGTTAGCTTTGCTGTGTCCTGGCCATCCAGTACCTTCTGAATAAAACACATTGCCACATTTGTTTAGAAATGTAATATTTTTTTTATTTTGTGTAAAAGGAAATTAAATTCTACCAGATCTTCGAATATAAATGGAAAATAAAACATAATTAAACACATAGCCACAATTTTTTTATTTTTTATTTGTTACCTAAAAAGGAAATACAATTAAATCACCAATGAGAAAGAAAAGGAAAATAAAAACAGAACAGAGAAAGAAAAGGAAAATAAAAACAGAACAGAGAAAGAAAAGGAAAATAAAAACAGAACAGAGAAAGAAAAGGAAAATAAAAACAGAACAGAGAAAGAAAAGGAAAATAAAAACAGAACAGAGAAAGAAAAGGAAAATAAAAACAGAACAGAGAAAGAAAAGGAAAATAAAAACAGAACAGAGAAAGAAAAGGAAAATAAAAACAGAACAGAGAAAGAAAAGGAAAATAAAAACAGAACAGAGAAAGAAAAGGAAAATAAAAACAGAACAGAGAAAGAAAAGGAAAATGAAAATAGGAATTAGAATGAAAAGGAAACTTACAACAGAATTAAACACATAGCCACATGTATATATCTATATTTTTTTTAATTTTTGCTCTAACAAAATATTAATAATAAAACATAAATGAAATAGAAAAAGAAAAGTCCAGCAGAAATGCAAAAGAAAAGTAAAGTCCAGGAAAGGTTTGTAAAAGGAATGTCGAGATCATGGTGCATCTCTTTGTGCCTGAAAAATTAAGAAAAGTGCAGTTAGTATATATCTTTATAGTTATTTTGTGTTTTCTTTTAAAAAAATGCATAACTTGATAACCAACATTGGCGTCTTACACCCCCCTTAGAGTGGTTTGGGTCATCTTAAACCCCCCTTAGAGTGGTTTGGGTCATCTTACACCCCCCCTTAGAGTGGTTTGGGTCATCTTACACCCCCCCTTAGAGTGGTTTGGGTCATCTTACACCCCCCCTTAGAGTGGTTTGGGTCATCTTAAACCCCCCTTAGAGTGGTTTGGGTCATCTTACACCCCCCTTAGAGTGGTTTGGGTCATCTTACACCCCCCTTAGAGTGGTTTGGGTCATCTTACACCCCCCCTTACAGTGGTTTGGGTCATCTTAAACCCCCCTTAGAGTGGTTTGGGTCATCTTACACCCCCCCTTAGAGTGGTTTGGGTCATCTTAAACCCCCCTTAGAGTGGTTTGGGTCATCTTAAACCCCCCTTAGAGTGGTTTGGGTCATCTTACACCCCCCTTAGAGTGGTTTGGGTCATCTTACACCCCCCTTAGAGTGGTTTGGGTCATCTTAAACCCCCCTTAGAGTGGTTTGGGTCATCTTACACCCCCCCTTAGAGTGGTTTGGGTCATCTTACACCCCCCCTTAGAGTGGTTTGGGTCATCTTACACCCCCCTTAGAGTGGTTTGGGTCATCTTACACCCCCCTTAGAGTGGTTTGGGTCATCTTACACCCCCCCTTAGTGCGTTTGTTTGCTCTTTTGGATGGGAGGTCAAAGACATTTAAACAGGAGTGCAGTACTTGCATTAGAGTGAAGGGTAGTTAGCTTACCGCAAAATAAGAAGTGATCAGCCTTTCCCTTAGCTCATCGCCAGTCTGGGTGTCCTCACTTCTATCTGCGGGCAGGTTGGGGATTTCTGGCACCAGTGCTGTCTCCTCGGGGGCTTGGATTCGGTGACATATACAGATATTGTGTAACACACAGCAGGCAAGGATGATTTTGGAAACCTTCTGTGGGCTGTAGAGCATCTCTCCTCCTGGCCGTGCCAAACAGAGAAAGCGTGCTTTCAGCAGGCCGATGGTTCTTTCCACAATGCATCTGGTCTTGCGATGCGCTGCATTGTAGCGTTCATGGGCAGAGGTCCGTGGGTTCCTGACCGGAGTCATGACCCACGTTCTCTGCCCATATCCCTTGTCCGCTGTAGAAAAAACACAAGGAGAGAGACAGCAATTAGTACTAGTACATGTTTTTGGGTGGTAGTTTGTTTAAAAATGCCTTACTAGGCCACATATTAGCAAAATACATAGACATGGTTAATTTATTACCCAGTAGCCAGCCAGCTGGCATTTCGTTGTTATCAAACTTCCGGCACAGGACTGTCCGCTGCAAGACGTAAGAATCGTGGCATGAGCCGGGGAACCCCGATCTCACCGCCCGCAGCTTCATCTCATGGTCACAGACCACCATGATATTAAATGAATGGAACTGCTTCCTGTTTCTGTAGGACAGCTCCTGTGCACGGGGAGGGCGGAAAGGGATATGTGTACCATCAACGCACCCTAGCACATTCGGGATCCCTCCCATCAGATAGAAAGCATGTTTTATTTTGGCAACCTCTTCCTCATCCTCAGGAAACTTGATGTAAATTGGGATTAAATCACAAATTGCCAGAACTACCTGGATTAGGATGCGGCTCATAGTAGCCTGGCTTATCCCGCTGAGGAGGGCTGAGGTTGCCTGGAAGGTCCCTCGTGCCAACACATTAAGAGTGGCACACAGGCGTACTATGCCTGGAATGGAGTGAGTGCGTTTGGTGGATGGCTCGATTTTGGTCTTAATCTGATCATATAGGGACTGTAGTGCAGCACGATTCAGACGGAAGCGGCTCCTGATCTGCTCGTCACTTAAGTCCCATACTGAAAGGCGGATTGCAAAGGAGCGGGGTGCCCTAAGCCTCACAACACCCCGCTCCCTTTCCTCCTGCTCTTTCAGCATACACATACATCCATCCACCCAGACACCATACATCACCCTCTTATCCATCACACACACTAAAGATATATACAAAATCAAAATTAAACAAAAAAAAACACTAACACACAACACACACACAAACAATCACACTACACACACACCCGCTACAATGCAGCTCACCACAAAACCAGAACTATAGTGGTCCAAACCACCAGCCTGCTGAAAACCAGCTTTCTAAGTTAAGCACAACCAAGAGGGGAGTTGCTGCACAGCCCACAAAAGGCCCCAAAATCAAGCCTCACTTGCTGTATGCTACACAATATTTGCAGATGCCACCCAAACCAAGCTCCTAAAGAAACAGCACTGATGTCAGAAATCACCCAACAAGCCACAGAGAGTGAGGACAGAAACCAGACAGAGGCTCAAATGAGCTAAGGGAAGCGAGCACAGCACCACACCACAGCCTTTGCCACAGTGTAAGAATAGCAGAACCTAGTTCATTCCTTCCTTTTATACTTCATTTTCAAAAGTGACAGGTCCGCTTTGCCGCCTTTTGCGTCGCTCTGCTATTTCCGGGCGCCAATTAGCCGACCCAGGTGTGCGTAAAACAGAGTGCGCACGCGCACGCTAGTAGCGCTACTAGCGTACTTGAGCCGTAACGTGCGTGCATTAACGGACATGGGCCAAAAATCAGGTGGGGACCAATGAAAGTGAAGCTGTTGTTTTTTTAGATAGCCGTTAGGCTAAGCACATGTCACAAGGGTTGCAGATACATCAGTCCATTGTTGGATTTGGGTGTGTGTTGTTTGTTTAATGAGGTCTGTAATGAGTTAATTGGCTAACACACATGCTTCTCTCAGTGCAGTGGAGGTGTGCCTAGAAGGAACTGGGCTGTATGTGTGAATCAATTAAGTGGGCTGCTTTTGGATTGGCTGTTAGAGCACATAAAACCTGCCCAAGCCTAAGAGATTGCGATGCCATTCTGTAGTGTGCATGCGTGTTTGTGGGGTGTTGATTTGTGTGTGTGTGCAGCTACAGGATGGAGCCAAATACAGGACATCTGCCGGCCACAGCAGGCCTGAGTAGGAGTTTGGTGGGTGCTGTGCGCAGACCTCCCTTACGGAAAAGGGCACAGCCTGAAGGTGGGGCAGCACCCCAGGCTAAGCGCCCAGGTGCCAAGAGGGAGCCTGAATTTAATTTGGCTGAGAATAATCATCTTGTGCGCCTGACACTTGCGAAATGGGAGCTGCTATTTGGCTCCCAAAGCAAGTCCATAGGCAAACAAGAAAGAAGCAAACTGTGGGATGCCATTGGTGTGGAGCTTAGTAGCACAGCTCAACACCCACGTAGTGGCCCATCCTGCAGGAAACGCTTCTACACTTTGCGAGGGGCCCTTATGAAAAAGATGAATCACGATCTTGATGTGGACAGTGGGTTCATCCAGGCTCCAAAGAGTACCTACAGGCCGTATGAGGAGATGCTGAAGGCCAAAATCCCACTGGCTCGGCTGCAGGGTGTGGATCCTGGGGATGACACCACCGGTTGGGCTGAAGGTACATATTTTCTGGCTTTTACAATAACCTAATGTTAATGTATGTGATTTGCATTTTTACATTCTGACCAACTAACAGTAGGACCTGTGAAGTATTACATTATAGCTAAAACATTTCTAACTTTTCTGTCTGTTGCTTTATGCATAGGTGCACATGCTGCTGTCCGGGATGTGGCTCCGGACAACCAAGCTCCTGCCCTTCCAGCAACCTCAAGGCTACCCCAGTCTGCCATTGAAGGTATTTACCCATTATTTGTTTGCTGGTTTTTTTCTAAACAAATGGGTGTGGGAGCAGCTCAAGCAATAAAGGTTTGCCCTGTTGACTATTAATAATATGTGCGTGCGCCCTAAGTGCACGCCCACTGTAACACTCACAGGCAGTAACTAACAAGGCCCTAACATGTGTAGATATGTAGGATGCCAGAGATGTGTAGCCATATATCGGCATATCAATGTGTGAGCCACACTTGGCTTGATTAGTCAATATTAGTGAAAGAGCTGCTCACACACCTTAATGCATGTTGTATTTTGGCACGCACATTAGCTATGGCTCAATGTTGGTTTTATTTTGGCCTAGCTCCCATGCCCTTGGCCCCAGCATCTCCTCCGGATCCCACCTACTCTTTGGATGTCGGTAAGTGCATGTGTTCACCTTGCTTGATCCACTTTGACTCAAGTGCATGTGTCTCATTTGTCTTTTTTCTTGGTAGGCCAAGTGACTGGTTCATCTTTGGACCCCACTTCCGATGTTGCCGGTCAACAGGACCCTGTTGGTGTGTAGAGCAATACATAATGTATCCTTTCTGCTGTTTAGGTTACACTGGTTCAATTTTGTTAGTCTACTAAGCTACATGTTTGCTTGGTAAACTTGAAGATGCCTCTTGGGAGTGCTGGTTGCCTCCCCAGGGTCAGTCTCTTAGTTATTTTAGTGATAGCAATGTATATTTGCCGACATATTTTTAGCCAAACATTCCCTGTAGTAGTTTGCTGAATATTTAGACACATTTTTTTTTTTTTTATAGTTGACCCGAATATCGGAAGTGGCTGTCCAGAAAGGGCCCCTCAAGTTCCAGCTGCCAGAGATGAGGGTAAGTGGTTTTGCCTTGCTCTAGTCTGTATTTTTGCTCTAATGTTGTGCCACTTGCTTCTGGCAACTTGTGTGTCCACATCTATTTTCAAGGTCCAATCTCGAGTGAGGACCCCACTCCAGACATCTGGGATATTGCGGGTATGTTTAATTTAAGCAATGTTTATGATGAGATTTGCAGAAATTAGTGCGTCTTAGTCCTGTAACATACATGTTAACAATCTGAGTTTAACCGAGACCTTTGGTCTAGTGTGTATTTTTAAACTTTTTAGAGGTATGGCCTCGATAGCCTAACCAGGTTACATTAGAGTTTGGCCCACAGACCTACTAACCTGATTTTCCTGTTTAGCATTTGCCAACTTGCCCGACATCTCTGATGTTGATTCGCGACTCTCTGGCAGCGATACCTCGAGCCTACCTGGGCCGGAGGACACGCAGGTAACATGGCTGATGTAGACGACCTCTAAACCCATTGGCATATTCGTGGGTAGTGGAAGAAGCAACATGTAACATTTCATTTCATTGTTGTTTTGGCAGGAGGCGGAACCAGAACCCCAAGCTGGGACCTCTTCCCAAGTCCCATGTGGCCAAGCTTCAGAGGCTCAGACAAGGGTAAGTTGTCTAGTGAGTGTTTATGGTAACTTTTGGGAGGGGCATAACTGCATTTGTTCCGTTTGACTAAAATGTGGTTTACTATTTGTTTAGCCTCCAACCACAGCAAGAGGAGGTGTGGCACCAACCAGTGCCGATTTCTACACACTAGGGGTCCGGATGCTGGAGGACTACAGTCGCCAACAGCCGCGTGATGGAACTAATGAGCGCATTGCGGCGTTGGAAAATCAGGTGCTGATGTGTCAGCAACAAAATGAGGGCCTGCAGCGCCAGGTGGACCAGTTAAGGCAAAACCTACAACAGAACCAGGACCTTGGTCGCCTTGCCAATGTTATCGAGCAATCTGTACAGCGCCAGGAAGAAGCAATACAGCGCCAGGCAGAGGCAATACAGCGGCAGGACCAAACTTTGTTGTTGATACAACAGCTCATACAACAGCAGTCTATATTTTTTACTGCACTGTTGTCCCCCAACACCGCCCCTAGCAATGACTCCCAACCTCCCCGGCCACCCAGCCAAGAATATTAATTTGTATACCTTTTTCTTATGATTTATGTAAATATATTTTTGAAAACCACCTATAATTTGTGTTTATCCATACATGTGAAAGCTAAATACACAGTCAGGGCTGATTTGCTCAATCATCTCTAATATTAGGCCACCATTTATGTGCCACATTTGTTAACATTGCTTACTATGGTGTAAACATGTACTGGCTCAAAATGGCCGCCTAATTTTAGACATAATGGTTTTTGGGAATCTAAACCTATGCTGGTCAAGGAACAACACAGTTCTTGGTAAATATAAATGTATTTATAGACATTGGCCCAACACGGCCAACATAGGCCAACAAAGCCAAGAAAACAGGGCCAGGGCAGCCATCCCCCCCACCCTAACGTCTCCGACGCCTCTTCATGGCCAGCAGCATCCCTTTCATCTGTCGGAAGGCCCGCCACAGTCTGCGATGCTGGCGTATACAAGCTGTAGAGATGTGATAAAAAATAATATATTAGAATTTGATTGGGAACTCAACATACACAGATGTAGCAATGTAATGTCAGTGTTTCTAACTTGCTAACACTCACATTAACATTGGTGAACAATGTGCCCCTAACATTTGAAAATAAAGTTTTAATATTGACTTGAAAACATGTTAGGACCACATACCTTTACTCTTAAAGTGGACCAACACCCACAATATAGTTTATCCTGGGTTTTGGCCCACTTTGTTGTTTCTCACAGATCTGTATTTCCCCTGATGTGTGGATACACACAGTAATCCATAGCCACTCACCTCTCCATGCTCCAACGTGCTTGGCACAAAGAAGGCACGCTAACGTCTATGCAGGGAACAGGAATGTACACTCCTCTTCCACCCCCTCTTCACGCATGTCACTCTCTGGCTGCTCATGGGGACCCGGCGGCCATTCACAGAGGCCCAGGGGGGAAAAATGCACGTCTGGAGTGTTGCGCAGGAGCCAGCGGAAGATAAGTTCCCATAATTAGGGGTTTGCTTGGTGGGGTGGACCCGTGGTACCTGCACTTATCGTATATTCCGCGGGGTGTTAGTTGTTAGTTGTTGGCAAATTAAATGTTTAATGCACATTAAACAGCCTTGGTGTTGGGCCAGCTTCACTCTTGCAAAGGTAATAATGTTTATGGCCAAGTAAGGACATTTATGTCTTTAGTCCAAGCCAAACATCAGTGCCTAAGGAAGATGGAAGTTTGCCCTATAATGTTATTGGTAAACACCTAATCAGCCCCATTTGGTTGTCTATACGCCACAAATAGTCCGTATGTGTCCGTAACAAGAATGTGAGGCAACTATCAAGGATGGTGACTGGCATGTTGGATTATTGACCAAACACATTTAACCTAGATGTGTGTGATATTCACACATTGGTCAATTGCACATTTCTACAAATGTAACTAGAAGAGAAATGTTTACAAAGTATTTACCCATATTAATTTGGATGTACTCACCATCGCAGCTGTGGCGGTGGCCCATGCTGCTGGCCGTCCCTGGAGCTGGTGTGGGGAGGAGGAATTCTGCCTCCGTCTGCGTAGCAACATCTGTCCATAAAAAAAGAAAATACAAAACAACATTTAGTGGAGCTATGACACCCGAAGTTTGGACATCAATCTGGTTATTGAGTCTTAGCTCCAAAAACAAACACTTCTTTACATACATGTTAAACGATATTTGCTATATTCCTGGCCCATTAGTTAATGTGAAGTGTTTATGGTTGCCACATGTATCCATTTTGCAAATCTGCCACTAACCTTTACATTGCAATGTAAATGACTCATTAACAATTTAATGGCTAATGTTACCAGTGTGCAACATGTGTTTGCCCTAACTACTTCACGTAAAGTAACTTTTGCTAGCACACATCATGGTGTGGCCAGAAACATAGGGGTGGTTTCCAGTTGGCTAGCACTGTAGTGTGGTTTGTGATGTTAATGTACATTAGCAAACCAGCTTAGACAATGGACCAGGAAACGTGTCTGTTAAAAGTGTACCAAGACACAGGATTGTGATTATTCAGTGTAGTAGTCTACTTTGGCAAAGCAACACAATTTTAGTCCGCCACCGCCCCTGCCTTCCGCACATCACTCCGCCAGTGTGTGCGCACACGCATGCCAGTAGGAAACAGAGCGCAGGCGCACACACATCTCGAGTGCCACACAGGAGGCAGGGACAATGGCTTCTGCCACCCCCAAAGAGGGAAGTAGTTTGTGGTGTTTGGTTGGGGGGGGGCCCTGGGTGAGGGATGTGATTTGGCAGGCAAGGCGCCATAATCCAAGCAATATCAGCAATGTTTGTGGGTCCACTTTAAGGAATGACATAAAGTCCAAAATGAACTAGCTTAAAACATACACTTACCACGACTATGCCCGAGGAGGATTTGACGCCAAAAATCCATGGAGGTGCCGCCTATATGATGCCCTGCAAATTACAGAGGAATTGCAAGGGCTAAGCACAAATGGTCAGATGAAACCTGGCACAGACTAACAATTAAAACATGTAAACTCACCAGGGGATGAAGCGCCACTTGAAGCCCAGGGAGGGCTCTGAGGAGGAGGCGGGGAGCCTCGGCTCCTCACACTCTGCTCAGAAGATCCACCAGGCAAAGGGCCACCCTCCTCCCTCTCACTCCCTGCTTGAGAGTGGCCCCTTGCCTGGTGAGAGTCCTCAGCCTCAGAGTGTGAGGAGCTGAGGCTTGATCCAGCCTGCCCCCCAGCAGCACACTCCTCTGGGGCGTCATCCCCTTCCTCCCCTGGGTCCTCTAAATAGGACCCGCGGGAGGGACCCTCCCCCGATGACTCCCCCGAGTCCGCCTGCCTGGTTCGGGGGAGGAATCCCTTCCCACGTTTCCCCAGGGGAGGACGCTTATCTGTGTGGAGGGGGTGAAAGCAAATAATTAATATAAAGAGCAAAAAAGGACACAGCTTAGCAGAAGATTCTGCACAAAGGCAAAAAAGAACATAAGCTTTAACTTACCTGATGCGTAGGCATCATATAGGCGGTACACGCCTTCTGGGTCCCGGCGCTTAAAATCTGACCATTTCTGTTGGATCGCCCGGATGGTCAGGTCGGTCTTGAAGCGCCGGGACACAGTGGCCTTCACCTCCATGGCAAGGCGTTTTTTTGCTCCTCGGGCATAGTCGTATTCGGCCAGGCAGAAGTCCTAGGAAAAAAGGAAAAAAAAATAAAAAATAAAAATCAAAACATGACCTCAGAACAATGTCATAAACAGTTATACAGAGACAAGATCAAAGTGGAACCACACCCAGGATTTACATTAGTCTGGGTTTGTGTGCACTTTTTTGGGCCACAACTACTGTGGGTGGCCCACTGTCTGCAACCCCCTTTGAAGGGCCCAAATACACCGCTGAGGACACTCCCACGTCACTCCGCAAGCCAAACACAGCGGTCCACGCCGGTGTGGTATGCGCATCCAAGGGCCTTGGGAGGTGCATACCAGCTCAGCTGCGTCTGCACGGCAAAGTACGCATGTGGCGTTTGACTCTAACAGGGAGTGCGCCTGCACACCAAATGAAAATATGTATGGCGCAGGGGTACACCCTGCTAGAGGTAAGCGCAATAGGCATCCGCAACTCACGCATGCACAGATGGGACGGGCCAGAGGTAATTTTTGGGGCCCTCCAGGGGGGGGGGGGGGCCATCCAAGCAGGACATCCACAATGGGGATGCCCCATGTGGAGTGTTAAATTTTGGACTAAAAACAATAAAAATTCAGCCCCTATCCACCCTGTGTGTTTATATATTTTTAAGCTAAAAATACATAACTAAAATACTCACTTTCACAACCTGGCCATTGACCCGGCTATCCACCCGGGTGCGCCTTTGTTTTTGGGGCCCAGGAGGGGAATGGGTGGGAGGGGTGGTATTTGGGGAAGGTGAGGTAGGTGGGGGATGTGGGGGAGGGGTGGTGGGGCCGGAATCTGAGGAGGAGCTGGGGAGGCGCATTACTCGCCGTTTGGGAGCCATATTGGAAACGCTAAGGAGGAAACAGGAACCGGAAATGACGCTAGCGACATGAGACATAAAAAACAAAACAAAACAAAAATACGCACCGCGCCCCAGCAACAAGCTAATATCAGCTATGTGCAAGCTAAGTGGCGGAAAAACATTAAAATGACGCTGAAATACAAGCTATTGGCATAAGCGCAAGACAGTTTTACCTTAAGGTGGCGTTGAAACGCAAAGGAGGATCCCGGAACCGGATATGACGCAAGCAACTGGGCTTCCAAATTGAAAAAAAAAACATGCGCGCAGCAGGGACAAGCTAATATCAGCTATGTGCAAGCTAAGTGGCGGAAAAACATTAAAATGACGCTCAAAAACAAGCTATTGGCATAAGCGCAAGACAGTTTTACCTTAAGGTGGCGTTGAAACGCAAAGGAGGATCCCGGAACCGGATATGACGCAAGCAACTGGGCTTCCAAATTGAAAAAAAAAACATGCGCGCAGCAGGGACAAGCTAATATCAGCTATGTGCAAGCTAAGTGGCGGAAAAACATTAAAATGACGCTCAAAAACAAGCTAGGGCCCACGGCGCAACAAATTATTAGCTTGATTTAGCAGGGGGTTCTACATACTGTAATGCATAGGTCCTTCTAAAGCATACACCGTTGTGCTTAAATATACAAATCTTATTCCTTCACAAAGTCATCACACAATCAAACTAGACAACTACCTGAAAATGTGGCACACATGAGAATGCATAACGGGTTGTTATGAGCTGGTACGACTGAATGTTAATCCTGCAAGATGTGGCCAGGCACGCTCACAACTACAGTGTATTCATTAACAACGACTGGGGTCGCGGGAAGTGAATTCCTTGCAAATGGCAGAAGGGCACATGTATGAACAGCACAGCGCCGCACAACGCAGCGCAGCGAGGCACAGCGACGCTCGCGCCGCCACATAGCGAATTAAAACAGCGACTGCACAAACACTGACCAACGGGGATTCATCAAGGACAGGGCTGCCGAATAGCTTGGGCGCTGACAATTTCGAAGAGCGAACGTGACCGCCCAACCTGACAGGCTACAAAATAGCTTTACAAGCCCCGTTTGTGTGGAAAACCAGCGCTTTTGAGGCCAATGAGTTGGGGTGGAGGAGATGCAATTCCCATGTCACTCACAACATTACATTGTGAAAAAAAAAAAAAAAAAAAAAAAAGATAAATAACCAGCTAGATTCATAAAACATATCAATATAAACATGTGTTGAATTTTGTCCAAAAGCAAAAAACCCCAAAACCACTAAGAACAATCATTGCAGCGTCTGCCATTGAAATGTATGGGAGAGCGGCAGGTAGCGCCAGGTAATACGTGTCGCTGTGAAGGAATTTGCAGCGGCGCTGTTCGGTCCAGGCGGCTTCATGATGAATGCCGCGCTAGCCGTCGCTCTCGCCGGCGCTAGCCTCATTTTGCTTGATAAATGCGTCATTGTGACCGCCGCCGGGCGTACTTGAGTCGGTAGGCGCCGTTAGCTGCCGCTACCTGGCGCTCGTCAGACACTACCTGGCGCTATTGCTTGATGAATAAGGGCCTTAGTCTACTGGGTAATTATTTGAACACCAGCACTAAATACACAACCCTGCATGGCCAGATTCTACTGATACCTCCACAAATGTTGTTCTGGTTTTTAACACAGGTACTTATTCAACTGCACAATGTCCTCCTCACCAAATACAACTGGGCACTGGGTACAACAATGACAGGAACATTGTGGCTGCAGTGCAGCTGGTCATTACTAAACATTCTCCCTGCATGGCATATGTCATAGATTTAGGGATGCAACATTTTACATGCTTCTTGCACTACTTATGAACCACTAAGTGGTGACAATGACCCATACGTCAGTCTACAATGTAGGAGGTAGCATTCTAAACCTCAAAAGGGTAGTTAACAGCAGGGCCGGCGTCAGGCTTATGTGGGCCCTTGGGAGGCATGGTCTCAGTGGACCCCTTTGTGGTGAAGAGTCACATCACAGAGGGAAGACCCAAATCTAGATCCCCCCTAAGGATCAGGCTATTTGGACCAAAAATCTAGTTTTGGTCTACTTTGAAGCGAACCAAACCCCTTTAAACCTGACCTTGGAGTCTAAACTAATCTAGATCCTCCTGATTTTGGATGCCCCTGTGTGTGACCCCTCCCCCCCCTTTTGTTCATTACTTACCTGGAGCTGGTGAATGCACTGTGGTGTCGCCAGTTTGAGTTAACAGCCAAACCAGGGAGGTTCTTCCACAAACAAGGGCATCCCAAATTAAGATGCCCTTGTAAAGCGGACCAAAACTCAGGGGTGGAATTGCTTGCATAGTGGGTATGCCGGCGATCTCAGGGGGTTTCACACAGTAGGGTATGGGATTGGGATGCTCCATGGATAGGAAATCAGCTGGGGTGGGCATCTTTAAAGCAGAACAAAACCCAGCACCTCCTCCCCTGGAAGTTGTGGCGGTGCCCTCGGTCCCCAGTTGTGGCGGTGCCCTCCCAGTCCGCCGCTGGTCAAGAGCCATCACACACCCCAAAGGCTGGCCCTGTCAGTGGGCCCCCCGGAGGGTGGGAGCCCCCGGCAGCCGCTCCACCTTGCCGGGTGCTGATGCCGGCCCTGGTTAACAGATAACCATGTATAATGTATAACTTCATCAGCTCAGCACAGTCATAGAGGAACTTCAGGGCCCTCCCGGGCCGTCTCAGTTCCTCTCCTTGGGCCATCCCAAATTGGGGGGTCTCCCAGACCCCTCGCTGTATCTCTGAGCTGCGGCCACATCCCTGCTCACCTCTAGCTGTGCCCGTGCACGGCCTTTCTGAATGGCCAGCAGGGGCACACCACGGTTAGAAGGTGAGTGGGAGATGCGGCTGGAGATGCACTCAGCTCCCTTTAGCACCGCT
The DNA here is from genome assembly GCA_027917425.1 of Gastrophryne carolinensis. NCBI lineage: Eukaryota > Metazoa > Chordata > Amphibia > Anura > Microhylidae > Gastrophryne > Gastrophryne carolinensis. The sequence continues at coordinate 122,249,892 of CM051236.1, forward strand.
TGGCTCCTTAGTTATCCAGCTGGCTTAGCCATCAACGGAGCCAAAGGGAGTCGAATAAAAGCACACCTTTTCTTGTTCGAGTCTGTGCCAGCAAAAAGAAGGTGAGTGTATGTGGTGACATGGGGGAATACACACAGCGAGGCATCCCAATTCAGGGATTCAAGGAGCAATACACAAGAAAGTGAAATTACTGTGTGTTGTTCCTCTTTAATGTCACAGTAGGGTGACACAGTACCACATAATACTTTTCACAATTACATGTTAAAAGCCTGCTCTGGGTGGTCGTCCACCCCACATTGATCTGAGCACTAGCTCTTCTTTTAGGTAGTGTAGTGCAGGGCATGGGAGAGCCTCTCCACTTCCAGAGGCCAAAAGTCACAATAGGGCTTTCATACAAATAAATTCAGTGGGAACACCACAATAAATACTCTGACCAGGTTTAATCCTTGTGACAAAGTTTCCAGCTTGAACACTCTCCCTTCACCAAGCTAAGGGCCTACAGATGGGGGCAGCCATACCTTAGCAGAGTCTAGGCACTGCTTTACAACCTCACAGTCCCAATGGATCCTCTTATTCCTATGGGGCACATCATCTGTCTATCCATGCCAGAACCCCCTGGGTTTCTTCCCGACAGGGCCCTCTTTGCAATGGTGTAGACCCCTGCTTTATCCTGTTCAGCCCAATTTCTTCTGTACCACGACCCTGATTCCAGCTGTAGCAGGGTTTTATACTGTGGCACACCCTCTAGACGTATATCTAACTCCGCCCTTTGCCCATTGTTCTTAAGGAAGCTCCACCCCTTTCCTCTAGCGTAAGGGGAGGATCCACCTTTTTGTCCTTTTATTAAAGGGAAATCACATCCCCTCCTCTATAAGGGGACTCCACCCACTATCTACTTGTTATAAGAAAACTCCACCCACTTTACCCAGGACTGACCACAGATCTTCAGGTTCCCCCTTTACGAAAGAGATCCAAACCCTGCAGGGGCAACCCAAAGTCGGTGACTGGGGAATTCCAGTTGCCTATCAATAGAGGAACCAGTCCAGCCAGACCAGGCTCTGCTCCCTTGCTTACCTGGGGCACCCACAGCCCTCCTGGGATGGCCAGGCCATAAGAGAACTCCCTGAGGCATCCCAGTGGCAGGAAGATAGGGATCCTACCTGCCTCCCATGACCGGACCAGGAGCTGTGACCACAGAGTTGAGGAGCGAGAATGGATGCTCCCCCCAGTGTAAGCTTCTCTCTTGCTATCCTTCTATCAGCCTAGGGGTGTCACTGTACTTTTCTATTGATCTTTCTATCTACATCCTCAGACCCCCACCGCACTTCATCATATAGAGATGCCCTGGGATGTTGTGGGGAACCCCAAAATGGCAAGGGGTATATGTTGCCCCAGGACCACACACAAGCGGGATATACAGCTTCCCTGTTTGGGCTCACAAGTCCCTTTCAACACCCATCTGGTGAGTAAATAGTACATTTTAGATTGGGTTACCTGGGTGGGACACTAGAGTGTATTCCCAGTAACTAAATACCTTCAGCCTTCCTGCTCTCAGGAGAGAGGACCCCAGTGGACCCCATTAACCCTGTGATTCCCTTCCTACCCATCTCAACCTTTTACTGCCCTCACCCCATAATCCTTGTTTTAACCACATGAACTGTTGTGGGTATCATTGACTTGGCTACAGCATGTGGGCAGGGCGCTTGCCTATACCACCGCCTGTACAACAGGGGTGTGAAATAGCACAGTGCCCATTGACATGGGCCCAGACCTGAAGAACATATGGCTAATATGCCACCATGATTGGAGGCATCTGAGTCCTGGAGACTGCAGGCATCTATGCCTATGCTTGATTTACAGGTTGGTAGTCTGAGGGGGGCAGGTTTCTTTTCTCTCTTCAATGCCCAGCTTATAAACTTTAGGGACAATATGGGCCAAACACAATTCAAATGGTGCAACAATATTCATGACAAATGTATTCAGACTGAATCTATCTTGTGACCCACTCTTCTAAATTGGATACAAGGGGATTTCAAAAGGGGATACGCCAGGTATCTGTAGATGAGTGTCTGTATAGCGGCGCTTAGAGCGACCGCTAATAGATGCTGTAAGCGGGTATCGGGTGCTGTAACAGAGCTCCTCAGTTGCTGTAGTAATTTGGCCCGCATTGATGAATGTGATGTATGTTGGGCGCTCTAACACAAGTACAGCGCTGCAGGGAGCGAGAGGTAGCACCAGCTCAGTGCAACTGACGCTCAGCCACCCACACAATGCTTATCAAAAGACTACACACACAGCGTAGGTGCTTTGGATCTGGTTGCTATAGCATAGAGCGACAGACGCTGTGTGATTAAAGTCTGTTTTTGGACACATATCCAGGAGAGGTGACACAATTCTAGGCCAGGAGAGGTGACATATTCTAGGTGACATATTCTAGGCCAGGAGAGGTGACACAATTATTTGATAGAAAAAAAAATGTAAAAAAAAAAAACAGAAGAAAAGGAACATCCATTGAAATATATGACAGAGTGACAGGTAATACCTGGCTCTCTGGAAGCTAGAGCGCTGGCGCTATATGCTGAGCCACCTGTATTTTTTTATGGTGTTTTGTCTAGATTGTATGTTTTTAAATGGTTTTAATTGTGTTTGTAAGCTCTATGTGAAACACATAAAGAATGTAATAAGGAAGATTAAGCAGTGGTGCGGTGGTCCCGTGTGGCTGTGGGGAGCAGAGGCTCTCCCCACGTTGTGGGTTTCTGAGCCACCTGTAATGATGAATCGGTCGCTACATGGCGCTGTTAGAGTCGCTCACCAGATTTGTGGTTTTGCGTTCACCAGACACTGCCTGCCACTATCCCTTCATGAATAACCCCCATGGTCTGTTGGAAGCCTTTGATGACATGGTTGGACACTTGTGACACAGTATAAGAAATGAAGGCAGGTAATCTTGTAGGCTGCAGTGCAGCTGTACACAGCTGGATTTACCAGCAACTGATGTGCATTGTTTTTCCAGAAGGCAGACTCTTATCTTCAGACAGCTGGCAGCTAAAGGACTCAGACACTTTCAAAATGACAAATGCACTTTCTGGGGTGTAGAAAGAGTGATACTGACAGCTAAAGCACACAATCACCAATATAATCTCCATACAGCAATAGAACATGTGAGACTTGCAAACATGGCAGTACCAGCTGTGCACACAGATGACACAGTGGTGTTCATCACATATATCTAAGGGGCTCACAGAGTCAACAGAAACAGAATCTGCCAAAACAGCAGGTACAGTAGTTTTAGCTTATCCAACAAACATAATATAAGTATTGCTGCAGTGCACACATAGGGATGCAACAGCGTGGAATGTAAAGCTAACCTTTACTCAGGTCCTCCCTACCTCATAGTCACTGCTTCCTTTTTCCACTGGGCATGCCAGATACTTGGAGGCCGATTCATCAATAGCGCCAGGTAGCGACAGATGAGCGACTGTAGCGTGATTTTTTCAGCGCCAGCCAGTATTCGCTGTACTTGGCCGGCATTAGCTTGATGACAGCGACTCAGTCGGTGTGCGGTAATGTTGAATACGGGCTGGGGGGTCGCTGTTTCACAGGTCCAGCGTTGTATGTGAGCGCCTGACAACGAATGGCCAGAGCGAACGGCTAGCTTCATATTCATCAACAAATCACGCTCCGAATGTGCTGTCGCTGTCCATTCCTTGTTTAAACCCCAGAGCGCTGGCGGCGATCTGTATTAACTAGTTTTTAACCCCTAAACAACCATATTTTTTGAATGTAACATTATACATGTTTTTAGAATCATTTTGTAATATGAATACATTAATCTCAGACCTGTTAGATCAATTCTGCACATATTTTTTTTTTTTTTTTTTTGGATTTAAAAATAAATCCTAACATTGCAGAAGTGGTCTCCGATTTTTTGACATTAAAAAAAAAAAAAAAAAAAATATTACCAATTAATTATGAATAATTATAGATTGCTCCATTGAAATGCATTGGACATCGCCAGGGAGCGACAGCTCATACCTGGCGCTGTGAGGGAAATTGCAGCGGCGCTGTTCGGTCCAGGCGGCTTCATGATGAATGCCGCGCTAGCCGTCGCTCTCGCCGGCGCTAGCCTCATGTTGCTTGATAAATGCGTCATTGTGACCGCCGCCGGGCGTACTTGAGTCGGTAGTCGCCGTTAGCTGCCGCTACCTGGCGCTCGTCAGACACTACCTGGCGCTATCGCTTGATGAATAAGGGCCTTGATCTCTCCTCTGAGCCCTGCAAATGGGCCATGTTACATGCAGGTGCCTGATAGTGACACACAGTGTGATGGAAGTAGAGATGTTGCGTCTCTGTAGCGTGCTAAGCTCTCTGCATATACTGCAGAAAAAATATGAGTTTTCAGCCTGATCTTTGCCTTTCTGTTTAGGTTAGCTTTGTGAGGCATCCCAAGTTTTAATGCTCCCTAGAAAAACTGCTTATCTAAGTGTTTAAGCAACTTAAGGCCCTTCTCACTTCACATGTCCACCATCAGAGGGACTCTGAACAACAATGATGCTTATGGCAGGATTGCAAGAAGAAAACGCTACAAAAAGAACATTGTTACCCATCTGTTGTTTTCCAAGAATTACCCTGATAAGCAGGGGGCTATGAGAACAATGTTGGATAGATAAGACCAAAATAAAGCTTTTTGGTTTAAATGAGAAGCAATATGTTTGTAGGAAGACCTCAATGCTTCCATGAAACACAATGGTGGTAATTTAATAGTCTGGGCTGGTTTTGCTGCACCAGGGCCAAGATGACTTGCCATCACTGATAAAACAATAAATTGTACTAGCAAGTTCTACAGAAATATATCAGGACATTTATCCATGAGCTGAATCTCAAGAGAACTTGGGTCATGCAGCTTAGGTAACGACTCTAAGCACACGAGTCATTCTTCCAAAGAATCAAGAAGAATGTTAATGTTTTAGAATGATGCTGAAAATCCGTAGAAGGGATATCCAAATGAAATTATTAAAATGTGAAACAAAATGGATATTTTGGTTGGACACTAGGATCCCTATGGGAAAGAACTGAAATGTTGATGTTTCTTTATGCACTAACCATAAGCTGTCCATTCATAATAATCTTTACTTCATAAGTCTGCATGTAAATACTGTTTTACAGCATATCAAATAGATATTTTCCCCCTTCTGCTTTATGATTTTAACAGAAGAGTATCAAATGACATAATATACCAGATGAGATGTATGACAATCCAGTTTAATTGATTTGAGTATTAATCTGTGCGAGTACCATTGTTTTGCCTTTCTGGACTTGAGGTATACTCAGTTCAAGTTTAATCTTATGTTATTTATTAACAGATATTCTATATAATACAGTGATTACTCAAATTCAATTAATCCCCTTTGTCATTATGATGTGTTTTGTTCACACGGACCTGGAGCCGGAAACCTCTCTTTATAATGTTTTGGAATGGCCAATTCAAAGTCCTGACCGAAGTCCAGTAGAAATGTTTTTAAAGAACTTAAGAAAGCAGTTCATAGGACAAACCCCACCAACATAAAACAGCTGAAGCCGCTCTGTGATGCGGAACGGGGCGAAATTATTGTCTATTGTTATATATATATATATATATATATATATATATATATATATATATATATTGTTATTGACTCATTTGTTGGTTTTCCTATTTTAAGTCTTTATATATGTTTAGGACTGATAAAACATCTGATGTAGGTCATATTTATGCAGAAATATAGAACACTCTGAAGGGTTCACATCTTATTGAGGGCAGTGCTCTTTGTCGATTGGTTTATGATGTCCTCATTATTCTCTACTGTTGACCTCTGTAACACCCTCTGATTCCTGCAATGACAGTGCCAGCTTATGGCCTCACATATCACTGCAGCAAACACTAGCGCAATCAGTGTGGTTAAGTGAGGACCATTTCTCTGAAAATGAACACGCTACATAAGCTCCAAAAGCTTTTACAGTAATCTTTTGCCTTCACTTTGCTTCACTGCATATTCTCAAACATTTTTTTTTCTTTTGCCCACATACTAAACTTAAATTCGAGATTAGAATTACATTTGAATTTTTACAATTAAAATGTTGTCAATGTGCTTATCTGTTATTGCATAAAATGTCTACAGTGTTTTGCTATCCCAGTGTTAGAGGATGATGAGCTGTATAAATGTGCCACAAAAAATACTTTGTATATCTTCTATGCAATAATACTCTGCAATAAAATAAAGGAAATAAAGGAACCAAAACCACAAGATTGTATGCTATGTTTAAATCCCTGTCACTGGGTCATGATACATTCGCTGGTCCTGTCATGCAAACCCCTCGCAATCTGTGACCTTGGGGAAATTGAGGGACCTATTAGTGGGGAGAGTAAAAAGTCATGATGGCAAAACTACCCAAAGGGTGCTGCCTGTGGAGTGAGGAGTGTGTGTGATATTAGTCAAAAAGATATGTTTTACTTGGCCTTAAATAAACATATAAACTATTACAATTTTTTTTAATTTTTAGGTGTTTCAACCAACCAACATTGAAGTTTAAATGTAATAGGGTTAAAGCAGGCTATGATACTTCTGTAAAGGGAAGAAAAGATTTCCTCTTCCCCTGCTAGTGACACTGACAAAAGTAATTACAACATTCTTCGCTCTATAAGACTCTGTGTCTCCCCCAGAAGTGTGAGGGGTGTTAGGGCAACTTATAGGGTGAATGCTAAAAAAAAGTTTTTTTGTTTTTTTTACCCATTCACTCAAAGGGGGGATATATGCCCACTTAACTATTTTCCAAAGTGTAGCCAAAAACAGATTGCTCCCAATTAATACAAAAAAATATTTTAATAATGAATACATTATCATCAGCAAAATGTATCATCGTTGCAGAATGTATGCACTGTTGGTATGAGCACTGTATATAAATATACACATGTAACTACTATTTTGTGCATAATAAACAAGGAGACTGCCTAAAATGTGTCTCTATAGTGCTAACATTATACACAACATACTTTGAGAATCACAAATGAAGTGCATGTGCAATAGAAAAAAACAAAATGTGACAATAAAGTGCATAATTATCTAGTCATGAGTAAATCTACTAAGGGGCCACACGAAATGTTAGCACTTTGGAGACATCTTTCAGGCAGTCTCCTTGTTTATTACCAGACACACACACACACACACACACACACACACACACACACACACACACACACACATATATTTTTTTTTATTGTATTAGCACTGATTGGTGTGTCCAGTAATTAGAATTACAGAGACCTTTAAAGTGGACCAACACCCAGGGGTGATCGGCCCGGAAATCTATAAGATTCCCGGACCTATCACCTCCCACCCCGCGGGACATCCGAGATCGGGATGTCCCGCGGGGTGAAACCCCCCAGAAACCCCAAAAACATCTTACCTGATCCGCCGCCGCTTCCGCCGCCGCCTCCCGCGCGCCCCTCCAGACGTGCGCGCACCCGCGCCGGCCCTCTGTGAATGGCCGGCGGGGGCGCGCGCGCGCCGAGAGTGACGCGCGGGAGGCGGCGGCGGAAGCGGCTTGGACGTTCCTGTCCCCCGCCTGGACGTTGGCGGGGATTGGCTGCGGCGTTCACGTGGGAGCGCTGAGAGGTGAGTTTTTTGGGGTTTCTGGGGGGTTTCACACAGCCGAAGTGGACCAAAACCCAGGATAGTCAAAATCCTGGGTGTTGGTCCACTTTAAGCTTGTATTCAATCAGTATACTTATTTAAATAGAAAGAAGAAGTCACTGTTTAGTATCATGGTGTGTACCACACTGAACATGGACCAAAGAAAGCTAAGGAGAGAGTTGTCTCAGTTAATCAAAAAACGTACCGAAAGCATTGGACTATTCTGAAGTGTCAGGGTCTGTACTACCTACTAGGGAGTTTCCTCCAATGACAGCTCTTATATGCTCAGTGACAGGGCCTCTGAGTATGTGCATCACTGATGGTCAGGGCATGGAGGGGTTTCACTGGCTATTGTCCCCCTTAAAAGCAGTCAGAATGACCGTTCCTGTTGGCAGGGAAGGCAGCGAAGGGTCCGACTGCTGGAAGTACAGGTAAGTATAGGTTAAAAAAAAATTACACCCCCCCACTCCACTGTTTAAAAAAAAATGTCTATTTCCTTTCATTCTTAAAGCGGACCAAAACCCAACAAACTTGTAAAATACATTTGGCCAAAGCCACTGCCAATACTCTCATAATAGCATAATAGGGTGTAGAATTAGAAATGGCTATTTTCACTTTTCGAATTGTCCTGGAACACTGATTGATTTTCTGTCCCTCGGTGCAAGATGGCAGGCAAACAGTCATTGCATAGGTATGGCAACAACATCATTGTCACGCACAGCAGTGGCAATGAATGGAGGAGGCGGAGCTTTTCAGCAAAAATAGCCGATATTATCTTGGATTAGAGTGAAGCAGGGGGAGTGAAAACTGGCAAAAGGTGCTCCTCATGGGGAAAGCAATTCAGGCAATGCTAGTTAAAAATGTGGGTTTTGGGCCGCTTTAAGAAGGATCAGGGTTGTGTCTTTGCACAATATTCTGAGAAGCAGTAATACACTTCATTATAGTGCTTGGAAAAAGTATTTGTCTATATTGAAATCCGGGTTCTTCTCCAGTTTTTGCAGTGAATGTGGGCAGAACCACTAAACATACAGTTATGACGTGATTGATGTATTGTCAGAGTCAATCGAATTTTTAATGTAGGTTTAAAAATTAAACATTTACGATAGAAATGAATGGCATAGGATTCAGAAGAATTCCCTATAGCAGAATGTTACTGGCAGTCTCACAGACACAGCACACATGGTCAGCCCCTTACCTCTCTTGTTCTCAAACACCCACACTAGCAGATGCACCCCCCGCTACAGGTGCAGCCACATGTACCCCCACACACCAATAGTAGTGCACCCCAACACATTCACAACCAAGCACAACTCCACCCACATCTACAAACCTCCCAACACACCGACAGACACGCACCCTAACACACTCCCAGGCTTAAACACCCCCCCACAGATGCATATGCATGCACCCCAAAAGATGCGCAAACCCCCAGATGCACATGTGTACTCATGCAGACTGAATGGGCAAACACTCAGACGTGAGTATATGAACCCCCAGACATACACGCACACATTTCAAGATGTACATGTACACTCTTAGATGCACATGCGCATACACACATGGTCACAACTGGAGCTGCGCATGCACATATCCACAAATGCACATACCCACAGCCCTGAAGACATGTCTGCCCTCCTCCACAGGTGCGCTTGTGCACATCCAAAGTCGCATGCATGGGCATGCTTCCTCAGTTGTACACCTGCAGATTTGCACATATGCACACCTGCAGTCGCGTATAAACATATGTGCACACCCTCTCTGTGGGTTTGTAAATTCACATTTGTGGCTGTTTGAGTGCATGTATCAAACATGTGCAGGCATGCACACTGATGTGCATACACACACACCCCAGATGCACATGCGAACACACCTTCAGACACAGGTGTACATACACACACATGCTAGGAAAATTCTTCAAGAAAAAAGAAGGCCTCATCCCCCAGTTCAATGTCGTTTATTACTCGCATAAGCCACATAAATAATACATAAATGTGCATAAAAGTAACAATTAGTACTTAGGAAGATTGCACATCGATATCATTACATCCATACAGTGGTCACAGTAAACACTTTATATGTCACAACTAGAGATGAGCGAACTTTTGAAAAATTAGATTCGACTGATTCGACGAATTTTCCGACAAAAATCTTTTCGACCCGAATTTATTCGCGACGAATCGCTATTAAAAATGGCTATTTCTGAGCCTCCTAGAGCCTCAATAGGATTGTAAACCATTCTGCCTTGCTGTAACACGCATAGGATGCGTGCTGGGTTAGTTAAATAATACTTTGAATAAATATCACATGCAGATCAGAGGCATCGCTAATAGAATCGCAGAGCGGCACAATTGCAGAGAGTTGAAGTGGCATCACTATGAGGGGCAGGAGCCCAAACATTGCTTTAAAGAGACACTGGAGTTGGCAGCAGCAGGAGCCCAAAAATTGGATGAATCACACCCCGGAGTTGGCAGCAGCAGCAGCAGCCCAAACATTACTTTAAAGAGACACTGGGGTTGGCTTCAGGAGCCCAAAAATTGGATGATTCACACCCTGGAGTTGGCAGCAGCAGCAGCAGCAGGAGCCCAAACATTACTTTAAAGAGACACTGGGGTTGGCTTCAGGAGCCCAAAAATTGGATGATTCACACCCTGGAATTGGCAGGAGTTGGCAGCAGCAGCAGCAACAGGAGCCCAAACATTACTTTAAAGAGACACTGGGGTTGGCTTCAGGAGCCCAAAAATTGGATGAATCACACCCTGGAGTTGGCAGCAGCAGCAACCCAAACATTACTTTAAAGAGACACTGGGGTTGGCTTCAGGAGCCCAAAAATTGGATGATTCACACCCTGGAGTTGGCAGCAGCAGCAGCAGGAGCCCAAATATTACTTTAAAGAGACCCTGGGGTTGGCTTCAGGAGCCCAAAAATTGGATGATTCACACCCTGGAGTTGGCAGCAGCAGCAGCAGGAGCCCAAATATTACTTTAAAGAGACCCTGGGGTTGGCTTCAGGAGCCCAAAAATTGGATGATTCACACCCTGGAGTTGGCAGCAGCAGGAGCCCAAATATTACTTTAAAGAGACCCTGGGGTTGGCTTCAGGAGCCCAAAAATTGGATGAATCACACCCTGGAGTTGGCAGCAGCAGCAGGAGCCCAAACATTACTTTAAAGAGACACTGGGGTTGGCTTCAGTAGCCCAAAAATTGGATGAATCACACCCTGGAGTTGGCAGCAGCAGCAGCAGGAGCCCAAATATTACTTTAAAGAGACCCTGGGGTTGGCTTCAGGAGCCCAAAAATTGGATGAATCACACCCTGGAGTTGGCAGCAGCAGCAGCAGCAGCAGGAGCCCAAACACTACTTTAAAGAGACACTGGGGTTGGCAGCAGGAGCCCAAAGATTGGATGAATTACACCCTGGAGTTGGCAGCAGCAGCAGCAGCAGCAGGAGCCCAAACATTACTTTAAAGAGACACTGGGGTTGGCTTCAGGAGCCCAAAAATTGGATGAATCACACCCTGGAGTTGGCAGCAGCAGCAGGAGCCCAAACATTACTTTAAAGAGACACTGGGGTTGGCTTCAGTAGCCCAAAAATTGGATGAATCACACCCTGGAGTTGGCAGCAGCAGGAGCCCAAATATTACTTTAAAGAGACCCTGGGGTTGGCTTCAGGAGCCCAAAAATTGGATGAATCACACCCTGGAGTTGGCAGGAGTTCGCATAAGCCACATAAATAATACATAAATGTGCATAAAAGTAACAATTAGTACTTAGGAAGATTGCACATCGATATCATTACATCCATACAGTGGTCATAGTAAACACTTTATATGTCACAACTAGAGATGAGCGAACTTTTGAAAAATAGATTCGACTGATTCGCCGAATTTTCCGACAAAAATCGTTTCGACCCGAATTTATTCGCGACGAATCGCTATTAAAAACGGCTATTTCTGAGCCTCCTAGAGCCTCAATAGGGTTGTAAACCATTCTGCCTTGCTGTAAAACGCATAGGATGCGTGCTGGGTTAGTTAAATAATACTTTGAATAAATATCACATGCAGATCAGAGGCATCGCTAATAGAATCGCAGAGCGGCACAATTGCAGAGAGTTGAAGTGGCATCACTATGAGGGGCAGGAGCCCAAACATTGCTTTAAAGAGACACTGGAGTTGGCAGCAGCAGGAGCCCAAAAATTGGATGAATAACACCCTGGAGTTGGCAGCAGCAGGAGCCCAAAAATTGGATGAATAACACCCTGGAGTTGGCAGCAGCAGCAGAAGCCCAAACATTGCTTTAAAGAGACACTGGGGTTGGCTTCAGGAGCCCAAAAATTGGATGATTCACACCCTGGAGTTGGCAGCAGCAGCAGCAGCAGGAGCCCAAACATTACTTTAAAGAGACACTGGGGTTGGCTTCAGGAGCCCAAAAATTGGATGATTCACACCCTGAAGTTGGCAGGAGTTGGCAGCAGCAGCAGCAGCAACAGGAGCCCAAACATTACTTTAAAGAGACACTGGGGTTGGCTTCAGGAGCCCAAAAATTGGATGAATCACACCCTGGAGTTGGCAGAAGCAGCAGCCCAAACATTACTTTAAAGAGACACTGGGGTTGGCTTCAGGAGCCCAAAAATTGGATGATTCACACCCTGGAGTTGGCAGCAGCAGCAGCAGGAGCCCAAATATTACTTTAAAGAGACCCTGGGGTTGGCTTCAGGAGCCCAAAAATTGGATGATTCACACCCTGGAGTTGGCAGCAGCAGCAGCAGGAGCCCAAATATTACTTTAAAGAGACCCTGGGGTTGGCTTCAGGAGCCCAAAAATTGGATGATTCACACCCTGGAGTTGGCAGCAGCAGCAGCAGGAGCCCAAATATTACTTTAAAGAGACCCTGGGGTTGGCTTCAGGAGCCCAAAAATTGGATGAATCACACCCTGGAGTTGGCAGCAGCAGCAGGAGCCCAAACATTACTTTAAAGAGACACTGGGGTTGGCTTCAGTAGCCCAAAAATTGGATGAATCACACCCTGGAGTTGGCAGCAGCAGGAGCCCAAATATTACTTTAAAGAGACCCTGGGGTTGGCTTCAGGAGCCCAAAAATTGGATGAATCACACCCTGGAGTTGGCAGCAGCAGCAGCAGCAGGAGCCCAAACACTACTTTAAAGAGACACTGGGGTTGGCAGCAGGAGCCCAAAGATTGGATGAATCACACCCTGGAGTTGGCAGCAGCAGCAGCAGCAGCAGGAGCCCAAACATTACTTTAAAGAGACACTGGGGTTGGCTTCAGGAGCCCAAAAATTGGATGGATCACACCCTGGAGTTGGCAGCAGCAGCAGGAGCCCAAACATTACTTTAAAGAGACACTGGGGTTGGCTTCAGTAGCCCAAAAATTGGATGAATCACACCCTGGAGTTGGCAGCAGCAGCAGCAGGAGCCCAAATATTACTTTAAAGAGACCCTGGGGTTGGCTTCAGGAGCCCAAAAATTGGATGAATCACACCCTGGAGTTGGCAGGAGTTGGCAGCAGCAGCAACAGGAGCCCAAACATTACTTTAAAGAGACACTGGGGTTGGCTTCAGGAGCCCAAAAATTGGATGAATCACACCCTGGAGTTGGCAGCAGCAGCAGCAGCAGGAGCCCAAACATTACTTTAAAGAGACACTGGGGTTGGCTTCAGGAGCCCAAAAATTGGATGATTCACACCCTGGAGTTGGCAGCAGCAGCAGCAGGAGCCCAAATATTACTTTAAAGAGACCCTGGGGTTGGCTTCAGGAGCCCCAAAATTGGATGATTCACACCCTGGAGTTGGCAGCAGCAGTAGCAGGAGCCCAAATATTACTTTAAAGAGACCCTGGGGTGGGCTTCAGGAGCCCAAAAATTGGATGAATCACACCCTGGAGTTGGCAGCAGCAGCAGGAGCCCAGACATTACTTTAACCCTTTAAACGCCAGCTACGTAAAATTCACGTAGCTGCCTCTCCTGTCATTAAACGCCAGCTACGTAAATTTTACGTACCTGGCTTTCCCCCCTGCTAACTGGCAAAAAAAAAAAAAAAGACACTCACCTGACCCCTCGTTTGATTCGGCCGGGTCTCCCCTTTAAGATGGTGTGCTCCGATCGTCCGTGGGACCTCCTCCGGCTGCAGGGGAGGGCCCGGAATAGGGTGCCCCCCCCCGTTTTAGCTGCCACTGGCTTTCCTGTAAAAAAAAAAAATAATAAAAATGACATTTACCTACCTGCATGTGCGCTGGCTCCCGTCGACCCTCCTCTTCACCTGGGGGGCCTCCGATCCCCCCCCAGGGCTTGCCGATCTTCAGGAGAGAGCCCGGGAGGCTCTCTCCTCTCTCCTTCTCGATGGCGGCCGCCATCTTGCCGCTAAGCCCCGCCCCCTTAGGGGCAGGGCTATGACGTCATCCCGTACCGTCTCCCCGTCAAGCCCCGCCCCTTTTGGGGGCGGGGCTATGACGTCATCCCGGTCCCGATCACTGGCTTCAGCTGTTTCAGCTGTCAGATGCCGGTGATCGGCGACCTGGAAGGAGGTGGCAGGAGATCCTCTGATCTCCTGCCCCCCCTTCTCTGGATGCCGATCACCGGCATCTGTCATCAGAGCGGCGAGGGACAAGAGCTTGCAATCGGAGGTAAGTACAGTAAAAAAATTTTTTTTTTTTTTAATAAAATCATTTTGTGTGTGTGTTTTTTTTGTTACAGTTAACCCTTTGTGAGCTGGTAAGGGGTCTATCAGACCCCTGTACCAGCTCACAAGGCTCTGGGTCTGGCAAGTCACCTGCGGGCTAGCGGGTGACTTGCCATTAACCCCCAGCCCCCCATTACCTGCCTCCCCAAAGGCCAGGGGGGGGCAGAAGGGCCCGGGCCACTATGGCTATGTGGGCCTGTTCTACAAGCCCCCATAGCTGGCCCGGGTCGGTAACGCTGGGTAGGGGGGACCCTACATCTTTTTTATTTGGATTTTTAAGGGTTTTTAACCCTTAAAATTCCAAAAAAAAAAGGGGTCCCCCACCCTGGGAGGGGGGACCCTATGTCAATTTTTTTTTTAATTAACCCCTTATGTCCTGTCACCCAGCTGGTAATAAATGCTTCCAGCATTTTGTGGTGTGGTGTGTTTTTTTTTTTTACATTTTAAGTGGACCAACACCCAGGATTTTGACTTTCCTGGGTATTGGTCCTTTCCCCTGGGGCATCCCGATTGGGGATACCCCACTGCGTGAAACCCCCCCGATCACCCACAATAACTCACCTTACCCGGGTCCTACGGCGCATGCGCGGCCGCTTGTCCAATCAGCGCGCTCAGAGCGGCTGAGTTATGGACGTCTAAGAGACATCTAAACTCAGCCGCTCTGAGCGCGCTGGCGGCCGCATCCCCCACTTCCCTCTAACAGGGAGCGTGCCCGCGTCGGCCATTCATAAATAGCCGGCCTGGGCACGCGTCCTGCTAGAGGGATAGCGGGGATGCGGCCCGCGCATGCGCCGTAGGACCGGATTCAAGTAAGTGGTAGCAGGTGTTCCGGGGGGTTTCACACAAGGGGGCATCCCGATTTTGGATGCCCCAGGGGGAGGGAATAGAACGGTCCAGGAATCTTATGGATTCCGGGGCCGATCAGCCCTGGGTGTTGGTCCACTTTAACCCATTGTGAACTTGTAAGGAGTCCATGAGACCCCTGTACCAGTTCACAAGGCTCGAGGGCTGTCAAGTGACCTGCGGCTAGCGGGTGACTTGCCATTAACCCCAGCCCCCCTATTACCTGCCTCCCCGAAGCCCAGGGGGGGCAGAAGGGCCCGGGCTGATTTAGGCGGTGCTGGCTTGTACTTGGCAGGGCGGGGGGCCACCAAAGCTGGACCCTGCGCCCTGTTCTACAATCCCTGCATAGCTGGTTATGCTGGGTAGGGGGGACCCCATGTCATTTTTATGGGAATTATTAAAATAAAAAAAATGGGGGTTACCTCCCCCCCAGGAAGGGGAACCCCACACCGAATTTTTTTCTTGATTTAACTCTTTATAGTGTGGATTGTAGTTGTATTTTATTTTTACATGTTATAAAATGTTTTTTCAGTTTGGGGGGTCTTCTGAACAGTAACAGGGGGCTACCGATACATATGTGGTACCGTTGTAATCGGAAGAAATGGGGCTTTCACATGCAATATGGTTTTCTTTAATAAAACAAATGTTTTATTTGAAATAAAGGAGATAATTTTCTAAAAAAAATTTTTTTATTTTGTTTTGTTTAATGTACTCAAAAATATTTAAAAAAAACTGTAAAAAAATTACAAACAAGACATTTCATGTTAAAGCCTAAACTCTGCCACAAAAAAAAAATATATGATTTTCCTGGAAATTCCTGCAAAAATCACAGTTAAGCATAGCGCAAAATGGTGAAAAATGACCTGTCAAGAGAGGGTGACAAAGCCTAAAGTAGGCTGGCAGTTAAAAGGGTTAGTAGTACCTATGCATGTTGGGTATCGTTCTGCTCGGGGGATTTTGCGCTTTCAGATTTAGCTTGTTTTTTTTTGTTTGCATATTGATATTTTAGGAAAACTCATTTTTTATTCTGCTTTATTATACATTTTTTAAGGAAACCCTGTGCGACCAACGAATTCTTTGAGGGATTACTTCCAGAAAGATGGGCCCACTACAACATGCTGGGTATGCTTAGAAAGCTTATCATGTGTACTTTCAGAAAATATATGGTTTGTGGTGGGTATTCCAAATGTAAAGGGTTGTTTTGGTAGAAAAAGCGCAAGGTGCCACTTTGTCTGCAGAGCTGAAATTTTCAAGCAAAATTACCGTCTCCCCAAGCTTTACTTTGGGGTGTTTGGCAACTCTTCCCTTGACAGTAGCTATGCATGTTGGGTATCGTTCTGTTCGGGGGATGTTGCTTTTTTAGATTAACTTGTTTTTTCTTGTTTGCTTATAGTTTTCTTTAGAAAAATGTGGCTTTGATTCTGCTTTTTATCCTTTTTTAGGGAAGTTCTGTGTAAGCAAAGAATACATTGAGGGAGAACTTCCAGAAAACTGTGGCAACATCAACAAGCCTGGTATGCCTAAAAAGCTTGAGGTGTGTACTTCCAGAGAACATATAGTTTGTGGGGGGGTATTTCAAATGTAAAGGGTTGTTTTTATTGAAAAACTGCAAGGTGCACATAGTGCTTAGCATAGCTGTATTTGATCTGAAAATCCCCTAAAGCGCTGTTTCAGTTTGGGGGAGTCTCCTGGGCAGGAAAGGGTGTCTACCAATATATATGTGGTGCCGTTGTAACCGGGAGAAATTGGGATTTCACACGCAATAAGATTTTATTGACAAACTTACATTTTTTATTACAAAAAAACACTACAAATTGTAAAAAATAGATTTTTTTTTATTTTTTTGCACATATCTCACCCCAAAATATTAAGAATACACCTAAAAAATGACAAACAAGACATTTCATGTTAAAGCCCAGACTCTGCTGAAAAAAACAATATACAATTTTTCTGGGAAATCCCTGGAAATCCCTTCAAAAATCACAGTTGAACATGCATAGTGCAAAATAGTGAAAAATGGTCTGGCAACAAAGCGTAACAAAAACTCCAGGTAGGCTGGCAGCGAAAGGGTTAAAGAGACACTGGAGTTGGCTTCAGTAGCCCAAAAATTGGATGAATCACACCCTGGAGTTGGCAGCAGCAGGAGCCCAAATATTACTTTAAAGAGACCCTGGGGTTGGCTTCAGGAGCCCAAAAATTGTATGAATCACACCCTGGAGTTGGCAGCAGCAGCAGCAGGAGCCAAAACATTACTTTAAAGAGACACTGGAGTTGGCTTCAGGAGCCCAAAAATTGGATGATTCACACCCTGGAGTTGGCAGCAGCAGGAGCCCAAATATTACTTTAAAGAGACCCTGGGGTTGGCTTCAGGAGCCCAAAAATTGGATGCATCACACCCTGGAGTTGGCAGCAGCAGCAGGAGCCCAAACATTACTTTAAAGAGACACTGGGGTTGGCTTCAGTAGCCCAAAAATTGGATGAATCACACCCTGGAGTTGGCAGCAGCAGCAGCCGGAGCCCAAATATTACTTCAAAGAGACCCTGGGGTTGGCTTCAGGAGCCCAAAAATTGGATGAATCACACCCTGGAGTTGGCAGCAGCAGCAGCAGGAGCCAAAACATTACTTTAAAGAGACACTGGACTTGGCTTCAGGAGCCCAAAAATTGGATGAATCACACCCTGGAGTTGGCAGCAGCCGCAGCAGGAGCCAAAACATTACTTTAAAGAGACACTGGAGTTGGCTTCAGGAGCCCAAAAATTGGATGAATCACACCCTGGAGTTGGCAGCAGCAGCAGCAGCAGGAGCCCAAACATTACTTTAAAGAGACACTGGGGTTGGCTTCAGGAGCCCAAAAATTGGATGATTCACACCCTGGAGTTGGCAGCAGCAGCAGCAGGAGCCCAAATATTACTTTAAAGAGACCCTGGGGTTGGCTTCAGGAGCCCAAAAATTGGATGAATCACACCCTGGAGTTGGCAGCAGCAGCAGGAGCCCAAACATTACTTTAAAGAGACACTGGGGTTGGCTTCAGTAGCCCAAAAATTGGATGAATCACACCCTGGAGTTGGCAGCAGCAGCAGCAGGAGCCCAAATATTACTTTAAAGAGACCCTGGGGTTGGCTTCAGGAGCCCAAAAATTGGATGAATCACACCCTGGAGTTGGCATCAGCAGGAGCCCAAAAATTGGCCTAAAGACATAAATATGTTTTGCACCATTTGGAAAGTGTAAAACGTGGCACCATGCTGAATCTAGTCGCATGCATCAGGCATTGGTGGGTGGAAATCCTGGCTGATCCATCCCTGATTCATTTTGACAAAGGTGAGTCTCTCCACATTTTTAGTTGACAGACGAGTTCTCCTCGCCGTAACTATGGCCCCCGCCGCACTAAACACCCGCTCAGATGGCACGCTACTTGCCGGGCAGGACAGCTTTTCCAGGGCAAACTCTGCTAGTTGCGGCCACAAATCAAGTTTGGCTGCCCAGAAGTCCAGCGGATCCTCAAGGTGTGTTGGCATGGTCATGTCAAAGTATGACATGACCTGCTGGTTCAGGTCCTGCTCCAAGTCTTCCTGCTGCTCATGAGTAGCCTCACTATGCGGGTGTAGAAAGCTACTCATTAGCGACTGAAGACTGAGGCTGCTGCTGATGGAGCTGCTGCTGCTGCTCCTGCCAACCCCCCCAGCAGCCATGGCAGTGGAAGGTGAGCGCAGAGGTCCCCTCGAGTCAGACCTGCGAGAGTATGGACCATGGCGCAGATAGGCATCGGCCAACTGCCTACGTAGAATGTCTTTGTAGTAGTTCAGTTTGTCCTCCCTCTCGGTGGCTTTAAAAAATGCCCCCATTTTGTGCCGAAAGCGAGGGTCCAATAAGGTGGACAGCCAGAAGTCATCCCGCCGACAGATGGAAACAATTCTGGGGTCACTACGCAAGCACGTGAGCATGCTTCCTGCCATTTGCGCAAGTGACTCGGATGGACTACCTGTCTCCATCTCCACTGCATACTGCCACGGTGTGCCCGGGTCCTCTGTCTCGCCTTCCTCAAAAACCTCTAGCTCCTCTGGCTGCTCCTGCTCCTCCTCTCCTGTCCGCTGACTAGATAAACCAGCCATTTCGCCAAGCCTAAACTGTGTTTCGCTGGGCAACTCCTCCTATCCTCCTCCTCCTCCAGTTCAGCTCCAACGGGGTTTATGTGGCCGTAAGATGTAAATGCCATGTCTCCAGTGCCCTGACCAGCCATGGTTTCCAACATGTGCTGTAGTACATGAAGCAGTGGAATCACGTCGTTCATCCCGTAATCCTGCCGACTGACAAATAAAGTGGCTTCCTCAAAGGGCCTGAGCAAACGGCAGGTGTCACGTATGAGCTGCCACTGGTTGACATTGAAGTTACACAGGGGAGTCCCCCTATCTTCTTGGATCATCAGGAAATCCGTGATGGCTTTTCTCTGTTCATATAATCGGTCCAACATGTGAAGGGTGGAATTCCAACGGGTGGAAACATCTCAAAACAGACTATGTTGGGGGATACCATTCTGACGCTGTAGCTCAAGAAGGGTGTGTTTGGCGGTGTATGAGTGGCTGAAGTGCATGCAAAGTTTCCTTGAAGTTGTTAGGATGTCTTGCAGATGGGGGGAACACTTCAGAAACCGCTTGACAACCAGATTGAAGACGTGAGCCATGCAGGGGGCATGGGTCAGGCTTCCTTGGCGCAGCGCAGACAAAATGTTCTTCCCATTGTCAGTAACCATGATTCCCATTTTAAGTTTTCTTGGAGTAAGCCATGTTTGGATTTCCTGATGAATACATTTAAGCAGTTCCTCCCCTGTGTGACTCCGTTCGCCAAGAAAAACCATGTGAAGCACTGCGTGACACCTCCGTGCCCTGCACACATGGTAGACTGGAGGGGCACTGAGACTTGAGCCTACAGTGGAGGGTGAGGAGATGGCGGAGGATGAGGAGGCCGAGTCGCACGGTGTCACAGGCCCAACGGGCAGGGAGCGCGGAGGCCGAAGCGGCGTGACCTGTCCAAGTTGCTGCTGCTGCTGCAAAGGGACCACATTCACCCAGTGGGCCGTAAACGACATGTACTGTCCCTGACCGTAGTTACAGCTCCAGATGTCGGCGCTGCCATGCACTTTGCTACACACCGACAGGCTCAAGGACTGGCCCACCTTCTGTTTAACAAAAGTGTGCAGCGCTGGTACTGCCTTCTTGGCAAAGAAATGACGGCTTGGGACTCTCCACCTCGGCTCGTCACAAGCCATCAGTTCTCTGAAAGGTGCAGATTCCACCACCTGAAAAGGGAGCGACTGCAGCACCAGCAACTTGGACAGGAGCACATTCAGCTTCTGTGCCATAGGATGAGTGGGCGCATACTGCTGTCTCTTGGACATGGCTTCGCTGATGGATTGCTGGCGGGATGCATGACTTGGAGGAGGAGGAGGAGGAGGAGGAGGAGCAGGAGCGACAGAGGATGGGTATGACGCACAGCTGCCTTCGGCTGAGGTGCTGGAGCCTTGGCTGGCAGAAATTGGGAGCGGCGTGCCACTTGGTGAGGAAGCAGACTGGACCACCCCTTGGGAGCCTCGGTTCTCCCAGGTCGCTTTATGGTGACGCATAATATGTTGACGCAGGGCCGTGGTGCCAACATTTGGACCCTGGCCACGCTTCACCTTTTGCCTACATATCTTGCATGTGGCCATGTTACCCTCCTGCGGATGCTTCAGGAAAAACTGCCACACTGCCGAGTAGCTACTTTTCCCACCCCCTGGCCTCACTGATTCACTGCTGCTGTTGCCAACTCCAGGAACCCCTGCTCCACTACCTCCCGATAAGGTAGACTGCCGCACAGCAGGTGCTCTACCCCGGCCCCGGCCCCGGCCGGCTCCAGCCTTTGGAATTGTGCCCCCATGCTGACTGCTACCACCTTGCTGCCTCAGCTGCTGACTCCGGGGCAACCTGCGCCCCTCTTCTCCTGATGATGACGATGAAGCCCCTTTATCACCCGGCTCCCAAGTGCGATCGGCTTCATCGTCATCATCATTATCACCGAGTTGTGGCTGTACGTCACTGATGTTCGTGGATTCGTCAACAGTGTCTGGCGCAGGAGCTGGAACGCTCGCAGCACCCACGACACTGTCCACATCACTATTTGTCTGCCTAGCTAAAGAAGCCACCTCCATTTCTTGGCTGGGCAGTAGCTGCTGACTGTCCTCTATCTGATCGTCCTCCTCACTAAAGAGTGGAGCTGAACCCAAAGCATAGGATACGTCGCTGGGGGAGGGAACGGCATAGGACAGAGGCAATGGGAGGACAGGGACTGCTCTCGGGGCATGCCAACTCAGGGTTGTGTCAGAGGAACCTACCGACCCCAGACTGGGGGTCTCAGACGTAAGTTGTGATGATGTTGTTGATGAGCGCGTCAACCAATCTACCACGGCAGATGCGTTACTGGTGGAGACCCGACCGCTAGCAGATACTGGCAGATTAGGTCTCTCAGCGTGACTCCTGCTGCTACTGGCCCCCAGTCTGCTGCGAGCTCTGCCTGCGGAATCTTGGCCTCTGCCACTCCTCTTTTCACTTCCAGGCACTTGTCTGCCTGACATAGTCTAACTGGCGTGGTAGTAGGTGATATTTTAAGAACCCCCAGGCAGCGGTGGGTCTATATGAAACAGAATATAATGCACACCAAAAGTGAGCAGTAACACTCAGCCTCCAACAGGCCTGCCTAGTGTAAATAAGAGAGCTGCTTAGTGTAAATAAAGAGGGGTATGCTATGTTACAGAATGGGATGCCCCAACAGCCAGCAGTGCACCTGGCAGCAGTACTACTATGCACAGCAAAAGTGTCTTTATCAGGCCTAATTTCTATTAGAATAAGTGCAAATGGTTATGGTATTAAATAGAGGCTGGTGTAGTCACAGAATGGGATGCCCCAAAAACCAGAGAGCACCTGGCAGCAGTAAGACTATGCACAGCAAAAGTGTCTTTATCAGGCCTAATTTCTATTAGAATAAGTGCAAATGGTTATGGTATTAAATAGAGGCTGGTGTAGTCACAGAATGGGATGCCCCAAAAACCAGAGAGCACCTGGCAGCAGTAAGACTATGCACAGCAAAAGTGTCTTTATCAGGCCTAATTTCTATTAGAATAAGTGCAAATGGTTATGGTATTAAATAGAGGCTGGTGTAGTCACAGAATGGGATGCCCCAAAAACCAGAGAGCACCTGGCAGCAGTAAGACTATGCACAGCAAAAGTGTCTTTATCAGGCCTAATTTCTATTAGAATAAGTGCAAATGGTTATGGTATTAAATAGAGGCTGGTGTAGTCACAGAATGGGATGCCCCAAAAACCAGAGAGCACCTGGCAGCAGTAAGACTATGCACAGCAAAAATGTCTTTATCAGGCCAAATTTCTATTAGAATAAGTGCAAATGGTTATGGTATTAAATAGAGGCTGGTGTAGTCACAGAATGGGATGCCCCAAAAACCAGAGAGCACCTGGCAGCAGTAAGACTATGCACAGCAAAAATGTCTTTATCAGGCCAAATTTCTATTAGAATAAGTGCAAATGGTTATGGTATTAAATAGCGGCTGGTATAGTCACAGAATGGGATGCCCCAAAAACCAGAGAGCACCTGGCAGCAGTAAGACTATGCACAGCAAGTGTGTTTATCAGGCCAAATTTCTATTAGAATAAGTGCAAATGGTTATGGTATTAAATAGAGGCTGGTGTAGTCACAGAATGGGATGCCTCACAGCAGACTTGAGATCAGTTCAGTATATATGCACAGTAAGTGTATAAGCAGCCTGAAAACGCTAACAAAGCCAGTCAGCCAGCCAGTAACACTCAGGCTGGATGAAAAAAAAAAAATCTCCCTGTGACTGCCTCCGATTTTTCCTAACTTTCCCTGCTTTTCGCTGACTTTCTGTCTGTCTCCTGCCTGTCTCCTGCCTGTCTCCAGCCTGTCCCTGTCTGTCTAACTGTCTCTCCCTGCCTACAGCAGCGTCCTGTCTCTCACGAATGCAATAGAGAAATGAGGAAAAGCAAGATGTCCGCCGACTTAAATAGCGCTGTGACGTCACCGGGCTTGCTGGCTGCTGATAGGCTGCATGTGACTGTCCCAGCTTGCACTGGCGCGGGGTTGATGTCTGGACATGTCCCGTCCGCCATCTTAGAATGCCTGTAATGTAAATGAATGGATGTTAAAGGAAAACTTCGAGCGATCGAATCGCGGGGAAATTCGGATTCGATCCGAATAGAATTTTTCATGAAATTCGGATCGAATCTGGGTTCGTCCGGATCGATTCGCTCATCCCTAGTCACAACAAGCTCATAATATAACATACAGTGGGTGTAACATAGGTAGCAATACCTAATATAGTTCATGTGCTGACTAACCTTTCAGCCAAGGGTTGAGTACCACATGTGTGGCGTTGTCGGATATTACTGTTTCCCCCTGCTTAGTGCCCTGATGCGTTTCACCCGTGGGTGTCTACAGAGGGCGTATGTGCAGAAATTGGGGTTGGTAGAGTGAATATCTTAGTGGTGATACTTTTACATATGAAGTATAACTTGATTTGTAGATTGAACCTTTGTGACTCTTTAAAGGAGATTCCATTACGACTGATAGTATGACTTAGTAGGCTTGAAGTGCAGGTTGTAATAGTATCCCTGGGAGATATGTTATCAGATGGTGGGTGCCTGGTCCTGACCTGTGGCTAAAGTTGTAGAGGTGCACAGTTAGTAGCCTCTTCCCTGAGAAGTCACTGGATCTGCAGGGTTTGATGGCTGCTTCACTGAGCGGTAACCGATGTGGGGGTATTCAGGAACATCCCAGGGAAGTCCGTGCCACCAGGGGTTGTAGACCAGCAATGCAGTCTGATTTGTTGTGGCGGAGGTAGTTGACAAATCGACAGTAAGTGAATTTAAACATGCCTGGGATAAGCACACATTTATCCTAAGATATAGAGCACATACAGTATAAGGGCAGCCTAGATGGGCTGTGTGGTCTCCTTCTACCGCCAACCTTCTATGTTCTATGCTTCTAGGTGCACACACACGTGCAGGCACTTTTGCAGATCTTTTCTTGCACTAAGCATTTCCTTCTAGTTTTCTTATTCCCATCCCCCTACCAATCCTCAAAGTTTCTCTATAATTTCTCTCTATCTATCTCTATAATTCATAGCTCTTGCCTTAATACATTATAACCACTGCAGCTATTTTGCTAGTACAAAAAAAACTCAATCTGCGTTCAGTTCAGGAAGATGACTGACTGTGCTATAAATTTTACTCAGAAGATCTTCATAATATCCAGTAGTCATGATACATGACAAGGTGAGCTGACTCGATATCAGAGAGTACTATTTATATAGCATAGTCAGAATAACGGACACCTTGTTCTGGCCTTGTACACCATACATGGTCACCTACAGGTGGAAAAGTGGTAGTGTGGCACCTGACTTCAGATACTAGAGCTGTGGGAAAGCTGAGGGAGGCAGGGAGCTCCATGCCCTTTTGGCAGCACATATTTAGGGTCTGTGTGGAAAGTCCACAACAATGGAATTTTCCCTTAAACACGCTTGTCAAGTTGATAGTGAGTATGTTTGCCTATAGTTCACTACTAATGCACTTGTTTTGCAGTACCAAAAAATGTATAATAAAATGTTGAAATTTGAAACAAAGCACCTGATCGGCATACATACAGCATCTTCCAGTGCACCTCAGTCCTGCCCTTAAGCATTCTTTGCTATATTTAGCTGTCACCAATACTCCCCAGTGTTGAATATGAAAAAAAATATTTTATTCATGATGTGCATTTTTTCTCACTCTTCGGTAGAATATAATCTTGTCTCTATAAAAGCCATCTCTTGTTTTCTTATTCCTTTGCCACAGGCGCCTGAATCTAATTTCCTCAACTAAGTTATAAGAGAAAAATTACATTTCTATAAAGAAAGGGGATGTACACAAAGCTCCGATTAACCAGTTGGATGCTGTATGTTTCGAAACTGAAGCCTGTCAGTGGAGTTGATAAACAAAGTAAGAGTATTAAATATGTAAGGTAAGAGACCATCCTAAATACATTATGAATTAGCACTAACCATTTAATTGTTACTGGCATTTTTCCAAAAAATATGTGATGTGCCATTTAGTGAATGTGTGTGTAATTTTAATTTAGATTTTGATAGATTGAGGCACCTCCGTGAGCTCCAAAGCTGATAACCTCAAGACCATGGAATGCTGACAGCATCTCACTGACCATAACTCTGCACCAATAAAGCCACACATTGAGCATAGACTAGCTACATTAAAATCTTTATCCTTAAAGTGGACCAACACCGAGAGGTGATCGGCCCGGAAATCTATAAGATTCCCGGGCCGATCACCTCCCACCCCGCGGGACATCCGAGATCGGGATGTCCCGCGGGGTGAAACCCCCCAAAAAACCCCCAAACACCTTACCTGATCTTCGGCGGCGGCCGGCCGCCGCCGCCTCCCTCGCGCCCCTGTAGGCGTGCTCGCGCCCGCGCCGGCCGTCTGCGAATGGCCGGCGGGGGCGCGCGCGCGCCGAAAGTGACGCGAGGGAGGCAGCGGCGGCGGCAGCCGCTTGGACGTTCCTGATCCCCGCCTGGACGTTGGCGGGGATTGGACCGTCCAGTCACGTGGGAGCGGGGACAGGTAAGATTTTGGGGCTTTCTGGGGGGTTTCACACAGCGGGGCACCCCCGATCGGGGTGCCCCGCCGAAGTGGACCAAAACCCAGGATAGTCAAAATCCTGGGTGTTGGTCCACTTTAAAGTGATACTGCAGGTAAAGGTAATTGTTACACCAGTATGTCTGGCTACATTTGGCACTATCCTAAACTTCTTTCCGTTTTTAAATAGAAGCAGAATTGGCTGAGACATCGAGGTTTACAGGTTCAGCCAATGACATTCTTTTTTTTCATCCCATCCCCCAATCAGCTCAGCAGAGCGGAACAGGATTGCTGGTCCCTCCCTCATCCTACCCCTCCCTCCACCTCCTCCTCCAGATTCATCACATCAGCATCACATCATGTCAGCACAGAGCCCGCCCATTATGCTGATTATTATGCAGCGTCACAGACTCAAGAGCCACATCCACTTTTTAAGCAGAGAAATCATGAGGTGAAAGTAAACCTCAATCTCTCTGCCTTCTTTCTTCTTCAATTTAAAACAGTTTAGGACAGTGCCAAATGTAGCCCGACACAATGGTGTAACAATTACCTTTGCCTGCACTTCCTTAACCTTGACCTCCAGTCAAAAAATCAAAAGCTTAGTAAATTTCTCCAATAAAGCCTCTCAGTGACATAACCATAAACACAAAGTGGGCACAACGAATCAGAACAAGTCTGAATATATCCTTTTGGGGGTGCTCCCCTAGCCCCCAAACAGAGAACCAGCAAAAAATGTGGTAGGGCTAGAAAAATGGGCACCACACCCAAAGTATCTTTAAAAAGTTATAGATTATTTTATTTTGGCCACATGATCAAAAACAAATATCAATAATACACCACAAGACAAACATAATTAAAAAACACTGCATTCCCTGGACCCAGATAATACATATAATAATAGCAATAATTGATGTGGATTGGGTGGTAATCAATTTAAGAAGCCAGCCCCAGTAGCTCTCCCTTAATAAAAAAAATTCACAACCTGCCCGTTGCACAAAAATATTACATAATAAATAATCAAGTATAATAAATAAAGTGCAAAACGTGCCTAAAGATACTAGATATACTAAAGTGCAAATGATTTTTGTGCTAATAAAATGTCAACCATGCTAAATCTATTAATAGTTTATCAATACTAAGCAATATAAGACAAACAAGTGGAAAAGCAAGCTTGCAAAATAAATGTAGATAGTAATCCCATTAGGCTGTATAGCTACCACATAAGTATCAAGGCATTTCCAGGTGGACAGAGAACGCTACCCTGTGCGCTCTGCCATGCCATTGCCTGCCCCTACCTCTTGATAGCAGGAGCCCTTTGCAGTGTCTGGGCCTTCCTTTTTGTGGTGCCGGCCCTCTGTGTGTTCTTTGTTGAGCCTGCATGCCCTTACTCTTCACAGCCTCAGTTTTATACACAAGTCATTCTTCAAAGAACATTTGGATAATGTTTGATAACAAAATCTAAAATGAGCGGCTGGAAAATCTCCATCTTTTACTACTTCAAAGATGTACATAAGTTCAGTCTGGTAGGGCATGGATTTTGGAACACGGGGAGGCCGATTCATTAATAGCGCCAGGTAGCGACAGATGAGCGACAGTAGCGTTATTTTCACAGCGCCCGCTAGTATTCACTGTGCTTGGCCGTTGTTCGGCTGTTGACAGCGACTCAGTCGGTGTGCGGTAATGTTAAATACGGGGTTAGGAGTCGCTGTTTGACAGGTTCCGCGCTGTATGGGAGCGCATGACAGCGAACGGCCATAGCGAACGGCTCCCAGCATATTCATTAACAAATCACGCTCAAAAAATTCTCGCTCTGTGAAATGCTTGTTTAAACCCCAGAGCGCTGGCGGCGATGGGTTAAAAGTAGTTTTTTAACCCCCAAACAACCATATTTTTTGAAAAAAAAAAAAACATGTTTTCCAAAACATTTTGTAATATGAATACATTAATATCAGACCTGTAATATCAATTCTGCACAATTCTTTTTTTTTTTTTTTACCTTAAAAAAAAAATCTAACATTGCAGAAGTGGTCACAGAATTTTTGACATTTAAAAAAAAAAAAAAAAAAAAAAAAATTAATAGCAATTAATTATGAATATTTAAAGATTGCTCCATTGAAATGCATTGGAGAGCGCCAGGTAGCGAGAGGTCATACCTGTCGCTGTTCAAGGTCGCTCGCTGGCGCTGTGGGGTGAGGCTGGAATAATGATGAATGATTCGCTATCTGGCGCTCTGTCAGTCGCTAAGCAGGATCGGCTTGATAAATGTGTGATTGCGGAGGGGAGCCGGCGTTCTCGTGGCGGTGAGCGTCATTACCGTTCGCTCACCATTCGCTACCTGGCGCTATCCCTTGTTAAATAAGGGCCTTAGACAAAAGACATGGCAGTCATTTTGGCAACTCTTTCAGCTATGAAATAATAGTGAGCTCCACTGTTGAGGCTCTGTCCACCTCTGGCATTTAAAAGGTAGCTGCCAGCAGCTTAGCACAAGGGGGCCACAAGCCTTCCAAACTTCCTGGATTTCATACCCATATCTTATTGGACTAATATTGAAACTGCCAGTTATACATAAAAATTCATTTAATTTAATCTTTGGCATCTTACACACAAACAAATGCTAAAGGCTGCTGTGGCCGCACTGACAGATATGATGAACGTCGTAAACTGAAACATATGCATGAAAATTATCGAGACATGAAGTCTATATAATGCATTAACGGCATTATTATACAAACATTTGTCCAAAGGAAAGTAAGTAAAAAGTAACCTCTATTTAACATACTAGTGACAATTTATGCATCAACAATAAAGCAGTGGGGTTCGGATATTGCCCAAATTTCGGTGGAAGTATAAAAAATAATAATAATAAGAGAATACTCACCTTCTGTTCCTACAGCAGCCAGTGCAATTTCTGGGTCTCACTAAGAGCTAGCATGTCCCACCACCTCATATAGAGGGTAGTGTCTGCCATGCCGCCTCTGTTAGGGGCAATGGAGCAGTTCGTGATTGTAAACACACTTGAAAGCATGAGTATATGAGCTGAAAAATCCCATAGCTCATATCATTCACTGGGCTATTGACTGTAAAAAATATTAGAATGCAGTAACAAACTAATAAAAATAGCTTAAAGTGGAACTTAAAATTGACATAACCTTGGCACTAAGGCAGGACAGGGGTTACAAAGAAGAAAATCCTTACCTTAGCCAGGCATCCACATGACTTCTCCTGCGCTCCGGATCCTGGGCACCACCCTCTTGGACTGAAGACGCAGAGGCTTTGCTTCTTTTCCTGCGGCAGCCCTGGGACACAAGGGTAGGGTGGCAGGTAGAGATGAGCGAATTGATTCTGACGAACCCAAATTTGTTACGAATTTCAGGCAAAATTCGTTTCGTTACGATTCCGAATATCGTCGTGATTCGATCCCTCAAATCGCTTCCTTAAAACTCCATTTACTTCTATCCAGCCCATCTGAAATGGTGGATCCACATGTCAGGACATGTCCGATGGGGCAAGGAATCCTTGTTAGGCGTCACATGCTACCTATCAGCAGACAGGCTTACCGATGATGTCACAGACCTTTATAAGCGGCGGCCATTTTGCGGAAGCTCATTCTGACACTGTATTGCGGCCAGAGCAGATCAGGCAGGGAGAGAGCGAGGGATAGATAGATAGAGCAAGGGAGAGATAGATAGATAGATAGATAGATAGATAGATAGATAGATAGATAGATACAGCAAGGGAGAGATAAATAGACAGAACAAAGAACAGAAGAAGCGAGGGACAGATAGAGAAGGAGAGAGGCTGTGACAGTGAGAAAGAAAGACAGGGAAAGTTTAAAGTGTTTGCATTAGCTTTCAAGCCTATTTAGTGTTAATAACACTCCTAGATTAAAAATGAAAAGTAAGTTGAATTACCGCGCTGAGTTTGTATATTTCAAAATGCTATTCCTTACAAAGTGCAACTGCTCAACGTATTGTAACCTGAATATCCAACAGATTTTTCAATAAAATATAATAGTGTAACACAGAGCAATTATAATAGTTGTTTCAATCAGCATGTCCAACCATTAAGGAAATGTCCCAGTGTTATCCCGCAGGCACATGCACAATTTCAAAGTAGCTGAGGTGAATCTTACAGCACCATTCCACGTGCCCACCACCTTATAGGTTATGCTCTTACCAAAGGGAGGTTTAAATGTCAGCCTTTTTGTTATATATCTCCATAGGGTTTCTCCTGGATTAACTTGCACTTATCCGTGGAGCTCCTCTTAAGAAGGCTGTGCATGTGCCTGCAGGATAACACTGGGACATTTCCTTAATGGTTGGACATGCTGATTGAAACAACTATTATATTTGCTCTGTGTTACACTATTATATTTTAATAACACTCCTGCCTATTTAGCTTTTCCGTTTCCTGGTGCCATTCTTTAAAAAGCGTGCTAGCATTAATATTTAAAGAGTACCTGTCTACTAACTGGTTGCATTTTGTAATGAAAGTCACTTTTTAAGCAAACTTAGCCTTTCGCCGGGGGGGCATCCCAAATACTAGCATAAATATTTCAAGACTACCTGTCTACTAACTGGTTGCATTTTGTAAAGAAAGTCACTTTTCCACTATAAAAGCAGCCAACCTATGTATTTGAAGAGGGGGCATCCCAAATACTAGCATAAATATGTCATTAATATTTAAAGAGTACCTGTCTACTAACTGGTTGCATTTTGTAATGAAAGTCACTTTTTAAGAAAACTTTGCCTTTCGCCGGGGGGGGGGGTGGGGGGGGGGTGGGGGGGGCATCCCAAATACTAGCATAAATATTTCAAGAGTACCTGTCTACTAACTGGTTGCATTTTGTAAACAAAGTCACTTTTCCACTGTAAAAGCAGCCAACCTATGTATTTAAAGGGGGGCATCTCAAATACTAGCATAAATATTTCAAGGGTACCTGTCTGCTAACTGGTTGCATTTTGTAAACAAAGTCACTTTTCCACTGTAAAAGCAGCCAACCTATGTATTTAAAGGGGGGCATCCCAAATACTAGCATAAATATTTCAAGGGTACCTGTCTGCTAACTGGTTGCATTTTGTAAATAAAGTCACTTTTTAAGCAAACTTTGCCTTTCGCCGGGGTGGGCATCCCAAATACTAGCATAAATATTTCAAGAGTACCTGTCTACTAACTGGTTTCATTTTGTAAAGAAAGTCACTTTTCCAATGTCAAAGCAGCCAGCCTATGTATTTGAAGAGGGGGCATCCCAAATACTAGCATAAATATTTGAAGAGTGCCTGTCTACTAACTGGTTGCATTTTGTAAAGAAAGTCACTTTTTAAGCAAACTTTGCCTTTCGCCGGGGGGGCATCCCAAATGCTAGTATTTTGTAAAGAAAGTCACTTTTCCACTATAAAAGCAGCCAACCTATGTATTTGAAGAAGGGGCATCCCAAATACTAGCATAGATATTTCAAGAGTACTTGTCTGCTAACTGGTTGCATTTTGTAACCAAAGTCACTTTTTAAGCAAACTTTGCCTTTCGCGGGGGGCATCCCAAATACTAGCATAAATATTTCAAGAGTACCTGTCTACTAACTGGTTGCATTTTGTAAAGAAAGTCACTTTTCCACTATAAAAGCAGCCAACCTATGTATTTGAAGACGGGGCACCCCAAATACTAGCATAAATATTTGAAGAGTACCTGTCTGCTAACTGGTTGCATTTTGTAAAGAAAGTCACGTTGTCAAATTGCCAGCAGCCATTGCCTTTAACCGGGGGGGGGGGGGGGGGGGGGCATCCCAAATATGCTAGCATGTGTCTTTTAAGAGTACACACATTGGAGTTGGCAGAAGCAGCATTAGGAGCCCATATATTGCCTGAAAGACACAAATATGAGCTGGCAGCAGCAGCACAGGGAGCCCATATATTGCCTGAAAGACACACCCTGGAGTTGGCAGCAGCATAAGGAGCTACCATGCATCAGCTACTACCATGGATCAGCCATTGGTGGCTGGAAATCCTGGCTGATCCATGCCTGATTCATCTTCACAAAGGTGAGTCTCTCCACATTTTTCGTGGACTGACGAGTTCTCCTTGGCATGACTATGGCCCCACCGCACTAAACACCCACTCAGATGGCACACTACTCACTGGGCAGGACAGCTTTCCCAGGGCAAACTCTGCCAGTTGCGGCCACAAGTCAAGTTTGGCTGCCCAGAAGTCCAGCGGGTCCTCAAGGTGCGTTGGCATGGTCATGTCAAGGTATGACACTACCTGCTGGTTCAGGGCCTGCTCCAGGTCTTTCTGCTGCTCATGATTAGCCTCACTATGCGGGTGAAGAAAGCTACTCATTAGCGACTGAAGACTGAGGCTGCAGCTGATGGAGCTGCTGCTGCTTCTTCTTCCACCCCCCCAGCAGCCATGGCAGTGGAAGGTGAGCGCAGAGGTCCCCCCAAGTCAGACCTGCGAGAGTATGGATCATGGCGCAGATAGGCATCGGTCAACTGACTACATAGAATGTCTCTATAGTAGGTCAGTTTGTCCTCCCTCTCAGTGGGTGTAAAAAATGCCCCCATTTTGTGCCGGTAGCAAGGGTCCAATGAGGTGGAGAGCCAGAAGTCATCCCGCTGACAAATGGAGACAATTCTGCGGTCATTACGCAAGCACCTGAGCATGCATCGTGCCTTTTGTGCAAGTGACTCGGAGGGACTACCTGTCTCCATCTCCACTGCATACTGCCACGGTGTGTCTGGGTCCTCTGTCTCGCCTTCCTCAAAACCCTCTAGCTCCTCTGGCTGCTCCTGCTCCTCCTATCCTGTCAGATGACTAGATAAAATGGCCATTTTGTCAAACCTAAATTGTGCTTCGCTGTGCCCCACCCCCTCACTAAAGGTAGAAAAAAAAAATTAACGCTTGGAAAATAAATTCGCATGCGAGAATTTTTCAAACCTAGGAGCGATTCACAAAGGCAGTTGAATTAAATTTGTGTGTGCAAATTTGCGGGCGAATTTTTTTTCGTGTGCAGTTGAAAATCACTTTACAACTGGAAAACTCAGTGAAAAGGTGCACGAATTTTCCATACCCAAATGCTGTGTGTGAGGATTTTTTCTACTGCTTCCTAATTTGTAGCAGAGGAGTATGATCCCTTGTTGCTCTTTTTTCTGTTTTGTTTTTTTTTTTTTTTGCTTTGTGTTTCTGGACTTTCTAATTGATGTGGACTAGTACATGTCATTGTTAATGTTTAATTATGTTTAATTTTGCACTTTGCATTGGTTCGGTGCATCATTTTTTGGTGATGGTGGTTTAGGTGCCCTTTTGGCAGTGTTGCTTTGCATTGCTTTACATCTATTGTTATTGAACCAATTTATTTGGGTGGTTTGTAGATTAACAGTTCTTAGTTTTGACTTTGCTCTGTGGATCCATTAATATACGAATGTGAGTGCTGCCATGAGTGTCATCATTAGCATAGATATTGGTTTGGTCGCCCCATATAGTCCTGATGTACTTACATTTCCAAACCACATTAAAGGTTTCTGTTGCATCCAGGGCCAGCTCCAGAGTCCCAGCGCGCCCCTTGTGTCACGTCACGTGTGCGGCTCTGTGAATCCCCCTGGGATGACCGGTATACTCACCACACATATTAAAGTGCACCAAAACCCAGGATTTTGACTATCTTGGGTTCTGGTCCTTGCCCCCAGGTCGCTGAAACCAACTCACTTATTCCCAGTCCTACAGCGCATCCGCAGCCACTCTTCCAATCATCGAGCTCGGATCTGCTGACGTCACATCGTCTAAGGCAAGCTGCTCCGAGCGTACAGACACGCGCATCTCCTGCTACCCTCTAACAGGGAGCGTGCCCGTGTCGGCCATTCACAGATGCCTGGCGCGGGCACGCCCCCTGCTAGATGGATAGCGGAAATGCAGCTCACGCATGCGCCGTTGGACCGAGAAAGAAGGTAAGTGTATGGGCGACCTGGAGGGTTTCACACAGTGGGGCATCCCGATTTTGGATGCCCCGTGGGGAGGGAATCGATCGACTTTAAAGTGCACCAAAACCCAGGATTTTAAATATCCTGGGTTTTGTTACTCAAATTGTGATGACCCACTATGTGAACCCCCCTGGTTTGCCTGTAAAACATACTTGACTGCCAACCCAACGGCACATGCGCAAGTGTGCAGGCAGTCAGTACACTTGGCTCCATTCTGCTTTGCTCAGTTGTTGAGAGGTCTCATCGGCTAAGGCCACGATGAAGGCGAGTGCACCGATAACTGCATCCCTGTTAGCTTCCAGCTGGGTGCATGCCTGTGCCAGCTATTTACAAATCATTAATTGGAGGCCCCAAGGAGAGGGAATCAGGTGGCCCTGGAGTCTTATAGACTCCATGGCCGCTTCTGGTACACTTTAATTCAGGGCATAGAATTCTGTTTGTCCACAGAGCACAGCATAGAGAGCAGGGAATGAACAGCATCCCCGGTTTCCCTCCGACTGATGTGTGTGCTCCAGCACCCAGGTTGTCTGTCTGAGCTCCCGCCCGAACATAAACTGTGGTAAACCGGGGATGAGCTGTGGGACCACAGGCAAGATGAGTATACAGGTGATCCCTAAGGGTTTTACACAGCGGGATGGCCCATGGATAGGGATTTGGCCGCATTAGGAGTTTGTTAGACTGCAGAGCCAGCTGGGTTTGGGTCTACTTTAACAACAATCTCAAATATTCCACTGTACACTGGCTTTCTCCCATGGCATCCTGAGTTAGGATATCGCACTGTGTGAACACGCCCCCCCCCCCATAATAACACTATTCACTCACCTCTGCCTCGTTCCTATGGCGCATGCGCAGGCTCTCCTCCAATGCGAGGCATCTGCCGTGGGTCTCATTGACTTCAGTGGAGAGCGCATGCTGAGGCATCCCCCCGATAGCATGTGCTTGCTCCCGCCCTAGGCAATCATATAGGCTGAGACAGGAGCGGGTGCCACTGGGGATGCATCAGCGCGCACTCCCCATTAAAGTCGATGAGAGCCATTTGTTGAATGACATAGTCATGGCAGAGAGCTGTCATTGGACGAAAGCCTGGGCATGGGCTGCTGGAACAAGGAAGAGGTGAGTGAATAGCAACATTCTGAGGGGGTTTCACCCATGGGGCATTGCGGGTTTTGTTCCACTTGAAAGTGGACCAATCACCAGGATTTTCACTATCCTTGCCCTACGGGCATCCTGATGTCCTGCTATTACAAACCCCCTGATCTCTCACTCCAGTCATCTTTCTGCTGTTCCCACAGTGCATGAGCTTATCCAATCAGTGATTTATGCCGTGCATACTAATGTAGGGCATAAAGCCGTTGTTTTGGATTCAATGTCGGCATAGGGAGCAGGTTTCCCTGTGAAGTGCACATTACCATGCATTTGGACTGTCTGAATGGATGGGTGTGGGAGTGCACACATTAGCAGGAATACTGGGGAGCCTTTTAGACTCCAGGGCCTTCCATGGTGGCGACTGGTCCAGCTTAAAGAGGAAGATTCGCCTGGGCAGCCATGGGGTCTAAAAGATCACTTAAAATACACGCGGGCAACTTACAACCCCCGGGGCATCCCTATTAGGTATGTTCTACTGTGTGAAACACCCTAGGAACCCCCACAAATACCTTTCCATACATCCACGCCAGATTTATGGGTCTCGGCATATCCTTGGCCTCCCTGCAGTCTGTGCTGCGCTCCCATGCTCAGGCACGGCCTAAATCACAAGTTTGCAGCGCAACACAAAAGTACCAAAAAATACTTCCAAAAACAATTCCAAGCAGCCAAGGAATCCCGTGGCACATGCACCAGCCAAAAAAAAATTAACAAAAGTGGCCAAAATAATTATAACAATCCCAGCCCACTGAAATGTATGGGATAAGGCCACACAGTGCAGGGTAAGAGCCTGGTCTGACACTGTAGGGAACTCAGCAATGGCACTGATGACAGATGGGACACTACCTGGCACTATCACAGGTGCTCTGGATTTTTGATTTGAAAAATACATCTTTTGCACTGGCCTTAGCGTTTCTTAAAGTGATTCCCTCCCCCAGGGGCATCCAAAATCGGGATGCCCCGCTGTGTGAAACCCCCCAGGTCGCCCCATACACTTACCTTGTTTCCCGGTCCAACGGCGCATGCACGAGCTGCGACCACATCCCCGCTATCCCTCTAGCATGGGGGCGTGCCCGCACCAGGCATTTGTGAATGGCCAGCGCGGGCACACTCCCTGTTAGAGGGAAAGGGGGATGCGGCCGCCAGCTCGCACGGAGCCTCTGACATTAGACGAAGACTTAGACAAGGTGGCGTCAGCGGCTCCGAGAACGCTGATTGGACGAGCGGCTGTGCATGTGCCGTAGGACCGGGAAAAAGTGAGTTGGCATCGGCAATCTGGAGGGGGTTTTACACAGCGAGGCACACCCGATCTGGGTGCCCCAGGGGAAAGGACCAAAACCCAGTATAGTAAAAATCCTGGGTTTTGGGCCACTTTAACCTCTAAATGTTTTTTTATATTTTGGGATGGTCATTTTTCTGTCTGCTATATTTATGTTGTCATGGCGTTAGGTATTGTTTACATCACTTACATTTATCAAGTTGTGCAGCGGCATGCAATGTGGTAAATAAAACATCGCACATGTTACTGCACATGATTTATTTTATATAAATGTTTTTGCTAATATGTGTATATTAAATATATATTAATTAAATATAATAAATATAATAATATTATTATATTAAATATAATAATACATTTCATGTTTATAGGCCTCCTTATGGTGTACTATGGGCTTTTTTTGAAAGTATAGTGGATAGAAGGACTCCATGTTGGAAGTCAGAAAACAGACTTTTCTCCTGCTGAAAGCTGCTGTAAAAAATTTGTGTGAAACACTTGAATTTAACTCATGTGAGGAACCAATCCATGGCACCTGAATCACTAGAATTGTTTTTCGCTTGTAACTTCCACATAAATTATTTTCGCAAATCGAATTATTTTCGAGCACTTTTTCTTTCACTCTAATTGAATTAGCAAAAACGAAAGTAAAACTTTGTTGAATCGCGCGTAGAATTTGCGCGCGCAAAATCGCACCTTTTTCCTCAAAAAAAACATGCGAAAATTTGAATTCGACCTTTAATGAATCAAGCCCCATGTCTCCAGTGCCCTGACCAGCCATGGTTTCCAACATGTGTTGTAGTACATGAAGCAGTGGAATCACATTGTTCATCCCGTAGTCCTGGCGACTGACTAATAATTGGCTTCCTCAAAGGCCCTGAGCAAACGACAGGTGTCACGTATGAGCTGCCACTGGTCTACATTGAAGTTACACAGGGGAGTCCCCCTATCCACTTGGATCATCAAGAAATCAGTGATGGCTTTTCTCTGTTCGTAGAGTCGATCCAACATATGGAGGGTGGAATTCCAACGGGTGGAAACATTGCAAATCAGACTATGTTGGGGGATGCCGTTCTGACGCTGTAGCTCAAGAAGGGTGTGCTTGGCAGTGTAGGAGTGGCTGAAGTGCATGCAAAGTTTCCTTCCCGTTGTTAGGATGTCTTGCAGATGGGGGAAGACTTCAGAAAACGCTTGACAACTAGGTTGAACACGTGTGCCATACTGGGCGCATGGCTCAGGCTTCTTTGTCGCAGCGCAGACAAGATGTTCTTCCCATTGTCAGTCACCATGATTTCATTTATTGATTTATGATTTTTAGCAGTTCCTCACATGTGTGACTCCGTGGCTCAGTGCAAACCATGTGAAGAACAGCGTGTAACCGCCGTTTCCTGTACACATGGTAGGCTGGAAGGGCACTGAAAAAAATAAATAAATAAAGAAACATACAAAAAAATATATTGAAAAAACAAATACAAAAAAAAACAAAAAAATGTAAAAATTATATATTTAAAAAAATATATATTAAATTAAAAAAAAAAAAATATTTGATAAATTTTATATGTTATTGTTATTATGTTATATGTTATTGTTATTATGTTATATGTTATTATATGTTATTATAAATGTGTTCAAATAAGATAAATGTTAACAATTAATATGTAATTGACAATTAGGCACTTTTTCCTGTGACACATTGCTAAGTGCAAGTGCACTGTCACAGGCACAACGGCCTAGGAGCATGGAGGCCACAGCGGAGGGACCTGTCCAAGTTGCTGTTGTGGTTGTGCAGGAACCACAATCGCTCAGTGGGCCTTAAAGGATATGTATTGTCCCTGACCGTAGTTACAGCTCCAGATGTAGGCGCTGCCCTGCACTTTGGTACACACTGACAGGCTAAAGGACTGGCCCACCTTCTGTTCAACAAAATTGTACAGGGCTGGTACTGCCTTCTCCGCAAAGAAATGACAGCTTGGGAATCTTCACTTCGGCTCGTCACAAGCCATCAGTTCTCTAAATGGTCCACCACCTCAAAAGGGAGGGACTGCAGCACCAGCAACTTATACAGGAGCACATTTATCTTCTGCGTGTTGGATGAGTGGGCACAGACTGTTGTCTCTTGGACATGGCTTGGCCAATGGATTGCTGGCGGAATGACTGACTCGGATTAAGAAGAGGAGGAGCATCTGGAGTGACAGAGGATTGGTATGACACACAGGAGGGGGTGGAGCCTTGGCTAGCTGGAACAGGGAGCAACGTGCCACTGGGTAATGCAGCAGGCTGGAACACCACTTTGGAGCCAACTCTCCCAGGCCGCTTTATGGTGATGCTGTAAATGTTGACGCAGGGCTGTGGGGCCAACATTGGGACCCTGGCCACACTTCGCCTTCTGCCTACACATCTTTCATATAGCCATGTTAACCTCCCGCGGATGCTTGATTAAAAACTGCCACATCGCCGAGTAGCTGATTTTCCTACCAACAGTCTGCACTAATTCACTGCTGCTTCCGCCGCCGACTCCAGGGACCCTCTTCCACTACCTCCTGGGAATGTAGCCTGTTGCGCAGCAAGTGGTCTACCCCGAGCACATTTCCCTCCATACTTTCCCCTTCTGCCACCATGCTGACTGCTAAATATGTCACTCTCCATCACTCCAAGCCTTTAAAAGTGCCCTCAAAACTCACTGATGTCCTCCTCAGGCTCATCAACAGTGTCTGCTTAAGAAGCCAAAATGCTTGCAACACCACCTCCCACGCCACTCTCCTCATCACTACTTGCCCGCCTAGTGGAAGAAGCTACGAGTGTCTACTCCACTTCTTGGCTGGGCAGTAGCTGCTGATTTTTCTGATTATCCGATCGTCCTCACTGAATAGTGGAGCTGAACCCAAAGCATAATATATAAACGACAGTTGACTGGGGGTGGCAGATGTCACTTGTGATGAAGTGGATGATCGTGTTAACCAATCGATGACGGCAGACGGGTTGCTGGTCGAGACATGACCGCTAGCTTATACCGGGAGATCAGGCCTCTCACTGAGACTCCTGCTGTCACTCACCCCTAGTCTGCTGCGACCTCTGCTTGATGAAGGCCTCTGCAACTTCTCTGTGCCCATCCTGGCACTTCTCTGCCTGACATACTTAGTGCGTATATGAGGGGAGGACAAAACACTACACTACAGGATTTGTCGATAACAGCAGCAGGTGTGTAACTATCTATGGCCTTTCACTAAGTAGTAACTAGGCCCTGAAGACTTTAACAGGAACAAAGTGATAAAACTCTTAGATGTGCGTATGTGATGCTCTGATGAAGGCAATTCAATGTGCTCCAGTACGATTGAAATATGTTTTTTTGAGAGACTGGCCTGTGTGAAAATGAATCGGGCATGGATCAGCCAAGATTTCTACCCACCAATGCCTGATGCATCAGAGTAGATTGATCATGGTCCCAGACCAACACTAAAGAAATATGTATAGTGCAAAACAGATTTAAGGCGCTGCTCTCCAGTTACAGAAATTCCTCCGCATCAGACCACAAGTAATTATTGAGGAAATACTTTACGTTAATCTTAATTTTTATTAATATTCTTAGGATAAGATATATGTGCCCAAAATCTGTATATGTTCTCTTCATGCTGCTGCCAACTCCAGGGTGTGTCTTTCAGGCAATATATGGGCTCCTAATGTGGCTGCCAACTCCAGGGTGTGTTTTTCAAGCAATATATGGCCTCCTAATACTGCTGCCAACTCCTATGTGGTTTTGAGTCAATATATGTGCTCCCTATGGTGCTGCCAACTCCAGGGTGTGTTTTTCAGGCAATATATGTGCTCCATATGCTGCTGCCAACTCCAATGTGTTTTTCAGGCAATAAATGGGCTCCTAATACTGCTGCCAAATTCGGGGTGTGTTTTTCAGGCAATATATGGGCTCCCTATGCTGCTGCCAAATTCAGGGTGTGTTATTCAGGCAATATATGGGCTTCCTATGCTGCTGCCAAATTCAGGGTGTGTTTTTCAGGCAATATATGGGCTCCCTATGCTGCTGCTAACTCCACTGTGTGTCTTTCAGGCAATATATGGGCTCCAAATGCTGCTGCCAACTCCTGAGTGTGTTTTTCAGGCAATATATGGGTTCCTTATACTGCTGCCAACTCCAGTGTCTCTTGCAGGCAATATATGGGCTCCTAATGCTGCTGCCAACTGCAGGGTGTGTTTTTCAGGCAATTTATGGGCTCCTAATGCTGCTGCTAACTCCAATGTGTCTTTCAGGCAATATATGGGCTCCCTATGCTGCTGCCAAATTCAGGTTGTGTTTTTCTGGCAATATATTGGCTCCCTATGCTGCTGCCAACTCCAGGGTGTTTTTTTCAGGCAATATATGGGCTCCCTATGCTGCTGCCAACTCCACTTTGTGTCTTTCAGGCAATATATGGGCTCCTAATGCTGCTGCCAACTCCTGGGTGTGTTTCTCAGGCAATATATGGGTTCCTTATGCTGCTGCCAACTCCAGTGTCTCTTTCAGGCAATATATGGGCTCCTAATGCTGCTGCAAACTGCAGGGTGTGTTTTTCAGGCAATATATGGGCTCCTTATGCTGCTGCCAACTCCAATGTGTTTTTCAGGCAATATATGAGCACCGAATATTGCTGCCAACTCCAATGTGTTTTTCAGGCAATATATGGGCTCCTAATACTGCTGCCAAATTCAGGGTGTGTTTTTCAGGCAATATATGGGCTCCTTATGCTGCTGCCAAATTCAGGGTGTGTTTTTCAGGCAATATATGGGCTCCCTATGCTGCTGCCAAATTCAGGGTATGTTTTTCAGGCAGGATATGGGCTCCCTATGCTGCTGCCAAAATCAGGGTGTGTTTTTCAGGCAATATATGGGCTCCCTATGCTGCTGCCAACTCCACTGTGTGTCGTTCAAGCAATATATGGGCTCCTAATGCTGTTGCCAACTCCTGGGTGTGTTTTTCAGGCAATATATGGGTTCCTTATGCTGCTGCCAACTCCAGTGTCTCTTTTAGGCAATATATGGGCTCCTAATGCTGCTGTCAACTACAGGGTGTGTTTTTCAGGCAATATATGGGCTTCTAATGCTGCTACCAACTCCAATGTGTCTTTCAGGCAATATACGGGCTCCCTATGCTGCTGCCAAATTCAGGGTGTATTTTTCTGGCAATATATGGACTCCCTATGCTGCTGCCAACTCCATTGTGTGTCTTTCAGGCAATATATGGGCTCCTAATGCTGCTGCCAACTCCAATGTGTTTTTCAGGCAATATATGAGCTCCTAATACTGCTTCCAAATCCAATGTGTTTTTCAGGCAATATATGGGTTCCAAATACTGCTGCCAAGTCCAGGGTGTGTTTTTCAGGCAATATATGGGCTCCCTATGCTGCTGCCAAATTCAGGGTGTGTTTTTCAGGCAATATATTGGCTCCCTATGCTGCTGCCAAATTTAGGATGTGTTTTTCAGGCAATATATAGGCTCCCTATGCTGCTGCCAACTCCACTGTGTGTCTTTCAGGCAATATATGGGCTCCTAATGCTGCTGCCAACTACAAGGTGTGTTTTTCAGGCAATATATGGGTTCTGTATGCTGCTGCCAACTTCAGTGTCTCTTTCAAGCAATATATGGGCTCCTAATGCTGCTGCCAACTACAGGGTGTGTTTTTCAGGCAATATATGGGCTCCTAATGCTGCTGCCAACTGCAATGTGTCTTTCAGGCAATATATGGACTCCCTATGCTGCTGCCAAATTCAGGGTGTATTTTTCAGGCAATATATGGGTTCCTTATGCTGCTGCCAACTTCAGTGTCTCTTTCAGGCAATATATGGGCTCCTAATGCTGCTGCCAACTTCAGGGTGTGTTTTTCAGGCAATATATGGGCTCCTAATGCTTCTGCCAACTCCAATGTGTCTTTCAGTCAATATATGGGCTCCCTATGCTGCTGCCAAATTCAGGGTGTATTTTTCTGGCAATAAATGGGCTCCCTATGCTGCTGCCAACTCCACTGTGTGTCTTTCAGGCAATATATGGGCTCCTAATGCTGCTGCCAACTGCAATGTGTTTTTCAGGCAATATATGAGCTCCTAATACTGCTGTCAACTCCATTGTGTTTTTCAGGCAATATATGGGCTCCTAATACTGCGGCCAAATTCAGGGTGTGTTTTTCAGGCAATATATGGGCTCCCTATGCTGCTGCCAAATTCAGGGTGTGTTTTTTAGACAATATATAGGCTCCCTATGCTGCTGCCAAATTCAGGGTGTGTTTTTTAGACAATATATAGGCTCCCTATGCTGCTGCCAAAGTCAGGGTGTGTTTTTCAGGCAATATATTGGCTCCCTATGCTGCTGCCAAATTCAGGCTGTGTTTTTCAGGCAATATATGGGCTCCCTATGCTGCTGCCAACTCCACTGTGTGTCTTTCAGGCAATATATGCTCTCCTAATGCTGCTGCCAACTCCAATGTGTTTTTCAGGCAATATATGAGCTCCAAATGCTACTGCCAACTCCAATGTTTTTTTCAGGCAATATTTGGGCTCCCTATGTTGCTGCCAAATTCAGGGTGTGTTTCTCAGGCAACATATGGGCTCCCTATACTGCTGCCAATTCCACTGTGTGTCTTTCAGGCAATATATGGGCTCTTTATGCTGCTGCCAACTCCACTGTGTGTCTTTCAGGCAATATATGGGTTCCTTATGCTGCTGCCAACTCCAGGGTGTGTTTTTCAGGCAATATATGGGTTCCTTATGCTGCTGCCAACTCCAGTGTCTCTTTCAGGCAATATATGGGCTCCTAATGCTGCTGCCAACTACAAGGTGTGTTTTTCAGGCAATATATGGGCTCCTAATGCTGCTGCCAACTGCAATGTGTTTTTCAGGCAATATATGAGCTCCTAATACTGCTGTCAACTCCAATGTGTTTTTCAGGCAATATATGGGCTCCTAATACTGCTGCCAAATTAAGGGTGTGTTTTTCAGGCAATATATGGGCTCCCTATGCTGCTGCCAACTACAGGGTGTGTTTTTCAGGCAATATATGGGCTCCCTATGCTGGCTGCCAACTCCAGGGTGTGTTTTTTCAGGCAATATATGGGCTCCCTATGCTGCTGCCAACTCCAGGGTGTGTTTTTCAGGCAATATATGGGCTCCTAATGCTGCTGCCAACTCCAATGTGTTTTTCAGGCAATATATGAGCTCCTAATACTGCTGCCAACTCCAATGTCTTTTTCAGGGAATATAAGGACTCCTAATACTGCTGCCAAATTCAGGGTGTGTTTTTCAGGCAATATATGGGCTCCTTATGCTGCTGCCAAATTCAGGGTGTGTTTTTCAGGCAATATATGGGCTCCCTATGCTGCTGCCAACTCCACTGTGTGTCTTTCAGGCAATATATGGGCTCCTTATGCTGCTGCCAACTCCAGCGTGTGTTTTTCAGGCAATATATGGGTTCCTTATGCTGCTGCCAACTCCAGTGTCTCTTTCAGGCAATATATGGGCTCCTAATGCTGCTGCCAACTACAGGGTGTGTTTTTCAGGCAATATATGGGCTCCTAATGCTGCTGCCAACTCCAATGTGTCTTTCAGTCAATATATGGGCTCCCTATGCTGCTGCCAAATTCAGGGTGTATTTTTCTGGTAATATATCGGCTCCCTATGCTGCTGCCAACTCCAGGGTGTGTTTTTCAGGCAATAAATGGGCTCCCTATGCTGCTGCCAACTCCACTGTGTGTCTTTCAGGCAATATATGGGCTCCTAATGCTGCTGCCAACTGCAATGTGTTTTTCAGGCAATATATGAGCTCCTAATACTGCTGTCAACTCCAATGTGTTTTTCAGGCAATATATGGGCTCCTAATTCTGCTGCCAAATTCAGGGTGTGTTTTTCAGGAAATATATAGGCTCCCTATGCTGCTGCCAAATTCAGGGTGTGTTTTTTAGACAATATATAGGCTCCCCATGCTGCTGCCAAATTCAGGGTGTGTTTTTCAGGCAATATATTGGCTCCCTATGCTGCTGCCAAATTCAGGGTGTGTTTTTCAGGCAATATATGGGCTCCCTATGCTGCTGCCAACTCCACTGTGTGTCTTTCAGGCAATATATGCTCTCCTAATGCTGCTGCCAACTCCAATGTGTTTTTCAGGCAATATATGAGCTCCTAATACTGCTGTCAACTCCAATGTGTTTTTCAGGCAATATTTG
The DNA here is from genome assembly GCA_027917425.1 of Gastrophryne carolinensis. Lineage (NCBI taxonomy): Eukaryota > Metazoa > Chordata > Amphibia > Anura > Microhylidae > Gastrophryne > Gastrophryne carolinensis. The sequence continues at coordinate 122,294,378 of CM051236.1, forward strand.
GGCTCCTTATGTTGCTGCCAAATTCAGGGTGTGTTTTTCAGGCAATATATGGGCTCCTAATGCTGTTGCCAACTCCACTGTGTGTCTTTCAGGCAATATATGGGCTCCCTGTGCTGCTGCCAAATCCACTGTGTGTCTTTCATGCAATATATGGGCTCCTAATGCTGCTGCCAACTCCTGGGTGTGTTTTTCAGGCAATATATGGGTTCCTTATGCTGCTGCCAACTCCAGGGTGTGTTTTTCAGGCAATATATGGGTTCCTTATGCTGCTGCCAACTCCAATGTCTCTTTCAGGCAATATATGGGTTCCTAATTAGGGATGAGCGAATCGATCCAGACGAACCCGAATTCATTCCGAATTTCCGGAAAAATTTGATTCTGAACGAATCCGAATTTCCCCGCGATTCGAACGATCGAAGTTTTCCTTTAAACTCCACTTATTTCAATTACAGCAATTGTAAAATGGTGGATGCACATGTCTGGACATATCCCCTGGGGCAAGTTATCATGGGAAGGTCACATGCAGCCTATCAGCAGCCAGGAAGCCCGGTGACGTCACAGTGCTATATAAACGGCGGCCATCTTGCTTGTGCGCATTTCAGCCTTGCATTGCAGACAGAACGGAGGTTGCTGCATACAGGGAGAGACTAACAGACAGGCAGGGAGAGTCAGGGAGACCCACACAGTGCCAGGGAGAGCCAGGGAAAGATAGGGAAAAATCAGGAACGATCCAGGCAGGGACAGCAGAGAAAGTGACAGGGAAACTTTTTTTTATTTTCACTTCACTTCATTTGCCAGATCAGTTTTAAATTGCTTTTTTTGTGCTGTAAATATTCCTGGCCACTGTGCATCCCATCTTGGCAGTGGCATATTTAACCCTATCTGTTACACACAAGCATTTCTTATAACTCGATAAGTTTTACGTTTTTTTGTATGCTGTAAAAACCCCAGCCCACATGGGCATACTATTTCAGCACATTTGACCCTATCTGTTATACTATTAATTGGTTTTGTGAGTCCTTAAAAAACACCAGGCCGCAGGGTATCCCAAACCGACACATTTCACCCTATCTGTTATACTAAATCAGCTTCTACAGGCTCTGTTTTATTAATATATTGCATTTTGAATTCTTTTTTTGCGTCCTGTAAAAACACCAGGCCGCATCGGCATCCCAAACCAGCACATTCCACCCTATCTGTTATACTAAATCACCTTCTAAAGGCTCTGTTTTATTAATATATTGCATTTTGAATTGGTTTTGTGCATCCTGTAAAAACACCAGGCCACATGGGCATCCCAAACCAGCACATTTCACACTATCTGTTATACTAAATCAGCTTCTAAAGGCTCTGTTTTATTAATATTTTGCATTTTGAATTGGTTTTGTGCGTCCTGTAAAAACACCAGTCCGCATGGGCATCCCAAACCAGCACATTTCACCCTATCTGTTATGCTAAATCTGCTTCTAAAGGCTCTGTTTTATTAATTATTGCATTTTGTATTTTTTTTTGCATCCTGTAAAAACACCAGGCCACATGGGCATCCCAAACCGGCACATTTCACCCTATCTGTTATACTAAATCAGCTTCTAAAGGCTCTGTTTTATTAATATATTGCATTTTGAATTGGTTTTGTGCGTCATGTAAAAACACCAGGCTGCAGGGTATCCCAAACCAGCACATTTCACCCTATCTGTTATACTAAATCAGCTTCTAAAGTCTCTGTTTTATTAATATATTGGATTTTGGAATTGCTTTTGTGCGTCCTTTAAAAACTCCAGGCCACATGGGCATCCCAAACCAGCACATTTCACCCTATCTGTTATACTAAAACAGCTTCTACAGGCTCTGTTTTATTAATATATTGCATTTTGAATTGGTTTTTGGCTTCCTGTAAAAACACCAGGACGCAGGGTATCCCAAACCGGAACATTTCACCCTATCTGTTATACTAAAGCAGCTTCTACAGGTTCTGTTTTATTAATATATTGCATTTTGAGTTGGTTTTTTGTGCATCCTGTAAAAACACCAGGCCTCATGGGCATCCCAAACCAGCACATTTCACTCTATCTGTTATACTAAATCAGCTTCTAAAGGCTCTGTTTTATTAATATATAGCATTTTGAATTGGTTTTGTGCATCCTGTAAAAACACCAGGCCACATGGGCATCCCAAACCAGCACATTTCACCCTATCTGTTATACTAAATCAGCTTCTAAAGGCTCTGTTTTATTAATATATTGCATTTTAAATTGGTTTTGTGCGTCCTGTAAAAACACCAGGCCGCATGGGCATCCCAAAACAGCACATTTCACCTTATCTGTTATACTAAATCAGCTTCTAAAGGCTCTGTTTTATTAATATATTGCATTTTGAATTGGTTTAGTGCATCCTGTAAAAACACCAGGCCCCATGGGCATCCCAGACCGGCACATTTCACCCTACCTGTTATACTAAATGAGCTTCTAATGGCTCTGTTTTATTAATATATTGCATTTTGAATTGGTTTTGTGCGTCCTTTAAAAACACCAGGCCGCAGGGTATCCCAAACCGGCACATTTCACACTATCTGTTATACTAAAGCAGCTTCTACATGCTCTGTTTTATTAATATATTGCATTTTGAATTGTTTTTTGCGTCCTGTAAAAACACCAGGCCGCAGGGTATCCCAAACCGGCACATTTCATACTATCTGTTATATTAAAGCAGCTTCTACAGGCTCTGTTTTATTAATATATTCCTTTTTGACATTTTTTTTTGCGTCCTGTAAAAACACCAGGCCGCAGGGTATCCCAAACCGCCACATTTCACCCTATCTGTTATACTAAATCAGCTTCTACAGGCTCTGTTTTATTAATATATTGCATTTTGAATTGTTTTTTTGCGTCTTGTAAAAACACCAGCCCGCAGGGTATCCCATATTGCCAATTTTCATAGTATCTGGTGCAGAGAAGCAGTATCTCACTTTATTTAGCTTCTGCTTTTTAAAGTAAAATTTTTTTTATGTGCCTATTGCGCATTTCAAATACATAAAAATGTCAGGCAGACAAGTGCTAGGATGTTCAAAGAGGAGTGGCAAAGGCCAAGATTCAGCAGGCAGAGGTCGCAGCAGACTAGGGGCGAGTGGCAGCAGAAGTTGCGGTGCGAGACCTGATCTGCCAGTATCTGCTAGTGGTGTCTCCACCAGTAACGCATCTGCCGTGGTAGATTGGTTAATGCGGTCATCCACATCATCACAAGTTACATCTGACACCCCCAGTCTAGGGTCGGTAGGTTCCTCTGATACAACCCTGAGTTGGCATGCCCCGAGAGCAGTCCCTGTCCTCCCATTGCCTCTGTCCTACGCCGTTCCCTCCCCCAGCGACGTATCCTATGCTCACTCTTTAGTGAGGAGGACGATCAGATAGAGGACAGTCAGCAGCTACTGCCCAGCCAAGAAATGGAGGTGGTTTCCTTCGCTAGGCAGACAAATAGTGATGTGGAGAGTGGCGTGGGTGTTGTTGCGAGCGTTCCAGCTCCTGCGCCAGACACTGTTGAGGAAACCGAGAACATCAGTGACGTGCAGCCACAACTCGGTGATGATGATAATGATGATGATGAAGCCGATCGCACTTGGGAGCCGGGTGCAGAAGGGGCTTCATCCTCATCATCAGGAGAAGAGGGGCGCAGGTTGCCCCGGAGTCAGCAGCTGAGGCAGCAAGGTGTTAGCAGCATGGTTGGCAGTCAGCATGGGGGCAGAATTGTAAAGCCTGGAGCCAAACGGGGCTGGGGTAGAGCACCTCCTGCGCGGCAGGCTACCTTATCGGGAGGTAGTGGAGCAGGGGTTCCTGGAGTTGTCGACAGTAGCAGTGAATCAGTGCGGGCTGTTGGTGGGAAAAGTTGCTACTCAGCAGTGTGGCAGTTTTTCCTCAAGCATCCGCAGGAGGGTAACATGGCCACATGCAAGATATGTAGGCAGAAGGTGAAGCGTGGCCAGGGCCCAAATGTTGGCACCACGGCCCTGCGTAAACATATGATGCGTCACCATAAAGCGCCTGGGAGAACCAAGGCTCCGAAGAGGTGGTCCAGGCTGTTTCCTCACCAAGTGGCACGCCGCTCCTAATTTCTGCCAGCCAAGGCTCCAGCACCTCAGCCGAAGCAGCTGTGCATCATACCCATCCTCTGCCTGCGCCCACTCATCCTACGGCGCAGAAGCTGAATGTGCTCCTGTCCAAGTTGCTGGTGCTGCAATCGCTCCCTTTTCAGGTGGTGAACTCTGCACCTTTCAGAGAACTGATGGCTTGTGCCGAGCCGAGGTGGAGAGTCCCAAGCCGTCATTTCTTTGCCAAGAAGGCAGTACCAGCGCTGCATACTTTTGTTGAACAGAAGGTGGGCCAGTCCTTGAGCCTGTCGGTGTGTAGCATAGTGCATGGCAGCGCCGACGTCTGGAGTTGTAACTACGGTGAGGGACAGTACATGTCTTTTACGGCCCACTGGGTGAATGTGGTCCCTTTGCAGCAGCAGCAGCAACTTGGACAGGTCACGCCGATTCGGCCTCCGCGCTCCCTGGCCGTTGTGCCTCTGACACCGTCCGACTCGGCCTCCTCATCCTCCGCCATCTCCTCACCCTCCACTGTAAGCTCAAGTCTCAGTGCCCCTCCAGCCTACCATGTGTGCAGGGCACGGAGGTGTCATGCTGTGCTTCACATGGTTTGTCTTGGCGAACGGAGTCACACAGGGGAGGAACTGCTTAAATGTATTCATCAAGAAATCCAAACATGGCTTACTCCAAGAAAACTGAAAATAGGAACCATGGTTACCGACAATGGGAAGAACGTTTTGTCTGCGCTGCGACAAGGAAGGCTGACCCATGAGCCCTGCATGGCTCACGTCTTCAGTCTGGTTGTGAAGCGGTTTCTGAAGTCTTCCCCTCATCTGCAAGACATCCTAACAACTTCAAGGAAACTTTGCATGCACTTCAGCCACTCATACACCGCCAAGCACACCCTTCTTGAGCTACAGCGTCAGAACAGTAGCCCCCAACATAGTCTGATTTGCGATGTTTCCACCCGTTGGAATTCCACCCTGCATATGTTGGACAGACTATACGAACAGAGAAAAGCCATCACGGATTTCTTGATGATCCAAGCGGATAGGGGGACTCCCCTATGTAACTTCAATGTCAACCAGTGGCAGCTCATACGTGACACCTGCCGTTTGCTCAGGCCCTTTGAGGAAGCCACTTTATTTGTGACTTGCCAGGATTACGGGATGAACGATGTGATTCCACTGCTTCATGTACTACAGCACATGTTGGAAACCATGGCTGGTCAGGGCACTGGAGACATGGCGTCTACATCTTACAGCCACATGAACCCCGTTGGAGCTGAACTGGAGGAGGAGGAGGAAGAGGAGGAGGAGTGGCACAGTGCACAGTTTAGGCTTGGCGAAATGGCTGGTTTATCTAGTCAGCGGACAGGAGAGGAGGAGCAGGAGCAGCTAGAGGAGCTAGAGGGTTGTCAGGAAAGCGAGACAGAGCACCCAGACACACCGTGGCAGTATGCAGTGGAGATGGAAACAGGTAGTCCCTCCGAGTCACTTGCGCAAATGGCAGGAAGCATGCTCACGTGCTTGCGTAGTGACCCCAGAATTGTTTCCATTTGTCAGCGGGATGACTTCTGGCTCTCCACCTTATTGGACCCTCGCTTCTGGCACAAAATGGGGGCATTTTTTAAACCCGCCAAGAGGGAGGACAAACTGACCTACTACAAAGACATTCTACGTAGTCAGTTGGCAGATGCCTATCTGCGCCATGGTCCATACTCTTGCAGGTCTGACTCGGGGGGACCTCTGCGCTCACCTTCCACTGCCATGGCTGCTGGGGGGGTTGGCAGGAGCAGCAGCAGCTATGTTTGGGCTCCTGCTGCTGCTGCTTGCAACTCCCGGGTGTCATTCAACCAATTTTTGGGCTCCTGCTGCCAACTCCAATGTGTCTTTCAGGCTATGTTTGGGCTGCTGCTTCTGCTGCTGCTGCTTGCAGCTCCAGGGTGTCATTCAGCCAATTTTTGGGCTCCAGCTGCCAACTCCAGTGTCTCTTTCAAGCTATGTGTGGGCTGCTTCTGCTTGCAACTCCATTCAGCCAATTTTTGGGCTCCTGCTGCCAACTCCAGTGTCTCTTTCAAGCAAAATTTGGGCACCTGCTGCTGCTGCTGCTTGCAACTCCATGGTGTCATTTAGACAATTCTTGGGCTCCTGCTGCCAACTCCAGTGTCTCTTTCAAGCTATGTATGGGCTGCTGCTGTTGCTTGCTACTCCAGGGTCTCATTCAGCCAATTTTTGGGCTCCTGCTGCCAACTCCAGTGTCTCTTTCAAGCTATGTTTGGGCTCCTGCTGCTGCTGCTTGCAACTACAGGGTGTCATTCAGACAATTTTTGGGCTCCTGCTGCCAACTCCAGTGTCTCTTTCAAGCGATGTTTGGGCTCCTGCTGCTGCTTGCCACTCCAGGGTGTCATTCAGCCAATTTTTGGGCTCCTGCTGCCAACTCCAGTGTCTCTTTCAAGCTATGTTTGGGCTCCTGCTGCTGCTGCTTGCAACTACAGGGTGTCATTCAGACAATTTTTGGGCTCCTGCTGCCAACTCCAGTGTCTCTTTCAGCCAATGTTTGGGCTCCTGCTGCTGCTGCTTGCAACTCCAGGGTGTCATTCAGACAATTTTTGGGCTCCTGCTGCCAACTCCAGTGTCTCTTTCAAGCTATGTTTGGGCTCCTGCTGCTGCTGCTTGCAACTCCAGGGTGTCATTCAGACAATTTTTGGGCTCCTGCTGTCAACTCCAGTGTCTCTTTCAAGCTATGTATGGGCTGCTGCTGTTGCTTGCAATTCCAGGGTGTCATTCAGACAATTTTTGGGCTCCTGCTGCCAACTCCAGTGTCTCTTTCAAGCTATGTTTGGGCTCCTGCTGCTGCTGCTGCTTGCAACTCCAGGGTGTCATTCAGCCAATTTTTGTGCTCCTGCTGCCAGCTCCAGTGTCTCTTTCAAGCTATGTTTGGGCTGCTGCTGCTGCTTGCAACTCCAGGGTGTCATTCAGCCAATTTTTGGGCTCCTGCTGCCAACTCCAGTGTCTCTTTCAGCCAATGTTTGGGCTCCTGCTGCTGCTTGCAACTCCAGGGTGTCATTCAGCCAATTTTTGGGCTCCTGCTGCCAACTCCAGTGTCTCTTTCAAGCTATGTTTGGGCTGCTGCTGCTGCTTGCAACTCCAGGGTGTCAGTCAGACAATTTTTGGGCTCCTGCTGCCAACTCCAGTGTCTTTCTCAAGCTATGTTTGGGCTCCTGCTGCTGCTGCTTGCAACTCCAGGGTGTAATTCAGCCAATTTTTGGGCTCCTGCTGCCAACTCCAGTGTCTCTTTCAGCCAATGTTTGGGCTCCTGCTGCTGCTTGCAACTCCAGGGTGTCATTCAGCCAATTTTTGGGCTCCTGCTGCCAACTCCAGTGTGTGTTTTAAGCTAGGTTTGGGCTGCTGCTGCTGCTGCTTGCAACTCCAGGGTGTCATTCAGCCAATTTTTGGGCTCCTGCTGCCAACTCCAGTGTGTCTTTCAAGCTATGTTTGGGCTCCTGATGCTGCTGCTTGCAACTCCAGGGTGTCATTCAGCCAATTTTTGGGCTCCTGCTGCCAACTCCAGTGTCTCTTTCAAGCTATGTTTGGGCTCCTGCTGCTGCTTGCAACTCCGGGGTGTCATTCAGACAATTTTTGGGCTCCTGCTGCCAACTCCAGTGTCTCTTTCAAGCTATGTATGGGCTGCTGCTGTTGCTTGCAACTCCAGGGTGTCATTCAGATAATTTTTGGGCTCCTGCTGCCATCTCCAGTGTCTCTTTCAAGCTATGTATAGGCTGCTGCTGTTGCTCGCTACTCCAGGGTGTCATTCAGACAATTTTTGGGCTCCTGCTGCCAACTCCAGTTTCTCTTTCAAGCTATGTTTGGGCTCCTGCTGCTGCTGCTTGCAACTCCAGGGTGTCATTCAGCCAATTTTTGTGCTCCTCCTGCCAACTCCAGTGTCTCTTTCAAGCTATGTTTGGGCTGCTGCTTGCAACTCCAGAGTGTCATTCAGCCAATTTTTGGGCTCCTGCTGCCAACTCCAGTGTCTCTTTCAAGCTATGTTTGGGCTCCTGCTGCTGCTTGCAACTCCAGGGTGTCATTCAGACAATATTTGGGCTCCTGCTGCCAACTCCAGTGTCTCTTTCAAGCTATGTTTGGGCTGCTGCTGTTGCTTGCAACTCCAGGGTGTCATTCAGATAATTTTTGGGCTCCTGCTGCCAACTCCAGTGTCTCTTTCAAGCTATGTATAGGCTGCTGCTGTTGCTTGCTACTCCAGGGTGTCATTCAGACAATTTTTGGGCTCCTGCTGCCAACTCCAGTGTCTCTTTCAAGCTATGTTTGGGCTCCTGCTGCTGCTTGCAACTCCAGGGTGTCATTCAGATAATTTTTGGGCTCCTGCTGCCAACTCCAGTGTCTCTTTCAAGCTATGTTTGGGCTGCTGCTGTTGCTTGCAACTCCAGGGTGTCATTCAGATAATTTTTGGGCTCCTGCTGCCAACTCCAGTGTCTCTTTCAAGCTATGTATAGGCTGCTGCTGTTGCTTGCTACTCCAGGGTGTCATTCAGACAATTTTTGGGCTCCTGCTGCCAACTCCAGTGTCTCTTTCAAGCTATGTTTGGGCTCCTGCTGCTGCTTGCAACTCCAGGGTGTCATTCAGATAATTTTTGGGCTCCTGCTGCCAACTCCAGTGTCTCTTTCAAGCTATGTATAGGCTGCTGCTGTTGCTTGCTACTCCAGGGTGTCATTCAGACAATTTTTGGGCTCCTGCTGCCAACTCCAGTGTCTCTTTCAAGCTATGTTTGGGCTCCTGCTGCTGCTGCTTGCAACTCCAGGGTGTCATTCAGCCAATTTTTGTGCTCCTGCTGCCAACTCCAGTGTCTCTTTCAAGCTATGTTTGGGCTGCTGCTTGCAACTCCAGAGTGTCATTCAGCCAATTTTTGGGCTCCTGCTGCCAACTCCAGTGTCTCTTTCAAGCTATGTTTGGGCTCCTGCTCCAGCGTGCAACTCCAGGGTGTCATTCAGACAATTTTTGGGCTCCTGCTGCCAACTCCAGTGTCTCTTTCAAGCTATGTTTGGGCTGCTGCTGTTGCTTGCAACTCCAGGGTGTCATTCAGATAATTTTTGGGCTCCTGCTGCCAACTCCAGTGTCTCTTTCAAGCTATGTATAGGCTGCTGCTGTTGCTTGCTACTCCAGGGTGTCATTCAGACAATTTTTGGGCTCCTGCTGCCAACTCCAGTGTCTCTTTCAAGCTATGTTTGGGCTCCTGCTGCTGCTTGCAACTCCAGGGTGTCATTCAGATAATTTTTGGGCTCCTGCTGCCAACTCCAGTGTCTCTTTCAAGCTATGTTTGGGCTGCTGCTGTTGCTTGCAACTCCAGGGTGTCATTCAGATAATTTTTGGGCTCCTGCTGCCAACTCCAGTGTCTCTTTCAAGCTATGTATAGGCTGCTGCTGTTGCTTGCTACTCCAGGGTGTCATTCAGACAATTTTTGGGCTCCTGCTGCCAACTCCAGTGTCTCTTTCAAGCTATGTTTGGGCTCCTGCTGCTGCTTGCAACTCCAGGGTGTCATTCAGATAATTTTTGGGCTCCTGCTGCCAACTCCAGTGTCTCTTTCAAGCTATGTATAGGCTGCTGCTGTTGCTTGCTACTCCAGGGTGTCATTCAGACAATTTTTGGGCTCCTGCTGCCAACTCCAGTGTCTCTTTCAAGCTATGTTTGGGCTCCTGCTGCTGCTTGCAACTCCAGGGTGTCATTCAGCCAATTTTTGGGCTCCTGCTGCCAACTCCAGTGTCTCTTTCAGCCAATGTTTGGGCTCCTGCTGCTGCTGCTTGCAACTCCAGGGTGTCATTCATCCAGTTTTTGGGCTCCTGCTGCCAACTCCAGTGTCTCTTTCAAGCTATGTTTGGGCTCCTGCTGCTGCTTGCAACTCCAGGGTGTCATTCAGACAATTTTTGGGCTCCTACTGCCAACTCCAGTGTCTCTTTCAAGCTATGTATGGGCTGCTGCTGTTGCTTGCAACTCCAGGGTGTCATTCAGACAATTTTTGGGTTCCTGCTGCCAACTCCAGTGTCTCTTTCAAGCTATGTTTGGGCTCCTGCTGCTGCTTGCAACTCCAGGGTGTCATTCAGCCAATGTTTGTGCTCCTGCTGCCAACTCCAGTGTCTCTTTCAAGCTATGTTTGGGCTGCTGCTGCTTGCAACTCCAGAGTGTCATTTAGCCAATTTTTGGGCTCCTGCTGCCAACTCCAGTGTCTCTTTCAGCCAATGTTTGGGCTCCTGCTGCTGCTTGCAACTCCAGGGTGTCATTCAGCCAATTTTTGGGCTCCTGCTGCCAACTCCCGTGTCTCTTTCAAGCTATGTTTGGTCTGCTGCTGCTGCTTGCAACTCCAGGGTGTCATTCAGACAATTTTTGGGCTCCTGCTGTTAACTCCAGTGTCTCTCTCAAGCTATGTTTGGGCTCCTGCTGCTGCTGCTTGCAACTCCAGGGTGTAATTCAGCCAATTTTTGGGCTCCTGCTGCCAATTCCAGTGTCTCTTTCAGCCAATGTTTGGGCTCCTGCTGCTTCTTGCATCTCCAGGGTGTCATTCAGCCAATTTTTGGGCTCCTGCTGCCAACTCCAGTGTGTGTTTCAAGCTAGGTTTTGGCTGCTGCTGCTGCTGCTTGCAACTCCAGGGTGTCATTAAGACAAATTTTGGGCTCCTGCTGCCAACTCCAGTGTGTCTTTCAAGCTATGTTTGGGCTCCTGCTGCTGCTTGCAACTCCAGGGTGTCATTCATCCAATTTTTGGGCTCCTGCTGCCAACTCCAGTGTCTCTTTCAAGCTATGTTTGGGCTCCTGCTGCTGCTGCTTGCAACTCCAGGGTGTCATTCAGACAATTTTTGGGCTCCTGCTGCCAACTCCAGTGTCTCTTTCAAGCTATTTATGGGCTGCTGTTGTTGCTTGCAACTCCAGGGTGTCATTCAGACAATTTTTGGGCTCCTGCTGCCAACTCCAGTTTCTCTTTCAAGCTATGTTCGGGCTCCTGCTGCTGCTGCTTGCAACTCCAGGGTGTCATTCAGCCAATTTTTGTGCTGCTGCTGCCAACTCCAGTGTTTCTTTTAGACAATCTTTGGGCTCCTGCTGCTGCTGCTGCTTGCAGCTCCAGTGTGTCATTCAGCCAATTTTTGGGCTCCTGCTGCCAACTCCAGTGTCCCTTTCAAGCTATGTTTGTTCTCCTGCTGCTGCTGCTTGCAACTCCAGGGTGTCATTCAGGCAATTTTTGGGCTCCTGCTGCCAACTCCAGTGTCTCTTTCATGCTATGTATGGGCTGCTGCTGCTGCTTGCAACTCCAGGGTGTCATTCAGCCAATTTTTGGGCTCCTGCTGCCAACTCCAGTGTCTCTTTCAAGCTATGTTTGGGCTCCTGCTGCTGCTGCTTGCAACTCCAGGGTGTCATTCAGCCAATTTTTGGGCTCTTGCTGCTGCCAACTCCAGGGTGTGTTTTTCAGGCAATATAGGGGCCCCTCATAGTGATGCCACCTCAACTCTCTGCAATTTTCCCGCTCTGCGATTCTAATAGCGATGCCCATGATCTGCATGTCATAATTATTTACAGTATTTTTTCACTAACCCAGCACGCATCCTATGCATGTTACAGCAAGGCAGAATTGTTTACAACCCTATTGAGGCTCTAGGAAGCTCAGAAATAGCCGTTTTTAATAGCGATTCATCGCGAATAAATTCGGACCGAAACAAATTTTGTCTGAAAATTCAGCGAATCAGCCGAATCAAATTTTTCGCTCATCCCTACTCCTAATGCTGCTGGCAACTCCAATGTGTCTTTCAGGCAATATATGGGCTCTCTATGCTGCTGCCAAATTCAGGGTGTATTTTTCTGGCAATATATGGGCTCCTAGTGCTGCTGGCAACTCCAATGTGTCTTTCAGGCAATATATGGGCTCCCTATGCTGCTGCCAACTCCAATGTGTCTTTCAGGCAATATATGGGCTCCCTATGCTGCTGCCAACTCCAGGGCGTGTCTTTCAGGCAATATATGGGCTCCTAATGCTGCTGCCAACTCCAATGTGTCTTTCAGGCAATATATGGGCTTCCTATGCGGCTGCCAAATTCAGGTTGTATTTTTCTGGCAATATATTGGCTCCCTATGCTGCTGCCAACTCCAGGGTGGGTTTTTCAGGCAATATATGGGCTCCTAATGCTGCTGCCAACTCCACTGTGTCTTTCAGGCAATATATGGGCTTCCTATGCTGCTGCCAAATTCAGGTTGTATTTTTCTGGCAATATATTGGCTCCCTATGCTGCTGCCAACTCCAGGGTGTGCTTTTCAGGCAATATATGGGTTCCTAATGCTGGTGCCAACTCCAATGTGTCTTTCAGGCAATATATGGGCTTCCTATGCGGCTGCCAAATTCAGGTTGTATTTTTCTGGCAATATATTGGCTCCCTATGCTGCTGCCAACTCCAGGGTGGGTTTTTCAGGCAATATATGGGCTCCTAATGCTGCTGCCAACTCCAATGTGTCTTTCAGGCAATATATGGGCTTCCTATGCTGCTGCCAAATTCAGGTTGTATTTTTCTGGCAATATATTGGCTCCCTATGCTGCTGCCAACTCCAGGGTGGGTTTTTCAGGCAATATATGGGCTCCCTATGCTGCTGCCAACTCCACTGTGTGTCTTTCAGGCAATATATGGGCTCCTTATGCTGCTGCCAACTCCAATGTGTTTTTCAGGCAATATATGGGCTCCTAATACTGCTGCCAAATTCAGGGTGTGTTTTTCAGGCAATATATGCGCTCCCTATGCTGCTGCCAAATTCAGGGTGTGTTTTTCAGGCAATATATGGGCTCATCATGCTGATGCCATCTCAAGGCTCTCTAATTGTGCCGCTCTGCGACAGCGAATCTAATAGCGACGCCTCTGATCTGCATGTCATACTTCTTTACAATATTATTTCACTAACCCAGCAAGTGAAACGTTCTGCAACCCTATGGAGGCTCTCGGAAGCCCAGAAAAAGCCGTTTTTAATAGCGATTTGTCGCGAATAAATTCGGACCGAAACAAATTTTCCGGGAAAATTCGGCGAATCGGCCGTATCGAATTTTTCAAAAGTTCGCCCATCTCTAGTGGCAGGGCAAGGAGGTCATTTTTAAGTGAAGTACCTCTTTAACGTGTAATTTCCTTAGAAAACTGATACAGTATATACCCGGGTTGAAAAGGTTTTAACTCTTGACTTTAAATACTACAATTAAAGTAAAGTTTGATGAATGTATAAACCAGGATATGGGTACAATAATGCCCCTGTGAAATTTCTTAGCAAGTCCCCACCTTGAATATATATGGAAGATTTAAGACCATGCAAAGGAAAGCACCTTGTTTGGGATTCAATTCCCTGATTCGATCTTAAGAAATATTTCTACCTGAATAATTTAATTCTGAATCAAAAGTGTCTACATGTAAGATAGTAATAGATAGTAGTCCCAAAAACCTATTCAGCAAAAATTTGTTTGAAACAAATACCTAAAGTTTTGGATTTGGTTCAGCTCTTAAATTTGGGGAATTACAAAACAAATTTGATCTGTGCCAAATCAAATAGCTGTTCTCTAACAGGAAAACACCCAGATTATGAAATTGGATGGGAGCTCCCTCTTACACTGAGGGTTTTCTGGGGCCTGATTTATGCAATTGGCAGCGCATGTCCATGGAACGCCACATACAATTCGCCCCAGAAACATACGCTCGTGCGGGTTTTGTGCGCCACACAACTCTGCGCATCCAAAGGTCTTGTAGCGAATGGCCTTGTTTTTGAAATGGTGCATGTGTTTCAGAAATCTGTGTTAGACTCATCAACGTACATGGAGTTGTGCACGCGTGCTGCAGTTGTGCAACAAAATTCGAAGGCACATTTAAGGTTGGCTTATGTGCATGTACATTGAAGGCACCATGTCCATTTGGCAATGGCTGAGCTAGTCCGTGAGGTCAGCGCATTACACAATACAAGCATATTGTAAACCGTTCATAAATCAGGCCCCTATTTTCCTTGAGGTCCAGACCAAACATGTGGCTCATGTTAACTTCAGCTTCCTATATAGTTGGCCAAAAAGCATCCAGGCCCCAGTATTTAGACCCCCACATTGATAAAGTAAATAAAAAAAAACTAAGGACAGATGGGTCCTCCTTTATGATCAGACCCCATACCTAGGTCCTGGCTGTCCTGTCCTGATGGTGCCCCTACTTATATGCTATAATTGACAGAAAAGGACATAGGATATAAAACACTGAAACTCACAGAAATGTATTATGTGACACTTGAAGCAATCGTGGGGAATTTAGTTTACACCAATGTTTTTATTTCTAAAGTTTTGTGAGGCATATTATAATACTCAGGTAAAGGTTGTTTAATTGGTTCTAAAAGTCTTGAGCTATGAATAATTTTATGTTAAAAATACTTGATATGCAATAACTACCAAATAACTGGCTGATGGCATAACAATTCATTTTATATTGAGAAAGGAACAACAACCCAACCTCTCTCCTGTTAGGTCCATAGTTGTTCCCTAAGCTTTGCCTGCTATCTAGTATGGACTCATTAATGCTGTGCCGATATTTATTTCCTGTGTGTCATCTCTTCATCAGGAGAGGACAATGTACATACTTTCTTATTTAGTAAAGCTCAACAAGCTCAAATATATACAGACAGACCTAAATCAACAGTAAAAGTGTCTTATGTCCCTAAGAATTGTTGGAATTATTTCTAGTCTTCTTTTACAAAGCCAGACTGTAGCTTTATATCTGTCTATATGAGACTCGGATTGTGAAGAAGGTGAGTGTCTCTTTTCTTCTACTTGTGTAATAAAATTACTAGGCAGAAAAACATTCTATCATAAAAGAACATTCATGTTTTTGCTTTATGTTTGTATTGCAGGACACAAAGGAGCACTGAAATGATAGACAAACAAATAATAAGGAGCTATTACCCCTGCAGACACAGGATTTTATTTGCCCCACATAGTGATGCAAGGGGTACAAATATGTCCAAATCTCAGGGTGAAAAACTGGCCATTCATAAAAAAAAAATCAAGGCTACAAAAGAGGGTTCAGAATTTAGCTTTAACAACTTTATTAAATGGCAGACAATTCAGCAGACAATGGCCCATTATCTAGGGCTACAACTGGCAATAGCCTTGATTCAGAGCCGCTTTCACATGCACTTTCGCATGTGTCTGTGTATTTTTTGAAAGTTTTTACATGCTTTTTCGGCTTGTACGTTACTTTTTCCATGCGAATATGCGTTTACGCTAACGCGTATACGCGCTTTCGAAAAACGTATGTTTATCAGCAATTTGACGTTATTTCGGCCAACTTACGTGATTGGTATGGGCTGGTGGGTGATTCAAAGCCTTGATTGCCGATGACAAACCACTCAATAAAACAGGTTTGCTTCTGCTCAACTTACGGGGTCATTTTGTAGGTGAAAGCAAGCTGTTAACATGTTTGAGGAGGACGTGGAGGAGTATGAGCGCCTGCAGCTGAACTACTTGCTGTGCATCGCCATGGCAGAAGCCAGATCAAACCGCGCACGCATGGACATCGATTGCATGCATGACGTTGAGCTGTTCGAGCTCACCCGCCTTAACCGCGTTTCCCTCCATAATTTGTATAGTGAGCTGCGGCCATGGTTAGCCTGCACCACAAGGAAGGGGCATGCAATTGCCAGTATGACCAAGATGCTTGGCTGCCTGCAATGTTTGGCGAACGACTCGTTCCAGAGGCTGGGTGCCCTCTCCGTGGGGATCTCCCAGCCTACTCTGAGCCGCACACTAAAAAAGTTTTTTTCATCTATTTCTCAGACAACATAGTAGCCTGGAACGCGGTTAAGTTGGGCTTTTATAATATAGCTGACATGCCCAACGTCATGGGTGCGATCGATTGCACACATGTTGCGTTAGTTCCGCCCGCCGATGAGGAATATCTTTTTAGGTTTGTATTTTAGGTCCACATTATGACTTTTTAAAACGATTTGTTTATCGTTATATTCAAAGTTATATGTAAAGCAGTCATTTTCATGCATACCTTAACTAATAATTATCATGTATGTCTGGAAGACCTTATTTCATGCATACCTTAACTAATAATTATCATGTATGTCTGGAAGACCTTATTTCATGCATGCCTTAACTAATAATTATCATGTATGTCTGGAAGACCCTATACCTATACCAGATTACGCCCCTGAGGTGCATGGCAAAGGTGGGTGTTGTCACACTGACATTATGAAACCAATGTTGGCTTGACATAATCTGACAGTACAAGTAAACATATTTTACCTTCCTCTACAGCCTCAGATCCTGGTCAGTGGCAGGCCCCAGGGGGAATGCTGGTCTCCCAAGCAGAGGTCACCTACCAGCCTGGTAAGTTTTGTGTCTACTTATTTAATTACATAGAACATAGCTTCGTTCACAGGTCTTTACAAAGTTTGCCCTAATCCCTTAGCATAATGACCTATGGCCTGATCCGTAGCCTAAAAAACAAACACCAGAAGAAATCAAGAAGGAAACAGAAAATAACAAGAACATGAAGAACATTAGGTAAGCATGAAGGACGGGAGAACATCTAAAGTGGAACCGCGAGTGAGTTAAGGTAAGCATGAAGGATGGGAGAACATCTAAAGCGGAACCGCGAGTGAGTTAAGGTAAGCATGAAGGATGGGAGAACATTAAAACAGGAACCGCGAGTGAGTTAAGGTAAGCATGAAGGACGGGAGAACATTAAAACAGGAACCGCGAGTGAGTTAAGGTAAGTATGGAAGCAGAAGTGAGTGAGAGAATAGTTGAGACGGGGACATGATTGAGGGTAATAGCTGTGTGCATGCGTACATAGCAGATTCCCTTAAAAAATGCCGCTTGGACATATTTTGGGAGGAAGATGCATGCAGAATCTAACGGGACACGGTAAATTTTCATGGAAAACTACGTTCTAAAACGCTTAAAAACTGTAAAAAACAAGGATTACGGGGTAACGTATACCTTAGCCTTGTCCTGTAGAGAACGCAACGAGAGGCAGAAAATGCCATCCTCGTTGGCGTACGCAGCTACGAACAGTAAACGGAAGGCTTGCTATGGAGGCTCTGAATCATGCATAAGCTTACACGCACACGGGAAAAACTTGTATTATACAAAAAATGACCCATATACGACACGGTTTTGAGGAGGCTGTCAATCAGGCCTAATGTCCTAATTTTTTTCCATTTTTAATCAGAAACTGTTTTTGCTAAGATATACATTTTAATGTTTCACTTTCTCTTTGAGAGAGAGGGAGAGAGAGAGAGAGAGTGAGAGTGAGAGAGTGGCCATCCAGAGCAGGGCGAATCTAATGCTGTGCTTGTACACAAGCTGAGAGGGATCTGGGTGGGTGGGTTGGTCATAGGAGACAGCAGAGGCCAGGGTGAGGGGAATAAAATCAAACACTGGGGTTCATTCAGAGCCTGGTAAGAAAACTCACTCTTTTTAGTAGAGAAAATTTCCATTCACTTTAATTGTCTACCTTGTGGTTGATTCAGATCCAAGTGAAAATTTGCACATGGTAGACAATGAATGTGTGAGTTTTCTTACCAGGCTCTGAATCGATCCCACTGTAAATCCTATTCCAAGCTGCATTTAAAGCAGACCAACAGTCAAAAATTAATTAAACTAGATCAAAACAACAAACAGTACTCACATGGATACCTCCCCAGGGCAATTTAGATTGCTGCAGAGAAACATTAAACATTTACCTGTTTCTAACTCCTGCTGTAGTAAATTTTAGAAACAAAAATGGTTGCTACCTTTCTTTTCCAACTGTGCAAAGCTGTTGGTCCTGTTTAAGGACCCAAGACAGCTAAATAACATTAAATTAAACCGGACCAACAGCCTGGCACAGCTGGAAAAGAAAGGTACAGGCCAGTTTGGAGCTTCCTCTCCTAGCATCTGAGCCATGCTGCTGCCTGAATTCAAATGACATAACTGACCATGCACAGTAACAGGAAGCCCAGCAGTGCTTCCTGTAAATGTATGAGCCGGCATTTTGTTTCTAAAATTTACTACAGCAGGAGTTAAAAAAAGGTAAATGAATTTTTATGTGCAGCGATCTAAATTGCCCTGGGGTGGGATGCATATGAGCACTGTTTGTTGTGTTGGTCTGGTTTGTCATTTTTGACTGTTGGTCCACTTTTAGAGCTGAGGAGACTGTAAGTTTTATTAACCCCTTGCATAAATAGTAGAGATGAGCGAACTTTTGAAAAATTCGATTCGACTGATTCGCCGAATTTTCCGACAAAAATCGTTTCGACCCGAATAAATTCGCGACGAATCGCTATTAAAAACGGCTATTTCTGAGCCTCCTAGAGCCTCAATAGGGTTGTAAACCATTCTGCCTTGCTGTAACACGCACAGGATGCGTGCTGGGTTAGTTAAATAATACTTTGAAGAAATATCACATGCAGATCAGAGGTATCGCTAATAGAATCGCAGAGCGGCACAATTGAATTCAAGAGAGTTGAAGTGGCATCACTATGAGGGGCAGGAGCCCAAACATTGCTTTAAAGAGACACTGGAGTTGGCTTCAGGAGCCCAAAAATTGGATGAATCACACCCTGGAGTTGGCAGCAGCAGCAGCAGCAGGAGCCCAAAAATTGGATGAATCACACCCTGGAGTTGGCAGCAGCAGCAGCAGGAGCCCAAATATTACTTTAAAGAGACCCTGGGGTTGGCTTCAGGAGCCCAAAAATTGGATGAATCACACCCTGGAGTTGGCAGCAGCAGCAGCAGGAGCCCAAATATTACTTTAAAGAGACACTGGAGTTGGCTTCAGTAGCCCAAAAATTGGATGAATCACACCCTGGAGTTGGCAGCAGCAGCAGGAGCCCAAATATTACTTTAAAGAGACCCTGGGGTTGGCCTCAGGAGCCCAAAAATTGGATGAATCACACCCTGGAGTTGGCAGCAGCAGGAGCCCAAACATTACTTTAAAGAGACCCTGGGGTTGGCCTCAGGAGCCCAAAAATTGGATGAATCACACCCTGGAGTTGGCAGCAGCAGCAGCAGGAGCCCAAATATTACTTTAAAGAGACACTGGAGTTGGCTTCAGTAGCCCAAAAATTGGATGAATCACACCCTGGAGTTGGCAGCAGCAGCAGGAGCCCAAATATTACTTTAAAGAGACCCTGGGGTTGGCCTCAGGAGCCCAAAAATTGGATGAATCACACCCTGGAGTTGGCAGCAGCAGGAGCCCAAACATTACTTTAAAGAGACCCTGGGGTTGGCCTCAGGAGCCCAAAAATTGGATGAATCACACCCTGGAGTTGGCAGAAGTTGGCAGTAGCAGCAGCAGGAGCCCAAACATTACTTTAAACAGACCCTGGGGTTGGCCTCAGGAGCCCAAAAATTGGATGAATCACATCCTGGAGTTGGCAGCAGCAGCAGCAGGAGCCCAAATATTACTTTAAAGAGACACTGGGGTTGGCTTCAGGAGCCCAAAAATTGGATGAATCACACCCTGGAGTTGCAAGCAGCAGCAGGAGCCCAAACATTACTTTAAACAGACCCTGGGGTTGGCCTCAGGAGCCCAAAAATTGGATGAATCACACCCTGGAGTTGGCAGCAGCAGGAGCCCAAACATTACTTTAAAGAGACCCTGGGGTTGGCCTCAGGAGCCCAAAAATTGGATGAATCACACCCTGGAGTTGGCAGCAGCAGCAGCAGGAGCCCAAATATTACTTTAAACAGACCCTGGGGTTGGCCTCAGGAGCCCAAAAATTGGATGAATCACACCCTGGAGTTGCAAGCAGCAGCAGGAGCCCAAACATTACTTTAAAGAGACCCTGGGGTTGGCCTCAGGAGCCCAAAAATTGGATGAATCACACCCTGGAGTTGGCAGCAGCAGCAGCAGGAGCCCAAACATTACTTTAAACAGACCCTGGGGTTGGCCTCAGGAGCCCAAAAATTGGATGAATCACACCCTGGAGTTGGCAGCAGCAGCAGCAGGAGCCCAAATATTACTTTAAAGAGACACTGGGGTTGGCTTCAGGAGCCCAAAAATTGGATGAATCACACCCTGGAGTTGGCAGCAGCAGCAGCAGGAGCCCAAATATTACTTTAAAGAGACACTGGAGTTGGCTTCAGTAGCCCAAAAATTGGATGAATCACACCCTGGAGTTGGCAG
Organism: Gastrophryne carolinensis; assembly: GCA_027917425.1. Classification (NCBI taxonomy): domain Eukaryota; kingdom Metazoa; phylum Chordata; class Amphibia; order Anura; family Microhylidae; genus Gastrophryne; species Gastrophryne carolinensis. The sequence continues at coordinate 122,314,638 of CM051236.1, forward strand.
CAGCAGCAGCAGGAGCCCAAACATTACTTTAAACAGACCCTGGGGTTGGCCTCAGGAGCCCAAAAATTGGATGAATCACACCCTGGAGTTGGCAGCAGCAGCAGCAGGAGCCCAAACATTACTTTAAACAGACCCTGGGGTTGGCCTCAGGAGCCCAAAAATTGGATGAATCACACCCTGGAGTTGGCAGCAGCAGCAGCAGGAGCCCAAACATTACTTTAAACAGACCCTGGGGTTGGCCTCAGGAGCCCAAAAATTGGATGAATCACACCCTGGAGTTGGCAGCAGCAGCAGCAGGAGCCCAAATATTACTTTAAAGAGACACTGGGGTTGGCTTCAGGAGCCCAAAAATTGGATGAATCACACCCTGGAGTTGGCAGCAGCAGCAGCAGGAGCCCAAATATTACTTTAAAGAGACACTGGAGTTGGCTTCAGTAGCCCAAAAATTGGATGAATCACACCCTGGAGTTGGCAGCAGCAGCAGCAGGAGCTCAAACATTACTTTAAACAGACCCTGGGGTTGGCCTCAGGAGCCCAAAAATTGGATGAATCACACCCTGGAGTTGGCAGCAGCAGCAGCAGGAGCCCAAACATTACTTTAAACAGACCCTGGGGTTGGCCTCAGGAGCCCAAAAATTGGATGAATCACACCCTGGAGTTGGCAGCAGCAGCAGCAGGAGCCCAAATATTACTTTAAAGAGACACTGGGGTTGGCTTCAGGAGCCCAAAAATTGGATGAATCACACCCTGGAGTTGGCAGCAGCAGCAGCAGGAGCCCAAATATTACTTTAAAGAGACACTGGAGTTGGCTTCAGTAGCCCAAAAATTGGATGAATCACACCCTGGAGTTGGCAGCAGCAGCAGCAGGAGCCCAAACATTACTTTAAACAGACCCTGGGGTTGGCCTCAGGAGCCCAAAAATTGGATGAATCACACCCTGGAGTTGGCAGCAGCAGCAGCAGGAGCCCAAACATTACTTTAAACAGACCCTGGGGTTGGCCTCAGGAGCCCAAAAATTGGATGAATCACACCCTGGAGTTGGCAGCAGCAGCAGCAGGAGCCCAAATATTACTTTAAAGAGACACTGGGGTTGGCTTCAGGAGCCCAAAAATTGGATGAATCACACCCTGGAGTTGGCAGCAGCAGCAGCAGGAGCCCAAATATTACTTTAAAGAGACACTGGAGTTGGCTTCAGTAGCCCAAAAATTGGATGAATCACACCCTGGAGTTGGCAGCAGCAGCAGCAGGAGCCCAAACATTACTTTAAACAGACCCTGGGGTTGGCCTCAGGAGCCCAAAAATTGGATGAATCACACCCTGGAGTTGGCAGCAGCAGCAGCAGGAGCCCAAACATTACTTTAAACAGACCCTGGGGTTGGCCTCAGGAGCCCAAAAATTGGATGAATCACACCCTGTGGAGAGTCATGTGGAGAAAAAGTAGCTTAGTTAGTAATATCTACATAAAATTATGAATAAACAAATGCAAAAGTTTGCCAAAGTGAAGTTTTGTTTGAGGGTGTGTTTCCACCTTTTAATTAAATCAGAAACAAGAAGGTATCATTGCCTCTGACTAATTAGCCCTCAAAAATTCTTGGAATTTTTAATCTGGAATCATGTCTGATCCGTCTTATCCGAAGAATATTAATAAAAAGTAAGAGTAACGTAAAGGATTTTTTATCAATACTTACTTGTGGTCCGATGCGGAGGAATGTCTGTAACTGGAGAGCAGCGCCTTAAATCTGTTTTGCACGATCCATCTTTCTTGGTCTGGCCCCGTCATCAATCTACTGGAATACATCAGGCATTGTTGGGAGGAAAGCTTGGCTGATCCATGCGCCATTCATTTCCACGCAGGGCAGTCTCTGGAAAAAAAAAAGTCTGTATAAACCAGGGTCTTTTTCATATAAAAACAAATGGTTATTCTTGCTTTTCAACCATATGTTCCACAGCTTTACCAGTCATTGTGTCAGCCAATGAAGCAACTTTGTCTCGAAGTGCTGCGAAAGCAGTCCACTGCATCACAAGTGGCATCTGACACCCCCAGTCAACTGTCTGTCTGTTATGCTTTGGGTTCAGCTCCACTATCCATTGATCTGATATCCAAGATCTGATAATCATAAAATTCAGCAGCTACTGCCCAGCCAAGAAGTGGAGGAGACACTCGCCTCTTCTTCCACTATCCGGCAATTAGTGATGAGGAGAGTGTCGTGGGAGGAGGTGTTGCAAGCCGAGGTAGTGGAAGAGGGTCCCTGGAGTCTGCGGCGGTGGCGGCGGCAGCAGCAGCGAATTATTGCGGACTGTTGGTAGGAAAAATCAGCTACTCAGCGATGTGGCAGTGTTCCATGCAGCATCCTGTGGAGAAAAAGTAGGTTAGTTAGTGTATATACATAAAATTATGAATAGACAAATGCAATAGTATTGCGAAAGTGAAGTTTTGTTTGAGGGTGTGTTTCCACCTTGCAATTAAATCAGAAACAACTAGCTATCATTTGCCTCTGAATAATTAGCCCTCAAAAATTCTTGGAATTTTTAATCTTGATGTCTGAGGGATTTCTCCTCTCAGACAGCGTCACCATAAGTCCAGCCTGCTGCATTACCCAGTGGTGGACCTTTCAGAGAACTGATGGCTTGTGCCGAGCCGAGGTGGAGAGTCACATGGCATGGTTGTTGAACAGAAGGTGGGCCAGTCCTTTAGCCTGTCAGTGTGTACCAAAGTGCACAGTGTTGTCTACGCCTGGAGCTGTAACTATAGACTCATGGTGGACAATATATATCCTTTTAGGCCCCCTTGGTGATTGTGGTTTCACGCTGTTCTTCACATGGTTTTCCTTGACCATCAGAGTCACACATGGGAGGAACTACTAAAAATGAGAACTCAATCCATGAAAGCATTGCTTAATCCACGAAAACTGCAAATTTGGACCCATGGTGACTGACACTTGGAAGAACATCTTGTTTGCGCTGCGACAAGGAAGCCAGAGTCATGCGTCCTGACATGGCACACGTGTTCAGTCTAGTTTTGAAGTCTTGCCCCCATCTGAAAGACATCCGAACAACAGGAAAGAAAGTTAGCATGCACTTCTGGCACTCCTACACCACCAAGCACAACCTTATTGAGCCTCAGCGTCACAACGGTGTACCCCACCATAGTCTGATTTGCGATGTTTCCACCCGTTGGAATTCCACCCTCCATATGCAGGATCCACTATAGCAGTGGTCCCCAACCCTGTCCTCAAGGCCCACCAACAGGCCAGGCTTTGCAGATCTCCACAAAGATGCTCAGGTGGAGTAATTAGTGCAGCTGCAGAGCAATAGAGCTGGCTATTTGGAGATCCAAAAAACATGACATGTTGGTGGGCCTTGAGGACAGGGTTGAGGACCACTGCACTATAGGAACAGAGAAAAGCCATCACGGATTTCTGGATGATCCAAACGGATAGGGGGACACCCCTGTGTAAATTCAATGTAAACCATTGGCAGCTCATACGTGACACCGACCGTTTGCTCAGGCCCTTTGAGGAAGCTACATTATTAGTCAGTTGCCAGGACTATGAGATGAACGATGAGATTCCACTGCTTCATGTACTACAACACATGTTGGAAAGCATGGCTGGTCAGGGCACTGGAGACATGGCACATACATTTCACAGCCACATGAAGCCTGTGGGGGCTGAAGTGGAGGAGGAGGAGGGGGTGGGGCACAGCAAACCACAGTTTAGGTTTCACAAAATGACCATTTTATCTAGTCATCTGACAGGAGAGGAGGAGCAGGAGCAGCCACAGGAGCTAGAGGGTTGTGAGTAAGGCGAGACAGAGGACCCAGACACACCATGGCAGTTTACAGTGGAGATGGAGACAGGTAGTCCCTCCGAGTCACTTGCACAAATGGCACGATGCATGCTCACATGCATGCGTACTAGTGAGCGCAGAATTGTCTCCATTTGTCAGCGGGAAGACTTCTGGCTCTCCAACTTATTGGACCCTCGCTTCCGGCACAAAATGGGGGCATTTTTTACGCCCACTGAGAGGGAGGACAAACTGACCTACTACAGAGACATCCCACGTAGTCAGTTGGGCGATGTCTATCTGCGCCATGGCCCATACTCCCGCAGGTCTGACTCGGGGGGAAGTCTGCGATCACCTTCCACTGCCATGGCTGCTGGGGGGGTGGAAGGAGCAGCAGCAGCAGCTCCATCAGCAGCAGCCTCAGTCTTCAGTCGCTAGTGAGTAGCTTTCTACACCCGCATAGTGAGTCTACTCATGAGCAGCAGGAAGACCTGGAGCTGGACCTCAAACAGCAGGTCATGTCATACCTTGACATGACCATGCCAACACACCTTCAAGATCCACTGGATTTGCTGGGAAGCCAAACTTGACTTGTGCCCGCAACTAGCAGAGTTTGCCCTGGAAAAGCTGTACTGGCCGGACAGTAGTTGATTTAGATGGCAACTGGGCTGCTCTATATAACGAAGCAAAATGGCAAATTTACCTCACTATATAAGCTATTGCCCCTCAGATTTACACAGGGGCTGCTCTATATTATGCTGCAAAATGGCAAATTAACCTCACAATATAAGCTATTGCAGCTCTATATAAATAAAAATAAATAAATAAAAAAAGGGCCTGTAGAAGCTTATTTAGTATAACAGATAGGGTGACATGTGCTGGTTTGGGATGCCCATATGGGCTAGTGTTTTGGCAGCAGTACAAAAACCAATGCAAAATGCAATAGCTTAATAAAGCTGATGCTGATCAACGCTTATTTAGTATAACAGATGGGGTGCAACATGCAGGTTTGGGATGCCCTGCGGCCTGGTGTATTTAAAGCAGACCAAAACCAATTCAAAATGCAATAACTTAATAAAGCTGAGGCTGTAGATGCTTATTTAGTATAAACAGGTAGGGTGCAAGGTGCAGCTTTGGGGTGCCCTGCGGCCTGGTTAAATGAAAGCAGTCAAAAAGGAAGTGCAAACTGAAGTAGCTTAATGAAGCTGATGCTGATCAACGCTTATGTTGTATACCAGATAGGGTGCAAGGTGCAGCTTTGGGGTGCCCTGCGGCCTGGTTTATTAAAATCAGTCAAAAACAAGTGCAAACTGAAGTAGCCTGATCAACGCTTATGTTGTATAACAGATAGGTTTAAAATAGCATGTGCCTTGGGATGCCCGTGTGGCCTGTTATATTTCAAGCTGAACAAAAAGTAACAATAATCCAAGTATGAGACATCATTTTGACCTTCTTCACAGCGCCATACTTTGAAAAAAAAAAATTAATTTCATGCCGATCAATCCAAAGGTCAATGCCCCTAACAAAAATAGTGTTCGGCATAAGTTTTCCTTCTGGAAGGACGTAACCTTTAGTTTACATGGTTGGGGTAGGTTATCTTACAAATTGGGATACCCCAGGCAGCAGTGTCATTGAAAGAGACAGATTGTAATGCAGGCCATACGCAAGCAGAGAAACTCAGGCTGCAACAGGCCTATTTAGTTTACATGGTTGGGGTAGGTTATCTTACAAATTGGGATACCCCACTGTATATGAAACCGAATATAAATGCACACCCAAAAGTGGACACTCAGCCTCCAAGAGGCCTGCTTAGTTTAAATAAGAGAGCTGCTTAGTATGGTAGGTAGGTTATGTTATGTTACAGAATGGGATGCCCCAAGCAGACTTGAGATCAGTATATATGCACACAGCAGCAGTGTGTTAGCAGGCTCATACAGGCCAAATTTCTTTAAATAAATGTGCAGCTTACAGTAAATGCAGAGGCTAATGGTATGTTACAGAATGGGATGCCCCAAGCAGACTTGAGATCAGTATATATGCACACAGCAGCAGTGTGTTAGCAGGCTCATACAGGCCAAATTTCTTTAAATAAATGTGCAGCTTACAGTAAATGCAGAGGCTAATGGTATGTTACAGAATGGGATGCCCCAAAGCTGACTTGAGATCAGTATATATGCACACAGCAGCAGTGTGTTAGCAGGCTCATACAGGCCAAATTTCTTTAAATAACTGTGCAGCTTACAGTTAATGCAGAGGCTAATGGTATGTTACAGAATGGGATGCCCCAAGCAGACTTGAGATCAGTATATATGCACACAGCAGCAGTGTGTTAGCAGGCTCATACAGGCCAAATTTCTTTAAATAACTGTGCAGCTTACAGTTAATGCAGAGGCTAATGGTATGTTACAGAATGGGATGCCCCAAGCAGACTTGAGATCAGTATATATGCACACAGCAGCAGTGTGTTAGCAGGCTCATACAGGCCAAATTTCTTTAAATAAATGTGCAGCTTACAGTAAATGCAGAGGCTAATGGTATGTTACAGAATGGGATGCCCCAAAGCTGACTTGAGATCAGTATATATGCACACAGCAGCAGTGTGTTAGCAGGCTCATACAGGCCAAATTTCTTTAAATAACTGTGCAGCTTACAGTTAATGCAGAGGCTAATGGTATGTTACAGAATGGGATGCCCCAAGCAGACTTGAGATCAGTATATATGCACACAGCAGCAGTGTGTTAGCAGGCTCATACAGGCCAAATTTCTTTAAATAACTGTGCAGCTTACAGTTAATGCAGAGGCTAATGGTATGTTACAGAATGGGATGCCCCAAGCAGACTTGAGATCAGTATATATGCACACAGCAGCAGTGTGTTAGCAGGCTCATACAGGCCAAATTTCTTTAAATAAATGTGCAGCTTACAGTAAATGCAGAGGCTAATGGTATGTTACAGAATGGGATGCCCCAAAGCTGACTTGAGATCAGTATATATGCACACAGCAGCAGTGTGTTAGCAGGCTCATACAGGCCAAATTTCTTTAAATAACTGTGCAGCTTACAGTAAATGCAGAGGCTAATGGTATGTTACAGAATGGGATGTCCCAAAAACCAGAGAGCACCTGGCAGGCAGCAGTAAGACTATGCACAGCAAAAGTGTCTTTATCATGCCTAATTTCAATTAGAATAGGTGCAAATGGTTAGGTTCTTAAATAGAGGCTGGTGTAGTCACAGAATGGGATGCCCTAAAAACCAGCAGTAAGTACACCTGGCAGGGACAAGATGTGCTATGCCCAGCAAAAGTGTCTTTATCAGGCCTAATTTCAAATATGATAAGAGCAAATGCTTATATGGTCTTAAACAGAGGCTGCTGTAGTCACAGAATGGGATGCCCCAAATAGGAGTGCACCTGGCAGGGTCCAGTAGTGCTTTGCCCAGCAAAAGTGTCTTTATCAGGCTAATTTCAAATATGATAAGAGCAAATGCTTATATGGTCTTAAACAGAGGCTGCTGTAGTCACAGAATGGGATGCCCCAAATAGGAGTGCACCTGGCAGGGTCCAGTAGTGCTTTGCCCAGCAAAAGTGTCTTTATCAGGCCTAATTTCAAATATGATAAGAGCAAATGCTTATATGGTCTTAAACAGAGGCTGCTGTAGTCACAGAATGGGATGCCATGGCAGGGACAAGTTGTGCTATGCCCAGCAAAAGTGTCTTTATCAGGCTAATTTCAAATTTGATAAGAGCAAATGCTTATATGGTCTTAAACAGAGGCTGCTGTAGTCACAGAATGGGATGCCCCAACAGGAATCGACCTGGCAGGGTCCAGTAGTGCTTTGCCCAGCAAAAGTGTCTTTATCAGGCCTAATTTCAAATATGATAAGAGCAAATGCTTATATGGTCTTAAACAGAGGCTGCTTTAGTCACAGAATGGGATGCCCTGGGCAGGAATGGACCTGGCAGGGTCCAGTAGTGCTTTGCCCAGCAAAAGTGTCTTTATCAGGCTAATTTCAAATATGATAAGAGCAAATGCTTATATGGTCTTAAACAGAGGCTGCTGTAGTCACAGAATGGGATGCCCCAACAGGAATCGACCTGGCAGGGTCCAGTAGTGCTTTGCCCAGCAAAAGTGTCTTTATCAGGCCTAATTTCAAATATGATAAGAGCAAATGCTTATATGGTCTTAAACAGAGGCTGCTTTAGTCACAGAATGGGATGCCCTGGGCAGGAATGGACCTGGCAGGGTCCAGTAGTGCTTTGCCCAGCAAAAGTGTCTTTATCAGGCTAATTTCAAATATGATAAGAGCAAATGCTTATATGGTCTTAAACAGAGGCTGCTGTAGTCACAGAATGGGATGCCCCAACAGGAATCGACCTGGCAGGGTCCAGTAGTGCTTTGCCCAGCAAAAGTGTCTTTATCAGGCTAATTTCAAATATGATAAGAGCAAATGCTTATATGGTCTTAAACAGAGGCTGCTGTAGTCACAGAATGGGATGCCCCAACAGGAATCGACCTGGCAGGGTCCAGTAGTGCTTTGCCCAGCAAAAGTGTCTTTATCAGGCCTAATTTCAAATATGATAAGAGCAAATGCTTATATGGTCTTAAACAGAGGCTGCTTTAGTCACAGAATGGGATGCCCTGGGCAGGAATGGACCTGACAGGGTCCAGTAGTGCTTTGCCCAGCAAAAGTGTCTTTATCAGGCTAATTTCAAATATGATAAGAGCAAATGCTTATATGGTCTTAAACAGAGGCTGCTGTAGTCACAGAATGGGATGCCCCAACAGGAATGGACCTGGCAGGGTCCAGTAGTGCTTTGCCCAGCAAAAGTGTCTTTATCAGGCTAATTTCAAATATGATAAGAGCAAATGCTTATATGGTCTTAAACAGAGGCTGCTGTAGTCACAGAATGGGATGCCCCAACAGGAATCGACCTGGCAGGGTCCAGTAGTGCTTTGCCCAGCAAAAATGTCTTTATCAGGCCTAATTTCAAATATGATAAGAGCAAATACTTATATGGTCTTAAACAGAGGCTGCTTTAGTCACAGAATGGGATGCCCTGGGCAGGAATGGACCTGGCAGGGTCCAGTAGTGCTTTGCCCAGCAAAAGTGTCTTTATCAGGCTAATTTCAAATATGATAAGAGCAAATGCTTATATGGTCTTAAACAGAGGCTGCTGTAGTCACAGAATGGGATGCCCCAACAGGAATCGACCTGGCAGGGTCCAGTAGTGCTTTGCCCAGCAAAAGTGTCTTTATCAGGCTAATTTCAAATATGATAAGAGCAAATGCTTATATGGTCTTAAACAGAGGCTGCTGTAGTCACAGAATGGGATGCCCCAACAGGAATCGACCTGGCAGGGTCCAGTAGTGCTTTGCCCAGCAAAAGTGTCTTTATCAGGCCTAATTTCAAATATGATAAGAGCAAATGCTTATATGGTCTTAAACAGAGGCTGCTTTAGTCACAGAATGGGATGCCCTGGGCAGGAATGGACCTGGCAGGGTCCAGTAGTGCTTTGCCCAGCAAAAGTGTCTTTATCAGGCTAATTTCAAATATGATAAGAGCAAATGCTTATATGGTCTTAAACAGAGGCTGCTGTAGTCACAGAATGGGATGCCCCAACAGGAATCGACCTGGCAGGGTCCAGTAGTGCTTTGCCCAGCAAAAGTGTCTTTATCAGGCCTAATTTCAAATATGATAAGAGCAAATGCTTATATGGTCTTAAACAGAGGCTGCTGTAGTCACAGAATGGGATGCCCCAACAGGAATCGACCTGGCAGGGTCCAGTAGTGCTTTGCCCAGCAAAAGTGTCTTTATCAGGCCTAATTTCAAATATGATAAGAGCAAATGCTTATATGGTCTTAAACAGAGGCTGCTGTAGTCACAGAATGGGATGCCCCAACAGGAATCGACCTGGCAGGGTCCAGTAGTGCTTTGCCCAGCAAAAGTGTCTTTATCAGGCCTAATTTCAAATATGATAAGAGCAAATGCTTATATGGTCTTAAACAGAGGCTGCTGTAGTCACAGAATGGTATGCCCTGGGCAGGAATGGACCTGGCAGGGTCCAGTAGTGCTTTGCCCAGCAAAAGTGTCTTTATCAGGCCTAATTTCAAATATGATAAGAGCAAATGCTTATATGGTCTTAAACAGAGGCTGCTTTAGTCACAGAATGGGATGCCCTGGGCAGGAATGGACCTGGCAGGGTCCAGTAGTGCTTTGCCCAGCAAAAGTGTCTTTATCAGGCTAATTTCAAATATGATAAGAGCAAATGCTTATATGGTCTTAAACAGAGGCTGCTGTAGTCACAGAATGGGATGCCCCAACAGGAATCGACCTGGCAGGGTCCAGTAGTGCTTTGCCCAGCAAAAGTGTCTTTATCAGGCTAATTTCAAATATGATAAGAGCAAATGCTTATATGGTCTTAAACAGAGGCTGCTGTAGTCACAGAATGGGATGCCCCAACAGGAATCGACCTGGCAGGGTCCAGTAGTGCTTTGCCCAGCAAAAGTGTCTTTATCAGGCCTAATTTCAAATATGATAAGAGCAAATGCTTATATGGTCTTAAACAGAGGCTGCTTTAGTCACAGAATGGGATGCCCTGGGCAGGAATGGACCTGGCAGGGTCCAGTAGTGCTTTGCCCAGCAAAAGTGTCTTTATCAGGCTAATTTCAAATATGATAAGAGCAAATGCTTATATGGTCTTAAACAGAGGCTGCTGTAGTCACAGAATGGGATGCCCCAACAGGAATCGACCTGGCAGGGTCCAGTAGTGCTTTGCCCAGCAAAAGTGTCTTTATCAGGCTAATTTCAAATATGATAAGAGCAAATGCTTATATGGTCTTAAACAGAGGCTGCTGTAGTCACAGAATGGGATGCCCCAACAGGAATCGACCTGGCAGGGTCCAGTAGTGCTTTGCCCAGCAAAAGTGTCTTTATCAGGCCTAATTTCAAATATGATAAGAGCAAATGCTTATATGGTCTTAAACAGAGGCTGCTTTAGTCACAGAATGGGATGCCCTGGGCAGGAATGGACCTGGCAGGGTCCAGTAGTGCTTTGCCCAGCAAAAGTGTCTTTATCAGGCTAATTTCAAATATGATAAGAGCAAATGCTTATATGGTCTTAAACAGAGGCTGCTGTAGTCACAGAATGGGATGCCCCAACAGGAATCGACCTGGCAGGGTCCAGTAGTGCTTTGCCCAGCAAAAGTGTCTTTATCAGGCCTAATTTCAAATATGATAAGAGCAAATGCTTATATGGTCTTAAACAGAGGCTGCTGTAGTCACAGAATGGGATGCCCCAACAGGAATCGACCTGGCAGGGTCCAGTAGTGCTTTGCCCAGCAAAAGTGTCTTTATCAGGCCTAATTTCAAATATGATAAGAGCAAATGCTTATATGGTCTTAAACAGAGGCTGCTGTAGTCACAGAATGGGATGCCCCAACAGGAATCGACCTGGCAGGGTCCAGTAGTGCTTTGCCCAGCAAAAGTGTCTTTATCAGGCCTAATTTCAAATATGATAAGAGCAAATGCTTATATGGTCTTAAACAGAGGCTGCTTTAGTCACAGAATGGTATGCCCTGGGCAGGAATGGACCTGGCAGGGTCCAGTAGTGCTTTGCCCAGCAAAAGTGTCTTTATCAGGCCTAATTTCAAATATGATAAGAGCAAATGCTTATATGGTCTTAAACAGAGGCTGCTTTAGTCACAGAATGGGATGCCCTGGGCAGGAATGGACCTGGCAGGGTCCAGTAGTGCTTTGCCCAGCAAAAGTGTCTTTATCAGGCTAATTTCAAATATGATAAGAGCAAATGCTTATATGGTCTTAAACAGAGGCTGCTGTAGTCACAGAATGGGATGCCCCAACAGGAATCGACCTGGCAGGGTCCAGTAGTGCTTTGCCCAGCAAAAGTGTCTTTATCAGGCTAATTTCAACTATGATAAGAGCAAATGCTTATATGGTCTTAAACAGAGGCTGCTGTAGTCACAGAATGGGATGCCCCAACAGGAATCGACCTGGCAGGGTCCAGTAGTGCTTTGCCCAGCAAAAGTGTCTTTATCAGGCCTAATTTCAAATATGATAAGAGCAAATGCTTATATGGTCTTAAACAGAGGCTGCTTTAGTCACAGAATGGGATGCCCTGGGCAGGAATGGACCTGGCAGGGTCCAGTAGTGCTTTGCCCAGCAAAAGTGTCTTTATCAGGCTAATTTCAAATATGATAAGAGCAAATGCTTATATGGTCTTAAACAGAGGCTGCTGTAGTCACAGAATGGGATGCCCCAACAGGAATCGACCTGGCAGGGTCCAGTAGTGCTTTGCCCAGCAAAAGTGTCTTTATCAGGCTAATTTCAAATATGATAAGAGCAAATGCTTATATGGTCTTAAACAGAGGCTGCTGTAGTCACAGAATGGGATGCCCCAACAGGAATCGACCTGGCAGGGTCCAGTAGTGCTTTGCCCAGCAAAAGTGTCTTTATCAGGCCTAATTTCAAATATGATAAGAGCAAATGCTTATATGGTCTTAAACAGAGGCTGCTTTAGTCACAGAATGGGATGCCCTGGGCAGGAATGGACCTGGCAGGGTCCAGTAGTGCTTTGCCCAGCAAAAGTGTCTTTATCAGGCTAATTTCAAATATGATAAGAGCAAATGCTTATATGGTCTTAAACAGAGGCTGCTGTAGTCACAGAATGGGATGCCCCAACAGGAATCGACCTGGCAGGGTCCAGTAGTGCTTTGCCCAGCAAAAGTGTCGTTATCAGGCTAATTTCAAATATGATAAGAGCAAATGCTTATATGGTCTTAAACAGAGGCTGCTGTAGTCACAGAATGGGATGCCCCAACAGGAATCGACCTGGCAGGGTCCAGTAGTGCTTTGCCCAGCAAAAGTGTCTTTATCAGGCCTAATTTCAAATATGATAAGAGCAAATGCTTATATGGTCTTAAACAGAGGCTGCTTTAGTCACAGAATGGGATGCCCTGGGCAGGAATGGACCTGGCAGGGTCCAGTAGTGCTTTGCCCAGCAAAAGTGTCTTTATCAGGCTAATTTCAAATATGATAAGAGCAAATGCTTATATGGTCTTAAACAGAGGCTGCTGTAGTCACAGAATGGGATGCCCCAACAGGAATCGACCTGGCAGGGTCCAGTAGTGCTTTGCCCAGCAAAAGTGTCTTTATCAGGCCTAATTTCAAATATGATAAGAGCAAATGCTTATATGGTCTTAAACAGAGGCTGCTTTAGTCACAGAATGGGATGCCCTGGGCAGGAATGGACCTGGCAGGGTCCAGTAGTGCTTTGCCCAGCAAAAGTGTCTTTATCAGGCTAATTTCAAATATGATAAGAGCAAATGCTTATATGGTCTTAAACAGAGGCTGCTGTAGTCACAGAATGGGATGCCCCAACAGGAATCGACCTGGCAGGGTCCAGTAGTGCTTTGCCCAGCAAAAGTGTCTTTATCAGGCTAATTTCAAATATGATAAGAGCAAATGCTTATATGGTCTTAAACAGAGGCTGCTGTAGTCACAGAATGGGATGCCCCAACAGGAATCGACCTGGCAGGGTCCAGTAGTGCTTTGCCCAGCAAAAGTGTCTTTATCAGGCCTAATTTCAAATATGATAAGAGCAAATGCTTATATGGTCTTAAACAGAGGCTGCTTTAGTCACAGAATGGGATGCCCTGGGCAGGAATGGACCTGGCAGGGTCCAGTAGTGCTTTGCCCAGCAAAAGTGTCTTTATCAGGCTAATTTCAAATATGATAAGAGCAAATGCTTATATGGTCTTAAACAGAGGCTGCTGTAGTCACAGAATGGGATGCCCCAACAGGAATCGACCTGGCAGGGTCCAGTAGTGCTTTGCCCAGCAAAAGTGTCTTTATCAGGCCTAATTTCAAATATGATAAGAGCAAATGCTTATATGGTCTTAAACAGAGGCTGCTTTAGTCACAGAATGGGATGCCCTGGGCAGGAATGGACCTGGCAGGGTCCAGTAGTGCTTTGCCCAGCAAAAGTGTCTTTATCAGGCCTAATTTCAAATATGATAAGAGCAAATGCTTATATGGTCTTAAACAGAGGCTGCTTTAGTCACAGAATGGGATGCCCTGGGCAGGAATGGACCTGGCAGGGTCCAGTAGTGCTTTGCCCAGCAAAAGTGTCTTTATCAGGCCTAATTTCAAATATGATAAGAGCAAATGCTTATATGGTCTTAAACAGAGGCTGCTTTAGTCACAGAATGGGATGCCCTGGGCAGGAATGGACCTGGCAGGGTCCAGTAGTGCTTTGCCCAGCAAAAGTGTCTTTATCAGGCTAATTTCAAATATGATAAGAGCAAATGCTTATATGGTCTTAAACAGAGGCTGCTGTAGTCACAGAATGGGATGCCCCAACAGGAATCGACCTGGCAGGGTCCAGTAGTGCTTTGCCCAGCAAAAGTGTCTTTATCAGGCTAATTTCAAATATGATAAGAGCAAATGCTTATATGGTCTTAAACAGAGGCTGCTGTAGTCACAGAATGGGATGCCCCAACAGGAATCGACCTGGCAGGGTCCAGTAGTGCTTTGCCCAGCAAAAGTGTCTTTATCAGGCCTAATTTCAAATATGATAAGAGCAAATGCTTATATGGTCTTAAACAGAGGCTGCTTTAGTCACAGAATGGGATGCCCTGGGCAGGAATGGACCTGGCAGGGTCCAGTAGTGCTTTGCCCAGCAAAAGTGTCTTTATCAGGCTAATTTCAAATATGATAAGAGCAAATGCTTATATGGTCTTAAACAGAGGCTGCTGTAGTCACAGAATGGGATGCCCCAACAGGAATCGACCTGGCAGGGTCCAGTAGTGCTTTGCCCAGCAAAAGTGTCTTTATCAGGCTAATTTCAAATATGATAAGAGCAAATGCTTATATGGTCTTAAACAGAGGCTGCTGTAGTCACAGAATGGGATGCCCCAACAGGAATCGACCTGGCAGGGTCCAGTAGTGCTTTGCCCAGCAAAAGTGTCTTTATCAGGCCTAATTTCAAATATGATAAGAGCAAATGCTTATATGGTCTTAAACAGAGGCTGCTTTAGTCACAGAATGGGATGCCCTGGGCAGGAATGGACCTGGCAGGGTCCAGTAGTGCTTTGCCCAGCAAAAGTGTCTTTATCAGGCTAATTTCAAATATGATAAGAGCAAATGCTTATATGGTCTTAAACAGAGGCTGCTGTAGTCACAGAATGGGATGCCCCAACAGGAATCGACCTGGCAGGGTCCAGTAGTGCTTTGCCCAGCAAAAGTGTCTTTATCAGGCTAATTTCAAATATGATAAGAGCAAATGCTTATATGGTCTTAAACAGAGGCTGCTGTAGTCACAGAATGGGATGCCCCAACAGGAATCGACCTGGCAGGGTCCAGTAGTGCTTTGCCCAGCAAAAGTGTCTTTATCAGGCCTAATTTCAAATATGATAAGAGCAAATGCTTATATGGTCTTAAACAGAGGCTGCTTTAGTCACAGAATGGGATGCCCTGGGCAGGAATGGACCTGGCAGGGTCCAGTAGTGCTTTGCCCAGCAAAAGTGTCTTTATCAGGCTAATTTCAAATATGATAAGAGCAAATGCTTATATGGTCTTAAACAGAGGCTGCTGTAGTCACAGAATGGGATGCCCCAACAGGAATCGACCTGGCAGGGTCCAGTAGTGCTTTGCCCAGCAAAAGTGTCTTTATCAGGCCTAATTTCAAATATGATAAGAGCAAATGCTTATATGGTCTTAAACAGAGGCTGCTTTAGTCACAGAATGGGATGCCCTGGGCAGGAATGGACCTGGCAGGGTCCAGTAGTGCTTTGCCCAGCAAAAGTGTCTTTATCAGGCTAATTTCAAATATGATAAGAGCAAATGCTTATATGGTCTTAAACAGAGGCTGCTGTAGTCACAGAATGGGATGCCCCAACAGGAATCGACCTGGCAGGGTCCAGTAGTGCTTTGCCCAGCAAAAGTGTCGTTATCAGGCTAATTTCAAATATGATAAGAGCAAATGCTTATATGGTCTTAAACAGAGGCTGCTGTAGTCACAGAATGGGATGCCCCAACAGGAATCGACCTGGCAGGGTCCAGTAGTGCTTTGCCCAGCAAAAGTGTCTTTATCAGGCCTAATTTCAAATATGATAAGAGCAAATGCTTATATGGTCTTAAACAGAGGCTGCTTTAGTCACAGAATGGGATGCCCTGGGCAGGAATGGACCTGGCAGGGTCCAGTAGTGCTTTGCCCAGCAAAAGTGTCTTTATCAGGCTAATTTCAAATATGATAAGAGCAAATGCTTATATGGTCTTAAACAGAGGCTGCTGTAGTCACAGAATGGGATGCCCCAACAGGAATCGACCTGGCAGGGTCCAGTAGTGCTTTGCCCAGCAAAAGTGTCTTTATCAGGCCTAATTTCAAATATGATAAGAGCAAATGCTTATATGGTCTTAAACAGAGGCTGCTTTAGTCACAGAATGGGATGCCCTGGGCAGGAATGGACCTGGCAGGGTCCAGTAGTGCTTTGCCCAGCAAAAGTGTCTTTATCAGGCTAATTTCAAATATGATAAGAGCAAATGCTTATATGGTCTTAAACAGAGGCTGCTGTAGTCACAGAATGGGATGCCCCAACAGGAATCGACCTGGCAGGGTCCAGTAGTGCTTTGCCCAGCAAAAGTGTCTTTATCAGGCTAATTTCAAATATGATAAGAGCAAATGCTTATATGGTCTTAAACAGAGGCTGCTGTAGTCACAGAATGGGATGCCCCAACAGGAATTCGACCTGGCAGGGTCCAGTAGTGCTTTGCCCAGCAAAAGTGTCTTTATCAGGCCTAATTTCAAATATGATAAGAGCAAATGCTTATATGGTCTTAAACAGAGGCTGCTTTAGTCACAGAATGGGATGCCCTGGGCAGGAATGGACCTGGCAGGGTCCAGTAGTGCTTTGCCCAGCAAAAGTGTCTTTATCAGGCTAATTTCAAATATGATAAGAGCAAATGCTTATATGGTCTTAAACAGAGGCTGCTGTAGTCACAGAATGGGATGCCCCAACAGGAATCGACCTGGCAGGGTCCAGTAGTGCTTTGCCCAGCAAAAGTGTCTTTATCAGGCCTAATTTCAAATATGATAAGAGCAAATGCTTATATGGTCTTAAACAGAGGCTGCTTTAGTCACAGAATGGGATGCCCTGGGCAGGAATGGACCTGGCAGGGTCCAGTAGTGCTTTGCCCAGCAAAAGTGTCTTTATCAGGCCTAATTTCAAATATGATAAGAGCAAATGCTTATATGGTCTTAAACAGAGGCTGCTTTAGTCACAGAATGGGATGCCCTGGGCAGGAATGGACCTGGCAGGGTCCAGTAGTGCTTTGCCCAGCAAAAGTGTCTTTATCAGGCCTAATTTCAAATATGATAAGAGCAAATGCTTATATGGTCTTAAACAGAGGCTGCTTTAGTCACAGAATGGGATGCCCTGGGCAGGAATGGACCTGGCAGGGTCCAGTAGTGCTTTGCCCAGCAAAAGTGTCTTTATCAGGCTAATTTCAAATATGATAAGAGCAAATGCTTATATGGTCTTAAACAGAGGCTGCTGTAGTCACAGAATGGGATGCCCCAACAGGAATCGACCTGGCAGGGTCCAGTAGTGCTTTGCCCAGCAAAAGTGTCTTTATCAGGCTAATTTCAAATATGATAAGAGCAAATGCTTATATGGTCTTAAACAGAGGCTGCTGTAGTCACAGAATGGGATGCCCCAACAGGAATCGACCTGGCAGGGTCCAGTAGTGCTTTGCCCAGCAAAAGTGTCTTTATCAGGCCTAATTTCAAATATGATAAGAGCAAATGCTTATATGGTCTTAAACAGAGGCTGCTTTAGTCACAGAATGGGATGCCCTGGGCAGGAATGGACCTGGCAGGGTCCAG
This sequence comes from Gastrophryne carolinensis, assembly GCA_027917425.1. Taxonomy (NCBI): domain Eukaryota; kingdom Metazoa; phylum Chordata; class Amphibia; order Anura; family Microhylidae; genus Gastrophryne; species Gastrophryne carolinensis. Next base: position 122,332,322 of record CM051236.1, read on the forward strand.
TAGTGCTTTGCCCAGCAAAAGTGTCTTTATCAGGCTAATTTCAAATATGATAAGAGCAAATGCTTATATGGTCTTAAACAGAGGCTGCTGTAGTCACAGAATGGGATGCCCCAACAGGAATCGACCTGGCAGGGTCCAGTAGTGCTTTGCCCAGCAAAAGTGTCTTTATCAGGCTAATTTCAAATATGATAAGAGCAAATGCTTATATGGTCTTAAACAGAGGCTGCTGTAGTCACAGAATGGGATGCCCCAACAGGAATCGACCTGGCAGGGTCCAGTAGTGCTTTGCCCAGCAAAAGTGTCTTTATCAGGCCTAATTTCAAATATGATAAGAGCAAATGCTTATATGGTCTTAAACAGAGGCTGCTTTAGTCACAGAATGGGATGCCCTGGGCAGGAATGGACCTGGCAGGGTCCAGTAGTGCTTTGCCCAGCAAAAGTGTCTTTATCAGGCTAATTTCAAATATGATAAGAGCAAATGCTTATATGGTCTTAAACAGAGGCTGCTGTAGTCACAGAATGGGATGCCCCAACAGGAATCGACCTGGCAGGGTCCAGTAGTGCTTTGCCCAGCAAAAGTGTCTTTATCAGGCTAATTTCAAATATGATAAGAGCAAATGCTTATATGGTCTTAAACAGAGGCTGCTGTAGTCACAGAATGGGATGCCCCAACAGGAATCGACCTGGCAGGGTCCAGTAGTGCTTTGCCCAGCAAAAGTGTCTTTATCAGGCCTAATTTCAAATATGATAAGAGCAAATGCTTATATGGTCTTAAACAGAGGCTGCTTTAGTCACAGAATGGGATGCCCTGGGCAGGAATGGACCTGGCAGGGTCCAGTAGTGCTTTGCCCAGCAAAAGTGTCTTTATCAGGCTAATTTCAAATATGATAAGAGCAAATGCTTATATGGTCTTAAACAGAGGCTGCTGTAGTCACAGAATGGGATGCCCCAACAGGAATCGACCTGGCAGGGTCCAGTAGTGCTTTGCCCAGCAAAAGTGTCTTTATCAGGCCTAATTTCAAATATGATAAGAGCAAATGCTTATATGGTCTTAAACAGAGGCTGCTTTAGTCACAGAATGGGATGCCCTGGGCAGGAATGGACCTGGCAGGGTCCAGTAGTGCTTTGCCCAGCAAAAGTGTCTTTATCAGGCTAATTTCAAATATGATAAGAGCAAATGCTTATATGGTCTTAAACAGAGGCTGCTGTAGTCACAGAATGGGATGCCCCAACAGGAATCGACCTGGCAGGGTCCAGTAGTGCTTTGCCCAGCAAAAGTGTCTTTATCAGGCCTAATTTCAAATATGATAAGAGCAAATGCTTATATGGTCTTAAACAGAGGCTGCTGTAGTCACAGAATGGGATGCCCCAACAGGAATCGACCTGGCAGGGTCCAGTAGTGTTTGCCCAGCAAAAGTGTCTTTATCAGGCCTAATTTCAAATATGATAAGAGCAAATGCTTATATGGTCTTAAACAGAGGCTGCTGTAGTCACAGAATGGGATGCCCCAACAGGAATCGACCTGGCAGGGTCCAGTAGTGCTTTGCCCAGCAAAAGTGTCTTTATCAGGCCTAATTTCAAATATGATAAGAGCAAATGCTTATATGGTCTTAAACAGAGGCTGCTTTAGTCACAGAATGGTATGCCCTGGGCAGGAATGGACCTGGCAGGGTCCAGTAGTGCTTTGCCCAGCAAAAGTGTCTTTATCAGGCCTAATTTCAAATATGATAAGAGCAAATGCTTATATGGTCTTAAACAGAGGCTGCTTTAGTCACAGAATGGGATGCCCTGGGCAGGAATGGACCTGGCAGGGTCCAGTAGTGCTTTGCCCAGCAAAAGTGTCTTTATCAGGCTAATTTCAAATATGATAAGAGCAAATGCTTATATGGTCTTAAACAGAGGCTGCTGTAGTCACAGAATGGGATGCCCCAACAGGAATCGACCTGGCAGGGTCCAGTAGTGCTTTGCCCAGCAAAAGTGTCTTTATCAGGCTAATTTCAAATATGATAAGAGCAAATGCTTATATGGTCTTAAACAGAGGCTGCTGTAGTCACAGAATGGGATGCCCCAACAGGAATCGACCTGGCAGGGTCCAGTAGTGCTTTGCCCAGCAAAAGTGTCTTTATCAGGCCTAATTTCAAATATGATAAGAGCAAATGCTTATATGGTCTTAAACAGAGGCTGCTTTAGTCACAGAATGGGATGCCCTGGGCAGGAATGGACCTGGCAGGGTCCAGTAGTGCTTTGCCCAGCAAAAGTGTCTTTATCAGGCTAATTTCAAATATGATAAGAGCAAATGCTTATATGGTCTTAAACAGAGGCTGCTGTAGTCACAGAATGGGATGCCCCAACAGGAATCGACCTGGCAGGGTCCAGTAGTGCTTTGCCCAGCAAAAGTGTCTTTATCAGGCTAATTTCAAATATGATAAGAGCAAATGCTTATATGGTCTTTAACAGAGGCTGCTGTAGTCACAGAATGGGATGCCCCAACAGGAATCGACCTGGCAGGGTCCAGTAGTGCTTTGCCCAGCAAAAGTGTCTTTATCAGGCCTAATTTCAAATATGATAAGAGCAAATGCTTATATGGTCTTAAACAGAGGCTGCTTTAGTCACAGAATGGGATGCCCTGGGCAGGAATGGACCTGGCAGGGTCCAGTAGTGCTTTGCCCAGCAAAAGTGTCTTTATCAGGCTAATTTCAAATATGATAAGAGCAAATGCTTATATGGTCTTAAACAGAGGCTGCTGTAGTCACAGAATGGGATGCCCCAACAGGAATCGACCTGGCAGGGTCCAGTAGTGCTTTGCCCAGCAAAAGTGTCTTTATCAGGCCTAATTTCAAATATGATAAGAGCAAATGCTTATATGGTCTTAAACAGAGGCTGCTGTAGTCACAGAATGGGATGCCCCAACAGGAATCGACCTGGCAGGGTCCAGTAGTGCTTTGCCCAGCAAAAGTGTCTTTATCAGGCCTAATTTCAAATATGATAAGAGCAAATGCTTATATGGTCTTAAACAGAGGCTGCTGTAGTCACAGAATGGGATGCCCCAACAGGAATCGACCTGGCAGGGTCCAGTAGTGCTTTGCCCAGCAAAAGTGTCTTTATCAGGCCTAATTTCAAATATGATAAGAGCAAATGCTTATATGGTCTTAAACAGAGGCTGCTTTAGTCACAGAATGGTATGCCCTGGGCAGGAATGGACCTGGCAGGGTCCAGTAGTGCTTTGCCCAGCAAAAGTGTCTTTATCAGGCCTAATTTCAAATATGATAAGAGCAAATGCTTATATGGTCTTAAACAGAGGCTGCTTTAGTCACAGAATGGGATGCCCTGGGCAGGAATGGACCTGGCAGGGTCCAGTAGTGCTTTGCCCAGCAAAAGTGTCTTTATCAGGCTAATTTCAAATATGATAAGAGCAAATGCTTATATGGTCTTAAACAGAGGCTGCTGTAGTCACAGAATGGGATGCCCCAACAGGAATCGACCTGGCAGGGTCCAGTAGTGCTTTGCCCAGCAAAAGTGTCTTTATCAGGCTAATTTCAAATATGATAAGAGCAAATGCTTATATGGTCTTAAACAGAGGCTGCTGTAGTCACAGAATGGGATGCCCCAACAGGAATCGACCTGGCAGGGTCCAGTAGTGCTTTGCCCAGCAAAAGTGTCTTTATCAGGCCTAATTTCAAATATGATAAGAGCAAATGCTTATATGGTCTTAAACAGAGGCTGCTTTAGTCACAGAATGGGATGCCCTGGGCAGGAATGGACCTGGCAGGGTCCAGTAGTGCTTTGCCCAGCAAAAGTGTCTTTATCAGGCTAATTTCAAATATGATAAGAGCAAATGCTTATATGGTCTTAAACAGAGGCTGCTGTAGTCACAGAATGGGATGCCCCAACAGGAATCGACCTGGCAGGGTCCAGTAGTGCTTTGCCCAGCAAAAGTGTCTTTATCAGGCTAATTTCAAATATGATAAGAGCAAATGCTTATATGGTCTTAAACAGAGGCTGCTGTAGTCACAGAATGGGATGCCCCAACAGGAATCGACCTGGCAGGGTCCAGTAGTGCTTTGCCCAGCAAAAGTGTCTTTATCAGGCCTAATTTCAAATATGATAAGAGCAAATGCTTATATGGTCTTAAACAGAGGCTGCTTTAGTCACAGAATGGGATGCCCTGGGCAGGAATGGACCTGGCAGGGTCCAGTAGTGCTTTGCCCAGCAAAAGTGTCTTTATCAGGCTAATTTCAAATATGATAAGAGCAAATGCTTATATGGTCTTAAACAGAGGCTGCTGTAGTCACAGAATGGGATGCCCCAACAGGAATGGACCTGGCAGGGTCCAGTAGTGCTTTGCCCAGCAAAAGTGTCTTTATCAGGCTAATTTCAAATATGATAAGAGCAAATGCTTATATGGTCTTAAACAGAGGCTGCTGTAGTCACAGAATGGGATGCCCCAACAGGAATCGACCTGGCAGGGTCCAGTAGTGCTTTGCCCAGCAAAAGTGTCTTTATCAGGCCTAATTTCAAATATGATAAGAGCAAATGCTTATATGGTCTTAAACAGAGGCTGCTTTAGTCACAGAATGGGATGCCCTGGGCAGGAATGGACCTGGCAGGGTCCAGTAGTGCTTTGCCCAGCAAAAGTGTCTTTATCAGGCTAATTTCAAATATGATAAGAGCAAATGCTTATATGGTCTTAAACAGAGGCTGCTGTAGTCACAGAATGGGATGCCCCAACAGGAATGGACCTGGCAGGGTCCAGTAGTGCTTTGCCCAGCAAAAGTGTCTTTATCAGGCCTAATTTCAAATATGATAAGAGCAAATGCTTATATGGTCTTAAACAGAGGCTGCTTTAGTCACAGAATGGGATGCCCTGGCAGGAATGGACCTGGCAGGGTCCAGTAGTGCTTTGCCCAGCAAAAGTGTCTTTATCAGGCTAATTTCAAATATGATAAGAGCAAATGCTTATATGGTCTTAAACAGAGGCTGCTGTAGTCACAGAATGGGATGCCCCAACAGGAATCGACCTGGCAGGGTCCAGTAGTGCTTTGCCCAGCAAAAGTGTCTTTATCAGGCTAATTTCAAATATGATAAGAGCAAATGCTTATATGGTCTTAAACAGAGGCTGCTGTAGTCACAGAATGGGATGCCCCAACAGGAATCGACCTGGCAGGGTCCAGTAGTGCTTTGCCCAGCAAAAGTGTCTTTATCAGGCCTAATTTCAAATATGATAAGAGCAAATGCTTATATGGTCTTAAACAGAGGCTGCTTTAGTCACAGAATGGGATGCCCTGGGCAGGAATGGACCTGGCAGGGTCCAGTAGTGCTTTGCCCAGCAAAAGTGTCTTTATCAGGCTAATTTCAAATATGATAAGAGCAAATGCTTATATGGTCTTAAACAGAGGCTGCTGTAGTCACAGAATGGGATGCCCCAACAGGAATCGACCTGGCAGGGTCCAGTAGTGCTTTGCCCAGCAAAAGTGTCTTTATCAGGCCTAATTTCAAATATGATAAGAGCAAATGCTTATATGGTCTTAAACAGAGGCTGCTTTAGTCACAGAATGGGATGCCCTGGGCAGGAATGGACCTGGCAGGGTCCAGTAGTGCTTTGCCCAGCAAAAGTGTCTTTATCAGGCCTAATTTCAAATATGATAAGAGCAAATGCTTATATGGTCTTAAACAGAGGCTGCTTTAGTCACAGAATGGGATGCCCTGGGCAGGAATGGACCTGGCAGGGTCCAGTAGTGCTTTGCCCAGCAAAAGTGTCTTTATCAGGCCTAATTTCAAATATGATAAGAGCAAATGCTTATATGGTCTTAAACAGAGGCTGCTTTAGTCACAGAATGGGATGCCCTGGGCAGGAATGGACCTGGCAGGGTCCAGTAGTGCTTTGCCCAGCAAAAGTGTCTTTATCAGGCTAATTTCAAATATGATAAGAGCAAATGCTTATATGGTCTTAAACAGAGGCTGCTGTAGTCACAGAATGGGATGCCCCAACAGGAATCGACCTGGCAGGGTCCAGTAGTGCTTTGCCCAGCAAAAGTGTCTTTATCAGGCTAATTTCAAATATGATAAGAGCAAATGCTTATATGGTCTTAAACAGAGGCTGCTGTAGTCACAGAATGGGATGCCCCAACAGGAATCGACCTGGCAGGGTCCAGTAGTGCTTTGCCCAGCAAAAGTGTCTTTATCAGGCCTAATTTCAAATATGATAAGAGCAAATGCTTATATGGTCTTAAACAGAGGCTGCTTTAGTCACAGAATGGGATGCCCTGGGCAGGAATGGACCTGGCAGGGTCCAGTAGTGCTTTGCCCAGCAAAAGTGTCTTTATCAGGCTAATTTCAAATATGATAAGAGCAAATGCTTATATGGTCTTAAACAGAGGCTGCTGTAGTCACAGAATGGGATGCCCCAACAGGAATCGACCTGGCAGGGTCCAGTAGTGCTTTGCCCAGCAAAAGTGTCTTTATCAGGCTAATTTCAAATATGATAAGAGCAAATGCTTATATGGTCTTAAACAGAGGCTGCTGTAGTCACAGAATGGGATGCCCCAACAGGAATCGACCTGGCAGGGTCCAGTAGTGCTTTGCCCAGCAAAAGTGTCTTTATCAGGCCTAATTTCAAATATGATAAGAGCAAATGCTTATATGGTCTTAAACAGAGGCTGCTTTAGTCACAGAATGGGATGCCCTGGGCAGGAATGGACCTGGCAGGGTCCAGTAGTGCTTTGCCCAGCAAAAGTGTCTTTATCAGGCCTAATTTCAAATATGATAAGAGCAAATGCTTATATGGTCTTAAACAGAGGCTGCTTTAGTCACAGAATGGGATGCCCTGGGCAGGAATGGACCTGGCAGGGTCCAGTAGTGCTTTGCCCAGCAAAAGTGTCTTTATCAGGCTAATTTCAAATATGATAAGAGCAAATGATTATATGGTCTTAAACAGAGGCTGCTGTAATCACAGAATGGGATGCCCCAACAGCAATCGACCTGGCAGGGTCCAGTAGTGCTTTGCCCAGCAAAAGTGTCTTTATCAGGCTAATTTCAAATATGATAAGAGCAAATGCTTATATGGTCTTAAACAGAGGCTGCTGTAGTCACAGAATGGGATGCCCCAACAGGAATCGACCTGGCAGGGTCCAGTAGTGCTTTGCCCAGCAAAAGTGTCTTTATCAGGCCTAATTTCAAATATGATAAGAGCAAATGCTTATATGGTCTTAAACAGAGGCTGCTTTAGTCACAGAATGGGATGCCCTGGGCAGGAATGGACCTGGCAGGGTCCAGTAGTGCTTTGCCCAGCAAAAGTGTCTTTATCAGGCTAATTTCAAATATGATAAGAGCAAATGCTTATATGGTCTTAAACAGAGGCTGCTGTAGTCACAGAATGGGATGCCCCAACAGGAATCGACCTGGCAGGGTCCAGTAGTGCTTTGCCCAGCAAAAGTGTCTTTATCAGGCCTAATTTCAAATATGATAAGAGCAAATGCTTATATGGTCTTAAACAGAGGCTGCTTTAGTCACAGAATGGGATGCCCTGGGCAGGAATGGACCTGGCAGGGTCCAGTAGTGCTTTGCCCAGCAAAAGTGTCTTTATCAGGCTAATTTCAAATATGATAAGAGCAAATGCTTATATGGTCTTAAACAGAGGCTGCTGTAGTCACAGAATGGGATGCCCCAACAGGAATCGACCTGGCAGGGTCCAGTAGTGCTTTGCCCAGCAAAAGTGTCTTTATCAGGCTAATTTCAAATATGATAAGAGCAAATGCTTATATGGTCTTAAACAGAGGCTGCTGTAGTCACAGAATGGGATGCCCCAACAGGAATCGACCTGGCAGGGTCCAGTAGTGCTTTGCCCAGCAAAAGTGTCTTTATCAGGCCTAATTTCAAATATGATAAGAGCAAATGCTTATATGGTCTTAAACAGAGGCTGCTTTAGTCACAGAATGGGATGCCCTGGGCAGGAATGGACCTGGCAGGGTCCAGTAGTGCTTTGCCCAGCAAAAGTGTCTTTATCAGGCTAATTTCAAATATGATAAGAGCAAATGCTTATATGGTCTTAAACAGAGGCTGCTGTAGTCACAGAATGGGATGCCCCAACAGGAATCGACCTGGCAGGGTCCAGTAGTGCTTTGCCCAGCAAAAGTGTCTTTATCAGGCTAATTTCAAATATGATAAGAGCAAATGCTTATATGGTCTTAAACAGAGGCTGCTGTAGTCACAGAATGGGATGCCCCAACAGGAATCGACCTGGCAGGGTCCAGTAGTGCTTTGCCCAGCAAAAGTGTCTTTATCAGGCCTAATTTCAAATATGATAAGAGCAAATGCTTATATGGTCTTAAACAGAGGCTGCTTTAGTCACAGAATGGGATGCCCTGGGCAGGAATGGACCTGGCAGGGTCCAGTAGTGCTTTGCCCAGCAAAAGTGTCTTTATCAGGCTAATTTCAAATATGATAAGAGCAAATGCTTATATGGTCTTAAACAGAGGCTGCTGTAGTCACAGAATGGGATGCCCCAACAGGAATCGACCTGGCAGGGTCCAGTAGTGCTTTGCCCAGCAAAAGTGTCTTTATCAGGCTAATTTCAAATATGATAAGAGCAAATGCTTATATGGTCTTAAACAGAGGCTGCTGTAGTCACAGAATGGGATGCCCCAACAGGAATCGACCTGGCAGGGTCCAGTAGTGCTTTGCCCAGCAAAAGTGTCTTTATCAGGCCTAATTTCAAATATGATAAGAGCAAATGCTTATATGGTCTTAAACAGAGGCTGCTTTAGTCACAGAATGGGATGCCCTGGGCAGGAATGGACCTGGCAGGGTCCAGTAGTGCTTTGCCCAGCAAAAGTGTCTTTATCAGGCTAATTTCAAATATGATAAGAGCAAATGCTTATATGGTCTTAAACAGAGGCTGCTGTAGTCACAGAATGGGATGCCCCAACAGGAATCGACCTGGCAGGGTCCAGTAGTGCTTTGCCCAGCAAAAGTGTCTTTATCAGGCTAATTTCAAATATGATAAGAGCAAATGCTTATATGGTCTTAAACAGAGGCTGCTGTAGTCACAGAATGGGATGCCCCAACAGGAATCGACCTGGCAGGGTCCAGTAGTGCTTTGCCCAGCAAAAGTGTCTTTATCAGGCCTAATTTCAAATATGATAAGAGCAAATGCTTATATGGTCTTAAACAGAGGCTGCTTTAGTCACAGAATGGGATGCCCTGGGCAGGAATGGACCTGGCAGGGTCCAGTAGTGCTTTGCCCAGCAAAAGTGTCTTTATCAGGCTAATTTCAAATATGATAAGAGCAAATGCTTATATGGTCTTAAACAGAGGCTGCTGTAGTCACAGAATGGGATGCCCCAACAGGAATCGACCTGGCAGGGTCCAGTAGTGCTTTGCCCAGCAAAAGTGTCTTTATCAGGCCTAATTTCAAATATGATAAGAGCAAATGCTTATATGGTCTTAAACAGAGGCTGCTTTAGTCACAGAATGGGATGCCCTGGGCAGGAATGGACCTGGCAGGGTCCAGTAGTGCTTTGCCCAGCAAAAGTGTCTTTATCAGGCTAATTTCAAATATGATAAGAGCAAATGCTTATATGGTCTTAAACAGAGGCTGCTGTAGTCACAGAATGGGATGCCCCAACAGGAATCGACCTGGCAGGGTCCAGTAGTGCTTTGCCCAGCAAAAGTGTCTTTATCAGGCTAATTTCAAATATGATAAGAGCAAATGCTTATATGGTCTTAAACAGAGGCTGCTGTAGTCACAGAATGGGATGCCCCAACAGGAATGGACCTGGCAGGGTCCAGTAGTGCTTTGCCCAGCAAAAGTGTCTTTATCAGGGCTAATTTCAAATATGATAAGAGCAAATGCTTATATGGTCTTAAACAGAGGCTGCTTTAGTCACAGAATGGGATGCCCTGGGCAGGAATGGACCTGGCAGGGTCCAGTAGTGCTTTGCCCAGCAAAAGTGTCTTTATCAGGCTAATTTCAAATATGATAAGAGCAAATGCTTATATGGTCTTAAACAGAGGCTGCTTTAGTCACAGAATGGGATGCCCTGGGCAGGAATGGACCTGGCAGGGTCCAGTAGTGCTTTGCCCAGCAAAAGTGTCTTTATCAGGCCTAATTTCAAATATGATAAGAGCAAATGCTTATATGGTCTTAAACAGAGGCTGCTTTAGTCACAGAATGGGATGCCCTGGGCAGGAATGGACCTGGCAGGGTCCAGTAGTGCTTTGCCCAGCAAAAGTGTCTTTATCAGGCCTAATTTCAAATATGATAAGAGCAAATGCTTATATGGTCTTAAACAGAGGCTGCTTTAGTCACAGAATGGGATGCCCTGGGCAGGAATGGACCTGGCAGGGTCCAGTAGTGCTTTGCCCAGCAAAAGTGTCTTTATCAGGCTAATTTCAAATATGATAAGAGCAAATGCTTATATGGTCTTAAACAGAGGCTGCTTTAGTCACAGAATGGGATGCCCTGGGCAGGAATGGACCTGGCAGGGTCCAGTAGTGCTTTGCCCAGCAAAAGTGTCTTTATCAGGCTAATTTCAAATATGATAAGAGCAAATGCTTATATGGTCTTAAACAGAGGCTGCTGTAGTCACAGAATGGGATGCCCCAACAGGAATCGACCTGGCAGGGTCCAGTAGTGCTTTGCCCAGCAAAAGTGTCTTTATCAGGCCTAATTTCAAATATGATAAGAGCAAATGCTTATATGGTCTTAAACAGAGGCTGCTTTAGTCACAGAATGGGATGCCCTGGGCAGGAATGGACCTGGCAGGGTCCAGTAGTGCTTTGCCCAGCAAAAGTGTCTTTATCAGGCTAATTTCAAATATGATAAGAGCAAATGCTTATATGGTCTTAAACAGAGGCTGCTGTAGTCACAGAATGGGATGCCCCAACAGGAATCGACCTGGCAGGGTCCAGTAGTGCTTTGCCCAGCAAAAGTGTCTTTATCAGGCTAATTTCAAATATGATAAGAGCAAATGCTTATATGGTCTTAAACAGAGGCTGCTGTAGTCACAGAATGGGATGCCCCAACAGGAATCGACCTGGCAGGGTCCAGTAGTGCTTTGCCCAGCAAAAGTGTCTTTATCAGGCTAATTTCAAATATGATAAGAGCAAATGCTTATATGGTCTTAAACAGAGGCTGCTGTAGTCACAGAATGGGATGCCCCAACAGGAATGGACCTGGCAGGGTCCAGTAGTGCTTTGCCCAGCAAAAGTGTCTTTATCAGGCCTAATTTCAAATATGATAAGAGCAAATGCTTATATGGTCTTAAACAGAGGCTGCTTTAGTCACAGAATGGGATGCCCTGGGCAGGAATGGACCTGGCAGGGTCCAGTAGTGCTTTGCCCAGCAAAAGTGTCTTTATCAGGCTAATTTCAAATATGATAAGAGCAAATGCTTATATGGTCTTAAACAGAGGCTGCTGTAGTCACAGAATGGGATGCCCCAACAGGAATCGACCTGGCAGGGTCCAGTAGTGCTTTGCCCAGCAAAAGTGTCTTTATCAGGCTAATTTCAAATATGATAAGAGCAAATGCTTATATGGTCTTAAACAGAGGCTGCTGTAGTCACAGAATGGGATGCCCCAACAGGAATCGACCTGGCAGGGTCCAGTAGTGCTTTGCCCAGCAAAAGTGTCTTTATCAGGCCTAATTTCAAATATGATAAGAGCAAATGCTTATATGGTCTTAAACAGAGGCTGCTTTAGTCACAGAATGGGATGCCCTGGGCAGGAATGGACCTGGCAGGGTCCAGTAGTGCTTTGCCCAGCAAAAGTGTCTTTATCAGGCTAATTTCAAATATGATAAGAGCAAATGCTTATATGGTCTTAAACAGAGGCTGCTGTAGTCACAGAATGGGATGCCCCAACAGGAATCGACCTGGCAGGGTCCAGTAGTGCTTTGCCCAGCAAAAGTGTCTTTATCAGGCTAATTTCAAATATGATAAGAGCAAATGCTTATATGGTCTTAAACAGAGGCTGCTGTAGTCACAGAATGGGATGCCCCAACAGGAATCGACCTGGCAGGGTCCAGTAGTGCTTTGCCCAGCAAAAGTGTCTTTATCAGGCCTAATTTCAAATATGATAAGAGCAAATGCTTATATGGTCTTAAACAGAGGCTGCTTTAGTCACAGAATGGGATGCCCTGGGCAGGAATGGACCTGGCAGGGTCCAGTAGTGCTTTGCCCAGCAAAAGTGTCTTTATCAGGCCTAATTTCAAATATGATAAGAGCAAATGCTTATATGGTCTTAAACAGAGGCTGCTGTAGTCACAGAATGGGATGCCCCAACAGGAATCGACCTGGCAGGGTCCAGTAGTGCTTTGCCCAGCAAAAGTGTCTTTATCAGGCTAATTTCAAATATGATAAGAGCAAATGCTTATATGGTCTTAAACAGAGGCTGCTGTAGTCACAGAATGGGATGCCCCAACAGGAATCGACCTGGCAGGGTCCAGTAGTGCTTTGCCCAGCAAAAGTGTCTTTATCAGGCCTAATTTCAAATATGATAAGAGCAAATGCTTATATGGTCTTAAACAGAGGCTGCTTTAGTCACAGAATGGGATGCCCTGGGCAGGAATGGACCTGGCAGGGTCCAGTAGTGCTTTGCCCAGCAAAAGTGTCTTTATCAGGCTAATTTCAAATATGATAAGAGCAAATGCTTATATGGTCTTAAACAGAGGCTGCTGTAGTCACAGAATGGGATGCCCCAACAGGAATCGACCTGGCAGGGTCCAGTAGTGCTTTGCCCAGCAAAAGTGTCTTTATCAGGCTAATTTCAAATATGATAAGAGCAAATGCTTATATGGTCTTAAACAGAGGCTGCTGTAGTCACAGAATGGGATGCCCCAACAGGAATCGACCTGGCAGGGTCCAGTAGTGCTTTGCCCAGCAAAAGTGTCTTTATCAGGCCTAATTTCAAATATGATAAGAGCAAATGCTTATATGGTCTTAAACAGAGGCTGCTTTAGTCACAGAATGGGATGCCCTGGGCAGGAATGGACCTGGCAGGGTCCAGTAGTGCTTTGCCCAGCAAAAGTGTCTTTATCAGGCTAATTTCAAATATGATAAGAGCAAATGCTTATATGGTCTTAAACAGAGGCTGCTGTAGTCACAGAATGGGATGCCCCAACAGGAATCGACCTGGCAGGGTCCAGTAGTGCTTTGCCCAGCAAAAGTGTCTTTATCAGGCCTAATTTCAAATATGATAAGAGCAAATGCTTATATGGTCTTAAACAGAGGCTGCTTTAGTCACAGAATGGGATGCCCTGGGCAGGAATGGACCTGGCAGGGTCCAGTAGTGCTTTGCCCAGCAAAAGTGTCTTTATCAGGCTAATTTCAAATATGATAAGAGCAAATGCTTATATGGTCTTAAACAGAGGCTGCTGTAGTCACAGAATGGGATGCCCCAACAGGAATCGACCTGGCAGGGTCCAGTAGTGCTTTGCCCAGCAAAAGTGTCTTTATCAGGCTAATTTCAAATATGATAAGAGCAAATGCTTATATGGTCTTAAACAGAGGCTGCTGTAGTCACAGAATGGGATGCCCCAACAGGAATCGACCTGGCAGGGTCCAGTAGTGCTTTGCCCAGCAAAAGTGTCTTTATCAGGCCTAATTTCAAATATGATAAGAGCAAATGCTTATATGGTCTTAAACAGAGGCTGCTTTAGTCACAGAATGGGATGCCCTGGGCAGGAATGGACCTGGCAGGGTCCAGTAGTGCTTTGCCCAGCAAAAGTGTCTTTATCAGGCTAATTTCAAATATGATAAGAGCAAATGCTTATATGGTCTTAAACAGAGGCTGCTGTAGTCACAGAATGGGATGCCCCAACAGGAATCGACCTGGCAGGGTCCAGTAGTGCTTTGCCCAGCAAAAGTGTCTTTATCAGGCCTAATTTCAAATATGATAAGAGCAAATGCTTATATGGTCTTAAACAGAGGCTGCTTTAGTCACAGAATGGGATGCCCTGGGCAGGAATGGACCTGGCAGGGTCCAGTAGTGCTTTGCCCAGCAAAAGTGTCTTTATCAGGCTAATTTCAAATATGATAAGAGCAAATGCTTATATGGTCTTAAACAGAGGCTGCTGTAGTCACAGAATGGGATGCCCCAACAGGAATCGACCTGGCAGGGTCCAGTAGTGCTTTGCCCAGCAAAAGTGTCTTTATCAGGCCTAATTTCAAATATGATAAGAGCAAATGCTTATATGGTCTTAAACAGAGGCTGCTTTAGTCACAGAATGGGATGCCCTGGGCAGGAATGGACCTGGCAGGGTCCAGTAGTGCTTTGCCCAGCAAAAGTGTCTTTATCAGGCCTAATTTTAAATATGATAAGAGCAAATGCTTATATGGTCTTAAACAGAGGCTGCTTTAGTCACAGAATGGGATGCCCTGGGCAGGAATGGACCTGGCAGGGTCCAGTAGTGCTTTGCCCAGCAAAAGTGTCTTTATCAGGCCTAATTTCAAATATGATAAGAGCAAATGCTTATATGGTCTTAAACAGAGGCTGCTTTAGTCACAGAATGGGATGCCCTGGGCAGGAATGGACCTGGCAGGGTCCAGTAGTGCTTTGCCCAGCAAAAGTGTCTTTATCAGGCTAATTTCAAATATGATAAGAGCAAATGCTTATATGGTCTTAAACAGAGGCTGCTGTAGTCACAGAATGGGATGCCCCAACAGGAATCGACCTGGCAGGGTCCAGTAGTGCTTTGCCCAGCAAAAGTGTCTTTATCAGGCTAATTTCAAATATGATAAGAGCAAATGCTTATATGGTCTTAAACAGAGGCTGCTGTAGTCACAGAATGGGATGCCCCAACAGGAATCGACCTGGCAGGGTCCAGTAGTGCTTTGCCCAGCAAAAGTGTCTTTATCAGGCCTAATTTCAAATATGATAAGAGCAAATGCTTATATGGTCTTAAACAGAGGCTGCTTTAGTCACAGAATGGGATGCCCTGGGCAGGAATGGACCTGGCAGGGTCCAGTAGTGCTTTGCCCAGCAAAAGTGTCTTTATCAGGCTAATTTCAAATATGATAAGAGCAAATGCTTATATGGTCTTAAACAGAGGCTGCTGTAGTCACAGAATGGGATGCCCCAACAGGAATCGACCTGGCAGGGTCCAGTAGTGCTTTGCCCAGCAAAAGTGTCTTTATCAGGCTAATTTCAAATATGATAAGAGCAAATGCTTATATGGTCTTAAACAGAGGCTGCTGTAGTCACAGAATGGGATGCCCCAACAGGAATCGACCTGGCAGGGTCCAGTAGTGCTTTGCCCAGCAAAAGTGTCTTTATCAGGCTAATTTCAAATATGATAAGAGCAAATGCTTATATGGTCTTAAACAGAGGCTGCTGTAGTCACAGAATGGGATGCCCCAACAGGAATCGACCTGGCAGGGTCCAGTAGTGCTTTGCCCAGCAAAAGTGTCTTTATCAGGCCTAATTTCAAATATGATAAGAGCAAATGCTTATATGGTCTTAAACAGAGGCTGCTTTAGTCACAGAATGGGATGCCCTGGGCAGGAATGGACCTGGCAGGGTCCAGTAGTGCTTTGCCCAGCAAAAGTGTCTTTATCAGGCTAATTTCAAATATGATAAGAGCAAATGCTTATATGGTCTTAAACAGAGGCTGCTGTAGTCACAGAATGGGATGCCCCAACAGGAATCGACCTGGCAGGGTCCAGTAGTGCTTTGCCCAGCAAAAGTGTCTTTATCAGGCTAATTTCAAATATGATAAGAGCAAATGCTTATATGGTCTTAAACAGAGGCTGCTGTAGTCACAGAATGGGATGCCCCAACAGGAATCGACCTGGCAGGGTCCAGTAGTGCTTTGCCCAGCAAAAGTGTCTTTATCAGGCCTAATTTCAAATATGATAAGAGCAAATGCTTATATGGTCTTAAACAGAGGCTGCTTTAGTCACAGAATGGGATGCCCTGGGCAGGAATGGACCTGGCAGGGTCCAGTAGTGCTTTGCCCAGCAAAAGTGTCTTTATCAGGCTAATTTCAAATATGATAAGAGCAAATGCTTATATGGTCTTAAACAGAGGCTGCTGTAGTCACAGAATGGGATGCCCCAACAGGAATCGACCTGGCAGGGTCCAGTAGTGCTTTGCCCAGCAAAAGTGTCTTTATCAGGCTAATTTCAAATATGATAAGAGCAAATGCTTATATGGTCTTAAACAGAGGCTGCTGTAGTCACAGAATGGGATGCCCCAACAGGAATCGACCTGGCAGGGTCCAGTAGTGCTTTGCCCAGCAAAAGTGTCTTTATCAGGCTAATTTCAAATATGATAAGAGCAAATGCTTATATGGTCTTAAACAGAGGCTGCTTTAGTCACAGAATGGGATGCCATGGCAGGGACAAGTTGTGCTATGCCCAGCAAAAGTGTCTTTATCAGGCTAATTTCAAATATGATAAGAGCAAATGCTTATATGGTCTTAAACAGAGGCTGCTGTAGTCACAGAATGGGATGCCCCAAATAGGAGTGCACCTGGCAGGGTCCAGTAGTGCTTTGCCCAGCAAAAGTGTCTTTATCAGGCCTAATTTCAAATATGATAAGAGCAAATGCTTATATGGTCTTAAACAGAGGCTGCTTTAGTCACAGAATGGGATGCCCTGGGCAGGAATGGACCTGGCAGGGTCCAGTAGTGCTTTGCCCAGCAAAAGTGTCTTTATCAGGCTAATTTCAAATATGATAAGAGCAAATGCTTATATGGTCTTAAACAGAGGCTGCTGTAGTCACAGAATGGGATGCCCCAACAGGAATCGACCTGGCAGGGTCCAGTAGTGCTTTGCCCAGCAAAAGTGTCTTTATCAGGCTAATTTCAAATATGATAAGAGCAAATGCTTATATGGTCTTAAACAGAGGCTGCTGTAGTCACAGAATGGGATGCCCCAACAGGAATCGACCTGGCAGGGTCCAGTAGTGCTTTGCCCAGCAAAAGTGTCTTTATCAGGCCTAATTTCAAATATGATAAGAGCAAATGCTTATATGGTCTTAAACAGAGGCTGCTTTAGTCACAGAATGGGATGCCCTGGGCAGGAATGGACCTGGCAGGGTCCAGTAGTGCTTTGCCCAGCAAAAGTGTCTTTATCAGGCTAATTTCAAATATGATAAGAGCAAATGCTTATATGGTCTTAAACAGAGGCTGCTGTAGTCACAGAATGGGATGCCCCAACAGGAATCGACCTGGCAGGGTCCAGTAGTGCTTTGCCCAGCAAAAGTGTCTTTATCAGGCTAATTTCAAATATGATAAGAGCAAATGCTTATATGGTCTTAAACAGAGGCTGCTGTAGTCACAGAATGGGATGCCCCAACAGGAATCGACCTGGCAGGGTCCAGTAGTGCTTTGCCCAGCAAAAGTGTCTTTATCAGGCTAATTTCAAATATGATAAGAGCAAATGCTTATATGGTCTTAAACAGAGGCTGCTTTAGTCACAGAATGGGATGCCATGGCAGGGACAAGTTGTGCTATGCCCAGCAAAAGTGTCTTTATCAGGCTAATTTCAAATATGATAAGAGCAAATGCTTATATGGTCTTAAACAGAGGCTGCTGTAGTCACAGAATGGGATGCCCCAAATAGGAGTGCACCTGGCAGGGTCCAGTAGTGCTTTGCCCAGCAAAAGTGTCTTTATCAGGCCTAATTTCAAATATGATAAGAGCAAATGCTTATATGGTCTTAAACAGAGGCTGCTTTAGTCACAGAATGGGATGCCCTGGGCAGGAATGGACCTGGCAGGGTCCAGTAGTGCTTTGCCCAGCAAAAGTGTCTTTATCAGGCTAATTTCAAATATGATAAGAGCAAATGCTTATATGGTCTTAAACAGAGGCTGCTGTAGTCACAGAATGGGATGCCCCAACAGGAATCGACCTGGCAGGGTCCAGTAGTGCTTTGCCCAGCAAAAGTGTCTTTATCAGGCTAATTTCAAATATGATAAGAGCAAATGCTTATATGGTCTTAAACAGAGGCTGCTTTAGTCACAGAATGGGATGCCTCACAGCAGACTTAAGATCAGTTCAGTATATATGCACAGTTAGTTACTATAAGCAGCCTGAAAACGCTAACAAAGCCTGTCAGCCAGCTAGTAACACTCAGGCTGGATGAAAAAAAAAAAAAATCTCCCTGTGACAGCCTCCGTTTTTCCTACCTTTCCCTGGCTTTCTGTCTGTCTCCTGTCTGTCTCCTGCCTGTCTCCTGCCTGTCTCCAGCCTGTCCCTGTCTGTCCCTGCCTGTCTAACTGCCTCAGCTACACAGCGTTCTGTCTGTCACGAATGCAATAGAGAAATGAGGAAAAGCAAGATGGCCGCCGTTAAATACCGCTGTGTGACGTCACCGGGCTTGCTGGCTGCTGATAGGCTGCATGTGACTGCCCCAGCTTGCACTGGCGCGGGATAGATGTCCAGACATGTCCCGTCCGCCATCTTAGAATGCCTGTAAATGTAAATGAATGGATGTTAAAGGAAAACTTCGAGTGATCGAATCGCGGGGAAATTCGGATTCGATCCGAATCGAATTTTTCCTGAAATTCGGATCGAATCCGGGTTCGTCCGGATCGATTCGCTCATCCCTAATAAATAGTCACCAAAACTAATCTTCAGCATCACAGATAAGAAAAAACGCATTCATTTTGTAACACTTAGCATGGAAAATCACTTTATAATAGGCCAAAGCTCAATATTTTCACGTACTTGGCTTTTGACCCTGGTCAGTACAAGGTTGGAGATGAATGGATGAACTGAAAAGCCCCCTATTAGTACAGAAAAGTAAAAAAACACTAACCTATAACAGAAAGTGTTTACATAACACATACAGGGGGTCATGCTAATTATTTGCTGAAGCCAGTGTGACCTGCAGCGTGGATTGCAACCTGCATCCTGGTGAGCTTTTAGTGTTTAGACACAAATTCTAAATGTTTTCCCCAAAAATGGCCTGTGCTGGTGATGTGACATATTTACAGGCGAGGTCAATTATTTTTCTTATGAGTTAAAGGGTAATTCCACATTCGATGACATTTCTAAAAGTTTTCATTATTGTGTTGTTATATGATGCAATCAATGTGCTAAGCGTATCAGTTAATTATTTTGTCTTCTCTATGTTTACAACTGTTATAAAAGAAAACAGTTTTTCCTAGCAACAATGTGTTTACCTTAGCCACATACACAATGGTGTGTTAAAAGTACAGATCAGACACTTCCTGACTCTAGTTTGCTAATCATCTTATTGGCTGAGGCAGAGACAAGAGTATTACCCCTTCTGCTCTAATTCAACCTCTTCAAAGGGGATAAAAACAATGTTGTGTTTCAAAAGCGAAAAGGATTACTGGCATTCTTCTCAGATGGAGAGAGGATTGCTGCTGTGTGATTTAGCCAAAGCCTTTAATGAGCTCACCTGCTACAGTGGAAGGTTTGTGGGAGTTGTAGTCAGAAAGGATACTGATGGTTTTACTATAGGGCAAGAAAACCACTCCTGTTTTACCAAGTGTCAGAGGAATATAAGTAACATGTAAACAGCATGCTGATAAATAAATCACAGATATAAGGGTACAATCCTAACACAAATGTGTATTTTACATTCCAGAAGGGGAAAACAATAAGGCAGAACACTGAAAACCTGACAAAAGGGGAGTTTTCCTTTAAGGGTGTTTTTGTTTAGGTTTGGAAACAACAACACCATATGGACTATGCAGAAATGAATTCTTTAGCATAGCCCATAGGGTGCTGTTAATTCCAAACTTAAAAAAATATATTCTTACCTTATTGGATATATGATGTAGCTAACCTAAAAATGCTCCATCGCAGGTACAAGTGATTTTTTGGAGGAAAAGTAGCACAAACATTTTTTTTTGCATTTTTTGAGAGCTAAAAAGCTCACCGGGATGCAGGTTGCAACCCACATTGCAATGCACACCGAAGGTCACACCAAAACCCACTGAACTTGTGAAATACATTTGGCCAAATCTCTCTGCCAATACTCCCCTCTTAGGGTGTAGAACTAGAAATATTTTTACTTTTTGAATCGTCCTGAAACACTTTGCTTTTGCTGTTCCTCTCTGTAACATGGCAGGCAATTAGTCATTACATCGGTGTGGCAATGACATCATTGCCACACACAACAGTGGCAATGAATGGAGGAGGTGGAGCTTTACAGCTAAAACAGGCGCAATTATCTGGGATTAGAGTAAAGTAGGGGCAGTGAAAATTGGCAAAAAGTACTCTTCATGGCTATTCAGGGGATACTAGTTAAAAATGTGGGTTTTGATCCGCTTTAAACAAATAATTAGCATGACCATCATTGTTGCGGAGCCTTTCTTGGCATCAGAGCATGCAATTTAAGAGATAAAAAATGGCAGTTTCGCTGTGGCCACCAACTAGCGTCTTATTTAACACTGGGGCCAAAAAGGAGGCAGTGCCAGGTGCTCTTTTTGAAGCAGGGCCAGTGGTAACCTGATGCTGCAGGTCAAAATCTCATAGAGCACAATGGGCAGAACTGGATTGAAGTGTTTAATGCCTATAATTAATATAAAAAAGGAAAGAAAAGACCGCACCAGCTAGTGTTAAAGTACCTAGTAGTAACTGGTGTGCCAGGTTGGCAAGAAATTACAATAATCTCCAGAGCATGGGATCCCACAAGACCCCAAAACAATGCCTAACCAAACAACTGGCACCACCACAAACTCTTATAACAAAATGTATTCAATTTATTATTAATCCAATACAAAAAAAGTTTAAAAACAATTAAAAACACACATCTCATGAGGGGGAGGACTACAAGAACACATGTATGCCTAGTACATCTATATACATACAATTATTAACCCCGTGTTATCTTCAAAAACATCAATATACAATATCAACCAACTTAAATAATGTGTATAAACTATCCTATATACATCTATATACATACAATTATTAACCCCGTGTTGTCTTCAAAAACATCAGTATACAATGTCAACCAGCTTATAAAATGTGTCTAAACTATCCTATATGCAATCCTATTTTATACAAATATACATCAGTAAAGTGCAATCCAGTGCTATCAGTATCACTCTACCCTAATGAAAACACCGAGGAGATTGTAGTCCTCCCCCTCATGAGATGTGTGTTTTTAATTGTTTTTAAACTTTTTTTTGTATTGGATTAATAATAAATTGAATACATTTTGTTATAAGGGTATGTGGTGGTGCCAGTTGTTTGGTTAGGCATTGTTTTGGGGTCTTGTGGGATCCCATGCTCTGGAGATTATAATTAATATAAAACACATTTATTTGTACAGAACTTGTGTTGGGATTTGTCAGTAATGGAAACACAGGACCTAGATGTCACAAAATGTTTTTTTGGGGGTTATTTAAATTGATTTTAATGGCTTCTTTTGTTTAACGATGTGTGATATGGACAACAACAACTAAAACACAGCCTAATGCACTGTAAAGTTTGTCCCCAGTAGTGATTTCTTGTAACTGTAATACAAAAATGCTGACCAGTGGTGAAAAATTACAGGGCCAAAGCTTGGAAAATAACTCTATAGCCACAAGAAAGATGCTAAATGCCGCACATCATAAATAAGGCCCTAAGAATAGCCATAACTCTTAGTAAGTAAGATCTCTTTATGCCTTAATAAAGTCACAAAAACAAAAAGCCCCATAGTTCAACATTGTATCCTTAAGAGGAATGTTCGCAATGAGTTGAGAATCTGAATGAGAGCTACATTACACTTATATAGCAAAGGCAGGGTAGAGCAGAATCCCTGAGCCTGAACTAACTAGTTATGGTATATGAATTACAGGATCATAAGGGGGATCCAACAAAAAAACATGTATTACAATTACTGGGTCTAGAAATTCAATAATGTGAGTTTGCTCTGGCCTGACATAATAAATTACTCATTTTTCATTCTTAACAGGATTTATTGAAAGTGCATGTTGGCCAGAATAAAACATATTCTAAATCTCATAAGAAGAGTGATGAGCATTAATAAAAAGATTTTATGCTTAAAGATATCCAGGTCTACAATGCGCAAAACTATTCTTTGACATTTTACACAGTATAGTACAATTCTTTATACACTGTTCAAATATTGCATTGCAGAGTTTTATTAAAAATGTACTTTGTGAGCAAACAAATGTTGACTTTTTTGGTTGAATGTAAGCAAAATATGCCAAATTAGTAATAAAATGAAAAAAGCGCTATCGTAATACAACTTTTCTATACACGGCACAAGCCAGCCAAAAAGGATTACCCAAAATTCTTAACTAGTGAACACATATTTCAGGATGGACAGTACAAGGTCAGGGATTAATGGCTGAAT
The DNA here is from genome assembly GCA_027917425.1 of Gastrophryne carolinensis. NCBI lineage: Eukaryota > Metazoa > Chordata > Amphibia > Anura > Microhylidae > Gastrophryne > Gastrophryne carolinensis. The sequence goes on from CM051236.1 coordinate 122,354,607, forward strand.
GGAAGAGTGAGGCTTAGGAGGGCCATAACTGAGGAGCACCATAGGAGATTACCCATGTTCGGTTTAATACATTGCCATTAGGGATGAGCGAATCGATCCGGATGAACCCGAATTAGTTCCAAATTTCAGGAAAAATTTTATTCTGAACGAATCCGAATTTTCAATCAATCAAAGTTTTCCTTTAAACTCCAATTATTTCAATTACAGCCATTGTAAAATGGTGGATGGACATGCCCGGACATATCCCCTGGGGCAAGTTATCATGGGAAGGTCACATGCAGCCTATCAGCAGCCAGGAAGCCCGGTGACGTCACAGTGCTATATAAACCGCGGCCATCTTGCTTCTGCGCATTTCAGCGTTGCATTGCGGACAGAACGGAGCTTGCTACAGACAGGGAGAGACAAACAGAGAGGCAGGGAGACCCACAGAGACCCACAGAGTGCCAGGGAGAGCCAGGGAAAGATAGGGAAAAATCGGGAAGGATCCAGGCAGGGACAGCAGAGAAAGTGACAGGGAAACTTTTTTTTTTATTTTCATTTCACTTCATCTGTTACACATAAGCATTTCTTATAACTTGATTAGTTTTCATTTTTTTTGTGTCTGCTGTAAAAACCCAAGCCCACATGGGCATCCCATTTCAGCACATTTGACCCTATCTGTTACACTAAAGCAGCTTTTAAAGGCTATTTCTCATAAATATATTGCAGTTTGAATTGTTTTTGTGTGTGCTGTAAAAACACCAGCCCACATGGGCATCCCAAACCAGCACATTAGACCATATCTGTTACACTAAAGCAGCTTTTAAAGGCTATTTCTCATAAATATATTGCAGTTTGAATTGTTTTTGTGTGTGCTGTAAAAACACCAGCCCACATGGGCATCCCAAACCAGTACATTTGACCCTATCTGTTACACTAAAGCAGCTTTTAAAGGCAATTTCTCATAAATATATTGCAGTTTGAATTGTTTTTGTGTGTGTTGTAAAAAAAACAGGCCTCAGGGTATCCCAGACCTGCACATTTGACCCTATCTGTTACACTAAAGCAGCTTTTAAAAGCTATTTCTCATAAATATATCGCAGTTTGAATTGTTTTTGTGTGTGCTGTAAAAACACCAGGCCACAGGGTATCCCAAACCGGCACATTTGACCCTATCTGTTACACTAAAGCAGCTTTGAAAGGCTATTTCTCATAAATATATTGCAGTTTGAATTGTTTTTGTGTGTGCTGTTAAAACACCAGGCCGCGGGGTATCCCAAACCTGCACATTTGACCCTATCTGTTACACTAAAGCAGCTTTTATTGGGTTTTTCTCATAAATATATCGCAGTTTGAATTGTTTTTGTGTGTGCTGTAAAACACCAGGCCACAGGGTATCCCAAACTGGCACATTTGACCCTATCTGTTACACTAAAGCAGCTTTTAAAGGCTATTTCTCATAAATATATCGCAGTTTGAATTGTTTTTGTGTGTGGTGTAAAAACACCAGGCCGCGGGGTATCCCAAACCTGCACATTTGACCCTATCTGTTACACTAAAGCAGCTTTTAAAGACTATTTCTCATAAATATATTGCAGTTTGAATTGTTTTTGTGTGTGCTGTAAAAACACCAGGCCGCAGGGTATCCCAAACCTGCACATTTGACCCTATCTGTTACACAAAAGCAGCTTTTAAAGACTATTTCTCATAAATATATTGCAGTTTGAATTGTTTTTGTGTGTGGTGTAAAAACACCAGGCCGCAGGGTATCCCAAACCTGCACATTTGACCCTATCTGTTACACAAAAGCAGCTTTTAAAGGCTATTTCTCATAAATATATTGCAGTTTGAATTGTTTTTGTGTGTGCTGTAAAAACACCAGGCCGCAGGGTATCCTAAACCTGCACATTTGACCCTATCTGTTACACTAAAGCAGCTTTTAAAGGCTGTTTCTCATAAATATAATGCAGTTTGAATTGTTTTTGTGTGTGCTGTAAAAACACCAGGCCGCAGGGTATCCCAAACCTGCACATTTGACCCTATCTGTTACAAGCAGCTTTTAAAGGGTTATTTCTTATAAATATATTGCAGTTTCAATTGTTTCTGTGTCTGCTTTAAACATCCCTACCCACAGGGCATCCCATATTGCCAATTTTCATAGTATCTGTTACAGAGAAACATTTCCTCAGTTTATTTAGCTTCTGGTTTTTAAAGTAAACACATTTTTACAGTGCCTATTGCGCATTTCAAATACATAAAAATGTCAGGCAGACAAGTGCCTGGATGTTCACAGAGTAGTGGCAGAGGCCAAGATTCAGCAGGCAGAGGTCGCAGCAGACTAGGTTCGAGTGGCAGCAGGAGTCGCGGTAAGAGACCTGATCTGCCAGTATCTGCTACCGGTCATGTTTCCACCAGTAACGCATCTGCCGTGGTAGATTGGTTAATGCGGTCATCCACATCATCACAAGTTACATCTGACACCCCCAGTCTAAGGTCGGTAGGTTCCTCTGACACAACCCTGAGTTGGCAGTCCCGATCCTCCCATTGCCTCTGTCCTACGCCGTTCCTTCCCCCAGTGACGTATCCTATGCTTTGGGTTCAGCTCCACTCTTTAGTGAGGAGGACGATCAGATAGAGGACAGTCAGCAGCTAAAGCCCAGCCAAGAAATGGAGGTGGCTTCTTTTGCTAGGCAGACAAATAGTCATGTGGAGAGTGGCGTGGGTGTTGCGAGCATTCCAGCTCCTGCTCCAGACACTGTTGAGGAAACCGAGAACATCAGTGACGTGCAGCCACAACTCGATTATGATGATGATGATGAAGCCGATCGCATTTGGGAGCCGGGTGCAGAGGGGGCTTCATCATCATCAGGAGAAGAGGGGCGCAGCTGAGGCAGCAAGGTGTTAGCAGCATGGTTGGCAGTCAGCATGGGGGCAGAATTTTAAAGCCTGGAGCCAAACGGGGCCGGGGCCAGGGTACAGCACTTGCTGCGTGGCAGGCTACCTTATCGGGAGGTAGTGGAGCAGGGGTTCCTGGAGTTGGCGACAGTAGCAGTGAATCAGTGCGGGCTGTTGGTGGAAAAAGTAGCTACTCGGCAGTGTGGCAGTCTTTCCTGAAGCATCCGCAGGAGGGTAACATGGCCATATGCAAGATATGTAGGCAGAAGGTGAAGCGTGGCCAGGGCCCAAATGTTGGCACCACGGCCCTGCGTCAACATATGATGCATCACCATAAAGCGGCCTGGGAGAACCGAGGCTCCAAAGAGGCTCCTCACCGAGTGGCACGCCGCTCCCAATTTCTGCCAGCCAAGGCTCCAGCACCTCAGCCGAAGGCAGCTGTGCGTCATACCCATCCTCTGTCGCTCCTCCTGCTCCTCCTGCTCCTCCTCCTCCAAGTCATGCATCCAGCCAGCAATCCATCAACGAAGCCATGTCCAAGAAACAGCAGTATGCGCCCACTCATGCTACGGCGCAGAAGCTGAATGTGCTCCCGTCCAAGTTGCTGGTGCTGCAGTCGCTCCCTTTTCAGGTGGTGGACTCTGCACCTTTCAGAGAACTGATGGCTTGTGCTGAGCCGAGGTGGAGAGTGCCAAGCCGTCATTTCTTTGCCAAGAAGGCAGTACCACCGCTGCACAATTTTGTTGAACAGAAGGTGGGCCAGTCCTTGAGCCTGTCGGTGTGTAGCAAAGTGCATCGCAGCGCCGACGTCTGGAGCTGTAACTACGGTCAGGGACAGTACATGTCATTTATGGCCCACTGGGTGAATGTGGTCCCTTTGCAGCAGCAGCAACTTGGACAGGTCACGCCGCTTCGGCCTCCGCGCTCCCTGGGCCATTGTGCCTGTGACACTGTGCGTCTCGGCCTCCTCATCCTCCGCCTTCTCCTCACCCTCCACTGTAGGCTCAAGTCTCAGTGCCCCTCCAGTCTACCATGTGTGCAGGGCACGGAGGTGTCACACTGTGCTTCACATGGTTTGTCTTGGCGAACGGAGTCACACAGGAGAGGAAGTGCTTAAATTTATTCTTCAAGAAATCCAAACATGGCTTACTTCAAGAAAACTGAAAATGGGAACCATGGTTACCGACAATGGGAAGAACATTTTGTCTGTGCTGCGACAAGGAAGGCTGACCCATGCACCCTGCATGGCTCACGTCTTCAATCTGGTTGTGAAGCGGTTTCTGAAGTCTTCCCCTCATCTGCAAGACATCCTAACAACTTCAAGGAAACTTTGCATGCACTTCAGCCACTCATACACCGCCAGGCACACCCTTCTTGAGCTACAGCATCAGAACGGTAGCCCCCAACATAGTCTGATTTGCGATGTTTCCACCCGTTGGAATTCCACCCTTCACATGTTGGACCGATTATATGAACAGAGAAAAGCCATCACGGATTTCCTGATGATCCAAGAAGATAGGGGGACTCCCCTGTGTAACTTCAATGTCAACCAGTGGCAGCTCATACGTGACACCTGCCGTTTGCTCAGGCCCTTTGAGGAAGCCACTTTATTTGTGAGTCGCCAGGATTACGGGATGAACAACGTGATTTCACTGCTTCATGTACTACAGCACATGTTGGAAACCATGGCTGGTCAGGGCACTGGAGACATGTTGTCTACATCTTACGGCCACATGAACCCCGTTGGAGCTGAACTGGAGGAGGAAGAGGAGGAGGAGTGGCACAGTGCACAGTTTTGGCTTGGAGAAATGGCTGGTTTATCTGCTGACAGGAGAGGAGAAGCAGGAGCAGCCAGAGGAGCTAGAGGGTTGTGAGAAAGGTGAGACAGAGGACCCAGACACACCGTGACAGTATGCAGTGGAGATGGAGACAGGTAGTCCCTCCGAGTCACTGGCGCAAATGGCAGGAAGCATGCTCACGTGCTTGTGTACTGACCCCAGAATTGTTTCCATTTGTCAGCGGGATGACTTCTGGCTCTCCACCTTATTGGACCCTCGCTTCCAGCACAAAATGGGGGCATTTTTTAAACCCACCGAGAGGGAGGACAAACTGACCTACTACAAAGACATTCTACATAGTCAGTTGGCCGATGCCTATCTGCGCCATGGTCCATTCTCTCGCAGGTCTGACTCGGGGGGACCTCTGTGCTCACCTTCCACTGCCATGGCTGCTGGGGGGGTTGGCAAGAGCAGCAGCAGCAGCTCCATCAGCAGCAGCCTCAGTCTTCAGTCGCTAATAATTAGCTTTCTACACCCGCATAGTGAGTCTACTCATGAGCAGCAGGAAGATCTGGAACAGGACCTGAACCAGCAGGTCATGTCATACCTTGACATGACCATGCCAACACACCTTGAGGATCCGCTGGACTTCTGGGCAGCCAAGCTTGACTCGTGGCCGCAACTAGCTGAGTTTGCCCTGGAAAAGCTGTCCTGCCCGGCAAGTAGCGTGCCATCTGAGCGGTTGTTTAGTGCGGCGGGGCCATAGTTACGGCAAGGAGAACTTGTCTGTCAACTAAAAATGTGGAGAGACTCACCTTTGTGAAAATGAATTAGGGATGGATCAGCCAGGATTTCCACCCACCAATGGCTGATTCATGCGACTAGATTCAGCATGGTGCCACGTTTTACACTTTCCAAATGGTGCAAAACATATTTATGTCTTGCTGCTGGTGCCAACTTCAGGGTGTGCCTTTCAGCCAATTTTTGGGCTCCTGCTGCTGCTGCCAACTCCAGTGTCTCTTTCAAGCAGTGTTTGGGCTCCTGCTGCTGCTGCTGCTGCCAACTCCTGGGTGTCATTCAGCCAATTTTTGGGCTCCTGCTGCCAAATGCAGTGTCTCTTTCAAGCAATGTTTGGGCTCCTGCTGCTGCCAACTCCAGTGTCTCTTTGAGCCAATGTTTGGGCTCCTGCTGCTTCTGCTGCCAACTCCAGTGTGTCTTTCAAGCAATGCTTGGGCTCCTGCTGCTGCTGCTGCTTGCAACTCCAGGGTGTCATTCGGCAAATGTTTGGCCTCCTGCTGCCAACTCCAGTGTCTCTTTCAAGCAATGTTTGGGCCCCTGCTGCTCCTGCTGCCAACTCCAGTGTCTCTTTCAAGCAATGTTTGGGCTCCTGCTGCTGCTGCTTGCAACTCCAGGGTGTGTCTTTTGGCCAGTTTGTGGGCTCCTGCTGCCAACTCCAGTGTCTCTTTCAAGCAATGTTTGGGCTTCTGCTGCTGCTGCTTGCAACTCCAGGGTGTGTCTTTAGGCCAATTTTTGGGCTCCTGCTTCCAACTCCAGTGTCTCAAGCAATGTTTGGGCTCCTGCTGCTGCTGCTGCTTGCAACTCCAGGGTGTCATTCAGCCAATTTTTGGCCTCCTGCTGCTGCTGCCAACTCCATTGTCTCTTTGAGCCAATGTTTTGGCTCCTGCTGCCAACTCTAGTGTCTCTTTCAAGCAATGTTTGGGCTCCTGCTGCTGCTGCTGCCAACTCCAGGGTGTCATTCGGCCAATATTTGGGCTCCTGCTGCCAAATGCAGTGTCTCTTTCAAGCAATGCTTGGGCTACTGCTGCTGCCAACTCCAGTGTTACTTTCAAGCAATGTTTGGGCTCCTGCTGCTGCTTGCAACTCCAGGGTGTCATTCAGCTAATTTTTGGCCTCCTGCTGCTGCCAACTCCAGTGTCTCTTTGAGCCAATGTTTGGGCTCCTGCTGCTCCTGCTGCCAACTCCAGTGTCTCTTTCAAGCAATGTTTGGGCTCCTGCTGCTGCTGCTTGCAACTCCAGGTTGTGTCTTTCAAGCAATTTTTGGGCTCCTGCTGCTGCCAACTCCAGTGTTTCTTTCAGCCAATGTTTGGGCTCCTGCTGCTGCCAACTCCAGTGTGTCTTTAGGCCAATTTTTGGGCTCCTGCTGCCAACTCCAGTGTCTCTTTCCGCCAGTGTTTGGGCTCCTGCTGCTGCTGGCAACTCCAGTGTCTCTTTCGGCCAATTTTTGGGCTCCTGCTGCCAACTCCAGTGTGTGTCTTCAGGCCTATTTTTGGGCTCCTGCTGCCAACTCCAGGATGTCTTTCAGCCAATATTTTGGCTCCTGCTGCTGCCAGCTCCAGGGTGTGTTTTTCAGGCAATATAGGTGCTCCTCATTGTGATGCCACCTCAACTCTCTGCAATTGTGCCGCTCTGCGATTCTAATAGTGATGCCTCTGATCTGCATGTCATAATTATTTACAGTATTATTGTACTAACCCAGCACACATCCTATGCGTGTAACAGCAAGGCAGAATGGTTTACAACCCTATTGAGGCTCTAGGAAGCTCAGAAATAGCCGTTTTTAATCGCAAATAAATTCGGGTCGAAACAAATTTTGTCGGAAAATTCGGCGAATCAGCCGAATCGAATTTTTCAAAAGTTCGCTCATCTCTAATTGCCATCCAAAACTACCCAAACAATAGCTGAAATCTTCTGTTCTATATTCTCCTCCACTTTTTTATGTTGTCTTCGACATTTGATAGTTTCACTGCCAGTGTGTCTTTCTGACCTTGTGGTTTTCCTGAGGGTGGTAGGGCATGAACAATTTATTTAAGTTTCTCCCCAGTGTTGACCTCGCCACATAGGGACTTTGACACTACCCGAGTCCACTCACTATATGTACAGGACTTTAGACATTAGTACTCACCTTGTTCCACCATCTCAAACAACTTCAGCTGTAGCCACTATTTGAGAGTTGGGGGTGTTGCACAAGTCAGGCACCCATATTGTTGTCCAGAAGCAAAGAGGAATTTATCATACTCTTGGCATCTGGGAAAGATGCCAAGGGTAGGATGAGGTGAGTGGATGCTGGTGGCATCAGAGGACCCTAGATGCTGGACCAGGAGGAAGTCCTCAACCCAGCCGACCATTCTTTTTTGATAGTTAATGTTTGGAAGACATGGAACACAGGTACAATGAATAGTTATAATGTTAAATTGTAAATATAATTGTATTTATTTATAAATTATACCCATACATATGCTGTCTCTATGTATTTAAAGTGACAGGGGCGCTGAGGAAGCCACGAAAGGCGAAACTAGTATGCCCAACACTTGTCATTTTGAATGAATCCCAGGAGAATGTATGGAATTGAACCATGGATTGTATCATTTTTGAAGTACTCATGTGATTACTTTTTATAGATAAAAAGACATTTTTAGACAGTGAATCCAATGAAAACAGAAATTTTAAATAATCACATTGTAATAGCGTTTATAGTAGCGTGGTTGGCTATGTGGACAATGATAGAGATGGGGGCTATACCCTCCCCGAGACATTTGTATAATTTTACAGTCCAGTATCCGTATCAGCTTGGAGTATAAATATTGGGGGTTCACATTTAAATCGGGCAGCAATATGCTGCCTTATACTTGGTAGTTCAATGTTGTACCAATCCATAATAAAAGGAGTAGAAGCTAGTAACTATGGACCAGTTAGTTTAGCACCTGCAGTTGTGAAACTAATGGAAACGCTCTTGAAAAAAAAAGATAATTTCCCATTTAAAAATGAACAACCTGTTGGACCAGCACAGCTTCATTGAGGGCAGATTATGTCACTAAAGTGTTGGATGAAGGTGGTGCTGAGGATATCGCCTATCTGGACATGGTACCAAAGTTATTAAGTTAGGGCTCAATCCCTCGATAGTGTAGTGGATTTTCAGCTGGGATACTCGGCTGCATAGCTTTAGACATCACTAGTGTGAGGGAGGCTGTGATGCCACTATATAGAGCCCTGGTGAGGCCACAGCTAAAATACTGTGCAGTTCTGCAGACCTTACCTACAAAAATACATTCATAAAATATAAAGGGTCCAGAGTCGGGCAACAAAAATGGTGGAGAGACTTAAGCTTTAAACTTATCAGGAGAGACTTAAAGAACTTAATTTGTACAGTCTGAAGGAAAGAAGGGAGAGGGGGAACATGATTGAGACCTTTATATATGTGAAAGGATTCAATAAGGTTGAGGAGGGAAGTGTCTTTAAGAAGAAACATTATGATAATACAAGGGGGTACAACCTGAAGCTAGTCGGGGGGAAGATCAGGAGTAGGGATGAGGGAACTTTTGAAAAATTCGATTTGGCTGATTCACTGAATTTTCCGTCAAAATTCGTTTCGGTCCGAATTTATTCGCGACGAATCGCTATTAGAATCGGCTATTTCTGAGCTTCCTAGAGCCTCAATAGGGTTGTAAACAATTCTGCCTTGCTGTAACACGCATAGGATACGTGCTGGGTTGGTGAAATAATACTGCTAACTGTCAGGTATGCACTGCTCACAATGGTATACCGGGTGCTAGCTGCAGGGACAACAATACCATACTCCTACTCTTCTACAGGTGGGGCTCCAGGGCTAACCCACCACTGTGTCCTCATATACCAAGCTGCACACCATTACTTCATATAATGAATTAATTTATTGATCAAATAGTACATCCAATAATCCACATACACAAAACACACATCAAACGTTAAAAAACATATAATTAAAACCCCAAGTGGGGAGGAACTCCAGGGCTATATAGTCTACAGACACTCAAATATAGTGTCAGAGCAACTCTTTACATTTCATTAAGATAATTATAAAATTTCATTGAAATCAACCAACATATAATCACTGACGTTTGTAGGACAAGATATTAAGTGCCTGTGCAGTCTAAAATCTATAATAGAATATAAAGTGAATACAACTCCATATAGGGTTGCAGTATAAAATGTGCAAAATTACAAATAACCAACTAAAGTGCCTTCATAAGTGCAAAAAAAGTGCCTAAGCGCTAACATGCATTAATCTAAATAGTCTAAATAGTGCCTCTCCATGTCTCCAGAAACGTCAGAGATACACATCAGGAATCCATCATATCAACAATTGTCTGATAATAACAATTCCTCCCCACTTACCTCCTCACCTACGCGCTTCGTGGATATGAACCACTTCACCTGAGTTTAACGTTTGATGTGTGTTTTGTGTATGTGGATTATTGGATGTACTATTTGATCAATAAATTAATTAATTATATGAAGTAATGGTGTGCAGCTTGGTATATGAGGACACAGTGGTGGGTTAGCCCTGGAGCCCCACTTGTTAGTGAAATAATACTGTAAATAATTATGAGATGCAGATCAGAGGCAACGCTATTAGAATTGCAGAGCGGCACAATTGCAGATAGTTGAGGTGGCATCACTATGAGGGGCCCCTTTATTGCTTGAAAAACACACCCTGGGGCTGGCAGCAGCAGCAGGAGCCCAAATATTGGCTGAAAGACATCCTGGAGTTGGCAGCAGGAGCCCAAAAATTGGCTGAATGACACCCTGGAGTTGCAAGCAGCAGCCCAAACATAGCTTGAAAGAGACACTGGAGTTGGCAGCAGGAGCCCAAACATTGGCCTAAAGACACACTCTGGAGTGGGCAGCAGCAGCAGCAGGAACCCAAACATTGGATGAAAGAGACATTGGAGTTGGCAGCAGGAGCCCAAACATTGACTGATGGACACACCCTGGGATTGGCAGCAGCAGCAGCAGGAACCCAAAAATTGGCCTAAAGACACACTGGAGTAGCCAGCAGCAGCAGCAGGAGCCCAAACATTGGCTGAAAGAGACACTGGAGTTGGCAGCAAGAGCCCAAAAATTGGCCTAAAGACACACCCTGGAGTTGGCAGCTGAAGCAGGAGCCCAAAAATTGGCCTAAAGACACACCCTGGAGTTGGCAGCAGCAGCAGGAGCCCAATGATTGGCCTAAAGACACACTGGAGTTGCCAGCAACAGCAGCAGGAGCCCAAACATTGCTTGAAAGAGACACTGGAGTTGGCAGCAGCAGGAGCCCAAACATTGCTTGAAAGAGACACTGGAGTTGGCAGCAGGAACCCAAAAATTGGCCTAAAGACACACCCTGGAGTTGGCAGCAGCAGCAGCAGGAGCCCAAAAATTGTCCTAAAGACACACCCTGGAGTTGGCAGCAGCAGCAGCAGGAGCCCAAAAATTGGCCTAAAGACACACTGGAGTTGCCAGCAGCAGGAGCCCAAACATTGTTTGAAAGAGACACTGGAGTTGGCAGCAGGAGTCCAAAAATTGACCTAAAGACACACTGCAGTTGGCAGCAGCAGGAGCCCAAACATTGGCTGAAAGAGACACTGGAGTTGGCAGCAGGAGTCCAAAAATTGGCTGAATGACACCCTGGAGTTGCAAGCAGCAGGAGTCCAAACATAGCTTGAAAGCGACACTGGAGTTGGCAGCAGGAGCCCAAAAATTGGCTGAATGACACCCTGGAGTTGCAAGCAGCAGCAGCAGCCCAAACCTAGCCTGAAAGACACACTGGAGTTGGCAGCAGGAGCCCAAAAATTGGCTGAATGACACCCTGGAGTTGCAGGCAGCAGCAGCAGGAGCCCAAGCCTAGCTTGAAAGACACACTGGAGTTGGCAGCAGGAACCCAAAAATTGGCCTAAAGACACACTGCAGTTGGCAGCAGCAGCAGCAGGAGCCCAAACATTGGCTGAAAGAGACACTGGAGTTGGCAGCAGGAGCTCAAAAATGGGCCTAAAGACACACCCTGGAGTTGGCAGCAGCAGCAGGAGCCCAAACATAGCTTGAAAGAGACACTGGAGATGGCAGCAGGAACCCAAAAAATGGCCTAAAGACACACTGCAGTTGGCAGCAGCAGCAGCAGGAGGCCAAACATAGCTTGAAAGAGACACTGGAGTTGGCAGCAGGAGCTCAATAAATTGGCCAAAAAACACACCCTGGAGTTGGCAGCAGCAGCAGGAGCCCAAACATAGCTTGAAAGAGACACTGGAGATGGCAGCAGGAACCCAAAAATTGGCCTAAAGACACACTGCAGTTGGCAGCAGCAGCAGCAGGAGGCCAAACATAGCTTGAAAGAGACACTGGAGTTGGAAGCAGGAGCCCAAAAATTGGCTGAATGACACCCCGGAGTTGCAAGCAGCAGCAGCAGCAGCAGCAGCCCAAACATTGCTTGAAAGAGACACTGGAGTTGGCAACAGGAACCCAAAAATTGGCCTAAAGACACACTACAGTTGGCAGCAGCAGGAGGCCAAACATAGCTTGAAAGAGACACTGGAGTTGGCAGCAGGAGCCCAAAAATTGGCCTAAAGACACACCCTGCAGTTGGCAGCAGCAGGAGCCCAAACACTGGCTGAAAGAGACACTGGAGTTGGCAGCAGGAGCCCAAACATTGACTGATAGACACACCCTGGAGTTGGCAGCAGCAGCAGCAGGAACCCAAAAATTGGCCTAAAGACACACTGGAGTTGCCAGCAGCAGCAACAGGAGCCCAAACATTGGCTGAAAGAGACACTGGAGTTGGCAGCTGGAGCCCAAAAATTGGCCTAAAGACACCCTGGAGTTGGCAGCAGCAGCAGCAGGAGCCCAAAAATTGTCCTAAAGACACACCCTGGAGTTGGCAGCAGCAGCAGCAGGAGCCCAAAAATTGGCCTAAAGACACACTGGAGTTGCCAGCAGCAGGAGCCCAAACATTGTTTGAAAGAGACACTGGAGTTGGCAGCAGGAGTCCAAAAATTGACCTAAAGACACACTGCAGTTGGCAGCAGCAGGAGCCCAAACATTGGCTGAAAGAGACACTGGAGTTGGCAGCAGGAGCCCAAAAATTGGCTGAATGACACCCTGGAGTTGCAAGCAGCAGGAGTCCAAACATAGCTTGAAAGCGACACTGGAGTTGGCAGCAGGAGCCCAAAAATTGGCTGAATGACACCCTGGAGTTGCAAGCAGCAGCAGCAGCCCAAACCTAGCCTGAAAGACACACTGGAGTTGGCAGCAGAAGCCCAAAAATTGGCTGAATGACACCCTGGAGTTGCAGGCAGCAGCAGCAGGAGCCCAAGCCTAGCTTGAAAGACACACTGGAGTTGGCAGCAGGAACCCAAAAATTGGCCTAAAGACACACTGCAGTTGGCAGCAGCAGCAGCAGGAGCCCAAACATTGGCTGAAAGAGACACTGGAGTTGGCAGCAGGAGCTCAAAAATGGGCCTAAAGACACACCCTGGAGTTGGCAGCAGCAGCAGGAGCCCAAACATAGCTTGAAAGAGACACTGGAGATGGCAGCAGGAACCCAAAAAATGGCCTAAAGACACACTGCAGTTGGCAGCAGCAGCAGCAGGAGGCCAAACATAGCTTGAAAGAGACACTGGAGTTGGCAGCAGGAGCTCAATAAATTGGCCAAAAAACACACCCTGGAGTTGGCAGCAGCAGCAGGAGCCCAAACATAGCTTGAAAGAGACACTGGAGATGGCAGCAGGAACCCAAAAATTGGCCTAAAGACACACTGCAGTTGGCAGCAGCAGCAGCAGGAGGCCAAACATAGCTTGAAAGAGACACTGGAGTTGGAAGCAGGAGCCCAAAAATTGGCTGAATGACACCCCGGAGTTGCAAGCAGCAGCAGCAGCAGCAGCAGCCCAAACATTGCTTGAGAGAGACACTGGAGTTGGCAACAGGAACCCAAAAATTGGCCTAAAGACACACTACAGTTGGCAGCAGCAGGAGGCCAAACATAGCTTGAAAGAGACACTGGAGTTGGCAGCAGGAGCCCAAAAATTGGCCTAAAGACACACCCTGCAGTTGGCAGCAGCAGGAGCCCAAACACTGGCTGAAAGAGACACTGGAGTTGGCAGCAGGAGCCCAAACATTGACTGATAGACACACCCTGGAGTTGGCAGCAGCAGCAGCAGGAACCCCAAAATTGGCCTAAAGACACACTGGAGTTGCCAGCAGCAGCAACAGGAGCCCAAACATTGGCTGAAAGAGACACTGGAGTTGGCAGCTGGAGCCCAAAAATTGGCCTAAAGACACCCTGGAGTTGGCAGCAGCAGCAGCAGCAGCAGGAGCCCAAAAATTGGCCTAAAGACACACTGGAGTTGCCAGCAGCAGCAGGAGCCCAAACATTGCTTGAAAGAGACACTGGAGTTGCCAGCAGGAGCCCAAAAATTGGCCTAAAGACACACTGGAGTTGGCAGCAGCAGGAGCCCAAACATTGGCTGAAAGAGACACTGGAGTTGGCAGCCGGAGCTCAAAAATTGGCCTAAAGACACACCCTGGAGTTGGCAGCAGCAGCAGCAGGAGCCCAAAAATTGGCCGAAATACACACCCTGGAGTTGGCAACAGCAGGAGCCAAAAAAATGGCCTAAAGACACACTGGAGTTGCCAGCAACAGGAGCCCGAACATTGCTTGAAAGAGACACTGGAGTTTGCAGCAGGAGCCCAAACATTGGCCTAAAGACACACTGGGGTTGGCAGCAGCAGGAGCCCAAACATTGGCTGAAAGAGACACTGGAGTTTGCAGCAGGAGCCCAAAAATTGGCTGAATGACACCCTGGAGCTGCAGTAGCAGCCCAAACATAGCTTGAAAGAGACACTGGAGTTGGCAGCAGGAACCCAAAAATTGAATGACACCCTGGAGTTGCAAGCAGCAGCAGCAACCCAAACCTAGCTTGAAAGACACACTGGAGTTTGCAGCAGGAGCCCAAAAATTGGCTGAATGACACCCTGGAGTTGCAAGCAGCAGCAGGAGCCCAGACATAGCTTGAAAGAGACACTGGAGTTTGCAGCAGAAGCCCAAGAATTGGCTGAATGACACCCTGGAGTTGCAAGCAGCAGCAGGAGCCCAAACATTGCTTGGAAGAGACACTGGAGTTAGCAGCAGGAGCCCAAAAATTGGCTGAATGACACCCTGGAGTTGCAAGCAGCAGCAGCAGTAGGAGCCCAAACATAGCTTGAAAGACACATTGGAGTTGGCAGCAGGAGCCAAAAAATTGTCTGAATGACACCCTGGATTTGCAAGCAGCAGCAGCAGGTGCCCAAACATAGCTTGAAAGAGACACTGAAGTTGGCAGCAGGAGCCCAAAAATTGGCCTAAAGACATACTGGAGTTGACAGCAGCAGCAGTAGGTGCCCAAACATTGGCTGAACGAGACACTGAAGTTGGCAGCAGGAGCCCAAAAATTGGCCTAAAGACACACCCTGGAGTTGGCAGCCGCAGCAGCAGGAGCCCAAAAATTGGCCTAAAGACACACCCTGGAGTTGGCAGCAGCAGCAGCAGGAGCCCAAACATTGCTTGAAAGAGACACTGGAGTTGGCAGCAGGAGCCAAAAAATTGGCCTAAAGACACACTGGAGTTGCCAGCAGCAGCCCAAACTTAGCCTGAAAGAGACACTGGAGTTGGCAGCAAGAACCCAAAAATTGGCCTACAACACACTGGAGTTGGCAGCAGCAGTAGGTGCCCAAACATTGGCTGAAAGAGACACTGGAGTTGGCAGCAGAAGCCCAAAAATTGGCCTAAAGACACACCCTGGAGTTGGCAGCCGCAGCAGCAGGAGCCCAAAAATTGGCCTAAAGACACACCCTGGAGTTGGCAGCAGCAGCAGGAGCCCAAAATTGGCCTAAAGACACACCCTGGAGTTGGCAGCAGCAGGAGCCCAAACATTGCTTGAAAGAGACACTGGAGTTGGCAGCAGGAGCCCAAAAATTGGCTGAATGACACCCTGGAGCTGCAAGCAGCAGCAGCCCAAACATAGCTTGAAAGAGACACTGGAGTTGGCAGCAGGAGCCCAAAAATTGTCTGAATGACACCCTGGAGTTGCAAGCAGTAGCAGCAACCCAAACCTAGCTTGAAAGACACACTGGAGTTGGCAGCAGGAGCCCAAAAATTGGCTGAATGACACCCTGGAGTTGTAAGCAGCAGCAGTAACCCAGACATAGCTTGAAAGAGACACTGGAGTTTGCAGCAGGAGCCCAAGAATTGGCTGAATGACACCGTGGAGTTGCAAGCAGCAGCAGCAGCAGCAGGAGCCCAAACATTGCTTGGAGGAGACACTGGAGTTAGCAGCAGGAGCCCAAAAATTGGCTGAATGACACCCTGGAGTTGCAAGCAGCAGCAGCAGCAGGAGCCCAAACATGGCTTGAAAGACACACTGGAGTTGGCAGCAGGAGCCAAAAAATTGTCTGAATGACATCCTGGATTTGCAGGCAGCAGCAGCAGGAGCCCAAACATATCTTGAAAGATACACTGGAGTTGGCAGCAGGAGCCCAAAAATCGGCTGAATGACATCCTGGAGTTGCAAGCAGCAGCAGCAGGTGCCCAAACATAGCTTGAAAGAGACACTGAAGTTGGCAGCAGGAGCCCAAAAATTGGCCTAAAGACACACTGGAGTTGGCAGCAGCAGCAGTAGGTGCCCAAACATTGGCTGAAAGAGACACTGGAGTTGGCAGCAGAAGCCCAAAAATTGGCCTAAAGACACACCCTGGAGTTGGCAGCCGCAGCAGCAGGAGCCCAAAAATTGGCCTAAAGACACACCCTGGAGTTGGCAGCAGCAGCAGTAGCCCAAAATTGGCCTAAAGACACACCCTGGAGTTGGCAGCAGCAGGAGCCCAAACATTGCTTGAAAGAGACACTGGAGTTTGCAGCAGGAGCCAAAAAATTGGCCTAAAGACACACTGGAGTTGCCAGCAGCAGCCCAAACTTAGCCTGAAAGAGACACTGGAGTTGGCAGCAAGAACCCAAAAATTGGCCTAAAAACACACTGGAGTTGGCAGCAGCAGCAGGAGCCCAAACATTGCTTGAAAGAGACACTGAAGTTGGCAGCAGGAGCCCAAAAATTGGCCAAAAGACACACTGGAGTTGGCAGCAGCAGCAGTAGGAGCCCAAACATTGGCTGAAAGAGACACTGGAGTTGGCAGCAGAAGCCCAAAAATTGGCCTAAAGACACACCCTGGAGTTGGCAGCAGCAGCAGCAGCAGGAACCCAAAAATTGGCCTAAAGACACACCGTGGAGTTGGCAGCAGCAGCAGGAGCCCAAAAATTGGACTAAAGACACACCCTGGAGTTGGCAGCAGCAGCAGGAGCCCAAACATTGCTTGAAAGAGACACTGGAGTTGGCAGCAGGAGCCCAAGAATTGGCTGAATGACACCCTGCAGTTGCAAGCAGCAGCAGCAGCAGGAGCCCAAACATAGCTTGAAAGAAACACTGGAGTTGGCAGCAGGAGCCCAAAAATTGGCCGAATGACACCCTGGAGTTGCAAGCAGTAGGAGCCCAAACATAGCTTGAAGGACACACTGGAGTTGGCAGCAGGAGACCAAAAATTGGCTGAATGACACCCTGGAGTTGCAAGCAGCAGCCCAAATATAGCTTGAAAGAGACACTTGAGTTGGCCGCAGGAGCCCAAAAATTGGCTGAATGACACCCTGCAGTTGCAAGCAGCAGCAGCAGCAGGAGCCCAGACATAGCTTGAAAGAAACACTGGAGTTTGCAGCAGGAGTCCAAGAATTGGCTGAATGACACCCTGGAGTTGCAAGCAGCAGCAGCAGGAGCCCAAACATAGCTTGGAAGAGACACTGGAGTTAGCAGCAGGAGCCCAAAAATTGGCTGAATGACACCCTGGAGTTGCAAGCAGCAGCAGCAGGAGCCCAAACATAGCTTGAAAGACACACTGGAGTTGGCAGCAGGAGCCAAAAAATTCGCTGAATGACACCCTGGAGTTGCAGGCAGCAGCAGCAGGAGCCCAAACAAAGCTTGAAAGACACACTGGAGTTGGCAGCAGGAGCCCAAAAATTGGCTGAATGACATCCTGGAGTTGCAAGCAGCAGCAGCAGGTGCCCAAACATAGCTTGAAAGAGACACTGGAGTTGGCAGTAGGAGCCCAAAAATTGGCCTAAAGACACACTGGAGTTGGCAGCAGTAGGTGCCCAAGCATTGGCTGAAAGAGACACTGGAGTTGGCCGCAGAAGCCCAAAAATTGTCCTAAAGACACACCCTGGAGTTGGCAGCTGCAGCAGGAGCCCAAAATTGGCCTAAAGACACACCCTGGAGTTGGCCACAGCAGGAGCCCAAACATTGCTTGAAAGAGACACTGGAGTTGGCAGCAGGAGCCAAAAAATTGGCCTAAAGACACACTGGAGTTGCCAGCAGCAGGCCAACATAGCCTGAAAGAGACACTGGAGTTGGCAGCAGGAACCCAAAAATTGGCCTAAAAACACACTGGAGTTGGCAGCAGCAGCAGGAGCCCAAACATTGCTTGAAAGAGACACTGAAGTTAACAGCAGGAGCCCAAACATTGGCCTAAAGACACACTGGAGTTGGCAGCAGCAGCAGTAGGAGCCCAAACATTGGCTGAAAGAGACACTGGAGTTGGCAGCAGAAGCCCATAACTTGGCCTAAAGACACACCATGGAGTTGGCAGCAGCAGCAGCAGGAGCCCAAAAATTGGCCTAAAGACACACCCTGGAGATGGCAGCAGCAGCAGGAGCCCAAAAATTGGCCTAAAGACACACCCTGGAGTTGGCAGCAGCAGCAGCAGGAGCCCAAACATTGCTTGAAAGAGACACTGGAGTTGGCAGCAGGAGCCCAAAAATTGGCTGAATGACACCCTGCAGTTCCAAGCAGCAGCAGCAGCAGCAGGAGCCCAAACATAGCTTGAAAGAAACACTGGAGTTGGCAGCAGGAGCCCAAAAATTGGCCGAATGACACCCTAGAGTTGCAAGCAGCAGCAGCAGCAGGAGCCCAAACATAGCTTGAAGGACACACTGGAGTTGGCAGCAGGAGCCCAAAAATTGGCTGAATGACACCCTGGAGTTGCAAGCAGCAGCAGCAGGAGCCCAAACATAGCTTGAAAGAGACACTGGAGTTGGCAGCAAGAGCCCAAAATTGGCCTAAAGACATAAATATGTTTTGGACCATTTGGAGAGTGTAAAACGTGGCACCATGCTTAATCTAGTCGCATGCATCATCCATTGGTGGGTGGAAATCCTGGCTGATCCATCCCTGATTCATTTTCACAAAGGTGAGTCTCTCCACATTTTTAGTTGACAGACGAGTTCTCCTCGCGGTAACTATGGCCCCCGCCGCACTAAACACCCGCTCAGATGGCACGCTACTTGCCGAGCAGAACAGCTTTCCAGGGCAAACTCAGCTAGCTGCAGCCACAAGTCAAGTTTGGCTCCCCAGAAGTCCAGCGGATCCTCAAGGTGTGTTGGCATGGTCATGTCAAGGTATGACATGACCTGCTGGTTCAGGTCCTGCTCCAGGTTTTCCTGCTGCTCATGAGTAGACTCACTATGCGGGTGTAGAAAGCTACTCATTAGCGACTGAAGACTGAGGCTGCTGCTGATGGAGCTGCTGCTGCTGCTCCTGCCAACCTCCCCAGCAGCCATGGCAGTGGAAGGTGAGCGCAGGTCTCCCCGAGTCAGACCTGCGAGAGTATGGACCATGGCGCAGATAGGCATCGGCCAACTGACTACGTAGAATGTCTTTGTAGTAGATCAGTTTGTCCCCATTTTGTGCCGGAAGCGAGGGTCCAATAAGGTGGAGAGCCAGAAGTCATCCCGCTGACAAATGGAAACAATTCTGGGGTCACTACGCAAGCACGTGAGCATGCTTCCTGCCATTTGTGCAAGTGACTCGGAGGGACTACCTGTCTCCATCTCCACTGCATACTGCCACGGTGTGTCTGGGTCCTCTGTCTCGCCTTCCTCACAACCCTCTAGCTCCTCTGGCTGCTTCTGCTCCTCCTCTCCTGTCCGCTGTCTAGATAAAACAGCCATTTCGCCAAGCCTAAACTGTGTACTGTGATGGCTTTTCTCTGTTCGTATAGTCTGTCCAACATATGCAGGGTGGAATTCCAACAGGTGGAAACATCGCAAATCAGACTATCCCCTCGATTCAAAGAGCAAAAGTTAATTGATTTCGTATCGAGAATCGTAAGTTTGGGTGGGTGTTTGTAATTTTTTCTTGTTTTTTTGCCCATTTCGTATTCGCACGATCGTTCGCGCATAGACGTATATGAACATACGCATTTCGTACGAGAATCGTATAATTTGCGTTAGTTCGTGTGTTTTTCCCGTCCAAATCGTATTATTTGCGTCCGATCCTATTTTTTACGTCCTTCACATGGGCTTGCGACCAATTCAGAGAGGTGATTGCTAATTGTTTTGAAGCCCATTAAAGAGCTGCTTTACGAAATGTTTGCCGGCAGCTATTTGGCCTCAGGAGTAGGATGGAGCGGAGCGAGTTTGTGGCACATCAAGGGCTTATGCTTTTTGGCATTGAGTTGATCGAGATGTCTGAGAGCAGATTGCCCCTGCGTCGTCGCATGAACATCGATAGCATGAATGATGTTGAGCTGTTCGAGCTGACCAGGCTTAATCGCGCTTCCCTCCATAAATTATATAGTGAGCTGCGGCCATGGTTAGCCCGCACCACAAGGAAGGGGCATGCAATTTCAGGTATGACCAAGATGCTTGGCTGCCTGCAATTTTTGGCGAACGGCTCGTTCCAGAGGCTGGGTGCCCTCTCCGTGGGGATGTCACAGCCTACGCTGAGCCGCGCACTATCTAAATTTTTGGAAGGCATGGCTGCCATAACTCCAAAATATATTTATTTTCCGGATGATATGGCAGCCAGAAACGCCATTAAGCTTGGGTTTTATAATGTGGCCGACATGCCCAACGTTATTGGTGCTATTGACTGCACACATGTGGCACTCGTACCTAGGGCTGCCGACGAGTATATATATAGGTATTGAGATTGGTTATTATGTTGGCCAACGTGTAATGTAACCTGTTTTCCTTTGCGGCAGCATATTTGTTTATCCCTCATTTGTGTAGCTGCTTTATCTAGGCTTTTCATTAGTCTTTCCCAATAGAGTGCAGACATGTTTTTGTTGTTTTTTTTTTTTTTGGGTCAAATATCAATTACCCTTTTTGTATGTTTTTGCCTTAAGGAATCGAAAAATGGGACACTCCCTTAATGTCCAGGCCGTGGTTGGTCCGGACATGCGTTTTATGAGTGTCCTTGCCGGCTACCCAGGATCGTCCCACGACTCATATATCCTCAGGCGATCTGGGTTGTTTCGGAGATTTGAGGCAGGTGAATTTTCGGGGGCATGGCTGCTTGGTAAGTGTGTCCTATTTGTGTGCTATTAAATGTGGGATTAATCTTGTATTTGTTGATATGTTTGTATTTGAATTCTTTACATAAGCCAGAAACTGCCTTTTTCTTGGGTCATATATTATGAACTTCCAAAAAAAATGCTTGCCTCGCTTTGTCCTTCAGAATGTTTTCCCTTTAGTTAGGATGTCTGTAAGTTCCATGTCCCTAAATATATTGGTTGGGAGTTTATACCCAAGGATCTGTGAGCTTTGGCTCCTTTTGTAGTATTGGTCTTTAAATGTCAAAGTGGACTTAAACTGCATACATTGTAGTTTTCATCTAAATGTGGATAGCCCCTCAGCAGCATCCTAATTGTAACATGTCTGAAAACTAAAAATATATTTAAATTCCAACTACCCTTGGCCGTGCAGATGTTTGTTAATTAATTGGTATATTGAAGTGCCATTTTTAATTATGTACTACATTAGTGGCAATATTTATTTTGCTAATGTGCCCTGGGTGTTTTTTTTGGCCCTTTACCTTACATCATTATGATATATGTAAAATTCTTTGTGTTTGTTGTGTTGCCTTTTTAATTTTGATTACATTTAATTGTCTGTTTAAGGTGATTCCGGGTACCCACTTCTACCCTGGCTCATGACGCCTGTGCTGCGGCCCCAGGATGCCTCTCAGGAAGCGTACAACCGTGCGCACCGCAAGACCAGGGCTGTTGTGGAGAGGGCCTTTGGGCTGTTGAAGACACGTTTTCGTTGCTTGGACCATACTGGGGGCGCCCTGCAATATGATCCCAAGAAAGTGATCGACATAATCATGGCATGTGCTGTTTTGCACAATTTTGCGATCCTGGAACGTGTCCCACGTTATGTGGATAGCCTGCCCTCTTCAGCCGTAGAGGATGATGTAGAGAATTTTGTTGGGCCACCCAGTGAGTCTGCCCAATCAGTTAGAGCCAACTTGATCTTGCAGCATTTTAGTTAATTATATTTCGTGTCTCAACATTCTGTGTGTCTGTGTTATCCTTTTTGTTAAATATGTTGTTTTGCCGTAATGTGGCATTACCTCAAAGTAAAACATTTTTACCTTAATTGTTGCCTAATGTATTTCATGTAGTTTCCTTAGCTTTAGATTTGCATTGTTACACCTCTTCAAACCAAAATTATCTGGTTTAGCCCAAGCTGTTTAAAATGTGTTCCCACTAAAAACGCCACAAGTATTGTAAGTGAGAATATTTTTTTACTTAGAAAAGTAAAAATTATTGTGCTTAACAGAAAATATTCCACATACATCTGTGGTTACAAATGGATGACATAACAAAAAAAACATCGAGCACATCTACACCTGGAAGTGAGTGGCACAACCAAACAAGGACACCCAGTCCAAAGGCCAGCCTAGTCCAGTCATTAATATTGCCTGTGCCCAGGGATATTTGGGCATGGCCATAATGTCACACAAACATGTCTGCAAACAGGAGGAGCACCAACCAAATACATATTTAAAGCCATAAGTGGCCAGATACACTCCACATAGACCTATGGCATTGGCTAGTGGCCTTAAGCATTACTCTAAGGAGCTATATGGGAGCAAATACAAAACACAACCTGCATGAGCAACACAAAATGGATTGTTTGAAACCTCAAAGGACAAGTAAATACAGTGGGGGTTAAGAGAAAAGATGTCCCACACACCCATGGCTTAATAGGGTGGCTGCCCATAATACCCAGGTGGAGGTCCAGGTGGAGGTCCATGTGAATGGGACCTAGCCTGGGCCATGGCAGCATTGTGAATTTGAAACTGCTCCACAATGTTTCTCTGCATATTGGTCATCTCAGCCATGGCTGACTGGATGCCATTACTTGCAGTGACCACGTTGCTGTTGAGGGTACGCAACTCCGCGAGGATGCCCTGTAGACTGGTATTGATGGTGACCATGTCGGCATGCCTTTCCTCACGCTCTGTAACGAGCTGTGCCTCATAAGAGTCCCTTTCTTGGGTCCATAATTGAAGCAGGGCACTCTGCCTCCCCTGGGAAATTGTGGGGCGGCGTAATGGAGTCCGCCGCACAATTACCCTGGCTCTTGGGCGTGCCCTGCCGCGTGGTGTCGTCCCCTCAACAGCAACAGGCCTGCTTTGCAAATCCTCAGCAGCAGAGTGAACACTGGGGACTGTTGTGTCAGTCTCCCCATGTGCATGCACAATGGATGGAGATTCACTCTGCTGCTGAGGATTGGCCAGAGAAACATTATGGAGCAGTTCCAAATTGGGACCCAGGGGGAGGTCATCCGACGTGCCCTGCATGGAGACATCATCATCTTCCTCCATTTCCTGGATCTCTTCCATGAGTGTGCGGGTCTGTAGGGACATATAAAAAAAAAAGTGTAAGTTGGCGTCCAAATTTGGGATTCCCACAGTTTAACACATTCTTAAGCACTTGGTAGTATTTATGGTACTAAATTAACTTACCGGAAATCTCGGATCTGGGCTCCTATGCTGTACGGACCTGGTAGGCATAACCAAACTGGGGGGTGAGTTTACCCTTGCTGAGGGATCATGCTGGGCTGAAGAAGAGAAAAACAAACCACGTAAACACACACATAACCATTTTTGGGATAGGTAATCAAATAAACCTCTATTTGTAATATTAAGCAACTCTAGAGCAATGGGGACATTTGTTAAAAGACACGCAAGTTTAGATAGGTGCAATGCCTCGAGAAAACTGCTAACTGACCTCAGTTCTAAGTCAGGAAGTGTACCCAGTCAGCATACAACTTGCAACCCACATTTTTGGATTTAGCCTACCATTCGCTAGGTCCGGGGTACTCAAACAATTGTTGTAAAGGTCCATTTAAAGGTATGTGGTGAGAGGTGAATGTCTGGCCATGGGGCTGACGCAGGGGGTGTCTAGTTAGAAATAAACACACTGGTGGAGGGGCTTGAGATTTCAAAGTGCAAACTAATAAAGGCTGCTTGCCCTTGCTGGGCTGGATGGGGCAGAGCTGAGGGGACAGGGATTGGATGGCTAAAGGGGGGAGTTAACGAATTGATGGTGATGGGATGGATGGAGCAAATCTGTTACAAATGTATGGGGCTTATGTGGGGGGGGGGGCATGGGGTGACTGTGGCAGATGGGGCAGAGCAGGGGCAGCGGGACACGAGTGTGCCAAGAGAAAGATGTACCAAGTTACTGTGTACCTTGCAATGCCACTTCCTGTGCAGTACTTCATATTGCAATGCTATGTTTCAGGGAGCCATGACATTGGGCAGGAGAACAACCACTACATCGCCGATCAAGGGGGCAGCTCTGAGCACGTCAACACAGAAGTAACTGAGTGCAGGCCTGTCTGGGCAGGGGTCCTGGAATCTGGTGCCAAGGTCCGCATTGGTACCCCGGCCCGCCAGTTGAGTCTCGCTGCTCTAGGTCAGATATGTTTGGGGGTGGGTAATTAAATTGTTAACTCAAACACAACTCACACAACAAATAGGCAACCCATCCATAATGATGTGTGTTTTGTGATTGATTCAAAATATATCACTTTTCAGGAGAAACTTCATGACTTTACCAATAGAATTTGAAATGTGATCTTTGCCATAATGGATGTGGGCCTAAATGTGTGATTCACAGGGACCAAAAGAGGACACAAACAGGCACAGTAGTGCGAGGCCAAGCAAGGCAAACCATAGGGGCATCCCGTTATCTTGTTACTAGTGAACTTTAGATTATTTAGCAAACAGGCAAACATGCAGATTTAAGAGTACTCACCGTGGGTACGGGTCGGTGAGTCTGTGTCCCTTAGACCAGCATGTCCACCGACCGCGACCGGATGGAGAAGTCCCAGCACAATCTCCTCAGCAGGGGTAAACTCCAATTTAGAAGGAAAGCCACCTCCAGTTTTCAGGCTGAAAACAGAAAATCGTTTGGTACTCAGAAAAGGTGCATACAGTACATCCTAAACATTATATTTGGAGAAAACATTTATTTACCTGTAATTATGCCTTTTAATTTCTTTTTGCCGTACAGCATACTTCAGATCAGAGATTTTCTTCTGAATTTGGGACACATCTTTCCTCTCTTCCCCCGCTGCATTTACTTGTCGTAGGATGGTTTCAAACAATTCCATCTTGCGCTGCTTTGTGGTGTGCTTTGATTTGCTACCATAGAGCTCGTCATAGTATAATGTAAGGCCACTAGCCAATGCCATATTTTGGTCATGGGAGAATCTCCCACTCAACTGGCCGCGGCGCAATGTGCGGCCAGATGGTTGGCTTGGCTGCTCCTCCATGTGTGCAGACACATGTGGTGACATTATGGCCTGGGGCTGGGTAGGGGAATGGCCGGATTGGTGGCTTCCCAATGACTGGACTGGACTGGCCAAGGGACTGGGTGTTCTTGCGTGGCTGGCCACCGAACTTCCAGGTGTAGATGTGGTCATGGTTGAAATTCTGGGCCCTCTTGGGGGGCTATGTTCCCGGCTGGTGCCAGGTCGGGGGCTCTGTTCCCGGCTGGTGCCAGGTCGGGGGCTTCTGGCCCTGGATGGGGTTCTTCGGGCCCTGTAGGGGCTTCTGGCCCTGGATGGGGTTCTTCGGGCCCTGTAGGGGCTTCTGGCCCTGGATGGGGTTCTTCGGGCCCTGTAGGGGCTTCTGGCCCTGGATGGTGTTCTTCGGGCCCTGTAGGGGCTTTTGGCCCTGGATGGGGTTCGGCGGGCTCTGCCTGGGCTTCTGGCCCTGGATGGTGTTC
Organism: Gastrophryne carolinensis; assembly: GCA_027917425.1. Classification (NCBI taxonomy): domain Eukaryota; kingdom Metazoa; phylum Chordata; class Amphibia; order Anura; family Microhylidae; genus Gastrophryne; species Gastrophryne carolinensis. Next base: position 122,380,169 of record CM051236.1, read on the forward strand.
TTCGGGCCCTGTAGGGGCTTCTGGCCCTGGATGGGGTTCGGCGGGCTCTGCCTGGGCTTCTGGCCCTGGATGGGGTTCGGCGGGCCCTGGCTGGGCTTCTGGCCCTGGATGGGGTTCGGCGGGCCCTGGCTGGGCTTCTGGCCCTGGATGGGGTTCGGCGGGCCCTGGCTGGGCTTCTGGCCCTGGATGGGGTTCGGCGGGCCCTGGCTGGGCTTCTGGCCCTGGATGGGGTTCGGCGGGCCCTGGCTGGGCTTCTGGCCCTGGATGGGGTTCGGCGGGCCCTGGCTGGGCTTCTGGCCCTGGATGGGGTTCGGCGGGCTCTGCCTGGGCTTCTGGCCCTGGATGGGGTTCGGCGGGCCCTGGCTGGGCTTCTGGCCCTGGATGGGGTTCGGCGGGCTCTGCCTGGGCTTCTGGCCCTGGATGGGGTTCGGCGGGCTCTGGCTGGGCTTCTGGCCCTGGATGGGGTTCGGCGGGCTCTGGCTGGGCTTCTGGCCCTGGATGGGGTTCGGCGGGCCCTGGATGGGCTTCTGGCCCTGGATGGGGTTCGGCGGGCCCTGGATGGGGTTCGGGCCCTGGATGGGCTTCTGGCCCTGGATGGGGTTCGGGCCCTGCTGCGGGTCCTGGGTTGCCGAACTGCCCTACTTGAACCCATGGCCGGTGTGGGCTCCCTTGTGCGGCCTCTTCTGGGGGCAGAGGTGGTGGGTGCTGCAGTTGGCTGCTTTTTGGCTGCAGGGGCACGTGGCTTGGGGCCCCTTTTTTGGGTTCCTGAGGGTCCAGTGTCCCTTGGTGGGGCAGAGGTAGTAGTCTTGCCTCTCAGCTTTCTCCTACCTTGCTGGGACCTTGTTGTTGGGCCCTCCGCGGTCTGGCTTTGCTGGGGTCGCTTGGTCATAGGCTTTTTAGGTGCCATCTTCCACAAATGCTCAAAGAGAATGAGCTTTGGGTGCAGGGACCTTTAAATAATGAGCCCAGCGTGTGACGCCTATGCGCACGACTACGCGCTCGTACGAACGTACGTTCGAGCGGAACCAGGAAACCGCTGGGGTTTCACTTATCTGCTGCCTTGAAGAAGCATAAAGATGGCGCCCACTATCTTCACCCGTCAACAGGAAGAGATCCTCATGCTGGTAAGTGGCTGCCTGTGCATTTTAATCTAATAGTCAATGATGGCCTAAATGTAAATGATGCGTTTGGAACTAGTTTGGGGGCTCTTAATGTTTAATAACTGGCTCCTCACACTTCATCCTCAAGGGCCGAGCCTGGCCACGTTTTCACCTGTCTATGCTGATGTCCTAATTCGGGCAATTGCTCCGGCTTAGCAACAGTTAATTAACCTGTGGAGTAGCGGGGCTAGCTGGCAAACCTGGCCTGTCTCGGACCTTGATGCGGATGTTTGAGGAACACTGTTTTCCTAAGCCATAAAAACACAACGGGAAGCCACACACGTGGTCCAAAAGCCTAAGCATAAGCCTACATCTTGGATGTTTAAACCATCCTAACATGCCATAGATGCAGGTGGCCTGATTCTTGATGTTGGCTATTATCTGTATGTACATGGTGTGTGATACATATAACATAAGACCAGACTCTCATTCACAGTCAACGTCCTCTTTAAGGCACTCCCCAAAAATGGCTGCCACTCTAAATGTGTGTGTTAATGACATGAAATTCTCAACTTGTGATGCAACACATATGGGTCTGTGTGTAAAAGTAAAAGCTTGGTGTCCATTATGTTTTTCAGATCATGCTTCAGCGCCGGTATGACTTCGCGCCCAATGTGTGCGAGAAAAGGGACATCGCCCGGGAGATCATCACGGAAATCCACCGTGTCACCAGCACCACCTTCACTCACACCCAGATAATGCAGCATTGGTCGGACCTGAAACGTCTGCACATGCCCCGGGTGCGGAGGTTTTTTGGAATCCATTTCCCAAGTAAGTACCAAGCAATTGCATGATATATGTTCCAAATGTATAAGTTATGCCTTTATTTATAATGACTTTTCTTTGGTAGTGTTGGAAATGGATTTCAGAATTCGCCGCACCCGGAGGCGTACAGGCCGATCAGTGCTGCATGAGTCTGCATCTGTGAGTGAAGGTGGTGGATCTCCCGGGCGACGGACCTACCCCTCCTCTGTGGCCTCCTCAGACCAGCCCCTGGACCTTACCACAGCGGAGGGGCCAAACCGCGTGGGGGCGTGGAGTCATACCTGGCCAGGCATGGGGAAGGCTCTGGCATGTCACTCTTCATGTATAGGCACAAAGATATACATGGCAGGCCAAAAACTAAGTTATCCTTTATTATGTATTTGTAGAAGCTTCTGGTGCGGGTGAAATAGTGGAGGAGGAGGCAGCAGAGATGCTTGAAGTCGATCCTGGCGAAGGTGAGTGATGTCAGCCAGACTGGGAGCCAGATATGTTGGGAATAGTGACTCTATACAAGTACTAACCAAATGTCACATGTTTCTCCAGGGACTTCTTCACAGCATAGCCAGGACCAAGGGCAGCCTGTTGGCCCCAACCAGCCATCTGTCGGCCACCAACTCCGTAAGTCTCCATGCCATTATTCATATTAATGTTTGGTTAGCTAATAACACACACATAACTAAAGGCGTAGCCAATGTGTAGTTCACACTTTCATGTGGGCACTTCGTTAGCTTAAAGAGGACCCTAACTTGTATTAAGAACCTAAGAATTAGCCAACACACTGTACCTACAGATTAGAAACATGGAAAAACACCCTTCAGCCATCTAATGCATGTTATTAGACTGAACAAAACCAATATTGTGGAATATGGAATGCGCAATATTTACAGGCAGCATGGGATACAGATTGAAAAAAGGAAGGTGCTGCCATGCATTGTGGGAGTGATGACCTTTCCCTCAACCCAGCTATGCTCTGGATTCCCAACGCACCACTGTAACCTACTCCCCTGTACTTTATCCAACTCTCAACTCCTCATTAAGTGTTATGCTTCAGAGTCCAGATGGCGGCGCTGTAATCAAAAAAAAACCCAAATTTACTTTGATCTGGTGCCGAATCATTTGGGAATAGTTAGTGGTTTTCATTAAATAATGTTTAAGGTCCGGTTTAAGGAGTTTAAAGACTTACCTGTGGGAAATGCATTAACTATATCCCTTGGAAGAATGACATATGTCATGCATTTACATGTATTTGATTAACCCCAAATCTATTTCCAGCATACAAACCGGTCTGGGACTCCTATTTATGTTTCTTTCTCTATTGGTTACAGGGATGATCCCCAAAACATTGGCGGCCAAAAAAAAAAGAATGAAGGAGTTGGTGGCCGAGCTGCTGGCCATACAGGCGACGTTGGGGCCAACAGATGAAGAAGAGGAGGAGGATTAGTGCCCTTGGTCCTGGCTACTTTGGTTACAAGTTTAAAAATGTTTTATCTTGTTTTAAATTTTGTAAAGTTTGGGGTTTTTCCCCTTAAAAAAAATTTTAACTCTGTTTTTAAGGCAAGGCCCAAAAAATTTTAATATGTTTGGAAAAAAAAAAAAAAAAAGGGGTTTTAAACCAAACAACCCAATCCAAAAAAAAAAAATAAAACAAAAAAATATCCCAAATCCACCAAAAAATTTTAAATAAATTTTATTTGAAGACTTCATAAATGTGTCTTTTCTAATATGCGCAAACACAAACAATTACACAAACCAGAAAAAACACGCTTAGAAACATATAGACATATGTACATTATGTGGTTTGGGTAAGTTTTAGGGTCGTCAACATGAAGAAGGATGCAAGCGCGAAGGGGTTTAGGTAAGTTTTATGGACCGAGAAATGAAGTTGGATGCAGGCGCTAAGGGGTTTAGGTAAGTTTGAGGGACCGAGAAATGAAGTTGGATGCAGGCGCTAAGGGGTTTAGGTAAGTTTGAGGGACCGAGAAATGAAGTTGGATGCAGGCGCTAAGAGGTTTAGGTAAGTTTGAGGGACCGAGAAATGAAGTTGGATGCAGCCGCTAAGGGGTTTAGGTAAGTTTTAGGGACCGATAAATGAAGTTGGATGCAGCCGCTAAGGGGTTTAGGTAAGTTTTAGGGACCGAGAAATGAAGTTGGATGCAGCCGCTAAGGGGTTTAGGTAAGTTTTATGGACCGAGAAATGAAGTTGGATGCAGGCGCTAAGGGGTTTAGGTAAGTTTGAGGGACCGAGAAATGAAGTTGGATGCAGGCGCTAAGGGGTTTAGGTAAGGTTTAGGGACCGATAAATGAAGTTGGATGCAGCCGCTAAGGGGTTTAGGTAAGTTTGAGGGACCGAGAAATGAAGTTGGATGCAGCCGCTAAGGGGTTTAGGTAAGTTTTAGGGACCGATAAATGAAGTTGGATGCAGCCGCTAAGGGGTTTAGGTAAGTTTTAGGGACCGAGAAATGAAGTTGGATGCAGCCGCTAAGGGGTTTAGGTAAGTTTTAGGGACCGATAAATGAAGTTGGATGCAGCCGCTAAGGGGTTTAGGTAAGTTTTAGGGACCGAGAAATGAAGTTGGATGCAGCCGCTAAGGGGTTTAGGTAAGTTTTAGGGACCGATAAATGAAGTTGGATGCAGCCGCTAAGGGGTTTAGGTAAGTTTTAGGGACCGATAAATGAAGTTGGATGCAGCCGCTAAGGGGTTTAGGTAAGTTTGAGGGACCGAGAAATGAAGTTGGATGCAGCCGCTAAGGGGTTTAGGTAAGTTTTAGGGACCGATAAATGAAGTTGGATGCAGCCGCTAAGGGGTTTAGGTAAGTTTGAGGGACCGAGAAATGAAGTTGGATGCAGGCGCTAAGGGGTTTAGGTAAGTTTGAGGGACCGAGAAATGAAGTTGGATGCAGGCGCTAAGGGGTTTAGGTAAGTTTGAGGGACCGAGAAATGAAGTTGGATGCAAGCGCTAAGAGGTTTAGTTAAGTTTCTGGTTGAGGGTGCGCATGCGCAAGATCTTATAAACATACGAACGCACGAATCTAAGAGGCCAAAAACCAATGAAAGCCAGAGGCAAACGCTAGTAATTGGAAGAGGTGGACGATGGAAGCAGCCGAAAAAACAGGCTGCCGCCGCAACAGGTGAGCACATGAACGTGATTTTTACGATTGGCAACTGACTGAGGCAAGTTCGGGAGATATTATACGAACGGACGTATCTTTTAGGATAGAAACGTATTTGCTTATTGAATCACTCGCAAGTTCATACGAACGCACGAGCGGACGTGAAAAATAGGATGATCGTGACCCAAATCCAAGCTGTTACATGTTTCTTTGAATCAACCCATATGTTGGGGGCTACCGTTCTGACGCTGTAGCTCAAGAAGGGTGTGCTTGGCGGTGTATGAGTGGCTGAAGTGCATGCAAAGTTTCCTTGAAGTTGTTAGGATGTCTTGCAGATGGGGGGAAGACTTCAGAAACTGCTTCACAACCAGATTGAAGACGTGAGCCATGCAGGGCACATGGGTCAGCCTTCCTTGTCGCAGCGCAGACAAAATGTTCTTCCCATTGTTGGTAACCATGGTTCCCATTTTCAGTTTTCTTGAAGTAAGCCATGTTTGGATTTCTTGATGAATACATTTAAGCAGTTCCTCCCCTGTGTGACTCCGTTCGCCAAGACAAACCATGTGAAGCACAGCGTGACACTGCACACATGGTAGGCTGGAGGGGCACTGAGACTTGAGCCTACAGTAGAGGGTGAGGAGAAGGCGGAGGATGAGGAGGCCGAGTCGCACGGTGTCACAGGCACAACGGCCAGGGAGCGCGGAGGCCGAAGCGGCGTGACCTGTCCAAGTTGCTGCTGCTGCAAAGGGACCACATTCACCCAGTGGACCGTAAACGACATGTACTGTCCCTGACCGTAGTTACAGCTCCAGACGTCGGCACTGCCATGCACTTTGCTACACACCGACAGGCTCAAGGACTGGCCCACCTTCTGTTCAACAAAAGTGTGCAGCGCTGGTACTGCCTTCTTGGCAAAGAAATGACGGCTTGGGACTCTCCACCTCAGCTCGTCACAAGCCATCAGTTCTCTGAAAGGTGCAGAGTCCACCACCTGAAAAGGGAGCGACTGCAGCACCAGCAACTTGGACGGGAGCACATTCAGCTTCTGCGCCGTAGGATGAGTGGGCGCATACTGCTGTGTCTTGGACATGGCTTCGCTGATGGATTAGCACAAAAAAGACAAGATGCCGCGCTCAGCACTACAAGTAAAAAAGCTCAACGTGTAGCGAGTCATTCGTCTCAAAAGTAGTCCAAAACTGTAGTAAAACACTGAGCTGGTAGTAGGTAATAACTCAAATCAAGATTCAGCAGTCCCACAGCGCATGCACCTCCACCGTGAAGTCACCAATAAAGCTGGCCTCTTACCAAATAAATGATGACAATGGGCTGTGGTAAGGTGCAAGGGGCCGTTATTGACGGCAGGTATGTAGCACCAATGTACCTGGCATTGGTGCAGTAAAGCCGTATAGCTTGTTTGTCCAGCATCAGCTGCTGGTGGCAGTTTGCTGCTGATGATTTAGAATAGCCGAAAGGCTAACCTGGGACGGCTTTACTGGGATGGAGTAGAGCAGGGTGGGACTCCATCCCACTACCCAGGTCCGGGTTTTGCAGGCTGTTTAAATAGCCTGGGGAATCAGCTGTGCTGGTTCCTTTGTCTAGAGCTCACATGGGAGTGAGACTCTGTGAGCCTGGCTGAAATCTCCTGTGGAGGCTGTTTCATGCGGACCTGAGGCCTAGTTGGACTGTAAACAGGACGTTTGCTCAAGGACTAAAAGCTGTTTGCCTGATTGAATCATTTATGCTGCTGTTTCCTGAAAAGGTGATGTAACCTGTTTGGACATATGCTTTTGTGGATTTATGTGTGAAATAAACACAGATTTTACTTTGAACTGCTTGCCTCTGCCTCTATACTGCTGACACCCGGTCGCCTACCAGAGCTAATCTCCACATTTGGTGTCGGATGCGGGCATAGCAGTGAGGCCGTTGCTAGGAGCAACCGACGAAAAAGTTTTTTGTTGTGCATGTCCTATATTAAACCTGCCAGGCTGCTACCTGGGACTGCAGACAAAATGGAGGCGGTCGTGAAAGCGCTCGTGGAGGCCAACAGGCAGCAGCATGAGACCAACCAGCTGTTTTTACAACATATGATGGCGCAGCAAGCTGCAGGTGCGCCCAAAAGTATTCCTGATGCCCGGAAAGCTGTCCGCTCGGCGCTCACAAAAATGACCCCTTCAGATGACGTGGAGACTTACCTGGCGGTGTTTGAAAAGGTGGCTGCAAGGGAGAAGTTGCCGCATGACCAGTGGGCTGATGTCATCGCTCCATTTCTGGCGTCTGGACCCCAGCAGGTGTTGTTTGATCTCCCAGAGGACCAAGCCGCTGACTACCCGACTCTGAAGGGTGAGATACTGGCGAGACTGGGGGTGAATGTGTGGGTTCGGGCTCAGCGGGTGCATCAGTGGAGCTACCAGTCGGCAGAGCCCGCCCGACCCCAGTATTATAAACTGCTGCACCTGCTGCAAAAATGGCTGCAGCCGGAGTTGTTAAGCCCCACTGCCATTTTGGACCGCTTGCTGGCGGACATGTTTTGGAGGGCTTTACCGCACCCTCTTCAGCACTGGGTTGGCCAGGTATCCCCTGACAACGCACTAGGGATGGTGGACCTAGTGGAGCGATATGAGGCCACCAGGAACTTGCAAAGCGGCTCCATGAGGAGGGATTCGGGGAAACCCCGGAGGTCCCCGCCCCAGCTCAGGCGAGTGGTGTCCCCTAAACCCTCTCAGGACCTACCCCCCAAAGTCCCTGCCCAAGTGTTGTGTTGGGGATGTAAGGAGCCGGGACATATCAGAGCCAATTGTCCCCACCAGGGGGAGCCCATGGATGTAAACTTTGGTTACCGCCCTTCCATGTATGCCAGGAGGCTGTGTGCTGCCGGTATCCCTGAGCTTGTGGGGCAAAGTCACCTCTGTCAGGTGAAAGTGGGAGACACCCTGGCTGTGGCCCTTTTGGACTCGGGGAGTATGGTTACCCTGGCAAGACCCGCCTTAGTACTGCCCGATGAGTACACTGGGCGGAAAACCGGGGTTTTGTGCATTCATGGGGACTTGAGAGACTATGCCACAGCACAAGTGTCTCTCACCACCGTCTCCGGCAGCTGGAAACATGAAGTCGCTGTCGCCGCTAAACTCCCATATGAACTGATTATTGGGAGAGACTTTCCAGGGTTCAGGTCACTGTGGGCCAAGCTGGCAGTTCCGGAAACCCGCGAGGCGGGTGTGTCCCCAATAGACTGGCCCTACTCAGGGGAGACCCCGGTGCCCTGGGAACCGGAATCAGGAGGCACCGTGGAAGAGGTGCCCGTCCCTAAAATGGAAGAGGGGGAGTCAACCCCACTAAATGTTATGGTTGGAGATGTGGAAGAGTTGACAACAGGTCCAGAGTTGGCAGATCTCCATGTCTCCACAACTAACTTTGGTACCGCTCAACACCAGGACCCGACCCTGTCTCGGGCCTGGGAGAATGTTCTTGAGGTAGAAGGTGAACCACAACAGCCAGGGGCGGAGTTACAGTTTCCTCGCTTTGTGGTTCACCAGGAAATGTTGTACCGAGTAAACAAGGTACGTGAAGAGGTGGTGGAACAATTGGTGGTACCCAATTCATATCGCAAATTGGTGTTGGATTTGGCCCACCAACATGTTCTGGGTGGACACCTAGGCCAGCAGAAAACACTGGACCGCGTTTTACAACCATTCTACTGGCCCAGTGTGTACAAGGAGGTGGAGAGATATTGTGAGTCCTGTCCAACATGTCAGATGACCAGCCCTCAGCCTCATTACCGTGGTCCCTTAGTTCCTCTCCCAGTTATTGAGGTACCCTTTGAGCGGATTGCCATGGATCTAGTGGGTCCAGTGCCAAAATCCGCTAGAGGGCACCAACATATTCTGGTGATCTTGGACTATGCCACGCGGTACCCTGAGGCAGTGCCCCTGCGTCACACCTCTGCCAAGCTCATTGCTAAGGAGCTTATGGAAATGTTTTCCAGAGTAGGCCTGCCTAAAGAGGTCCTGACCGATCAAGGTACCCCGTTTATGTCGAAAGTAATGAAAGAGCTCTGTAAACTGCTGCAGGTGAAACAGTTGCGGACATCCGTTTACCACCCGCAAACAGACGGCCTAGTAGAACGGTTTAATCAAACTTTAAAGACCATGTTAAAAAGGGTGGTCGCCAAGGATGGGAAGAATTGGGACTTGCTGCTGCCCTATCTGATGTTCGCAGTGCGAGAGGTGCCCCAGGCCTCTACGGGGTTCTCGCCCTTCGAACTCTTATACGGTCGACATCCACGGGGCCTGTTGGATATAGCCAAGGAGGCCTGGGAACAGCAACCCACACCCCACAAAAGTGTGGTAGAGTACGTGACTCAGCTACAGGAACGGATAGCGACCGTCTTGCCGCTTGTCAGAGAACACATGGAGGCAGCGCAGCGGGCCCAAAGCAGGGTTTATAATCGGCAAGCCAGGGTACGGAACTTTAACCCCGGTGACAGAGTTGTGGTTCTGGTACCCACGGTGGACAGTAAATTTCTAGCTAGGTGGCAGGGTCCCTATGAGGTCATTGAAAAAGTTGGGGAAGTGACTTACAAGGTACATCAGCCTGGGCGGAGGAAGCCCGAGCAGGTGTACCATGTAAACCTGCTGAAACTATGGAAAGACAGGGAGACCCCTGGGGGTGACAGTCCCCGACCAGGTATGGTGGGGGTGGAGCTTCCCATTCCTCGGTCTGTTAGTAGAGAAGTAGTAGTCGAGGTGAAAACTGGCGACAACCTCTCCTCTAAACAGACTCAGGAAGCCAGGGAGTTTATTAGCAGAAACACGGACGTGTTTTCAGAACTCCCTGGGCGCACTTCGGTCATCCAACATGATGTTGTCACGGAACCTCAGGTCAAGGTCCGGTTGAGGCCTTACCGGGTACCCGAGTCCCGGCGACAAGCTATCGCGGAGGAAGTGCAGCAAATGCTCCGGTTAGACGTGATTGAAGAATCAAAGAGTGAGTGGGCCAGCCCCATAGTCTTGATTCCCAAGCCCGATGGTACGTTGCGG